>VONZ01000004.1:155000-755000 GCA_012976165.1 Labeo catla
TGCGTGTAATTTATTAACCTAACAGCCATGTTAATCTTAAACTCTGGTTTAACATCATGAGTTTCCCTTCGCCTCTGGCCAGACCATAAACACTGAGTTCTGAAGGAAAGTGTTAAATGGACGATATTAGGCAATGAAGTGTGTCTAAAATGTTCCATGCAAACACTTCAAATGGTGGTTTATGAGACTGTGTGCAATAACAATTAAATACTTAGCAAGAGCAAGAAAAACTGACTGGAAAATTTCTGGAGATTAATATGTTTTATGATGCAGGACTTAGGCTCTGGCCTACAGAATAAACACAGAATAAACATATTGCTATGAATGTCTGTAATATAATGCAACGTAAAAATAAATAAATAAATATATTTTTTTTACTATAATATCAACCTATTCCATGTATTTACAAAAAAAAAACATCTGCAATAAACTGTTAAATAAATAAAAACAATATAATATAATATAATATAACTCTTCATAACTTTCAACCTATTCTATGCATTTACAAGAAATACATCTGCAATAAACTGTAAAATAAATAAATAAATTCCAATATAAAAAAAATAAAAAAACAATACATTTGCAATAAACCGTAAAATAAATAAATAAATCCTAATATTAATAATAAAAATAATAAATATGATTTTTTTTACAATTTTCAACCTATCCTATGTATATACAAGAAATAAATCTGCAATAAACTGTAAAATAATAATTAAAACAACAACAATAATAATAATAATAATAAATATGCAATAGTTTTTTTTTATATATAATTTTTCAACCTATTCTACGAATATATACAAAAAAATACATATGCAATAAGCTGTAAAATAAAAAATATATAGAATATAAATATATTATTTAATTTTATATAATTATAATATAAAATTATAATTTTGTATATATATATATTACGTCCTTATTGTTGAGTTCTGTAATTGTAATATGTCCTGAGAAAGATCATAAGAGAAAGTAATTTTTTAATGCAAAGTTTGAATATCTGCTAAAGTCTTTCGGGAGGTACAGGAGGTCATATGCTTCATCCCGCTTGACAGTAGAAAGGCAAAAACAATGCAATTGTTTAATTAACAAAGCCTCCTGCCAAGAACTATGAGAAAGCAAAGTGTAAGCAAATGGAGGCTTTAAATTAATAAACGAAGGGAGGTAAACACAGAGCGCTGGATTACAATGGCTGCTGTCGCTATAAGTGATGATCGGTGCTCCTCTGTGAATGCTCATTTAACCTGTGAACCCCAAGGTTATTCCTGTACCTTCAGCGCTCTCAACAGCCGGCCCATGATTTATGTGCACGAATCCATCTTCATCGTCTCCGCGCTCACCTTTATCTCCATCAGTGTTAATTAAAGGAAGGTCAACGTCTGCCTGCTTTAACATAATAAATCACCTCCGGGCCACCGTACCGCAGCCGCCGAGCGCCTACATACATATTTAACCAGGTCATGAATGAACGGGAGTAAATCAGATAACATACAGTCATTTATAGCTCAGGGGAGCTCCATGTGTTATTGTAGAAGTGAGAAATGAAGCAGCTCTCTTTTAACTCGCTGCTTGTAGGTTTTTGGCAGTTTAGGGCCATTTGAGGGACCGAGGTTTGCAGCATCACGACTGACAGCTTAAAAATAAAAGACGACACGGGCGACACGCTCATCTGGGTTCATGCAAAACCGTGACCGGATGCACTGACTTTATTACCATATCCACACACATAATGCAGACAGATATATTATTCATCTAGTAAAAATGTCCCGCTCATCGACGCTGTGGTCGTGGTGAAGGAGTTTTTAGTTAATAAAAATCATGCTTCAATCATGCTTTTGAAATGTCTTTCCAAGCAAAGATCCCAACGATCAGAGGGCCCAAAATAAGAAATTAATCAAAGAAATGCGCATACAGAATGATTCGATGTATATTTTCAATTTTTATGACGTTTAAACATTACACAGTCAAAATAATGTATGCACATACTAGCATTCAAACACTGGTAATTTTTAAATGTTTTTCGAAAGAAGCCTCTCTTGCTCATCAGAGCTCCATTTATTTGATCAAATAAAAATGTGAAATATTATTACAATTGAAAATAGCTGTTTTCTATGTGAATATCTTTTAAAATGTAATTTATTTCTGTGATCAAATCTGAATTCAATTTATTTCTGTGATCAAATCAGCATCATTTCTCCAGTCTTCAGTGTCACATGATCCTTCAGAAATCATTCTGATATGCTGATTTGCTGCTCAACAAACATTTCTGATGATTATTAATGTTGAAAACAGTTGCGCTGCCCAATGTTTTTGTGGAAATTGTGATACGCTTTATTTTATCAGCATTTATTTGAAATCTTTTGTAACATTATACGTTTTTACTCCCACTTTTCATCAATATAACGCATCTGTGCTGAAAAAAAATATTAATTTCTTCAAAAAAAAAAAAAAATGCAGTATATGTAATATATAATTCTGACATCCCTTATAAGACGTCAGTACAGTTAGTGAAAGTGAGGTGTATTGATGAGACAGTGGACATCAGTCTCTCATTCTCCAGTATGCAGTAGCATCTGCTATTGAGCAGCAGCCCATCTGACAGCTCACAAGCTGCTCAATTCTCTCTGCGAGTCTGAAGAGAGGCTGATGAGAGGCTGCTGGCGGATGCAGCACATGCTATCTGTGACAACGGACAGGTGAATGGCTGTGGAAGAATAGAAACACCCTGAAAACAGAGATATAAGGATCTGCACTTTACAATTAACACTAAAGACCTTTATTTCTCTCTTTTGGTTGGCAGAAACTGTAGCATAAAATTGAATATTGCAATTTTTATATTTGGGTGTTTGCCACGACCATTAATAGTTACAATAGAGATGACTGGGAGATGAGCAGGTCATGGGATCTAGCATTGGTTTAAGACTGAACACCAATCAGTAGGCCAGAGTTATCAATTACCAAAATATAAAATCATATTTTTATACGTGCACAGAGATTTTTTGTTGTTGTTGTTGTTGTTACTTCAAATAAATTCATGATCAAATATATGTAGCCTTCTTTAAGAAAAAAAAAAAAAAAAACGAAAATAGCTATTTTCTGTGTGAATGCAATTTATTTCTGTAAAATGTAATTTATTTCTGTGATCAAAGCTGAATTTTCAGCATCATTACTCCAGTCTTCAGTATATACCATTGAGGTCAAAAGTTTACATGCACCTTTACTTAGTACTAAACTGAATATAATACTTCACATAAAAAAACGTTTACATATAGTGCAAGAGAGAAAATAATAGTTGAATTTTAAAAAATGACCCTGTTCAAAAGTTTACATATGCTTGATTCTTAATACTGTGTTGTTACCTGAATTAGTAATAGTTGTTCATGAGTCCCTTGTTTGCGCTGTTCTTCAGAAAAATCCTTCAGGTAAATGCAATGCATTAAGAGCAATTTTTGAATTTGAAGATAAGGGTAAATGTAACTTATTTTGTCTTCTGGGAAATAAGTTTCTTCTGTAGCTTCTGGAGGGCAGTACTAAATAAAAAAAATATGATATTTAGTCAAAATAAGAAAAATGTACTTCATGCTGTTCAAAAGTTTTTACCCCCCAGCTCTTAATGCATTGTGTCTCCTTCTGGAGCATCAGTGAGTGTTTGAACCTTCTGTAATAGTTGCATATGAGTCCCTCAGTTGTCATCAGTGTAAAAAGATGGATCCCAAATATCATACAGTCATCGTTGGAAAGGGTTCAAATACACAAAAATGCTGAAAAAACAAAGAATGTGTGGGACCTGAAGGATATTTCTGAAGAACAGGACTCATGAACAACTATCACTAAACAAAAAAACATAGCTGTGGTAACAACATAGTGTTAAGAATCAAGGGGATGTAAACTTTAGAATGGGGTCATTTTTTATAAATGTAACTATTAAACTTACTTTATGTGAAATATCTTATTCAGGTCACTACTAAATAAAAGTAACATGCATTTTGTATGATCCCTCCTATTTTGGTAAAATAATTATTATATAAAAATGTTGCAGATTCTGCAAGATGTATGTAAACTTTTGACCTCAACTGTATACACTGAAGACTGAAGTATTGATGCTAAAAATTCAGCTTTGATTACAGAAATAAATTACATTTTAACATGCATTTACACAGAAAACAGCTATTTTAAATTCTTATAGAAGTTTTTTTTACAGTTTTTACTGTTTTTTTTTGTTTTGTTTTTTTTGGTCAAATAAATGCAGCCCTAATGAGCAGAAGAGACTTCTTTTCCAAAAAAAATATTACATACCTCAAACATTTTTTTTTTTATTTCAGCTAGTTGCCAACATTTTCCATTTTAATTTCGTGTAACTTAATATACTAAAATAACTAAAACTATAAAAGTATATAGACCAGGGGTGTCCAAACTCAGCCCTGGATGTTTTTAAATAACACTTTTAAATGTAATTTCACTGAATTTTACTTGAATTCAAATTTGAAATCCAATTCAGGAATATCATTCCAATAATTTGATTCTGAACGACACAACTCTGTTATTACAGTGAATGTATGGTTGTTAATGGCTGCAGATGGTTGTAAAGAGAAAATGGGAAACAATTAGTCCTGCTGTTATGTTAACATTACACTACTGAGCATCAGTGACTTCACAAACTGTGAAGCAAAGAGTAAGTCTCATTTCTGAAACAGCACAATGAGGACAGTTCATCTCGTGACACGTGAGGTCAGGACTTCCACAGAGTGTCCGTCTCTCTGCTCAAGGTCAAACACACAAACTCTTCTGGATGTAGTTTTGCATGCGGCGCCCCCATCATTCACTGTAAAGCCTAAAACCCACCCCAAAATCCCCACCGTCCCCCGATCCCTCTCTCTGAACACGCTCCTGTCCGCTCCGGTGAGCCGAGGAGGTCAGCAGGTCAACACCTAGCTGCCATGTCCGCTGTCACACGGCTGCAGAGGGCAGTCAGGGGCAAAGCCATGCGAGCTGAAGCTACTCCAACACTTTCACAGCTCCGCATGCTTTCAGATGTGTGTGTGTGTGTGTGTTTTGT
The DNA here is from genome assembly GCA_012976165.1 of Labeo catla. NCBI lineage: Eukaryota > Metazoa > Chordata > Actinopteri > Cypriniformes > Cyprinidae > Labeo > Labeo catla. Next base: position 160,060 of record VONZ01000004.1, read on the forward strand.
TTTGTTTTTTTTCCTCAAGCTTGTTTTTTTAAAAGACTACAGATCTTTGGACGTTAAAGTGCAATAATTGACTCTATTTGCAATAGCAGTGGATTTCTAAAGCAGCATCTCTACATGATGGAATCTACAACAATCACCAGTGCATCAAATACTGAAGGCAAAGATTAGTGCAGAGGAAAACAAAGATATCATACTCAACCATTTACTTACTATGGAAAAAAAAAGATACTTTTTCTATTAATTCACGTTTATGGAACGCAAAATGCCATAAAAGTTGCATAATGGGTGCAATCTTAGAATCTTAGAAAAAGAAAACTACAGAGTGCTGCAGTGATGAAGTGCTGCAGAAAACAAGCTCTGTGACCAACAATAGTTTACAATTCTTACACATTTTGTTCATCTAATTTATCAGTTTTCACAAATGAACACAGCTTTTATGAATTTTGAAGCCTAAATACAATAGCCAGAAATAAAAAGCTACAGTTAGGCTATAATAAAAGGTCACATGACAACTCTTTTGACAAGTCTTTATTAAAAAAAACAAACAAACAAAAAAAAAAAACGTTTTATGATAAGGTCCTATTCTGTCGTATTGTGGAGAATTTACCCTCCACCATTTTTGAAAAAGTATCCACACTTTTAAAAATAAATGTGCTTTAAAAGGTTCTTCACGGTGATGCCATAGAAGAACCAGTTTTAGTTCCACAAATAACCATTCAGTCAAAGGTACTTTAAAGAACCATCTCTTTCTTACCTTTTTATAATCTGAAGAACCTTCTTTCTCCACAAAGAACTTTTTGTGAAACAGAAAGGTTCTTCAGATGTTAAAGGTTCTTTATGGAACCATTTAGACAAAAAATGGCATCTTCTATGGCATCGTAAAGCACCTTTATTTTTAAGAGTGCATGTTGCATTATTTTTAATTCCAGCTGTTTATATGTGCATCTCTTTGTATATATATTTTTTTTTTCTTTGCTATCAAGAAGTTTTATTTGGCTTCTACAGTTCTGATGAAAGTTTACAGAATAAGTATTTTTGATAAATGTGTCTTCAAGAACTCTAAAGCATTCAAATCTCACTGTGTAATAATATAAAACATTTTCACAACAGAATAAAGAAAACAAAAGGGAAAAAAACAGAGAAATCCTATACATTGATAAATTTACAAGTTGTAAAGTTTGAGTTAGGAAAGTTTTCAAGACTGCAAGTATAAACTAGTAAGCAGATGAGTTTACCTGTTCAGTGTGATGACAACAACCTCTGTAGTCCCTTTTGCACACTTTCCAAGAGATGTAAACCTTAAAAAAGTAATGATTAGGGTTTTACTGATGTATTTTTTGTATAATAATGAAACATTTTAATCTATTACATGCATTTGTGGGAGATTCAGATACTGTTTTTAGTCCAAATAGCTCCAGTCCATTGCAAAAAAAAAAAAAAACAAACACACAACTGAAAAATTCTGAAAAACTGATTAAGGTTATACTTTATTTCGACAGTTCACTTAAACATTCTAATTAACTATAAGTAACTTTGCAACTACATGTCAACTAACTCTCATTAAAGGTTACCATGAAAATCAGATTTTTTCCAAGTGCTATAATCAGATCCCCAGATCTACCAACCCAGAAAACACGAAAAGGACAACCCAGTAACTTGTTTTGATAAGCCTTTCTCTGCAAGCATGTAAAAAAAAATGAGCCACTCAGATTTTGCTCCCCCTGTGACATGGCAAAGGGACCTTATTATACTATTACCGCACATTTCCACCCACGGCACTATCATTGTGTTTTCGCAAGTGACAATGGTGTACCAGTTCTAATGCCATGGCAAAAGTTTAAGCAAAGCATGCTAACTGCTCTGTGGTTAGCTGTACAGATGAGCACAGAACACTATTAAGAGTCGCAGCCTCAGAGGAGACAAGAGAGCAGTGGATTTATTGATTTATTTACTGTATATTATGCTGCTGCCACACAGATCTAATATAAACGGGCCATTTCTTTCCCAGCTGTTTACTTTCACAGACATAACCAGCTATTTTTGTAACTCAAGTGTGTATTTAACATAAACTTGTGTGTGTTTGACAGTTTAAGCGCAATAAGATATGAAAGAGAACTTTTTTTAGAACTCGCATGCCTTATGACAGCCACTTCCTGTGTGTGTGCTTGGGATGTGTGCACTCAGAAATATTAGAAATTTAAACTAATATGGTTATATATGAGCTGTAAAGGCACAGCCCTATTCTGGTAAAGGGGGCTCATTTGCATTTTTAAGGAGACATGCACGAAAACGCCACGTTTCTGCTTCCACTCAAAATAGGAATTTTCAAAAAGATCTAAAAAATGATCTGGGGGGTATTCTGAGCTGAAACTTCACAGACACATTCTGGGGACACCTGAGACTTATATTACATCTTGTAAAAAGGGGCATAATAGGTCTCCTTTAAGAACTCTAAAAGCGTTAAAATTCATCCCATTGTGTAATATCCAATTTTCCCACAATGCAATAAAAAAAGAAAGAAAAAACAGGAAAAATCCTATAAACTGATAAATTTACAAGCTGTAAAGTTTGAGTTAGGATAGTTCGCAAGAGTGCAAGTATAAACTAGTAAGCAGATGAGTTTACCCGTTCAGTGTAAAGACATTTAATGTTCATTTGCACACTTTAAAAGACAAGTAAAGCTTTAAAAAGTCATGATTAGGGTTTTACCAATATATTGTCTGTATTATAATAAAACGGTTTCATCTATTGCATGCATTTGTAGGAGATTTAGATATTGTTTTCACCATATAGCTACAACTAAAAAATGCTGTAAATTGATAAAGACTACACTATATCTTCAACAGCTCACTTTAAACATTCTACTACTGTACATGTCAACTAACTCTCATTGAAATATTAGAATGTTAGGATGGGTTAGTAGAATAAGTTAACATGTACTTGCAAAGTTACTTATAGTCTGTAGAATGTAAAGTGTCAGCAGATACTAATAGCAGATCTACTTATACTCTAATGACTGCTAGTTGACATTGACCTGACAAGTTATTTATAGTTAGTGGAATGTCTCAAGTGGACTATCAAAAAGTATTATTTTGATGAATCTCCAAGTTGAAGTTAGAATAGTTTCCAAGAGTGTGAGTATAAACTAATGAGTAGAAGAGTTTACCAGTTCAGTGTGATGACATTTAATGTCCACAACAACCTCTGTAGTCTCATTTAGACACATTTCAAGAGAAGTAAAAGCATATGATGTTCCTAAAAAGAACATTATTGTGTGTATTTGGTGTAATGTGATGTGTTTAAAAAAAACACATTATTTTCCACATACTGTACATTATTGTTGCTCTTCTCTGCACCGCCTTTCTGAAACGTGTCGATTTTTTACAAAGCTCATTGTTTCGAAAAGCGTCATTTGCTCTGATTAGCCAGCTATTCAGTACGTTGTGATCAGCCAAATATCTCAAGCGTGTGACGGAAATGTTACGCCCCTTACCATGTTGTGATGCTGTGTCCAGGCACGACAAGACAAAAACAATAAAACCCACTATAAACAAGGCATTTGGTGCTTCAAGTGAGGACATAACTACCGATTACAAAGACTCATACTGTCTTTTTACACGCCGCCTAAACATAATACAATGTCTGCATTTGTGATCATAGAAACAGCAAACAACAAGCACTACTTTACACTGCTCAAAACTCGCGTTTGAATAGTCAGTAGCAAATTCTTTAAATATGAAAGCGTACTTACAGGCTGCGAGTCAGAAGCGCCAGACTGTCCTTACAAAGTTGGAACTGCTCCACTTTATAGTGTGCACAGTGGAACAGTGTTGCAAATATAACTTAACCACTGATTTCTAGTTGTGTACTCATTTGGAAGGCTAGACAAAGTACTTTCGCAACTAAACGCACAGTGGGCACTATTTTAACAATCTAAGCGAGTGGCCTAACGCGCATGGCTTAACGTGCATGGCGCAGGTGCACTTAGGGCATGTCCGAATCCACTTTTGCTAGTTTCACAATGGGAAAAATAGTCAGTGCGCCCAGCACATGGTCTAAAAGGGTACTATGCACCCCCTTTCTCCCCTCCTTGCTGAACGTGGTTGTTTGCGAAAGCAAAGCGAAAAAAAAAACAAAAAAAACACAGCACATAAGAAATCTTTTACATTGTAATACTTTCATTTTTATTATTTGGCATGTTTGTGTGCTGCTGCATGTCCCTGTGTATGTAATATTCTTTAATAAAAAGAATATCTCTTTGGGTTTGAGATGTTAATCTTTGCAACTTTACAGATCTTATATATGCATGAACAGCTTGTTAACACTCCAAAGACAAAGGAAAACATGAAATCGCATCATATGACCCCTTTAAAAAAAAAGGTCAAGAGTAGTGGATTACTGATAAATTTTATGTAGCAGAATATAGCGTGAAAATATCCTGAGCTCATTTCAGACATTTAACAAAAAACCCAATCAAAACACCCAGTGACTTTGAGACGATGGGACCAGAGGTGTAAAAATACTAAACTCTGGGTGTTAGGCCTCATTTCTGTTGCACTGTATTACTAAAAACACTGACACAAGATTTGAGACTTGAAAGACTGTATGAGAGACTACAACAGCGTGAGACTGAGTCACACACGTCGGCGAATCTCAAAGAAAGCGTGTGGACAGACTGTTGTGACGCAGCTGAAGGGCCTTGTTAAAAATGCCACCAAGTTTACTTTTATTTGCAGTAAATCTCATCTCCCACGAGTGGCCCGTCGCAAAGACAACACGGCGTAGCCGCACGCTCGCTTTAAGTGACTCACATCCATAGTCACGGCAGACACTTCGCCGAAAAGAAACACTCAGCGAGAGAGAGAGAGCGCTTTCACATATCCAGTCCAAGGCCCTACCACCGACATTGACTGATGTCGAAATCTACTGATCCTTTCCATACTCGCTCACGATCACTCAGCGCGTGCACACGCACTCAACCGCAGCACGCCCTCGCGTCGGGTCGAGACGCAGGCCCTTCAGAATGTGTGTCTGTCAGCTTAGCCCTTAATCTGCCACACACATACACACACACGATCACGGGGACTTCCCAGCACCGTAATTATTGTGTATATCTTCCTGTGTCAGAGCGAACATCAATAACAGTAATGACAGGCCTGATCTCATTACGGTCCTTTCTGTACATCGGGGAGCAGCAGGAACGGCTTACGCAGCAACACACACACACACACACACACACACACAGTGCTGCTCTTAGCACAAAGGAAAACACCATCTTGAAAACTCTTTCGACCTTTCCCTAGCTGCCAGTACGCCGGCTCTCGGCACCGGCGCTGAAACAGGAAATAGCTATTGTCAAGCTTTAGTTGAGAATGTGTGCCACCGCCGAGGAAGAGCTTGGCAGAGAGATAGACAGAAAACGGATGCGCGCGGAGGAGAGGACGAGGAAGAAACCGCGAGGAGAGGAGTTGTGTCAGTTCGCTCGCGAAACTGCCGGGAAACGCCACGTACCCGCTCTCGGCTTGTCGCGGCGCTTGATGAGTGCGAGTGCGCTCCGGATAACTTGGCAAGAGTTGTGGGTGTGGTGGGACTCGTGTACACATGCTCTGACACCAGTTTATGTGTCTGTGCATTAGTCACCAATCACACGAGGGTTCTGGAAATGACTGCGTGGGTTCTGACTCGCAATCCGTCCATCGATCATTCTGCATTTCTGTTCACATCACTCGTTTGTTCTTGTTCCAATACAACAGCGCACACTGTTTTTAGCTAGAATTACTAGAGGCCTTCGCGGAATCCCGTCATTAAAACGGAATGTACTGTATAACACGGAATGTCACGGAATTTGGCAAATTTGAAATGAATAAATCAAAAGTTGGGGTGTACACTGAATCAAATGGCTATATGGACAAGTGCCCGTGAATATTAAACCGCAAAAGACTATTTAATATGAAGTCTGCATGTTGTCTGTGTTTCAGTCTGCAGAAGCACGTGTGATGCACGTCTGTGTCTCACTATATGAGGACACTTTACATTTTCTTTCGAGAAAAACAATCAGCAGATACACACAGATACTCAAAGATCTTCACTACAACACGCCAACATAAAAGTTTGGTTTAACTTGAATAAATTACAACATAATTATAATATACTACTACTGCAAAGAACAATGTGCTTCTCAAAGCAATACTAATACTAATACTCAGAGCTGGGATTACTCACAAATTGTAATCCGTTACCGATTCCAAAATTACATGACAAAAATTTTAGTCTGTAACGTAATCCATTACATTACACATTTTAGGTAATATAATCAGATTACTTTTGGATTACTTTCAGATTACTTTTGACCTAACTTGCTTATCACATTGATTTAAACAGGATAATCTTGTACCATAACGATGCAAAAAAAATACAAAGAGTGAGAAAATATATTCCTTTCATTGTAATTAACAACATGAAGTGCATTAAACATTACATTACATCAAGGTTTCCCAAACTGGGGTTAGTAAAGGAACTGCAGGGGGTTTGTGAGTTTATTAAAAAGGCTACAAAGTAATTAAATCACAAAAATGTAAAATTGAAAAAAATCAAAACAACAATCAAAATAATTCACTTACTAAAAAAAGAAATATTTTATGTTTACCTGCACGCCACATGACCATTAACCAATGTCAGAGAACTGTGAACATGCAAATGTGATACTTAATCATTCAAATATTTATTTTAAGGGGTACTTAAAGAGGTCATTGATTATGATTTCACTTTTTTAACTTTAGTTAGAGTGTAATGTTGCTGCTTGAGCATAAACAACATCTGCAAAGTTACAACGCTCAAAGTTTAATGCAAAAGGAGATATTGCCTTCTACAAAATTGCTGATTGATCACCCCCTTAAAGTGAATATATTAGGTCAAAGATGTCCGAATGACAAAAGGGTTCGAGAATGTCTGCAAATAAGAAATAAGAGAATTTGTGCATTTTAATGAGTTTGAAAGACAAAAGCCTTGCAATAATACATAATAATACATGGTTAAATAACATACTGAGTGATAATTCAAATAAAAATGAATGGGTTCATCAGTAGTTGATGCAATATTGAAACACTTCTTAAGCCTGAAATGATTTTTGTAAACGCATTGATCAAATGCTGTGTCGTCACCTAATAACTAATGACTAGTCTATGTGTGAATGTCAACAAAACCGGAGTTTCTGAGTGTATATAAGCGGTAGACTATTTTAAAAAGGGATATTTAAAAGATAAAAAAGAGAAATTAAAGAGAATCAATAAATGCTGAATAATGTATTGCTACTGTGCAATAATATAATAATATATGTATAATATGTATATCATATATAATATAATATGTAACCATGTAATCAAAGAAAAAGTAACTGTAGTCTGATTACGATTATTTTTAATTGTAACTTAATTACAAGCGTTTCATTTTTGGAATCTGATTACATGATCCAGATTACATGTAATCAGTTACTACCCAGCCCAGCTCTGCTAATAATAATAATAATAATAATAATAATAATAATAATACAATTTATTGAATATTTTTAAGGAATAAACAAACATTTTTTTTCATTTAGTAAGTAAACCTCTGTTGTGCAGCAAACCTCTTTATCTCAACCTGCCAAAATAATTGTTTAAGATTTAACCTGAACAATTGCATGTATAGCATATTGTAATATTTTACTACTGCCCAGTATAATGTACCTCAAAGCATGATTTTCAGGAATATCACGCAATCAAAAGATTTTTCCTTCATGTTTTCATTTATACAGTAAACTATAATTTGACAACGACAACAACAACAAAAAAACAACAACAATATTTTGATGTAACGGAATAGCTGTATTTTCATTTGATCATACGTTTTTTTTTTTTTTGTTTTTTTTTTTCCCCAAAATAAATTTGTATTAAATCTTTAAACGCTGAATATATTTAAAAAGCAGAATTTATGAACAAAAAGGCAATTTATTAGGGCCCTACTTTTGTTACAATTTTAATATATTGCTAAGTTTAATTAATTCAATTTATTAGGCGTGATTACTGTTTAATTAAACCATTTCAATAGAATCCAGAAAAAAAACATGAAATTTGGGGGGATTATTATTACAAATTATGAATTGTTTTAACAGTTCAATCAGTTAGAATTGCTTTCTGATGATTTCAATTATAAGAAAACTAAAATTAAAACGCAAACAGACTTTCTATAGTCCTAAATGACACATTCAAGCGGACTCATGAAATCATAATGGCATCGGTCACAGTGTGATTCGATTACGGATACAGGTGGAGGAGCTGGTGTAAAGCCTTCACATTACTCTGACGTCAGGCCAGCATCTCTGGCTAATGGACACGTTGGTGGAGCTGCCATCTGCCATCAGTCTTAGGCACCTTTCCCTCCGCCAGGTTACCTCAGAGATCCGCTGGAAGATCCCGCCGTCATTAGCTTTATAAATGAAGCAGATCTGGCACAGATGCATTGAGGAGGACATCTTAACTGAGTTATGACTAACTCCTGCCCTCATTTAGGCGGTTTGTGTTTCAGCGCAGATGTGTTTCTGAAGCGAGCCGGGCCAATGACAATATCACACGCTACTTCCAGCAGCTATTGTTTTCAGGGACAATCATTTGCAATCCATCAAAAAGCGCCCGGGCCCACCCTGTAACGTGAGCGCTCTATCCCGAGCACGCTGGTCCCGTAAGGCGGCACTGCCCCCGTCTGGCCTGTGGCGGCCGTTGCACGTGGAACTAGTTAACCCAGGGCGAAGCTTTAATTAAGAGACAGCCTTAGAGCAGCAAGCACAGCAAATCCCCCGTCCCGGCGCTCCAGCCGCCGCCTATTTGCACTGATAACTGTGAAATTCAGCCGGTGCATGAAGAGAGAGGGAAAATAATTTCAGCGATAGCTGTAATGGGTTTAAGTGCGGCTGGCGGCGGGCCAGGCTGAGCTCAGGAACAGAAGCCCGCCGTGTTCCTTTATTGTCTGCCGAGATTTCTGAAGAAACGAGGCCGCGAGTGACACGTCCTCAGATTCCTCCTCGGCGATGCTGCGGCTGATAGCGCGGATCGCTGCTACAATGGGGATTTGAATAGTAATTAATGTAATTGATGAAAGGAACAATGGGGCGGTGTGTACGCGGGGAGCGCGTTTGAAAGCCTATCCCTTCTGCCGAGAGACTCCGACAATGGCGGAGGAATGCCGGGAAGATTCCCCACAGTTTTCCCAGCATTCCGAGAGGCCGAATGCTGCTCTGTTTGTTCAGAGCTCGCGTGCAAAATTGCAGGTCTTATGAAGTCATATGATATCGCTGCGTGAGGATCAGACCGTCTTCCCCTCGCCGTTCAGAAAGGTGCGTTGAGGTGTCGGCCCGTTTTGTGTGCCGTAACCAAATGCAACACGCAGCTTTGAATCTAAAGAATACAGAACGAGATTCTGTGGCAGAGGGGTTGCGGTCGAGTTTTAGTCTATTTATTAGACAATACATCATATAACTAAGATTACAGTGCACATGGACTGCACTCTAAGAAAGAGCCATAAAATTAGGTGTACTGTGCTAATATTTTCTGAAATGATTTTTCACAGCTTTTTTTTTCCTTATAGTGTATAATTAGTTCTTTTTAAAGCTTGTATGAGTGCCTCATATGAACTAATCATAAAGAAAAGGAGCTATGTGAAGATTCTTCAAAAATTCATTGCATAAATATTTGTGATACTAAACACTGGTAATCATCCAGTATGGACGTTTTTTTTTTGTTGTTGTTTTTTAATATACAGCAATATCTAAAAAACAAAGCTGACGTTAATATACCAATATAAAGTGTAAACAATACAATTTAATAATGTAAATGTGCTATACACAAAATGTATGCAACTGCATTAATGTTTATTTTAATATTTTCTGTGTTCAACATTAAATAACCATCAGGGAGAGTAAATGATGGAAGTTTTTATTCTTTGGTAAACTTATGATGGGTCATGCTGGTATTCAAAACTTGCCATAAACAAAACAATAAACAAGAACATATCAAGATCTCCAGCCACCAGTGTTATTTTAGTATTTGTTACTGAGATACTATTAGTTTTTTTTATTATTTAGAATCTGTTTATTTTTATATTTTCCATTTTAATTTTTGTTAAAGTTTTTGTAATTGTGTTGTGTTCTTGTGAGTTTTAGAAGTCTTATCTTTTTAAATGTCTACATAGTTTTCAATTTTATTCCAGTTTTTGTTTTTTTAGCATTTAGTTATTTAAGTTAAAGTCAATTAAAATGACAACGTCGCATGACAACATAGATTAAATAAAAAGCTGTTTTTAAGCCACTAAATTTTTAATGGTTTTCAGTTATTGTTTAGTTTAATGGTTTTAGTTAACTATAATAAACCAATTTTCCAAATGCACATTTTTAGTGTTTTTAATTACCACACAAATAAATTAGTAAATACTAGTGATCAACCATATAATTTTTTTTCAATGGCATTATCAATATCTAGAAAACAAAGTTTAACTTTACATATCAATATATAATACAAATAATGCATTTAGCTAATGATGGTAAAACATTAATTTTAATATTTACTTTGACTAAAGTGAGAAAAAAAAACACGTTATTTCAACACCATTGTTACAGTGTGATTACACAAATAAGTACGGAGTTAGGCTTTGTTTAGTAATAACAATTTATTGTTATTACTATTGTAAATACATGTAATTGGTAATTATGATATAATATACTGTATAATAAAGTGTTACCCATTTGCATTCAATGGACAACACTGAGACTTAATAAGGGGAATACTACCACTTCTGTTAATCGCTCAACGATATCAGCTGATCACATATTATTCCCACTTGACCCAAATAAATATTAATCGATTAATCTGCCTTGTCCTCTATTACTAAACATTAAACTAGGCTCTAAATAAACCCCAGAGCCGTAAACGCTGAATATGAATCTCCACTTGGCTTAAATGCCAACTGTGAGAGAGAGATAGAAATAAAATATTACCATCTATTAACATTAAGTGTGCCGTAAACGGATCTACGGCGGCGATATTCCCCCAGGTCTTTTTAGCAGTCGTGCTAAATTCATACAGCACTTATGCCGCTTCTCTCTGGGGCTGCAGATCAGGAGCGTCTCAGAGGGTTTGCCTGCAGAAACTCTCACGAGAGACCCGCTGCTCCAACCAGCATCTACAGCTCATAAAAACCTAATGATGATCCAGAGAGAGTCTCATTAGAGCCTCTCCTCATACCTCCAGAAATTAAACTCGGAGATCTCCGGAGGACGAGCTCAAACAGCGTCGCGAGGAGCATCTGTTGATGCTGGAATCGAGCCGAGCGTCAAACTCTACAGCAGAGCTCAAAACTCCTCCATATCTGAAACACAGAGTGTGATTTTACATCATAACTCCTCTCCTCTGACTACTCAATACATATATTATGAATGGACATTGAGTGGACATGAATGATAATAAAATGATGTGCTGACTAAAGCAGGAACTTTTCACTGTTCTAATGTTCCTTATTTATGGTAATATTCCAGGTTCAAAATAGATTAAATCATTTATTATTATTATTATTATTATTATTATAGCTGTCTGAAATCTGGAAAATTGTTGCAAGCCAGATTCGAACTTTGTCACTCACATAAGCATCGTAGCTCAACACACTAAAGCAACGCACAGCTCCAACATGACCTGGACACTCATAACCATAAAAGTTCCCAGTCAGAGAAAAAAATCTTTGTGAATATTTAATTTGCGAGTGCACATGATGGTGTGATGATCATCATGCACAGGTGATATCTGGACCTGTCACAGTCCTTCAGGCCCAAAGGCTGCAGATCACAGCATTAATAATGTACGTTCGAGTGGAAGCTTTACACTAATCCAACACATGCTTATGAATTATAATGTGCTTTCATATTTATCACAGCTCTTGCCATTTCTTATGCTTCAGAGAAATTTATCACTTAACAATGAATTATTAAGCTGTGCAGCAGAATGTATGTCCAGACAGCTGACAGCACGCTTTAACTCTCATGACTTACATTGACCATCACCACCCATCAGACTCGTTAGGGGACACATTTGGCTGGTTTACTGAGAACATGTTGCTCTTGTAAAACATATACTATTATTTTTATGAGTTGACTCTCTTTATGAGTCTGTGCCATAAAATAAAGCAATAATCCATGAGAGACTGCGTTACAGCGACTGAACGACGAATACTAAATATTCTTAGCCTAAAACCACCTTAAAGATAACAGGAAGAACAAAACTAAATATATAAGTAATAGTTTAATAGTCTAAATACTCACTGTTTAACTTTGTACATTAAAACAATTCAGCTGAATCAAAACTATTATACTAATTCTAATTAAAATGCAAGAATGCACATAAAATTAAGATGTAAACAGGGTTGTTGTTAAGTAAAATGACTAAAAATCTTCAGAAAGAGCTTTGAAATAAAACAGAAATAAAAATTTTAATAAAATAAATTAGTAAAAATAAATAAAATAAAATAAAATAAAATAAAATTGAACTCAATGGGTAAAACGGATAGTTCACCACATTAGAAGCTGTTGTAAATTACTCTACAAACATACACCTTTGTTTACATCTGTATGTCTCTCGGCAACCACAACTGTTTCTGAGGAACTACATTGTTTGGCGGAAGAATAATGTTTTTATTAATATCATTAAACATTATTTTCTTTTTTTTTTATTTTGTGAAACCTTACTACGTATATGGAATAACTGTTTTATAAAAGCAATAAGCTCCGTGAAGCCGTGGTTTACAGTGAATTTATAACAGCTAAGGGGGCTTCGCATCGTGACTAACAACGACCCTTACTAAGGGGTGTTATAAATTCACTGTAAATCACCGCTTCTTGGGGCTTATTGTTTTATTAAAAATTTAAATCTTAAATGAAATTTACAAGCTGAAATATTAAAATTATTCAAGCTATATATATATATATATATATATATATATATATAAACTTAACCTAAAATAAAAAAATAGTAAAATATAAACAAATTAAAAATATGAATAAATACTACAACAGTATATAAATAATACTAAAATAACACTGAAAATCTGAAATCATCTTTACATTGTTTTTATTGGAGAACACACAGGTTGAGAATCACTGGTTTAGCTTGCAGCTTACAAAAATCACAATTTAGAGGCATTTTAAAACTATCTGTTTCATAATATAGTCATTTGGTTGCATTTTGGGCAGTTTTCAGATTGTGTCAAAGCTCTTGGGGGGTCCCCCAAACCAGACCACCCCCTCTCCAAAAAATAAATAAATAAATAAACCTTATATAAATATGATTCATATTTTTGTCTTGCCCTTGTTATCATTGAGAGAACCTAATTCTAAGATAAAAACTTATTTTACGATGATCAGTGAACTAGGTGTAGCAAACAATCACTAAGCAACAAATTAAATATCTAGCTGAGGAAATTAATATTTAAAGTGATGTTTACCTTTTGTGGGCATTTTTTTACCTTAATAAAGCCATTCTTTTTTCTTAATGTGTGCATTATCTTTTGCATCAAATTCGTATATTTAATCAATAAAGTCACTTAGAATAATAAGACATTTAGGCTGTTACCACACAAATAAAATCATCATCAACCAAATTAATGTTTTCAATATAGAGGAAACAAACACTGCATCTGAATTGGCATTTAGATGTATTTACCCACTGATAATGCAGGACATGAATGCATTTAACCTGCAGTTACAAATGCATGAATAAAGTTTTAATATTTTAATCCTAAAACATTAAATCCTGATATTTGAAACTATTCTAAAAAATGAAAAGGTACTTTGAATGTGGAATTACGACCGCCAGTAGGTGTCAGCAAGTCACTGTTAATAAGTGAGCCATTGCAATTGAACCGAATCATTTAAACGGTTAATTCAATCAGGAACGAAACACGGTCATGTTGTTTAGAGACGCAAGACATTGCTGTGGCTGCGTTTGGAATGATTTTTGTTGGCCAAATAGAGCAAAAATAGGCAATATGGTGTCAACGTAAGCCTCTTATTAATCTCTAGTTTATTGTTGTATAAAAAAAAGGCACTCTTCGCGTGACATTGATTAACTATATGAAATGATGTACATATACATTTTCTGCCCCCATATCCTGAATTTTGGGAAAATGCATTCTATTAGACTGAATCATGCAGTGAAAGAACACACTCTAAATGAACACAGTCAGTCTAGCGAGTGTGTGTGGAAAATACAAAACATTTTTTTTTTTTTTTATGAGTTTAAATGAGTTTTCTCTTTGCAATTTAAATGAGATTTCTTCCAGCGCCATCATTAATAATAGATTACAATATTAAGTTTAGATGCAGTATCAGCACATATACTGGACACATTGAGTCTTGTTGCTCATGTGGAGAACCAGGTATCAGGCTTGCGACTTTATGTTGTTCTCCACTATATCAAACATAAGAGACAAGAAGCCCCTTAACTCCTTCCCAAATAACTGTCTGAAACCATGAAAAGGCAGCAAACTCAAAGTCATTGAACGCTGTCAGCTGCTCAAACTACTCACTCTCTGATCCAGTGCGGATTTTTTCTCCTGACCTGAAACTAAGAGAAGTCCTGCCCTCACAACAGCAATCTGGATACCTGCGATAACAAGTGAAAAATGTTGGAAGCAATCCACTCTGGCAGTGCTAAAACCTTTCCGATCCCTCCACTTCATTAGGAAGTCTCTAATCTCTGCAGTCTCCAGCGCTGATAAGGCCGCAGCACTAATGCAGCAGAGTCAAAGTTCAAGCCGCCTTCGATGTTTCGATGCTTAACGCGCTAAAGTTCCTGCATGTTCATTAGACAGCTTTATCTGAAGAGTCTACCCATCAAGATGGGGGAGAGGAGGAGAAGACGAGAGAGAGCCAGAAGATGGTGTGGTCAAGAGCAGATAAGCACCGGGCTCTTGTCTGACCCTCTTTCTCTGGCCTCTTAAAGCTCTCGTCTATTAAGTCCTTTGAGCAGAGCGAAAGCGAACTCGTCGAGAACTTCGCTCTCTTCAGACGAGGGACGAGAAAATCCCCGACCGCCGCGCCTCGGCCTTGATGTCCTCATGCCGTTGCATCTCCGACTGCCTGACACCAGTGCAGCGGCCCTGTAGTCATCAATTTTGCATCGCTATTTAGAAGCCCGTCGCAATTTCGGCGTCAGAATCTGCTGGCCCGTGGCACGCATAACGAGGGACTATTTATACAAATCCCTCTCCCCGTAAAATTGCTTTTCAAAGGCGAGATATGATTTTGTAACCCCTCGGATATCAAAGGCGCGGCGCACCGGAGGGAGGACGACCGTAGATTTAAAGAGCATATGTGAAGGATGACAGGACCAAGTAGCGTTCGCGCCATTGGCCTTTGAAAGCTGTTGTCGAGTTTTTGTTTACTGCCGTGTCGGGTGTCATTACCGATCGGTTCGCGCTCACGAAGCCATTAATTGATGCTGACGGGCTGCTTTTAACTGGGTTTAAAGGTACCAGTGTTCCTGATGTAAACAGGACGATTATACACTCAAAACTTAGATGCTGTTTGAAAAGATCTGGCATTTCCGTGCACTTTCAATCATCATCATCTGCGTTTTTTAAGCTAAACAAGTTGTGAGATTTCTGGACGTCAGATCTTTAATTCATGTTTGCACTAGTTCTCGAGTCTCGTGTGACTTTGGGACATTCAGAGATACTCCACACAAATGAATGAACCGTTTCACAACTGTTCCCCTGTAAGTGTGTCATTCAAGCATTCATGTGCATTTTGTGTATCTTTATGAAATCTTACATGAGAAAACCAAGTGACATCATTCTTTGCTGTAGATGTTGTCTGTTCATCTGCTCTTTGACTTTGATGACAGAATTGTTTATGTTGGTCAGTGCATGTCATCAGATCACAGTCAGATCACAATAATAAAAATAAATATAGCTGCAAGCACAACAGAGGTCATATGAAAAGCTAAGGAGCTGTCTTTACTCAGTAAATACCAGGATTCTCCAACCCTGCTCCTGGAGAGCTTCCTTCCTGCAGACTTAGGCCTGGTTTCATAGACAGGGCTTAGCCTAAGCCAGGATTAGGTCATCAATTAGGACATTTAAGTAATTTTTATAAATGTGCCTTAGAAAAAAAAAACAAAAAAAAAACATTACTAATATGCATCTTGAGACAAAACAAAGGCACTGATATATTTTAAAGGGGTCATCGGATGCAAAGTTCACAATTACATGTTGTTTGAACATTAATGTGTGTTGGCAGTGTGTGTACACATCTACCCTATAATGACAAAAATCCACCCATTGGTTTTTAATTAATCTGTAAAAATAATTTCCCCTTTTTCAAATCAAGCCATTCTTAGCTTTTTTCACACCAACAGAGGCCGCTCCCACGATAGATTGATTGAAACAGCCATCTTACCTTACCTTACCTTGCTCGCACGAATCATTCATGATCCAGCTTCACTTACAACAGAAGTGAGTATAAGGTGTTTTTTTTTGTTTTTTTTTTAATGAATCTTTCTTAATAACATGCTAGTTAGCAAGTTTTGTGGTTAAACATGGCTAAAGTAAACAGAGCATGGCTCATCACTCCACAGAAGAGAGGGGTGGGGCGAGCAGAGCTCATTTGCATTTAAAGGAACATGCAACAGAATGGGCTGATTTTTGCAGAGCTGATTTTGACAAGGTAAAAAGGGGCTAATGACACATAATAAATAGTTTTTTTTACATTACCATTGAGAAATTTTAAGCAAAATATGTTATAGACTTTTCATTAAATCCTAAGGAATCATATCAACTTGTGGAAAATGGGCATCCGATGACCCCTTTAAGACCAGTCAGTGCAAGTTTCTTTCAGTTGAAACCATTTAGACTTACATTTCAGTTTAGGGCTAGGCTTTAGCCTTGTCTGTGAAACTGGGGGTTAGGCTATTTCTACATTGTTCCATATGTATATTTGAAAACGTTTTCATTTTAAAATGCTCTGTCCACACTAGCGTTTTCAAGCATTTTCCAAACATTTTTCATCCACACTGAAACGTCAGAATTTGCTTTACTGTGCATGCTTACAGCCTTAAAAAGCTCACTGAGACGATACAGACAGAACAGACATGATACGTTTTCATACAATTCTTGTGGCAGGATCATTTTATTTAGGAAAATATCTCACCATTCACTAACGTTTCCAGGTCGCACTCACTCCGAGTTGTGTGTTTGACCTAAAACACAACACGACCTTAAACATGTTTTGCCGCAAACGGCAATCGCGACTAAATTTTCTGTCATCTTTGCAAGACTGTGATATGAAGAGTGTGCAAAGTAACACATCTGTAGTAGGGCTGTCAAACGGAACCGGGTTCAGCACTTTGGTACCGAAATTTTAAAAACGTCCATTTCCTGCTCACATTTGAGCGCTGTTGAGCCGATTTTTAAACATCGCTGATTGGCCATA
The DNA here is from genome assembly GCA_012976165.1 of Labeo catla. NCBI lineage: Eukaryota > Metazoa > Chordata > Actinopteri > Cypriniformes > Cyprinidae > Labeo > Labeo catla. The sequence continues at coordinate 177,563 of VONZ01000004.1, forward strand.
GTGTTCGCGCGCTCAACAGACATGACTGTGATTGGCTACAATGATAAGCGTTTCACGCTCCTCACCGAGCACTCACAAACAAGCACAACGGGAGCGTTTGAAAGCTGCGTCTGTCAGCGGATCCGTCTATATGCAGATGTATTAGGGATCCGCTGACACACGTGGTTTTCAAACACTCCCGTTGTGCTTATTTGTGCTTATTGTGTGAATGTTGAATGTAAATTTTTTGTCAAAATTAGGTTTTCATTAAACTATTATTCTACAACATTGTCTATGATCTCTGAAAATATCTCGGCGAAATTTACTTGTTTAGTGCAGAAAAATAGAGATTTGTTGCAGCAAGCAGATATGACTGTGTCTTTCTCTTATGTTAAGGCGGCGCTGCTGAGGTGCTTTCCCTTAATACCACAAAAACAGTTAACCTATCAAAATAAACCACGTAACATATGTAATAAAGGTGTATCAACTCACATTCTCCACCAGTCCCGTGTAAACTACGGCACGCAAAGTTATTTATTTATTTGTATCATGAGATGGCGGGGCACAAGAGAACAACGCCGTGTAAAGTACTGCAGACGCTCACTTAACCGATCTTACTTGTCTCAATCTGCTCAATTTTGGTGAAGCCATTGCCCTAAATGATGTTATAATGGACTATTTCACATCCAGAGATGAAGGATCGGATGATGAAGTTACTAAAGAGGAGACAGTCTGTTTTATGCACAGTGCACGAACAGTTGCGCTGTGCTCGATTTTACTACGAGGTAGGCTGCATTATTTGTGCTATCTAAACATAAAATGGGTGATCAAAAGTTTGGAGACTATGCCCATGATAAACAACGGAAAACAGATGCTGTTTGTGTAATGATGCAGTATAGCGCTCCTGACTTGACAGACAGCTCTCGTTAAACCCGTGAACTGAAAGTGAAAGTTTAAAGCCGTTTTTTTTTTAATTCCATTCCTGAAAATCATTGCTATCAGCAAATGTAAGATAGCCATAACTTTGGTGACGTTCAAGCTATGGACAACATAATAATAGTTTTTGGAAATGGCCTGAACCCAGCTTTCATATGGTATCAAAACCTAAAAAACCTAAAAAAGCTTGTGTTGGGTTTTCCCAGATCGCATCACATATGTACGGCTGAACAACCGGTTCTCTCACTCTAAGTCATGTTGCCTCTACCGACTGTTTATTGCAGTAGGTATGCAAATCAGAGATTTCATATGGTACACCCTTTTCTGAAGGCAGGGCGGGAATAAGCAGCTCATTTGCATTTAAAGTGATACATACCAAGACAGCTTTTTTCAGACATGCCCCGAAAATACAGATACATTCTGGGGACACCCAAGACCAATATTATATCTGCCTGTACTGCCTGTACAATATTATAAACATGCCTGTATATAATTAAGTAACCCTGAACACCTTTGGCTGGTCCAGCTGTAATGGATTAGGGTTGAAGCTGAACTCTGCAGTATGGTAGCTCTCAAGGAGAGCCCTGCTAAAAACTTTTGTTGATACACCATTTTACTACAAAACTCAAAATACTTCCAAAAATCCGACATAGAAAAAATGGATTCTGTTCGATTCGGTATGTTGTTTCAAATCTAGCAAGACCAATTTAATGATTTTTGGTCAAAGTGGTCAGAAGTTACAAGCAGAAATGTCTATTTCTATAGCTTTTGACCAGTAGGTGGTGCTGTGCCGAAAATACTCGTGCCCTCATGCTTGTTATAACACATAAATCAAGTTTAGTCAGAATCTGCTAAAGCTTTGTGGAGATCATGCCTCATCTGCATTTGCACAAACTTTGTCAAATTCATTAACAAGCTTTAGGAAAATGGTTTGGTGTATCAAAAAGCTTTTGAAAAAAAAAATTGACAGAATACTCTAAAGATGATCTGAGACAATTTTGGTGAAAATCTAGGATAAAAATAATAATTAAACAAAAAAAAAGTAGAAAAATAAAATTTGGCCTATTGGTGGCACTACAGAGTTTGAGTTAGAGACACCAAATTTGCTGTGGTTAATAATGAGACTGTTGTCTATCTTCTTTTTTTGTTTGTTTGTTTGTTTGTTTGTTTGTTTGTTTTTTCCCGCAAGTGGTTCTATGGGCTGCCACAGACTACCAGAGTGGATGATGATGAACAAGAAGAAGAAGAAGAAGAAGAAGAAGAAGAAGAAGAAGAAGAAAGTAATGGATACAATACTTGGTACTTGGCACTTGATGAAATATGAAAAGACTAAATGATACTTTGAAATATAAACTACACTGTAGTTGAATCATCCATTTAACTGATTTGTTTAAAGCAGTTAATTAAATCAGGAACAAGGCAAGTGAAGTTCTTTATAAATGGGTCACTGAATCACTCACTTAACCGATTTTTCATGTTTATGTTGGTTAATGTATATCACTAGATCTCAGCAATGGTTTCCAACCTGACTGTTCTAAATCTAAATCAAAATAAAAAAAAAAAATTAATACATAAAATAATAAACTGAACTGTTTATTGAACTCCATTGTTTTTCAGGTACATTATTTACAATATTGAGACAAAAATTTTGCCATGACATTCACTTAATGACAAATTCACCAAATGGATTGCAATTAAATAAAATGACTACAACAACAAGTCTTATTTGACACTTATTTAAACTTGATTTAATCACTGTAGACAAAACTGATATCATGATCATCTGCCTCAAAATAAGTGTAAAGAATTCAGGGATGTGAATCACTACATAAATATGATGCATAAATATGCAACATTTAGGTCTAAAAAAATATTTTTTCTTGCTCAGGAACATCACTGAGCAAGAAACCTCTTTGATTATGTTGCGTACAAATTCAAGGTTTGAGGAAAATAACTCTTTATTTGATGGGGTGGAGATATAACTGTTGTAAAATAACTGTGGTTTGGGACACTAATTTATTTTTAGACATGTATCATACATGTCCCATCTTCCCTACTATATGCTGTAATCTCTGCCTTAGAGATGAGCAGTCCATAACATCTCAGTTCACATACACATGACTTTCTTTAAGTTAACTACGAATTCTCTGGAACCACTATTATGTATTATTAGCCTCCATAAGGATTTCATGAGGTAATGCTGAAGCTTGAAGAAGGGAGCTGATGGTAATTAAACACAGTTTGATGATATAGATGATCTCCTTGCTGTGATCCCCATGGACTTCCAGCACATTACATACGTCATGCTTACAGTATTCCAGAGTCTCCGCTCAGAGCTGAATGCTTGATTGCTCACAATTATATTCACACTATTTTATCTACTGAAAGACCTGCTAAGAACAGCCAATTTAACTGATTGATATTCACTTTCATGTCCTGTAAAGATTAAACAAAACAAAAGTACAAACTTAAGTCAACCTACATGATTCCACAAAGTATTTTAGCGTCTTCTGAACAATCTGGTTTTATAGAAGTAATTCTATGTAGACAACTGGACGCCATCAGGTAAAAGATAAAGCAGTTTATTCATAAAACCATAAACTACATTAAAACAATTATGTTTTCACACTGCTCACAGGTCTAGGTGTATGTAAACAATCATTTGAACACAAACAATTGACTTTATAAATATGAATAAATATTTGTTCTCAAATTTTGAGCCCTGCATTTCAGTCCGAGCCCAATGGGCACCGACTTCGGGCCAATTTTCACATCATAGTTCAGACGCGGACCGGGCTTCGGGCCTGTTTTAGGCTTCTCCTTACTTTTATATTTTAGACATTCACCAAAAATGCTTCAAATGTTTTTCAAAATTAACTTAATAAAAAAACTAAGCAAAATATAATCATGTTGCCATTACATACAAAACTGAACCATTTTAATAGCTGAAACAGTAGTATAAGCTATTTTGGGAGAAGTGGGGAAAAAGACGGACTCGGGCCGAGAATTCTGATAAGCTGTCAGACAAGAGCCGGGCTAGAGCCTGAGCATCTCAAGCCAGGGCTGGGCTAGGGCCTATATTTTAGGCCATAAATATACCATATGTCACAAATGCAACTGAACGTGAATATTCACAGCAAAGAAACTGTTGAATGTAAACTGTGGGTTCCTCTAGATCTATTCATACTGCATGTGAACATTCACATGTTGACAATCCAACATTTTTTTCTTTTAATTAAAACAAATAAAAGAGTCATGTTTTTTGTTTTTTTGTTTTTCATTCCAAAAGCAAACTTTCGACCAATGAGAAATTAGCTTTTGGTCAAATTTCTTGAGCTGCTGCTGCCACACAACCCACTGTACTGGCATTGGGCGTGAGATAGATGTTGTCTTTGTCTAAACCCTTTTTAAGCATGAAAACTGCAGTTGCAGTGCATGAATCCTGGCTACTACTATCTTTTGAAAGTCTGCTAAAATATAGGTATGTGCATTTGTAATGTATACATATACAATGCTTTTGTAATTTACTGATATCTATTTTAGCCATTTCTTATTGATTCTTTTTTCATGCATGTATATATTTAATGCACACGTATATCATTATATACTGTTAAGGTGACGATACACTGCATGGGCAACTTTTTGAGCTTTGTTATAGAGCTATTTTGCTAGGCCAGTTTCCCATTAAGAATAAGCAACAAATTTCTATCTGTACACTTCAGATTGGTCGTGGGCCCTATGTCTCACCTGGTTGCCCATTTACGACAACATTGCCCATCAAAATTGCTCAAAAAGTTGCCTCAAGTATGATCACCTCTACATTATCCTGGTATTTAATTTTGTAGTGAAATGAAATGAAATATATGCATATAAATACAGGGAGCCAGTGAGAAAGATTCATTTTCCCATTAAGGGGGGTTTTTTTCAATTGGGCATTTTTAGCTTTATACAAGAATTTTTTTTTCTAACCTTATTACACGCACTGTATGTGTCAAGTTTTATATTATTTTCTTAAATTTAGTTAACGTAAATTAGATTAATAAGACATTGTAGGAGGTTCAATCTAATAAAATTATACAGTACTGTGCAAAAGTCTTAGGCCACTAGTATTTTCATCAGCTAAAAAATGGTTTAAAGTCAGTTAAAGTCGGTCTTTTGCTGTAGTGTGTCAGTAGGAAATATCAGTTTACATTTCTAAACATTCATTTTGCCATTAATTATAATAATCCAGTGAGATTTTTGTTTGCACAAGGAGTCTGACAACAGCAAGTGCTCCACACAGAGATCTGATCTCACCATCATCCAGTCTGTCTGGAATGACATGAAGAAACAGAACAAACTCAGACAGACTAAATCCAGAAGAACTGTGACAAAGTCTCCAGGATGCTTCAAGAAACCTACCTGCAAAGCTGCAGCACTGTTAAAAGTTTTAGGCACTTGTGTAAAAATGCTGTAAAATGAGGATGCTGTCATAAATAGATTTTCTTTATCAATTACCTTCTATTAACTAAATGAAATCAACATTTGGTGTGACCATTCTTTGCGTTTACAGCAGCTTTTCACTGAATTCACAACTCTGACTCAAAATGAGCCAAGAACAGGGGTTTCTCTGAGCTCAACTGGGATGTTTTTTTTTTCTCACTTGTTGTTTGCAAACATTAAGTATCAGCAACCTAAACTGACATTTTAACATGTTCGATATTTTGATAGTGTACAAAAAGGCCCCCCTCCGTTTACATCGACTTTCAGAGGCACGGAAGGTCATTTGGAGAAGAGGGAATAGCTCGAGGACAAAGCCTTCCACTCCAACCATCTCCAGCTCTGTTCAGCCTTGTGTCGACGGCCTTCTTCCCCCCGAATGGCAGCGCTGCTCAAGCGTCTGAAGTTCTCTTAATCAAAGTGCACCGCTGTGGCTAATCAAAGTCTCTAAATAACTCCTGCTCCCAACACAGGCCACCAGAGGATTAAAAATCCACTAGCCAGAACTAGGTTCTTCGATCCGAGCCCCGCTGCCTAATGAGAACTCCCTAAAGCCCTAGATCACAGCGAAAAGTCCGGGCCGGCGGACGAGCAGCCATCTTTAAATCCTTAGGAGATCTTATCAGGCCAGATGAAAATAGATATTGGTCTCGGAGAGTGCAGCGGTTAAAAGAATGGCTGAGGATTTAGGGGAAGCTTCTGCCAGCCTTCAAGTGTCTCATTTACATGGTATTAGTTCCTGACAGACACCGTTAAGAAGGCAGGCTAACCTGGAGGCAGGAGTTACGGGTGAATTAGCGCCGGCGTTTATTTGCTCAGATCTGAGGCGGGATTAGGCCTTGTTGACTCCTCCACTGATAATAAGCGTCTTTGTTTTCTAAGTCTTCCATGACACAATTACACCTCAGCGTTCCCTCAATGTTATTTAGACGTTTCGTTTGTCGACAGGTCGTCTGATGGCTGAAAGTCAGACTCCGTCAAACAAGAGGCCGTGCTTTGTTTTCTCTCGACAAGCATCCGCTCTGTTTGGGAATCTCTCTCATTCCCGATTCTGGAAAAAGACCCACAGGTCTCTTTGTCGCATTATCAAGCTGCCATGAAATTGGGCTTTTCAAGGCTATTTAAATAACAATCTCTGGATTTAGGAACTGCTACTTATAAACCTCATTCCTTCTCCCGCTAATTAGCTGAAGTTGGTAATACAGTGAAAAAATTGATCTGAATCACAGGATGTTTGGGAATATTCCCACAAAATGATGTAGATGTACTGCAAGTAATTATTTTCTTACTTAGTATTTTTTTAAATATTTTTGAAATATCTAAACATTCCTAAATCAAGATGCATTTACTTATGAAGCAAAATTATGTCTTGTTTTATGAAAAATGTATTAAAGTTTTGTTAGTTTTAGTTTAAAACAAGAAAATAAAATTCCTGCCAATGGGGTAAGAAAAAATAATCTTAATTCAAAGGTAAAACAAGATTATTTTTCTTGCCCTGTTGGTAGATATTTGATCTTGTTTTAAGCAAAAACGAACAAAACCGTGATACGTTTTGCCGAAAACAAAACATAATTTTACTTCACAAGTAAAGGCATTTTGATTTAAGATTGTTTAGATATTTATATTAAAAAAACAAGGCAAAAATCTTTTTTAGTAGTGTAAAAAGGTTTATCATCCATTGAGCACTGATGTTTTTCTAGTGAAAGTTTAATTGATGGTTCACTGTTAATCTTGTGAAAAAACTGCAGATGCAGGTCTGAAAAGCAGATCAGTCTGAACGCCGGCACACAATGTCCTGTAATAATTAGTCAATCAAATCCTCATAGTCAAAAGACGTGTGAACGGAGAGAGGCCTGTAAAAAGAGACTCGGGCGCAGATAGCTGACAAGCTACTTGGCCGTCATGTCGGAGTCGTCTAACTTTAACATTTTCATGTCTTCCTCGGCAGGTTATTAAAATAAATGAGGACGCTTTGGACTGCGGTGCCACTTCCCTCTAATGGGACAAGAGAAATCTAAGAGCCAATAGCAGCGGCTGACTGGATGGAGTCTGAATAAAGTGGACAATTAGGGAGATATTTTTGCCAAGTCCAATGAAATATTCCTTGTTATTTTAATAATGCAGACCATAGCTAATTTACAGAGGCTGATTTTGTCAAGGTAATGTGCAGCCGGTGTGTCTAGATGACACTCTGAATATGGTCCCATGCAGCGCGGCTGTGAGTCCATTAGGTAAAGCAGGTACAGCAGCAACCACCACGTATACTGGCTTTACTCATCTTCAGCAACATCTGCATCCAGTGTTATTTTACAATCATTTAAATGCTAGAATAGGATTTTGTTGTCATTGTTGTTTTCTAAAAATTTTATTTCAGTTAACATTTTCATGTAACAAAAATGTTTTTTTTTTATTATTGTAGTAATTTTATTCACATTTTTAATGTAATTTTTTCTTTTCATTTTTAATGTTTGTTTCTTTGTTTGTTTTGAGTTAATTACAAAAACCCTACTTGCACTGTAAAACTGTGCTGGCTTTTGCTCATATGATTAATAAAAACATTAATATATTATTTGATAAATAATAAGAAATAAATCATTTTATTACATTAATACATTTAAAAATAATAATACATTTAAAATTTCGACAAAATTCTGTAAAGATTTATAATTTACACAGAAACATCTTGATTCTGTAACTGCATGCACGCTAAATGAATATTTTCAAAATAAAAGTCCTGGAGCTGCCAACATATATCAGCCAAAAAAACATTCCAGCCAATGGCAATAATTTAAAAAATGCACCACTAAAGCAGACGCATAGAGTTGCCATCTCAGTCAAAGTACAGTACATACTGTATAATAAGTAATAAATGTATTTTTGCATAATAAGCGTTCTTCAGTAGGATGCGTTTAAACTGTATGATAAATCTGATGGATCTGTGCAAATTACTTGCACAAATCAACCCCTTAGTTAATATAACCAAAATGTATGATATTGTAATAGTTGCACTTGTATAGTTATGGATTTGTTGTCCAGGTATAGCTAAGTGTGTCAAAGCCTAATCTGTGACATTCCGGTGTTCTGAAATGCTCTGAAGGTGATGCTAACATGCTAATCTCTCCGGACACTCTCATGCTTTCATCCTTCTGTCAAGGACACTCATTTCCTTCGCCGGTGAAAAGACATGCCATCTTGATTGCTTCAGTTTATTCACAGAATATTATTCATGGTATTTGTTGTCTCTCCAATGGAGCTGGTTTGCTTTTCATTGTTTGTTTTCTTTCCCAAACATCCACATTCTTAAAAATTCATGGATTTGTTTTCCTCCACCGATGGCCCATAAAGCCTTTGTTTGTTACCGACTCCTCAAGTTAAAATCTTATTCTTGTGCATCAATATGTTTGTTTTTGTGTGTATTAGCCGGGGATTGTTTCAAGGGCAAAGGAACCACCATGATATCCATGATCTAGTATCCATCTGTAGTTGAGAATATGTTAATGCTTTTAATATATTTTGGCGTTTCTTTTCTTTCCACCAAAAAATTAAATACATTTAAAAAAAGAAGAAGAAGAAGAAGAAGAAGAAGAAATAATGCACAGGAAAAAAAAAAAAAGACAATAACACTGACGGTCCACTTCCTGACTAAAATTTTAATTATAAAAAATTATTATATGATTATATTAAAGCAATACTGAAAAAAAAAATCACTATTCATAAAAATTCATAAAAACATATTTAAAAAACAGTTGCAAGTACCAGTGTTATGAACCAAGCTATCACCTCATATATGCATTAGTAATAATAATAATAATAATAATAATAATAATAATAATAATAATACATATAGTGCCTTTTAAGGACACTTTACATAATATTGGCAAATAACACAAATAATGCAGATGGAGACCAAATGTTGTTTTGCATTTGGTTATATCTTATATTTTTATTTTTATTTATTTTTAATTGTTTTATTTGTTTGCTTGTATTTATTTATTTTATTTATTTATTTTTTTTATTTACTTATTTATTTATTTTTACTTAATTTTATTTTATTTACTTATTTTTATTTTTTTAAATTATTGAATAAATGAATAAGGGTTAGTCAAACATTAAATTAATAAACTGAATATTAATTCAACAGATTATGTCAAAATTAAGTTTTTAATTATTGAATGAATGAGGGTTAGTCAAACATAATTTGTTTTGTAATTCAAATGCATTTAATTAATGTAATTTTATTTTATTTTATTTTATTTACTTTAAAAAAAATATTGAATGAATGAGGGTTAGTCAAACATTAAATTAATACACTGACGATTAATTCAACAGATTATGTCAAAATTAATTACTGAATGAATGAATGAATGAATGAATGAATGAACAAATTAATTTTTGGTAATTCAAATGCATTACAACAATACATTGAATATTAATTCAACAGATTATGTCAAAATTAATTATTGAATTAGTGAATGAATAAATGAGGGTTAGTCAAATCTAAAATTAACTTGTTTGGTAATTGTTTGGTAATTCAAAAGCGTAACAACAATACACTGAATATTAATTCAAATGATGTCAAAATTACTGTATTTTAATTCTTAAATATAACCAAGGAGGTAGGTATTTATGTACGCATTTATTTATTTAGCAAATCAAGTACTAATCCATTACATAAAAAATTAACATTCTATCATTATATTTTTGTACAAAGATTATGTCAAAATTAATGTATTTTAAGTCTTAAATACAGCCAAGAAAGTCAATTTATTTAATAGAATAGAGGTCAAAAATCACAATTTTAATAAAGACATTCAATGTATTATGTTACATTAGTTTGTCAGACAATAATTCATAATCTATTTAGCAGCTGTACAAAACAAACTGTACCCTGCTCATTGAAAGCACCATCGAACAGAGACTGAAGACTTGTTTCTACAGGAGGGGGAGGCCAAAAGCCCGTTCAGTTTTATCTACAGAGGTAAATATGTGTTCGGTTGATGTTCTGGCTAATTGTCCCCGCAGCCGCAGATTTTCCGCTCTTTAAACGTATTACCTAATTGCTTGAGTGTGTCTGCTTCCCCTGGCGGGACCCACATCATCAGCGCTCGCTTCCTGCGCTCCTACCAGTTGCATATTTAATTATTCGTGCCGCGTGTCGTAAATTGGCCCTCCTGGCACGTTAACGGCATTATAGGCCTGAAATAAAGCGATTACTCCAAATATCGTGTCGACTTCCTGTGCATGAGCGACGCCCCGGGTGAGACTGACACTGACTGTAGCTATTAGCATTAGCGGACCTGCGGCGCACATACACACACAGCCATGAGACGCCCAACAAAACACGTCTGTGCATAGTGAAATCTTGTCAGAGAGGTTAAGAGAGGAGAAAGCGAGAGGGAGGGTGGGAGAGAGCGTATATTTCCCTCCACTCTCTCTTTTGAGATAATGACCGCCATTTCTTTTTCCCAGTCACTGATGACAGCTTGAACTAACCGATAATGGCATGCTGGCAGTGGAGGAGGCCACTTATGTTATTCCTCTTGACAAGGCTCAGGGGAAGGGCTCATTTTTTTGACATTTGACCATGCAAATTTGGTCCTGCTACATTATTCCACATTTACATCCCCTCAGCCAGCCGGTTAAGAAAGCAGCTACACGCCGCAGCCCGCCGCTCTAATAAAGGCCACGGAGCAGCCGCTTAAATATGGATGTAAAAGGCGATTTAAATGTAGAAGTCGTCGCTCTCGCCTCCCAAGTCTCGCGCGGCAGCCCGAACCGGACGGGTAAATACGGCCCTGCCAAATAATTCATCAGCTGGGAAATTTCATTTCCGTGTAAGAAGGATATCACATGCTCACAAATAGTTACATTGTAGAGCTCCTCTGTCGAAAATCACTCCCGATTTGCAAGATTAATCGAGGGAGACGCTCTAGAGTGAAAACGGGGTCTCGGTGAAAGGTGCACGGGTGGTGAACGCACACTTTGCGGGGACATTCAGGTACGATCAGAGGAAGCAAGCAGCCTAAGGTTACGTGCATTAGCTTCAGAATGAGGTTAACGCAGCGCTCTATACTAATAAGGCGCCTTCTTATATCTTCCTGTTTATTTATTCATCTCCATTCGCCAGCGCTCTGCTCATTTATTAATGTCGCACCTTCTCTCCAGCGGCGTCATTTTAGCATTATTTATATACTATTATACTTTTTATTACTATTTTGAATTAGCTTTGAATTAGTTTTATACTTTCCCTTTTCATTTTCATTTTATTTATTCATTTTAGTATTTTTGTATGTTCTTTTTCCATTTTTAATTAGTTGGGTTTTAGTTTTATTTATTTTACTATAAGCTGAAGCACTAAAATTGCTATCTGAAACTTAAAAATTTGAGTTTTTGGCAAATGGTCATTTATTTTGTTATTTTACTATTGTTTATATACCATTATTGTTTTTATTATTATTTTGAAGTAGCTTTTAGATTTCATTTTAATTATGTGTCATTTCATTTCTAGCAATTCAGTTATAATTGTTTTTTGTTGGTTTTTAAGTAATTCTATGTTCTTTTGACATTTTTATTAGCTTAGTTTTAGTTTTTATTTATTTTACTTTAAATTGAAGCACAAAATTTTTTAACTAGGACTAAAATGTAGAATTTTGGCAAATTGTTATTTTTGTATTATTTCTATACTATTATTGTGTTTATTATTATTTTGAATTCTCTTTTAGTTCTCATTTTAATTAAGCATTTGTAATTTAATTTCTAGCAATTCAGTTTATTTTATATATATATATATATATATATATATATATATATATATATATTTGCAATTTTATGTCTGTTTTTATTTATTTTACTTAAAGTTGCAGCACTAAAATTGCTAACTGGAACTAACATAAAATTTGAATTTTTGCCAAATGTTCATTTATTTTGTTATTTTAGTGTTGTTTATATACCATTATTGTTTTATTATTATTATTTTGAATTAGTTATTAGTTTTCAAGCATTGTTTCTAGCAATTTTGTATATATAGATATATATATATATATATGCTTTTTCATTATTTATTTATGTTTGTTTGTTTGCTTGCTTGCTTGTTTTTTTTTATTACTATGTAGTATTTATGTCTGTTTTTATTATTATACACTGGTGGTCAAAATTTGGGCATAAGCAGCACAACTGTTTTCAATGCTGATAACAATTAGAAATGTTTGTTGAGCAGCAAATCAGTATATTAGAATGATTTCTGAAGAATCATGTGACACTGAAGACTGGAGTAATGATGATGATAAATTCAGCTGCGCATCACAGAGATCAATTACATTTTAACAGATATTCACATAGAAAATATTTTATTGTAGGTTATTTTAAATTGCACAAATATTACACAATTTTTTTCTGTATTTGATAAAAATAAATGCAGCTTTGGTGAGCAGTACTTAAAAAAAAATAAAATTAAATAAAAAAAAACTTAATTATTGCAAAACTTTGACTACCAGTGTACATTTTATTTCCAGATTTTGCTGCTTTAACTTAAATGTAAGAAATCTAGCCTTGGCAACTACACTGAAAAAAAAGGCTAAAAACTAACTACATTAATTGTTTGTTTTGCTTTGTTTTTTCTAAGTCAAAAAAATATTAACATCACCGAATTATAGTTAACACATTTACAAAAGAACAACAAAACTGGTTTCATGGGTTAAATCACTTGGAAATAGCAAAATAATAAGCGCAGGTCGTAAGAGTTGTGGTGGATGCTAATAACCCTGCTCTGGACGTCTTGTGAGATAGTGACGGGGCGGAGGCCGACGGATGGAGGGAGGGAGGGGTAATTGAACGGGTCTGGGAGGGTCAGCTCACCTGCTGGGACTACAAGCAATCAGGGATGGCGACTGTTCCTCGAGCTGACAGCTTTCAGGTTGGACCCTCACATTGCCCTTGTAAGGCCTAATAATGTGCCGCGGCTGCTTTTAATAAGGGACACTTTGATAGGCTTCCTCTCTCTCTAGCCGTCTGTGTTACTGCCGTGACGGGGGGTGTTTGCGAGCGCGGCCCGTAATATGTCAGGCAGGCGCTCGTGAGGCTGACGAGTAAATAAACCTCATTAGAGCGCCGGGCCAAATAAACTGTTCAATGAACTGACAGCAGCAAGGGCTCCCATTCTGAAACAACTGTCACGCGTTCTGGCAGCAAGCGTCCGAGCCGTACGACACGACGGGACGTCAGGGCTCAAAACACGCACGTACACGTGCACGATCGCCGCTAATTAACATGGGACGACGGCTCGGTCTAAACGAGCGACACGGTGAGGCGAATCAGATCACAGGTGCGTTTGAGAGCTCAACTTTTTCACAACACACCAGAAGTGAGCGAGAAAGACACAGGTGACGCGCTTTGATCGCAGCAGCCTCTTTCAATCATTTGTTAGGATATCGAATAATTGGGAGGCGTTCAATACGTGTCGGGCGATATTTGCTGTGACACGGACAAGAGATGGGATTAGGGTTTGCGGGCTTTCCCGTCCAACTCCGTATTCAAAATTGATATGCGGGGATGCTGCCACCAAAATGGACTTTAAATGATCTGTGGAGAGAACATGCAAAGCCAGGTAGAGGAACATTAAAATATTAATGTCACTTCCATCAGTGCATGAATATGGGCCCTTTTAATAGCCTCTTAATTATTCATCTACATAAATATGAGCTACCTGGACTGTGAGAGAAATATCACAGGGTAATAAAAATAGGCAAGCTCCTCCCGTCCAGATGGGGCCGGAGCACACATTTAGTTTGAGAGCAAAATTAGTGAGGAAGAAAGATCAAATGTATCTTAGGGCCCGTCCACACGGAGACACGTTTAGCTGTATACGTAAAAATAATCTGTATCTTACCGGTGTTTAGTCTAGACAGATCTGGCGTTTTAGGAGCCTGAAACTGATATTTTTTAAAAGCTTGTCTCAGAGTGGATAAATCTGAAAACGACACCCTTGCATTTCCGTATATTTCGTGAAACAATGATGTCATCACGCCATGTCTCGACCCTAGTCAGACACCACTATGTCACATAACAGCAACAACAACAACAACATGAACAAACACTGAACGATTATCTTTTTTTTATTAACTAACATTGACACACATTAATAAATGTATTGTTCCATGTTCGTTTTCTTCTTGTTGTGTTGGGATTGTATACAGCGTGCAAGGTTTATGCGCATGCTCCAAGTCTTCTTCTCTGTTTTTAGTGTATCTCTGTCGCAGAATTACAGCGGCCACATACTGCTCTAGTATGTATACTACATCGTTTTGAGTCAGTTTCAGTGGTTTTGTGTGTACGCAGATGACGCTGTGTTTACAGAATTTTTTTTTTAGAATAAGGGAAAAAAGACTGGATAGGGAAAGCTCTGGATTCATGTGGATGAGCCCTTAAATACAGTGTTTATATTCAGAACTGCTGGCATTAAAAATGATGACTGTCACGACACTGATAATTGTAAATGATTCTTGAATAAACAGCAACACCTTAATAAAATACTCTGAGTGTTTCTAGTATTCGGTGCTACAGAAAAGATGCTGCAAAATAATACAAAGACTACATAAATAATACAACTATGCATGCAAAAACAAACAATGCAAAAAGTGTAGTCTAATTTACAAACGTAGGACTTCTGTCAGGCAAGATAATAATAAAATATCACAAAATATTTTAAATAATTTATGTAAAAAAAAAAAATGCCATATGTTTCTTATGCTCCAAACAATGATGTAAAAAATAAATAAACAAATAAATAAAAATGTACATTTTAATTTATATATATGAAGAGTTTGGTTCCAAAATGTGATAAACGCCATTTTAAAGAAAACTGAGTTCCTGCCAAAATCAGTATTGTATCTGGTAGGTATTGAAAAGTCCATTTTTAATTTTACGCAAAATGTGATATCCGCCATGTTATTGTGTTATGTTTTTTTCCCTGTTTTTCCAAACTGCGACAAACGCCAGTCTCACTTCTCTGCACAATGCGATACATCCACTCAGCCAATCACAGTGCACCATTCCACGCATTGTAAACAGTAAAGGTGGCGCTTTGAATACACCCCGCATTCTAGTTTTCCTCATCTACTTTGTACTTTGTGATCAACAAACACACAAAACACTGCGTGCGACTATGAAAAAAATATTTAGGAGCATCAGTGCGACTGACCCGATCAGCATATTTGTGTTTCCGCTGAGAGGAGCTTCAAAGGTTTCTATGTGTTTATGCAACGTTAAGTAATGAATCACAGACAGAGCTCACCAATCCCTTCATAAACAAAGTGTAGAGAGATTGTAAATAAAAGATTGATTGTGTAGTGTAGAGAGCTTTGTTCATTATAATGAAACTTTGTGAGATCGCCATGAACTAAGATGAGTGACAGTTTTTAATGATTTTTAAGGAAGTTTCGGTGTTTCGTTTATGAATGAACGTGCATTTTACACGTATATAGTGAGTCAGTGATTCATTTCCCATTCATAAAGACTTGCTTTATTCCTGAATGAATCAGCCATTCGAACAAATCAAATGAATGAATGATTCAGTAATTAAATCAGTGACTTGCCACCACCTACTGGCAGTTTTAGTTTCATTTTTAAAGTATCTTTTCAGTTATTTAAATTATTTAATATTTCTGTATTCAAATTTTTATATTTTAAACATTAATCTCAACATGAATTTATATATTTGATTGCACTCATGCCACCTCTGATCCTCATTAAATACATGAAAATACACCTACAAGACACTTTTGAGTTCTTCTGTGCCACCTCTGTAGTACAAATTAATTTTGTTAATAATGATTTCATTTGATTGTTAACTTATTCTTATTCTACCTATTTTCTTATTCTTATTCTGTTGTTTTAATTTGAATTTTTAAAAAGCTTTACAATATATATATATATATATATATATATATTCCCCCCTTTAATTCACTTTAAGGAGTCAAATATCACCTGGTAATGGGAAGGCTAATTTTTTATCAGATTTTTTGATTATTGATTAGAAGGTGCTCCTGAAATTTTAACTGTGCTCCTAAATTTCTTTAAGCGTAGAGCCTTGATGGATTTATTGCATTTTAGGGAAAAAAATAATCAGTTTTTATAATAAATCTTTGAAAATCTAAATCTGGATTTGAATTATTAATGTTATTATAACCTAAAGATGCTATGTGAACGTTTGAAACATAAAATAGTGGTTTTCATCTTGCCACTTTCTTGGTAAAGAAAACACATTTTTACTCAAATTAATCAAAATGGATTTATAGCATGTTGGAACCAAACTCTTCATATATATATAAATTACTTCTAAGAGTATGATTATGTATAACACACATTGAACACCATATTCAATTTACTCAATTTATAATAGAGTATATCATATCTTGACATTGTTTATTTAAGATCTGCACAGTATCTTACTACATCTTGTAAATGGTTAGGTGTTGAATGTTATTTGAGTGTTTCCTGTTAGGCTAATGTTTATTTTGAGCTAGCTTATATGTGAGCTAGTTAATACTTTCAACTGAAAAAATGTAGTGTTTATATATTATGTTCCTTTAGTCTATTGACTATATGCAACTACATGTCAACTAACTCTTATTAGAGTATTAGTAGACTTAGGTTAAGGTTAGGGAAGGTAGAATGTAAACATACTTGCAAAGTTACTTATAGTCAGTATGTCTTTCGGGGAACCATCACAATAAAGTATTAGCATATATTTAGCAGACATACTACTATTACTCTAATGACTGCTAGGTGACATGTAGTTGCAGAGTTCCTTGTCAACAGCTCTCTAAAGGGTACCATCAAAATAATCAAACTGATATTACAATAAAAATAGGTTGATATGATCTGATATCTGATCTTATAGTTGTTTGAAAAAAAAAATTATATTATTATTGTTATTGTTATTATTAATTATAAGTGGTCTTTGTCTGCTTTAATAAGTAGCATGGCAAGATACAAGACTTACAATATAATTATAACTATGAGAAATAATCAATTATAAGTAAATATTATAATACAGTAAAACGTTTCTCATAAATATTCATGAAATGACACAACATATTATGTAAAAACACACACACACACACACACATATATATATATATATATATATATATATATTTTTTTTTTTTGTGATGCATTATGCCTTCATTATAATGCCTTACGAATACCCTTATAATGCATCATAAATATGGGCTTCATAGAAAGTGTTACCTACCAAAAAAAATTTAATATTATTGTCCTTAACCTTTATCCAGTTAATCCAGATAAGCTGTCTTAAGTAAAATGAGTCTTAAGTGTAAAAAAAAAAAAAAAAAAAAAAAAAAAAAGAGAGACTTTTGAGAGAGTTTTGTTGATATTTAACTTTTATTTAATTTTTATTTGTTTATTTATGTATTTATTTTCTTATATATTGTGTATTAAGTTTCACCATACCATATGGTGAAGGTAGAGTAAATTTTAACACTTATTATGTTATTAGGCCACTTATTATTTTTATTAATATTTGCCTTTGATGGACAGCTTAAAGGCAGGTTCCAGTGTGACAACTTGCCCCTTATAGTCATAACATGCCTGCTATTGGTATACAAGGTCAGCGTGTGTTAAATGAACTGCATGTGTTTTCCCGGCCAATAAAGGAGGAAATGTCCGATAGCTTTTGTAATCAAGAGTACATTTCTTCTCATTGGACACAATACCTTAGAATAATGACTACAATAATTCATCAAAGAGTTTTTGTTCAGAGACTGCGCTGATTGTGAGTCTCTCCAGCCTCCAGGCTTGATCTCTCCTCATTAGATCTCCGCTTCTCGCCCACAGACCGACCGACCGCTGTTCCACCCTGTGTTTCATACTGCTCCAAAATAATTTACAGGGATGTTGACATCGGCTTCTCCTCCCACAATACGGTTACCCTCCACTAAATGCTTTGTAGTGAAGCCGGCTCGGTTTTATTTGGAGTTTGTCTGAACCCATAGTGGAGGGAACGGATGCTTTATCAATAGGCCGGGATTGCACAGCCCCGAGCGCCGTGAAATATTACAGACGCTTTGCTCTAGCCGAGAGCCCGCAGGAACCAAACAACACTTCTTGGACCGCAATATCTCTCTGTTCAGGAGAGATTGTTTTTGCCGAGCCCAAAACGAGTTTAAACAATATTTATTTCCCGCAGAACTACACGGGAGGCGCGAGACGCCGCAGAACAAACAGGAACGCATCCGTTTGTCGTCTGTGACTCGCGTTTAGATCTGTTGACATGTTTGTTTTCTGTCTGAACGGAATCTCGGAGCGTCGAACGGAACGAGGGCTTTCGGCATTAATCAGTTTGGGCTGCTCGTGTCAATATTTAATTAAGTAAACAAACAGAGACACAAACATTTTAATTGGAATGTTATCAAGGAAATAATCTGCCTTCTCATCTCGCTTAAAAATTCTGTCATGAAAATGTAATTATGCTTGACAAAATTAATTATGAAGAGTGCAGCAAGAATAAACACGGCAGAACATGACTGACAGAGACAGAGAAATCTGCCAGGGATATGAAATATTCACGTTTCCTTGAAAAAATCAGCTAGAACGCCAGCGAACGGGGCGTCGCTGACGCTGTGTGGGAAAACTCAGGTGTTTTGATCGCTCGCGCTGTTCTGGGCGCTTCATTTGAGCCTCTGCGGCTGAAAGCACGTCTACGCAAAATGAAACGGGTTTACACAAATCCTTTGTTCAGAGTTTATAGCAACTGCATGTCAGTGAATCAAAGGGACAAGCAGCATTATAATCGCAGATATTTGTTGCTACATTTAATGTTTGATTGCATCATTACAATTAGCTCCCATGAACACACTGTCTAATGCAGCTTTAAACCATCTCTTTGCTTTGTTAGCTATTTATTTAGGCTGTATGATGAACTGGAGCGTGTGTTTGTGCATGAACAATGTACTGTTCTCACTGTAGTCATTACTGAGGGAGTGGGAAGGCTCTAGTTGTGTTTGTAAAGTAATTAATAAGGCCACACAAAGGGATCTTGAATGTTCTGTGTGCATGAGCAAACAGAGATGTTCTCTTAATTATCTCAGATAACACTGCAGCTTCACACAGTCCAGCTCTGCCCTCTGCTGGCCACACAAATCAGCTCAATTCATGCTGCTGAATATTTGCATGTGCTGAAAATGATGACATTTACACATTTGACTGAGCCCCTGATTCTAGTCCTGACATATCTAATTCACATAATACAGTTTCTACAACAGTCAACATTTGAAGTGGATCAAAAAAGTTAATCAAAGTTGTCCTAAGACGAGAATGGGTATTGTATATCATATTTAACTTCTAACACATAGTTTACATTTGAATACTTTATACTGTTGCAAAATGTATATATATATATATATATATATATATATATGAAGAGTTAAGATGCAAAACCAGCTAAATCCATGTGATGTCTTTCTTTAAAAAAATGCATTTTTATCAGGTTCAGATGTATTGGTTTCTATGTAAGTACTGGTACTTCTGATTGGGCTGAGGCTGGTATTTTAGCAAGTTTGAAAAAAAAGTATTTGATGGACGTATAATATGTGTCAAGAGCATTCACTCAGTATCATTACCTCATTTTTGACCGAGATGGCTTTTAGTTGGTTTTGCATCTGAACTCTTCATATATATATATATATATATATATATATATATATATATATATACATATATACATATATATATATATATATATATATATATATATGTGTGTATGTATGTATGTATGTATGTATGTATGTGTGTGTGTGTGTGTGTGTGTGTGTGTGTGTGTGTGTGTGAGTGAGTGTGTGTGTGAGTGTGTGTGCGAGTGTGAGTGAGTGACCCTGGACCATAAAACCAGTTGTAAGTATCACAGGCATATTTGTAGCAATAGCCAACAATACATTGTATGGGTCAAAATTATCAATTTTTCTTTTATGCCAGAAATCATTAGGATATTAAGTAAAGATAATGTTCCACGAAGATACTTCCTATTTCCTACTGTAAATATATCAAAACTTAATTTTTGATTAGTAATATGCATTGCTAAGAACTTCATTTGGACACCTTTAAAGGCGATTTTCTCAATATTTCTCACCCTCAGATTCTAGATTTTTAAATAGTTGCATCTCGGACAGTGGTAATGTCCTATCCTAATAAACCATACATCAGTGGAAAGCTTATTTGTTTAGTTTTCAGATGATGCATAAATTTGACCCTGGACCAAAAAAAACAGTCATAAGGGTTGATTTTTCGAAATTGAGATTTTTACATCATCTGAAATCTGAATAAATAAGCTTTCCATTAATGTATGGTTTGTTAGGATAGGACAATATTTGGCCGAGATACAACTATTTGAACATATGGAATCTGAGGGTGCAAAAAAATCAAAATATTGAGAAAATCACCTTTAAAGTAGTCTAAATGAAGTTCTTGATAATGCATATTACTAATCAAAAATTAAGTTTTGATATATTTACAGTTTTATGAAATATCTTAATAAAACATGATCTTATTACTTATTATTACTTATTAATATCCTAATGATTTTTGGCATAAAAGAAAAATCAATAATTTTGACCCACACAATGTATTTTTGGCTATTGCTATAAATATATCCCAGCGACTTACGACTGGTTTTGTGGTCCGGGGTCATATATATATATATATATATATATATATATATATATATATATATATATATATATATATATATATATATACTGGTTGCTTCTCCATAGACCAGAACCGTAAAAAAAAGCAACTCGTTGGGTCAAACGCGAGGCACAGCTCGAGCCCAGAAGACAGCGTTGTTTAGGAGCTCCATCAATACAGCATGAAAACAGTCACATCTCTCTCTCGCTCTCTCTCTCTCTCAGCGCGCAAGATAAACTCCCCTTCCCGTCCCCAGCCTCTCAAAGCACTTTAGAGCGTTAAATAAACAGTAGGCCTCAGATTTAACTGGGGAGTCTAACAGCCGTGACCTTTTCACTTCAAATGTGGCGGGGCCAAGTCATTAATATTGCCATGGCAGCCGCCCGGGGCAGACATAAACTGCTGATAAATAAACGGTTGAATCATTTATGGAGGGGCTCTCTGCCTCTTCCCTCGCACAATATGTCGTATGACATGTGCCTGTCTCTCTTCTGTTCGGCCCGTGGAGATTTTAAATGCTAAATGTATGTGCATATTTTCCTCATCGCCACTCGTATTAGAATTGCAAGCTCCGATCCCTGACGGAACATGAAAGGATCGCTGGTGCATAATGCCGGCAGAAATTATAAAATCCCACGATGGCCTGCTGCTATCGGGATGGCGGTAATGAGCGCGCTTAAACGCTTTGTGCGGCGCTGGTTTCCTTCTTTTCTCCTTCCTAATTTCCCATTTTTGGGGTCTCTCTCTGTCTGTTGGGTTGACGCTAACGACTGCGTCTCTCTTATTGGGAGAGACAGACTTGTTAGAGGACAATGAGACGAGCGCGTGCATTTTGTCACTTGCGAGCTCGTGATTTACACTCCGACCGCTGACAGACATGTGACGGGCCATTTTTGTTTGATCCCAGCATCGCCCCTTTGGCAAATTAAAGCTAAAGCACACAACAAGAGTAAAGGAGGACTGTTTCTCCTTCAGCTGTGTCACTGTATACTGTCAGGCACAGTAACTGTATATTTCCCATAGTGCCACTGTCCGTATTGATCTCTGGCAATCAGTGCAGGACGGATTGATGGTGAAACTCTAGCACTGTGACGGGCCCTTGGGCATCTGATTCAGCCCTGTTTCATAGCAAAGAGACGTGAGCCTCTAAACTGCTGTCAGACCTCATATAAACCAAACCAAGATGTTCACCCGACCCCAGATAGATAGATAGATAGATAGATAGATACATGGATAGATAGATAGATAGATCTATATTTACTGAGTAATCCACTATGTTGTAGACGGCAGTCAAAATGTTAATTTTTGTTTGTTTGGAGCCAAAATACAGGGGGTAAAAATGTGTTTAGAAAGTCAGCAGCATCATTGTGTTTTTTTTTTTTTACACAGAGATTGGTAGACCTATTA
Organism: Labeo catla; assembly: GCA_012976165.1. Lineage (NCBI taxonomy): Eukaryota > Metazoa > Chordata > Actinopteri > Cypriniformes > Cyprinidae > Labeo > Labeo catla. Next base: position 200,063 of record VONZ01000004.1, read on the forward strand.
GTAAAATCTGTTTACTTCAGCAATCTTTGTTGCATTATATGCCAATGATGACAATTCAAAAACTTTTACTTCTTTTTTGCATGCCTGTAAGAAGAAGTATTAAAGGTATCTTAAAATCCTTTTAGAATATGGTTCTTAAGAAACTGTTACTTCGGCCTCTTTTTTTACGGCCCTATATGGTTCATTTCCAGAGATATATGAATTTCAATGTGGCGTAAATGTGGAGTAAACTGTACCCAAATGTGGGTCACTTTGCATACAGCTGACTTGGTGCTGTCAAACTATTAATCGCAATTAATTGCGTCCTAAATAAAAGTTTTTAAGTTACATAATAGATGTGTCCTGTGCATATTTATTACGTATATATAAATACACATACATGCATTGTGTTCAGAAGTGTACATACCCCTTGCAGACTATGCAAATATGTTAAGAATTTTAACAAAATAAGAGAGATCATGAAACTTGCATGTTATTCATTTAGTACTGACCTAAATTAGCTATTTCACAATATTTATATATAACCCACAAGAAGAAAAAATAACTGAATTTATAAAAATAAGCTCGTTTAAAAGTCTACATACCCTTGAATCTTAACTGTGTGTTGTTTCCTGAATTATTCAATGGTTGTTTTTTTTTTTGTTTTGTGATAGTTGTGCATGAGTCCCTTGTTTGTCCTGATCAGTTAAACTGCCCGCTGTTCTTCAGAAAAAAAATTCTTTAGGTCCCACTAATTCTTTGGTTTTCCAGCATTTTTGTGCATTTGAACTCTTTCCAACAATGACTGTATGATTTTGAGATCCATCTTTTCACACTGAGGACGCTCACCGATGCACCAGAGGGAAAAACCATGCATTAAGAGCCGGGGAGTGAAAACGTTTTGCATTTGAAGATCAGGGTAAATTTAACTAAGTAAGTTAAATATTAACTTACTTAGTAGCTTCTGAAGGGCAGTACCAAATGAAAAAAAAATTATGATATTTAGGCAAAATAAGAAAAATGTACACATCTTCATTCTGTTCAAAAGTTTTCACCCCCAGCTCTTAATGCATGGTTTTTCCTTCTGGAGCATCAATGAGCGTTTAAACCTTCTGTAATAGTTGCATATGAGTCCCTCAGTTGTCCTCAGTGTGAAAAAATAGATCTCAAAATCATACAGTCATTGTTGGAAAGGGTTCAAATACACAAAAATGCTGAAAAACCAAAGAATTTGTGGGACCTGAAGGATTTTTCTGAAGAACAGCAGGCAGTTTAACTGTTCAGGACAAACAAGGGACTCATGGAAAACTATCACTTTAAAAAAAACACACACAGCTGTGGATCATACAGGTAACAACACAGTATTAAGAATCAAGTGTAGACTTCTGAACGGGGTCGTTCGTATAAACTCAACTATTATTTTCTCTTGTAGACTATATGTAAACATCTTGTATGTCAAATATCCTATTCAGGTAAGTACTAAATAAAAAATAACATGCATTTTGTATGAGCCCTTTTATTTTGGTAAAATAACATTTTGCATATGCTGAAAAGGGGATGTAAACTTTTGACCTCAGCTGTAGATTACTCCAGTCTTTAGTGTCACATGATCCTTTAGAAATCATTCTGCTCAAGAAACATTTCTGATTATTATCAAAGTAGAAAAACTGAAAAGTTGAAATATTTCACATGTCCTTGATCAATAAATGCATTAAGACCTTTAAAAAAAAATTATATATATATATATATATATATATATATATATATATATATATATATATATATATATATATATATATATATATATATATATATATATAAACATAAAATAAACCAATTTGAACAATAGCATACAATGATTTCTACAGCAAATACCTCTCACATGCACAGCAGTTCTCCTTGTTCACCATCAGAGGGCGTCATGATGTTACACTTTTTATGGCTGTTTCCAACTATTGTAAATCAAGATTCTCAGAACAAAGCCATTACAGTTCTAATTATAGTACAATGAGGAATAATACTATACTGATAAAAACTACTCTTTTTACTACTATACAATATAAGCTACTATGCTATTTCATACTGTGATCAACTGTCTCCATGTGTGATTTTATGAGTCTTCTCTTGTTGCCCATGTTGAGGAAATGAGTCATGAGATTCTGGCAGAGAACACAGCTCGTCTTCACTCTCCCATCACTGATCTGTGTGTAACACCTGTCCTCAGCTGAAATTCATCACCATGATAATCTAAGAGGTTATCAGATCGACCTGCGAGTGCACCGGACACTCACACAACCTCATACAGATCCCTTAAAACATCAAGGGTTCACACCACCATCATGACAAATGTTCCACATTTACGCAGATATACTACTCTGGAATATTTACAGGAGCTCCCATGCATAAATAACGCGCCCTGTCTTTATTGTGACGCACTGTAGCTCCGCAGACCTGGACGTATAATATAAAGCCGTGCTGAGCCTCAGCCAGCAGAATCTGTTTTCCACAAAGAGTCTCGTTTCTGCTGATGCCGTCCGGCTGGCTTCCCGGGTCTTCTGGGAATCCTGAGAGACTCTTCGTGTAAACAGACCCAGAATCAGCTGTTGAGTGGGTGTACGGAGAAATGGAAAGCACGCAGCAGAGGATTTTCACGGCGTGACCCCGAGACTGACCCTGACACGGGTAACGTCTGGGATTTCCCTGGCTCAAATGATTTTCCCTGGACTCGGAGAGGGAAAATGCTCACTCAGCATTAAAGTCTCATACTGGACGACTTACTCTCAGTGGCAGTGATGCATGGGAAATCTTGTTTGCATTGTGAAGCGAACATTTATTGCGCAGCTAGATATGTGGAAACTGAGCTCTATGAGAAATTGCAGCTGGCAGAGGATCCACCTTGACCTGGTTTCTCTCCGGTGTCGATTTCACCTATTATGAGTTCTGCAGTGACTTCTGGGTTAAAATCTATCCATCTACCTGTTGTCACGAACTCAGCCCATATTCCCTAAGCAAAACACCAGCGTGTCAGGCACAACATTTCCTTGTGAGAGACGGCATGCTCACAATTTAATACACACAACACACCCTGATTTAGAGCCGACCAATATTAGACTTATTACACATAATAGAGTTTCAATCTGGGCAGGCAGGATATATGCATGCATACCACAATGCAGCCACTAATCTATTCTTTACACTCATCCATCATTTAATAAATAAAGGACAAACTGTGCAACATAAAGTGGACAGCTGGTGTGTTCAAGCCCTCCTGGGAAGATTGTATTTGTAAAGTCATAATTAGGACATCAGGTGCATTCAAATAACATTGGTCAAAGCAAGATGACGACACACACTTTCTCCATCTTCAAAATGTTGAATAAAGAATGTGCATCAGGTGTATGTTTGCTTTTTGTTTTATTACATTTATGAAGTTGTTGCAAATGGAATTTTTATACATTTTAACAACTGTAAAATGCTGTGGTAATTTGTACATGCAACTTAGAAAATAATCATTTTCTTAATTCATTAACATTAACAAATGTACCACTAAAACAGATGCTGCATCTATTCTGTCTTGTATTTTCACTGAAAACAAAAAACTCTGGCCTTAAAGAAAATTTCACTCATAACTATGACTTTGTGGTGACATTCATGTGCGTTCAACTTGTAAATACAATCTTTCTGACATGACTTGAGCACATCGAGTGTTTCACTTCAAACTACCCCGTCTCATCCTCATCAGACGTCTAATTACAGTCAAACAGCATGCTTCAGAGTCCTTTGGTTAAACAAACGACTTCAGCAATCTTGACTTTTCTTCATAGCATCATTAAAGGAGAAGTCCACTTCCAAAACAAAGATGCACAGATAATGTACTCACCCCTTTGTCATCCAAGATGTTCATGTTTTTTGAGGAAAATATTTCTGCATTTTTCTCCATATAATGGACTGATTTGAACTTAAATGTGGCTTCAAACGATCCCAAATGCGGTTGTAAACAATCCCAGCCGAGGAAGTAGGGTCTTATCATTTATATACTTTTTAATCTCAAACGCTCGTCTTGTCTTACTCTGCCTGGACTGTTTTTTTCCAGTTCATGACAGTTAGTGTATGTCGAAAAACTCCCATCTCATGTTCTCCCTCAACTTCCAAATCGTCCTATATCGCTATTTTTTGTTAAGGGTGTTTGATCTTCTTTGCATGTTCACTTTGCAAACACTGTGTCTGTACTTCTGCAGCGATGTAGGATGATTTTGAAATGATTTTTGAAGTTGAGGGAGAAAATACAACTGGAGTTTTTCACATACCCTAACTGTCTTGAGTCAGAATACACAGGGAGAGTTCAGAGTTCAGGGAGAGAAAGACAAGACGGGAGTTTGAGATTAAAAAGTATATAAATTGTATTATTTTAATGAAAATAACCAATCGTTTCGCTAGATAAGACCCTTCTTCCTCGACTGGGATCGTTTACAACCACATTTGTGATCGTTTGAAGCCGCATTTAAACTGCATTTTGGAAGTTCAGAGTCGGGGCACCATATCAGTCCATTATATGGAGAAAAATGCAGAAATGTTTTCCCCAAAAAACAATTTCTTTACGACTGAAGAAAGAAAGACATGAACATCTTGAATGACAAGGGGGTGACTTCATTATATGTGAATCTTTGTTTTGGAAGTGGACTTCTCCTTTAACTATGAGCCGTGTATGATACCATGTTTCACACTGCACTTTACAGTTAGGTGTCACGATTTCACACGGCACTGTACATTCATAAATCCTGGGTTTATCTTCATATTTGCGAGGATAATAACGTTGATTGGATAAGCACAACTCCTTACCTGTTTTAATAACTGCTTGTTCATCTATGAAATGCAAATCCACTCTGGCTGTCTTCAGTCTTCTGAAAGATACTACAGAAACAAAAAAAAAAAAATAGAAAGGAAAACAAATCAGAATTTGCTGTCACTGTTAGACATTTTAATTAACAAATGCATTCAGATGCTGAAATTAAACACAAACAAGCCTGTGACTAGGGTTGCAAAATTCTGTGAATTTTCAAGACTGGAAACTTTCCATGGGAATTAACAGGAATTAATGGAAATAAACTGGGAAGTAGCAAAATTGCAGGAACTGAGAACTTAAATGTAGTTCAGAAAAAAATCTTGCAGCATAATCTTGGCTAAAATAACCCGATTTTATGTAATTTCAGTTGAATTTCTACCCTACACATGCTTAATCACATGCACACAGCACACTGTTTAGTGCAGGCCACACCCCCTACATGCACCGTTCATTCCTCCATAACATGCACAGATCATTTCTTAAATCCTGCATACAAAACATCAACATGTCCATCTTGGTGAGTATTCATGTAAATTACATGAATATTACAAAAAAAAAAAGTTTAAAACTTTCTTGTGCTGTGTGCAATATACTGTTCATCTAAATTGTACCATTATAAAAAAAACACATACAATGACTAAACAAACATTTAGGGGAGATGATAATAAAATAAAGTGTAAAGATGACCCTCCCCCACACACAATCCCCCTAGTACTCACCTAGTTTAACTAATAAATACCAAAAAGTCAGATATGAAAAATCTAAGCGAGTTCACACTATTTTCATTGACAATTTATAATGGCAGGTATCATATGCAACCTAGCTCAACTTGTGATGCTCTTCCTGCTAGCCAGTTTTCTGTTATCATACAGAAGTACAGTACTGGTCAAAAGTTTGGATACATTACTATTTTGAATGTTTTTAAACATTGCATCACTTTTGCCCATCAAACCATAATTTATTTGATCAAAAATACAGAACAAACCTGCAAAAATATTGCACAGCATTACTAGCATCACAATTTAAAATAATGGTTTTCTGTTTTAATATACTTTAAATTATAATGTATTTCTGTAATGCAAAGCTGAATTTTGAACGTCATTACTCCAGTCTTCAGTGCGACATCATTCTTCAAAAATCATTCTAATATGCTGGTTTATTATCATTTTTAATTACTGTGATTCTTTTTCAGGATTCTTTGATGAATAAGGAGTTTAAAAATGGAATTCCTTTTTTAAAAATACACTACCGTTCAAAAGTTTGGGGTCAGTATTTTTCTCTTTATTTGAAAGAAATTAATACGTTTATTCAACAAGGATGTGTTAAATTAGTAAAAAGTAATAGTCAAAAGCATCACAGCATGCATGTCAGCTTACCAAACAAAATGTTATATTTATGTTTGGATATGGTACAGTTTTATAAATTTCCCCAAATTTCCAGTTAATTCCCATAAATTCCTGGTAAGTTTTCAACTTGGAATATTTCCAAAATTCCCCAGTTGAAAATTTTCTGCCCCTTTGCAACCCTACCTGTGACACTCATGAATATTTAATGAGGCATGCAGTGAGGCAGTTTATGATTGGTTGTCTGGCTACTACTACAATTTAAAAGTTTGGGATCATAAGATTTTTCACTTTTTGAGGAATCAAAAAATATTCATTAACATTTTTTGTAATAAAATGCGACATCTAAACAATTACAAATTGTTTACGAAGGCTGTGTCTATTTGATAGAAAATATAGTGAAAACCTAAAGAAAATTAATTAAAACTTATAAAATTTGTGAAATTTTATATTTTTTATATTATTTGAATATTACGATTTACAGTATTTTCTGAGAATATAGGTTTAAATGTAATTGATTTCTGTGATCAAAGCTGAATTTTCAGCATCATTACTCCAGTCTTCAGTGTCACATGATCCTTTAGAAATCATCTAATATGCTGATTTGCTGCTCAACAAACATTTATGATTATTATTAATGTTGAAAGCAGTTGTGCTGCTTCATATTTAATATTAGCGTCACAGGAGCCTTAGGTCATGGTCTAAAAGACATTTATGCAGAATTAAGTTCAGTGTGAAAACTCCTTAATGTAGAATATGAACCAGTGGCTGAGAGGGTGATTTCCACAAGTGGAAACCATGAAAGCTGTTCCTGTGTAACTGAGATGATATTTTGGTGGCAGCCTTCATGTTAGGATGTCATGACGGAGTTTCTCACGGGTTTCTTGCCCTGCCCCTCAAGTTATCGGTCTCTAGCGGGACAAGCTGTGTGCGTTTCTCTTTGGAATAGTCTAATGGAGGAGACATCAGGGAATCAGTGATAGTTTTGTTCTGTTTGAGGGTAGCTGGGCGTGGGGACGATTGAAGCTGGCACAGAGCAGAGCATGGCACCATATGGAGGGTGTGTGAGTGTGAGAAAGATTGTTTCCACGTATCCCTGCTCCGCAATTGAAGTGCGAGCAGCTGCTGCTGTCCGGATTTCATGAGCTGTGCGGTGGATTACCACTGGCAGCTCCTGTCTCTAACCCACACAGATGGCCTCTGACCCCACAGCAAACGCTCAGATCATCTTCAGAGGAGTCAGAACAATGATGCTTGATCTGGATATGTCAGCAAGGGTGTTTCTTTGCTCAAGTCTAGAGTATTTAGTCTGCACATGAAGAGCTGTCGGCCCACAGAGACAATCTGATATTTTCACACCATTTTTTGAACTTTAAGAATGTCAAATATGGCAATACCTCATATCTTCATACCCAGAACCCCTAAAAAAAAAAAAAAAAGTGTATTTTGTCACTTGAAAAGTATGCTTGTGCTATCCTTCTTCAAATAAATGCCACTTGCTTTGATATTTTAAATATTCCTGGGGTCCGTTCGATTTGATTGACTAACAGATTGATTTAAATTTTAATACTTTTATTTACCCAAGATTAGTTATATTTTATATTATAGTTTGTAAGTTTGGGGTCAATAAGATATTTGACTGATTGATTTATTTGTTTATTTTAAAAATTAATACTTTTATAAAATAAAAAATGCAAAAGTAACAGTAAACACACTTATACTGCCAAATAATGAAAACAAAAATGCAACATTCGACAAGCAGGACATTTCCTGTTTTAATTCAAATAAATAAATAAAATGAATAAACTATATAAAGAAGTTGTCGTCAAATGCTTGAAATGATATCTTAAAATATGAAATATTACATCTTATGGAATACTTTCACTACCATGTACTGTACTTTATACTTCATTGTTTTTTTCCCTGGAGAAATAAATCAGCATGAACTTCTGATTGGTTGACTATTTTTAAGGACAGTGTCTCAGAGCTGCAGTCTCCATCTCAAATGAGAAATTCATCGTTCCCAAATCAGTGAGCGCCACACTGGGTGGGATTGTTACTGACTGTTGTTTCCAATGTGAAAGGTCTCATTTTTCCCCCCGTTCTTGCATTGCTGAGTCTGCAGGGGCCTTTTGTTTGGAGCTCCAGTGAGCTTTAATGCCACTGAGTAATTCTCTGCCATCCCAGATAATGGGGTTTTAGTTGCCGCAGCCTTTTCCACAGTGTGTCTGTGGCATGGGACTGCCCACACAAGAATGCCTTTCACTTAGCCAGGCTGCAACAAGCCACAGGACACTACAAGACGCTGGATAAACATGCAAAACAACGTAGTCAGCATTGTACTTACTGTACGCAAACCAACGCACATTCTAACAATTGCAGACAATGCACAAAATCTGTGCTTCATTCATTCACAGTCCATTCAGAAACGTACACTTTAACACTTCACGATGAATCAACGAGATCAACACTCATCCGACAAAAGCTTCTGAGTGGAATTTAGTAAGTACTGTGCTCATTAGTATTCTCAAGTAGCATCAGAGTGCTCGCTTTCCTGAGTCGGGCTTGTGTAGGTTTTGTGCAAAACAACCTCACAGAAAACAAGCTGAATGACTGCTTTGACCAATAGGAGATGAGGATAGTAAGATGTCATTGCAGAAACAGTTCACGTGGATTTAACGAGCAAAGATGATTTAATAAGCTGAATCTTATTGTTTTATTTGGTAAATTTCATATGCACGAAAGCAAAGTATGTACATTTAAACCATGTTTTGAAGTACTTACGGCTGGATTTTTCTTTGTTTTTTGAATCTCTTAAATGTATTAAATGACAAAAAAAATTACAGATGATGCAAAGTAAAACTGTTAACCCTTGTGTACAATTATATTTGTTAAAGCATTAAAATTAACTCAAATATACTACTTATTTACATTTTTGCAAACCCCTAGATTACAATTTTAACTGTTAACTGAAATTAACTGAAAAATAAAACCTGTTTATTTTATTTAATTATTATAGTATGTTGTTCTGTAAAGATTTTTATAATGCATGTTCAATATTCAATTAAAAAAAACATAATATTAAACACAACAGAGCCTATTATGGCCAAGAATAAATGTGCAATGTGAAGCGCTTAACTGAAAACACTTATAAAAAATAATTTAATCAACTAGCCAAATTCACACTATTACTGTTGCGTTGTAAATGAATGGTTTGATCCACAAACAAAACCTCCCTCTCAACAGCCTTCTGCCAAGACACTGACCTGCAGTGATGTGAGAACTGACCTGGAAGTAGAACCTCTCTTTGGTCGCCACTGGGAAAAGGTCATGTTTGTTTAGCTTGCCACCTTCTGGCATGTGAGACCGGCCGTGATTCCACAATAGCAGGATAGTAGAGAGAAGAACCGGCCTGGAAACAAAAGACGACATCTGACATTAACCCACAACAGCCTGTCAACATCAACAGGAATGTTCTGTTCAGTAATCATCACCTCAGGGTGGACTGAGCCAATCTGATGTGTAGTTTCTTGAAATTAATTTCCTTGTTTATCATTGAGTAGTGTGTTTAATGACATGGAATAATAATGAATGTGCTCTGAATGTTACAAAATAGCACCATATATAATTTTGGACAGGAATGAAAATGAGGCTGAGAGAGACTGTGTACAGTGTGTTCAATGGATCATACTGTTGTTTAATGACATATCCATTGCTCAGATTGTTGCTAAACACCTGTTTTAGAAGAAAGCTTGTGGGTGCAGACGTAATGATCGTCAAATAAACAAACACTTCATAAATGTTCACACAGTCAAACGATTAAATGTTCAATATCAATTAAAGTTACTGATAAAAATGTATGTGCAAACAAGTTAAAACGTAGACTGCTCCAGTATTAAATAACTGGGAATAACGAAGCGTTTGTAGGCCTAAATGTGTGGCGATGAAAAGCCTAACGTTACTTTGTGGGAAATCAAAACATTTGAAACAGAGCTCTGTGAAACAATGTTTCATTTACAGAAACATGTACAGAAACAATGTATCATTTAAAACAGCACAATGTAGCGGGGAAAAGAAAGTGATTTGCGCTATATTAATTTTGTTTGCAGCTATTATCGAGGGTGATACACAAATATGGGCTAGTCCAAGAAACAACAGTGAAGTTCATTATTAGTTACTTACTTTTCGCGCCATCACTCAAACTCCCGGTTCTTCTTGTCTCATTTTGAGTCATCCATGGTCAACTAAGTGTGTTGTTAACTGGAAGTAGCTGTACAATTCGCTAATGAATCGCTCAATGCAATTTCTAAATCGATTCAACTGGGTAATGGAAAAGAATCGGTTCAAAAAAGTGATTCTTTTGAATCGCGTCACGGAGATTGATTTCTTCAGTTCTAAATAACGAGGAAATATGTTATGTAAAATGTAGTGGATTAAAACATAAAAAATAAGATATTAAAAAAAAAAAATAAGTTTCCATATATTAGAAACCTACACAAAATATAGATATTAAAAAAAAAAAAAAAGTACTAAATAATATTTGCAATATTTTCACAAAAAGTAAAACAAAAGAAACTACAAATTCCTACTGACAAAACAAACAATTTGATTAAACTGCAGATGCATATATTTCAGCTTTTGTCACTTTTCATAGAACTTTGAATTCTCATTTATTTACAGTTAGCACAGTTGCACTAAATATGGTTAAATCATAAAAAGGAGACAATTCTAACGTTTATGGTGCTGTTAATGTTATTAATCACGTACAGCACCTGAACACATAAAAAAACGCCTGTTCTGATGGACCATTTGAGACAAATTCTCAACAGAAACGTGTCCACCATGAAATGTGCAGCACCTGCTGAACATTGCTGAAGCTGACAGTCATGCCCTGCATTATATCTCTGGCCCAGTTTCTTTTGTCTTTGATTTCCAATCCTACATTTTCCATGTCCCCTTTTCATCTTCCCCTGGGAAACTGGCTCCAAACTCAAAGTGAAAAGACAGGCCAAAGTCTGTTGGTGGATTTAATGCTGATCAGCATCATGTCTGCAGTATATGACGTGTAAGTGCTGATAAATGAAAGAGGATGGCATGATGGGGCATGGACATCAGACAGAGGCAGCAGAAATCGGGGGAAAAATACGATAAACCCAGGAAATGAGTCATAGTCGTCTCAGGGAATGACGGCGGTAAACACATTTAGAAAAAGAAAGAGTTGGAAAGCGGAAGAGGAAAGAGAGCTATAGGAAGAGTAAGTTATTTATCTATCTATCTATCTATCTATCTATCTATCTATCTATCCTGGTTTACACAAAAATATTGGGCAGCACAACTGATTAGTTAATCAGCACATTAGAATGACTTCTGAAGGATCATATGACACTGAAGACTGGAGTAATGACGCTGAAAAGTCCTTTAATTTTGAAAGGTGGTAGTCGATTGAATAAGATTATGCTAGTGTTGGTTACTTTGAGTGAACTGGACATAAAATTAGCAATGCAACATTTACGGAGCATTACAATGATCCCTGTTCTCCCCTACGTGTGCGTGAGAGGGTACGATGCAGATATCAGGAAGAGGTTGAGATCAGTCCAGTGTGACATGTTATGACAGAAACAAGAGATTTGACCCCAAACATAGATCCAGTGGCCTCCACCTGTTGAGCATTTATAATCTCACACCCAGAAAGACTTACAACCACCTCAACAGCACAGTAATGTTGCCGCTGCACTTCGTAACAGGAGAATGGATGCATGAGTTATGGGTTTTGCTAACCAACGATTCATCTCCCTCCTTCAAGCTTCACATTTACCCTTCACAGAAGAACTCGTGTCCATGTCGGGCAGGTCAATACTGTCAGGTTATATGTTCAATTACATGCTGCATGTCACTACCTCTGCAGTATATCAGCAACAGGGTTACACGTCCATCCTGAACTCTCACTTACAGTCTCACTGTGTGAATACAAAGAAAGTAGGTCAAGAATCTGTCTGCTGCCATGCTGATGGATATCATGTCACTCTGGTTAAATATATAAACATATCATGTATAAGAAAATCAAAGACCAGAGATAGCGGAATAATTATGGCAATATGCTACACATTTGTTAATGGTTACAGTTCATTTATTGCAATCAGTGTTGGGTAAGTTACTCTAAAAAAGTAAGTACTAGTTTCTAATTACATTTTCAACAGTGTAATTAGATTACTGTACAAATTACTCTCTCCAAAAAGTATTTAATTACTTATTACTTTCTAAATCGTATATCAACCTCAACAAGTTAATGATACAAGGATAGACATGAAACAGTTCTTTTAACTATTTTAATTAAATAATACATAACTGCAAAAATTATTCTGGTCACACATTAGATTAGTGTCAAATTCTCTTCGTTAACTAACCATTAACTATGACTTTTGCCTCAGTATACTCCTAATTACTGCTTATTAATATCTGGAAAAGTAGTTAAGTTTAAGGATTAAGGATTTAGAATAAGGTCTTGCAGAATAAGACATTAAGTATGTGCTTTTTAAGTAATAAACAGCCAATATCCCAGTAATATTCATGCTAATAACCAACTAGTTAATAGTGAGAAATAGACACTAAAGTGTAACCAGTATTCTTATTAACTCACTAAAGTATTTAAAGTGAGAAGGGTACATAAAAAGCATGCATTTTAAGGTTAGACTTTACATTTTGATGTTAAATTCACTATTGTATTGTATAGAAATGTTCTATTGTCACGTTTGCACAGAGAAACAGGAGTAAGCAGAGTAACTTGAATGTTTATTAACAAGTTTAGAGGTGAACAGAATGCAGGAAGTAATGGCAATATGGTAGCTTATCTGACAGTCCTTGTAGGGAGGTTTTATGAGCAGTCCAAGGAGCAAAGCAGAGAAGTCGCGCACACACTGGAGAGTCTGAGAAGCATGAGGTCTGGAGCTAGCGTAGGGGAAGTGAAGGGTAGACCAGACAAGGACTGAATGAAGGGAAAGTCTATTTATAGGGCGTGGTAATTAGATTCAGGTGTGCATAATCAGAACTCTGGTGAGGCAGAACGAGTGGGCGGTGCTGTAGGTGACGTGGCTGATGGAGGTGGCTTTGGTGAATGCCTGACATCTATAGTCTTACAGTATTAAATTAAATTACGTAAGTAACTGTAATTAAATTACAGAAACAATAAGAGTATCCCTTACTTTACTTTTTCAAGGGAAAAGTCATTTAATTACAGTAACTAATTATTTAGTAACTAGTTACACCTAACACTGATTGCAATATCTATCTAGTTTAATATTTTATCATATTTTACATTTCTGCTGTTCCCTCTGCTGATAAGGCAAGCAGCGATGGTCACCGGCGGCATATGTGTTGGTGGCCCCAGTAATGCTAACTTAATGCTCATGCTAACCTAATCACAGAGACCTTCGGAAACCTGTTACACCAGTAACGTTATGCAGGTCAACCTGATTTCATATAAGTTCAATAGTTTGCTGTAGTCAACATGAAATGAAATTCCACCCTGAATTTATCTTTGCATATATTTCGTTTTGTTCATTTGTTGGTTCGTTCGTTTGTTCGTCTGTCTGTCTGTCTGTCTGTCTATCTATCGATCGGCCAGATTTACTAACAACTTTTTACACACTGAAAACTACTGTCAGGATTTACTGAAGACATGCAGTGAAAAATTAGCGATGAAAAGGCATGGACAGAGTTATTTTTGCATCGGACCTCACTGCATATGCATTTGTATGAGTTTCCCTTTCAGATGTCACATTTATGGAAGGAGAGTATTTAAATGATTCATTCAGCGTGATTTACTAAGGTTTGCAGTAGTGCAGCAGTAAATCTTCTCTGGTAATGTATACAGGACTTTTCCAAACATTTTAGTCCTTGTAAAGCTTACATTTGTGTGCATCCACTGTTTGCAACCCACGACCAAATCTTAACATCCAATCAACACCTGATTATTAGAGGTCCCCACCCGATATTTTTCTTTTTCAACTATCTGGTAAACAAGGATGTATGCCACAATACAAAAGAAAAGATCTGGTGCTATTTTTGTTTAATCACAACTTGGATTCACGTTGTAAAACTCTGTATACTACTTAGGGTATTGTTTCAATGCTTGTTAAGTGAACTGCATCTTTTATTTTTTCTTTCTTTATTTATTTATTTTCCTTAAGCAACTGCAGTACCTATACTGTCAAATATGGATGTGTTTGGCGAGTCTGGGTGGTCTCTCTGAGCTCCTCTGCAGTGTTCGCTTCTACTCCTGAGGGAGTCTGAGACGAGGCTAGACAGCCCAACTCTCTTTCTCGGCTAACTGGAGATGTGCTGGTCAGTTTGCTCTGGCTCTCCACACTGGTTTTTCCTGTGGAAAAGGACTGTAGGACGACTGTCAAAGGGTCTTTCATTCAGCGCTGTACGCCAGGCCCTGGCCCACAAGCTATGAGGCCACTATCCTTTATTCTGTGGGCCAGACACACTCCAAATGTCACAGCTTCAGCTGATAAGCTGCTCTGGCTGCCTGTGATCGACTCTATCGGATTTCACTGCACATCTGTGACTTTCAGTGCATGTGATTCTGAATGCAACATACAACACTCACAACGCTCATGTAAACCTACCGTACGAATAGCATTTCTGCAGGGACATTAATTGAGTTTTCACGCCGTATCTGTGTTTTAATCAGCCGCGCTCCTCCGCAGAGAGACATAAAGGCCGTTATTCTAGCAGTCTGTGGACAAAACACGAGGGTGAGGACCTTTTCACAGAAACGGGATCCCTACGGTGCGTCATGAGACTGGACACATCACGTTCTCCGCTGTATCCGCTCTGCTAGAGAGCTCTTTCTGCCCTGATGAGCAGACAAACGTTAAAGGCAATAATTAGAGCAATTACTGCAGCACACATTCAGCAAAAGGTGCAAACGGCTGAAGCTTCCTCTCCATACGTCTCTCCCTCTCCTCAGCGGAGTCAGTTGACACGGCCGATAGTGGCTGCTGGATTCCTAGAGGAAATTTACCAGTGAGGTCAGAGTGGTTCAGATGGCCCGGTGCCACGGCTGAGTATAAGGGCGAGTTTAAGTTAGGCCAGTGAATTAAACTCCCCACGGATGCAAATGTGTGTGTGTGTGTGTGCGCTTGACTCAGAGGGGGAAAAAACACCCTTGCAGCAGCAAAACAGAAAACTCTTGCAAAGTTGTGCACGTTAAAATTATATTTTACTAACTAGAGATGTTTGCAAGTCAAGAAACACCACTGATTGCTATTGCTCATCTAATATATAATCTATTGCTAATCTGTAATAACTATTCCTTTAAAAGCTTAATACAACAAGCTCATGTATGCCATAGATGTCAGTTATACCTTAAATGATTCCTTCTTATGGCTTATGGAGATGAGATGGAGATCAGACTTATGACAAACAATAAAACAGCCAGGTCTACCTACAACAATCAGTGTTTACATATGAAATAAATATAAAATAAATTCTAGGGAAACAGCAAACAACATACAACAGTTTTGAGGACTTACTCAATAAAAAATAAAATAAATAAATAAAAAATTGCATATTATGTTCTTCCATAAGATTTGGTCTACAGGTTCATGGCCTTAAAATGTTTTGAGTCTTTAATTGATTTTTTGACTCTGTCAAGCTCCATCATAAAATAACATTCTGCTTTCTGCTACCATATAAGTATCAGTAATATATACATAATCGCCCATCTGAGAAATATTACCTCACTAGTGTGATCAGTGCTCCATGTGTATTTGATAGACTTTCTTTTTATTACATAGTGTTTATGACAACCCAGGCATTTTTTTTTCTTTATGTCAGAAAATGCATGCAGTGCCATATACAGAATACACACAATATATGGCCATTGACTGTATATGCAAGTATCCGTATTTCACAGCAAGTTCAGGTCAAGACACTGATTCTTTACAGCCTGCAGCGGACATTATTCTACAGGACAAGAACTGCATCGAGAAATCACTTTTGAAATGTGAGGAGCAGTTTCAGAAACAAGTGTATTTTTTCTTTATTATGTGAGACAGTGAGATAAGACGCCAATAAAATGGCTGTAAAGTGTGCTGTCTGCATCTGGGAGGTCTTACTGTATGCTAGTAGAAAATGTATTCTGTTAGCAGTAAATGTATACATTGCAAGGAGCACCTCAGCATCATGGGAATATAATAACTGTTATACACAGTAGTGGCTAAGAATCTATGGCTACAGTATAAAATCCTTATTGTCTACAACTTGCAAACTGCACCTTAAAAATACATTCAGCTGTATGTCAATCACAGATATACTGTAGAGGTTACACAAAAATTAAGTAGGTTAAATATCCACCTTGTATGCATTCTATAATACTTTACACAGACATATTTTGATTTGCATGAGATTATATAATAAGAAATCAACATTTCTGTGAGCTCTTCAGATATGCGCTTGATGTATTATAAAACTATACTGTAATTTCCAAAATTCAAAACGTCCTCTCTAATCGAAAATAAGCAAAATATGGAAGCATGAAAAAAAAGTGGGATTACTTATTACATCACTATCCACAGAGCATAATCCAGCTGATTATATACAACATAATATATATTACACACAAACATAACTGGATTGTAAATGAGTCCTATCTGCCACGACATTCCCTATCCTGCTAAAAAAACAGCTAAAACCAGCTACTTACAGCTTAAATCAGCTAAGACCAGCCAACCAGCTTAAGCTGGTTTTAGCTGGTCTCCCAGCCTGGCTAGGCTGGTCAGGCTGGTTTTAGGTACTTTTATCAAAGTAAAATCTACACATAGTTCCAAACGAAAGTACTGTTGAAAAACATGTTGAAGATCAGTAAAAAGGTTGTCAATTCATTAAATTAGTTCCACACAAAAGCTGTTTATTCAGCAAAACCCTTGACATTCATTAAAAAAAAAGGCATCTGGTCTCTTTTCGTGCGCCACAGCATTAGCATTAGCCATTACACTTCGTTGGCTAAAGGTTGCAGGCTTGTCTTATAGTGCCTAACAGTGGCTTTGACCGTATTCTTTAATGCAGTAGTAAGCCTATTGGTAGGACTTCCGGTTCACTAGCCGCTATAGAGAAATAATGAGAAGAACAACATGCAGTACACGGTAAAACTGTTTGCACTACAAACCAGTGTGTTCTTAATTAAGATAAAAATAATATGTGACCCAGGACCACAAAACCAGTCATAAGGGTCAACTTTTTAAAATTGAGATTTATACATAATCTGAAAGCGGAAAAGCTTTCTGAAATTAGTAAGCTTTCCATATGTTTGTTAGGATATTTGTCCAAGATATTTGAAAATGTGGAATCTGAGGGTGCATAAATTAAAAAAATTAAAATTGAGAAAATCGCCTTTAAAGTTGTCCAGATGAAGTTCTTAGCAATGCATATTACTAATTAAAAGTGATTTTTTATATATTTACAGTAGGAAATTTACAAAACATCTTCATGAAACATGATCTTTACTTAACATCCTAATGATTTTTGGCATAAAAGAAAAATAATTTTGACCTATGTATTTTTTGGCTATTGCTACAAATATACTTGTGCTACATATGACTGGTTTTGCGGTCCAGGGTCACATATGGTAAGACACACTAATTTGCAATATCAAGCAGCAAAACAAGCTGTTTTGTACAGCTAAAAATTGCTGGACACAGATGAGACTGGAAGCCAGTCCCATAAAATTTACAAATGCCCCCGCTCGCTCTTACGAGAAAAAAAGGTTGATAGCACAGCAGAATACCCTTCCAAATATAGCTGCACTTTTTCTCTAAGAACACACCCTTTTTCAGCTCACCCAGTCAAATTACAGAAATACAAAATTAATCCCCTCCTACTTTAAAATAGGCTAAATATGACATACATATGTATATTTGACCATTACAATAATCTTAAATAAAAGTTTTAAAGGGGTCATCAGATGCAAAACTCACTTTTACATGTTGTTTAAACATAAATGTATGTTGGCAGTGTGTTTAGACAACCACCCTATAATGATAAAAATCCACCCAGTGGTACTGAGCCATTGAGGTGTTCTGTAGCTGGATGTAATTGTGACGTTGGATGTAAATGTAATGTGTAACGTTACTTTTTTTTTTTTTTGAAGGAAATGTGCCCGGCGACCTACGTAAATGCATCTATGTTCACGCGAATAGTTTGTGATGCAGCTTCACCTACAGCAGAAATAAGTATAAAGCTTTTTATGCGTCTTTACAAATCACCTTTCTTAATAATTTGCTAAAGTTTAGCGGCTAAACGCGGCTAAAGTAAAAAAAAAGGGCTTGTCACCCCACAGAAGAGAGGGGCGGGGAGAGCAAAGCTCATTAGCATTTAAGGGAACATGCAATAAAATGGCTCGCTCTGAACAGAGCTGATTTTTGACAAGGTAAAAAGGGTGTTTTTTACACTACCACTAAAAAATTTTAACCAAACCAAGTATGAACTTCTCATTAACACCCTAAAGAATCATATCAGCTTGTGGAAAATGGGCATCCAATAACCCCTTTAAAGATAATAAAGATAATGAATACTGCATGTATGCATTACTTAGCCATCGTTCATCTGAAATGAAGAAGAGCATTTTTGCACATTTATATTTCAGGTTTCATGCTGGTCATTTTTTTTAATGGCCAGGATTTACAGACTCTGGACCAGGGTAGAAGCAGGGTATACTGTACCATAGGTACAGTGTAAAATATTTTCAGCATTATGTTTTAACAAGAAGTTTTTCTTTAGGGTTTCATGAGTTCTGTACTTAAATACAAAATGGTTTAAAACTTGTGTATTCAGCTGACCACTACAGGCTTTACGCCACCTTAATTTGAATAAAAAATGTAGGGCAGCAGTTACTTTTAGCTGAGTAGCTTTTCACAGGGTAGATGTTTGGACCCTCCTCTCATCAGGGGCCCGGGGCTCTTACGCACAGGTGTGGGCTGTGATTGGCTGTTGGGGAGCGCGTGTGCTGCTCACCGGCGTCCGAGCTGCTCCAGACATTCACTAAAGCGCACTGAGCGGAGACTCTGAGAACATCTGCATGAGCAATGGCACAGTTATCCTCAACCACACTCCACTAATGCGCTGAGAGAAGTTCTCCAACATGCTATCGGATCTGGAAATACACTGTCAGGATACAGATCATGGATTCGGGATCGCGTTTACTGCGCTTCACTGATGCTGTATGAATAGATCTGAATTGATTCAGTGAGAGCGCGGCGCGCATTTGGAGAGGCGCAGTGGCTGTTCGCAGCAGATTCTGGATACGAGTCTCTAGGAGACATGGCTTGTCTGCGCTCTGTGCCAACGAGCAGGAATTATACCGCATCCATCTGCTCTGTGCTGTTCATTCTCTTTTTCATATTCGGATGCCCGCAGGTGAGCAAACACGCGCCTGTTTCGTCATTATTGTTTTGAATTGCAATGCAAATGATGCATATTCACTGTCTGTCCATGTAGAGATCTCACTGTGCGTCTGCAGCCCTTCATGCTGGTCCTCATGTAAAGCATAAAGCTCTGCTGGAAACACTGCGGTTACCTCACAACACAGGTGAGAGCGTTACAGTTACCTAAGAGATGTGATTGACAGCTGTCAGTCGTATTTGCATTACACAGGTGATATGAACAATTTGTCTATATTGCATCATTAATTTAGAATTTCTCTCAAAGTTAAAAGAAAGAAACTCAAAAATGTCTTTGAAAGAGAATGACTTTATTACAGTTGCAAAGTCTACATGGGATGCCGTCGGCAGGGGGCGCTAGATATCCTAATTAATCTGATCCCTATGACAAATGCACCCTAAAATACAAGCTCAAAACTGTCGTGTTGAGATGATTAGGCCATTTAAAAATAACAATAATGAATGCATTAATAATAATAGAGCACTTCAGTGGTTTCTTATTGTGACAGTTATTGCCTACAGCATGAGCAAAACCTGACACACATGCATGCATACACATTTAGCTTTGTAAATGAGGATATACCATAAAAATAGCAAGTTTGTGTTTTTATATGAAGCTAATTATAATGATACAATGGGTTGGTTACAGATTAATCCAAAGGCTAACAGATCTCCTAAACTGAATTATAAATAAAAGCATTTTATTTCATATGAATCATTTGTTCCAACCGAGGGTGTCCCCAGATGTCCCCAAAAGGAGGTTTTGTTTGTTGCTTCTGCGGACAATTTTGTACGCACACACACACACAGAAGGAGGGGGTGTGTAGCATAAAGATTGGCATGCACTGGGACTTAGTGAACAATGAACAAAGGCAGACACTTGAAGAAGCTCTCCGTCAATCAGCCAAGCTTTACAAACAGTCTCTGTGTGCACTTACTGCCTTTATCCTGTGAGGAGTCTCTGCACTGTTTGGCATGAGCTTAGAGATTGGAGTAGCCAGATATAATAGTGTGTGTGTGTGTGTGTGTGAGAAAGAGAATGAGGAAGAGTGAGAGCATGTGTGTCTGCATCACGGCGGAGCGTTAAGAGTGTGTGTCATCAGTGTGTGTCTCACCCCACGGTCAGAGATCATAAATCTGTCTGCTCATGTCTGTAAAAGCATTTATAACTTGAGCCACCAGACCACCGCGAGGATGAGAGGAGCGCGAGTGTATGCGGAGGTCAGAATCACACAACATTAAAACACGTCTTCTGACCTCCACCCCGTGAGCAGCATCTCCACGGACCTTCCTATAAATCACGTCAGCTTGCATTCGTATGGATACGGTTACTTATTTTATGCAGTAACAACAGTGCATTTGCTAGATATGATCTTTTTCAACCCGATATGAATCATTAAATGATAAATGACTTTTTAATGCTCTCAGTTCATTCCCTTTAAGATCTGTATTTGGACAATAGAAACTGCCAGACATTTATATATGACAAACCTTAGTGTAGATACTATTTTCGCTCAGAAATTGCTAGCAAATTTCACAAATAATTACAAAGAAATGGCAAGTCACACGTTTTTTTAAATATAAAATTGTGAAGTAGAAAGACTGAAAAGGTACATTCTTGTAAAACATACTCAAGTAATCTTTTTACAACTTCAAAAAAATGTTTTTATATTATACAAGGACTTTTCAATATTGCTTTCCCAATTAATGCAGAATAAACAATCTGCAGATTGATGTACATGACAAAACTGTAAGTCTGTGACTGTTTTTTCGAGCATCTTAACCAACATTGACTAATAGTGTGAGTCTGGAGCGTGTTAATGACAATTCGAAAAAAGATAAGGTGCTTTTCAAATGTCATTCTTCTAGTTTGTTTACATCAGAAACAATGACCAACATATTTGACAAGGCTAAATCTTTCAGCATCACCCACTTAGTATGCACTTGGCATATTCCATTATGGGATTTACATTATTATAATCCTTCAAAATGAATACAACACATTAAAAAAGTAGAGATGTGTTGTTATTATTATTTGCATTTAACCTCACGTATGCATTTCTGTCATTCAGGGGGGGAAAAAATCATCCACAAAATATGAGAGTGGTGTTTGTTGAACAGTGGTAGACGGGTAGTGTTCAGTAAACTAATCTTTAAAGTTGTCTGGGGAAAAAAAAGCTCAAACTTTATATTAGGTGGCTTTAACTACTTAACTATTTGATCAAATGTGCTTATGTAGATGCATGTTGGTGCATTTTATTTTTAGAGTACTTGCATTTAATTAACATTTGTAGTTACACAATTAACTTTACCCTTGACCGTAACTCAACCCTTACCCCAAAACCTGCAATTATAACCCTTATAAACCTAACCCTAACCTTACCTTTACTCCTATACCATAACTCAACTCATTAGCAGTAAATCTGTGAATTTTCCAAAATAACATTAGTAGTAAATCCATAGTTGTGTAGGTATTTAATGTCAGGGCCACCTAATATAAAATGCGATAGCATGAACATTGTTACACAAAGTGATATTAGATTGTTCGATTGCATACCTGAACAGAAATTATGCATTCAATTCCAGCTTTTAATTACCTCACTTCCTTCTCTGTGTAGAATATGAAATCGTGGCTCCGTATGAGGTGGACCATCAAGGGCGTTACGTTTCCCATGCCGTGGCCCACCATCACCGCAGGAAACGCTCCGCGGAAGGTCAAGATCAGGACCGCACTGTTCACTTTAGGCTGCGTGGATTAGGACAGGACTTCCAACTGGACCTGCAGCCATCGCGTGACCTGATCGCCCCGAGGTTTACCGTACAAACCCTGGGCAGGAGCGGCACCAAGAGCCTGCAGCCTTTTCCTCAAGACGACCTCTGCTTCTACCACGGGGTGCTGAAGTCAGAGGTCAACTCATCCGTGGCCTTGTCAACATGTGCAGGGATGGTGAGTGGATCGATGGCTTATCCTGTTACAGAGCTGATTGTGTAGGAGTCATTGTCAGAAAGTCTTAATAGCAAAACAAGTCTTAAGAGTTTATCCTTCTCTATTGTGCTCCCTCTGAAATGTGGAAAATGTATACAGCACTAACCCCAAATGATTTACGCTATGCTGTTCAGATATGTTGATAATGATGGCGATAAAAATAGACCAGAAAGAATTTATCTTCTCCTTAGAGAGAAAAAGACCACAACCCCAAGCATTTTTGGCATGAACCGTAGAGCAATAGCTGTGCCATCATCAATGCGTTGAATCATTCGTGTAGGCTTTCATGAGTCTAGTGTACTCATCATCCCATCTGTTTGTTTTCTCTATGGATTAATGTTCGGTGCACAGAGAAACCTCAACCCTCCAGAGTGCTTTTGTTGTTTTGGCTCCCAGGCCGCACGAGATTCGGCTCCCAGTAGGCGCTGGAGGAGAAAAGTGACTGTGCTGCAGTTCTCATGACTTTACCCTGACTGGACTGACATAAAATGCCCCGTCCCATCAATAGAGCCCGTCTAAAAGCCCAGCATTCAAATCCCCTTAAACTGGTGACTCAATAACCCACATAAATTTGGGTCAGGGGAGGTTTTACTAGAGAACAGAGTCTCCTTTTATTAGTCAAATTGACATTTGGACGATCTATATCCGTCCTCAGTGGAAACAAACACATATTGTACTCACTTAAGCTTTAGTACATGATGTTTTATTTGTAAACAGCTTGTTTTGAAAAAAAGAGATCCACAGCAACACTGAATGATTACAATAAGCTCTTCAAGGATCTGCTTTAATCTATGATTAGATTAAAATGTGGATGATGACAAGATGATTGACAGGGCAATTATAACAGAGTATTGTGTCTCAAAGCTTGCCCACTCCTCTGCTGCATACTCAGACATATGTCTTTTTTATTCACAAAAAGAGTGCATACTGTACTTTAAGGCAGGTGAATTTTTTTTTTTTTCTGGTATGAGGTCCATTTTCAATCAGTTGCAAAGCATTATGACTCCATATATGAATGTTTTTTAATGCACTTCATAATAGCAATGCACTGAAATTTTAACAGACACTAATGTTTTCATTTCCTATCTGAAAACCAAAACTAACATTTTAGGAGTTAAATGTGGATAATTGGGTAACTGAACTCTTTATGCTGTTCAGGGTGTTCTTAGATTGTAAATGAACTACCAGTCGTAGTAAAGTTATTCAGCGCCGAGCCTACTCTTGATATTTTAGCCAAACTAGTTTTACACACTGCTACTCAAGTATCATTTATGGTGAATATTTATAGTCAAATCTGTAGTCTTGGAGAAGTACTAATTAAAGAAGTCCACTTCCAGAACAAAGATTCACATATAATGTACTCACCCCCTTGTCATCCAAGATGTTCATGTCTTTCTTTCTTCAGTCGTAAAGAAATTATGTTTTTCGAGGAAAACATTTCAGGATTTTTCTCCATGTAATGGACTGATATGGTTCCCCCGAGTTTGAACTTCCAAAATGCAGTTTAAATGCGGCTTCAAATGATCCCAAATGTGGTTGTAAATGATCCCAGCCAAGAATGTATCTAGCGAAACGATCGGTTATTTTCATAAAAACAATACAAAAAACTCCCATCTCACGTTCTCCCTCAACTTCAAAATCGTCCTATATCACTGTTTTACCTTTTTGTTAAGGGTGTTTGATCTTCTTTGCATGTCCACTTTGGAAAGACTGTGTCCTTCTGCAGTGATGTAGGATGATCTTGAAATGATTTTTTAAAGTTGAGGGAGAAAAAATGATGGGAGTTTTTCGACATACCCTAACTGTCCTGAGCAAGACAAGACAAGCGTTTGAGATTAAAAATAATTTGAATTGCATTTTTTTAATGAAAATAACCAATCATTTCGCTAGATAAGACCTTTCTTCCTCACCTGGGATCGTTTAAAACCTCATTTGGGATCATTTGAAGTCGCATTTAAACTACATTTTGGAAGTTCAAAATTGGGGCACCATATCAGTCCATTATATGGAGAGAAATGCTGAAATGTTTTCCTCAAAAAACATAATTTCTTTACAACTGAAGAAAGAAAGACATGAACATTGGATGGCAAGGGGGTGAGTACATTATCTGTAAATCGTTGTTCTGGAAGTGGACTTCTCCTTTAAACAAAACTGTTTCAGTCAATGATTTCGGGCCTCCAAAACCATTTCAGACAAAACTGAATAATCTAAGTTGGGGATATTTTGGTGTATACTTCTTTGTAGTACGTGGTGTAAAACCGATGTTGGACATGTTGGTCCCTGATGCACAACTTCTCAGTTATATTAACCTGATGATGAATCAGTGTTCTGTATAGCTATGGTTCATCGTAAACACACAGCTGTATTTGATACGTCTGACTGTTGGCTTTTAAATCTGCATCAATATTTTTCATTGATTTTCACCAAGCACTGGTTGTCTGGGTGCTTTAAATCCAAAAAAGTTTTAACACCCAGAGAAAGCTATCCTTTGTATTTCCATTTACCAAATTTTGATCTTTAGCGCAAATTGTGTGAGGCATTGGTGCTAATGTAATGCTATAGCCACAACATGTACGGGCAGAGATTAATGGGCAAAAAACCCTGTCCAAACCTTGATCCCTTGGTTAATACTGGCCCAAGTCACAACAAATGGAGATTTACAGTGTTAACAGTACTACATCACACATGGTGTGAATGAATTTGGTGTTAAATCTAAGTACAACAATCACTGTGAAAGAATCCTAACAAAAAGTGAAAGATGAAACTACTCACTCTCAGGATCCGTATCCGATTTTTTACTCAGAGTTAATCTTGTTACAGTTCATTTCCCAAAGACTTTTCACCTCTATGTGAGCGTCAGCCTTTAAACGGAGGCAGCTCAAATCTTACTGTCATTGTAAATGTACTGGGTCTATAACTAGCTGAAATATATGTTGGAAATGTAATGTTGTAGACTATCACACTGTCCCCAGCTGGATGTGATTAGCAGCGGTGCAGAGTCATTAGTTAACTCAGTCTCTCCTTACGTGTCTAGTAAAGCCTGTGTATAAATTTACTCTGAATGGCTCAGACCGGCTTGGCAGATCACCACTGGAGGTTGGCAGGGCTTTGATGACGGTCAGAGTTTGTCATAAAAGGTCCCAAATGTGAGTTTAAAGGCATGAGGGCCGGACGATTGAGGCCCCAATGATTTCAAGCTGACGGCTTCGTACAAAAAGGTACAATAGCTGACTTTAGTGGTGGCACATGGGATGCCAATTAGGAGGGTCATTGGAAATGGCAGTCTGGGTTGAGACGGGTGCCGTGCCATGGAAACTCCATGCTGAAAGTCTTTCTGAAGTGTCGCCAGTCTGCAATAACAGGCTAATTGTAAGTGATGTCAGCCATAAACCAAAGCCATAAATCATGACACTCAACCCCCAACACATCTGACAAAATACTACGGATAACACAGCTTAAATAAGCAAAATATTAGTACTTATTAAGGGGAAGGTTTTAAAAGTCAGCATAAAATCAAAATTGACATTTGTAGCCCAGATCCTGTAATTATTTACTCACCAAACTTTTCTTTATTTTGCAGAAAAGAAGATATTTGACAAATGTTTCAGCTGTCAATAGAATGAAAACTTAAAAAAAAATAAAAGAAGCTCCATTCAGGCATGGAATGGCCTCTTTTCATAATCCAGTTAGTTTCTGATGAAAAAATCCTTTCCTACATTCCTGTAAAGTTACATTATGGAATTTAACTGGGTTGGTAACATTGTTTCATGTTGATTTTAATGATTTCTAAATGAAATACTTAAAGATATGAAATCTAAGAGTTGTTTAGTGGGATATTAAAACATGGACAGTCCAAAGCTGGTCTAAACTGAGAATTTGTAGCATGTCACAACTGCTGTTGTTGGCACAGGTCCTGTCATATTGGAAAACCAAGGACAAACTCTCAGTCCCCAAGAAATCGTGTTTGATTTCAGATCCCAAGCAGCAGAACCTGGTGCATAGGTTCATCGTCTTTCATCAAAAATTTCCCATAATGCTTATGATTTAGCTTTGAAAACCAAGCCACGCAACCCCCAGCAATTCTTCAGATCTCCTGTCCAAAATATATACATTATTATCCCTCATAAAACAATTCCATGTTTCACTCTACAGGCTTTTAATGTGGCTTTGATGGACTGACAGAATTAAAGACTAACATATTTAATTATAATGAGCAGAAATGGAGCGTAGCACGATTTGCCCTGTAAAAACAGAACAGAAAGAGGCGCCACGGATGACTAATTGTTAGCGGGAGGTCATTGTTAATGTGTGGGATAAAAGCAGTCCTGCTGGAAGTGGTGTCTCTGAGGAGCTCGAGATGTTTAGCCTCAATATATACCAGCGATCCTCAAATCTGGCCCACGAGATCCACTTTCTTGCAGAGTTTAGCTCTAACCCTAATCAAACACACCTGAGCATGCTAATCAATGTCTTCAGGATCATTAGAAAATCACAGGTAGGAGAGTTTAATCAGGGGTGGAGCTAAACTCCGCAGTGCACTGGCCCTCCAGGGCAAGATTTGAGGAACCCTGACATATACAGTCAGTGTTCATGCGATGCAGTCACCAGGAAGGAGTTAAGACTCTGAATCAGCTTCTTCACGACAAGAACAGCAACAGTTAGTCACTGCGATGATGTAAGAGGATTTAAAATACGAATCATTGACACCCTTCTCAAATAGTTTCAGCTGGCATATAAACTTTCATAGCAGCTCGGAGGAGAGTAGAGGTTGGGTTTCAGCTTCTAAAAGCAGCAAGGCAAGTACGAGCCTCTCTCTCATGGAAATAGGAACAGCGTCAGGTGCATCGCTCAGAGTTTCCTCATATCCGCTCAGCTCCTTTGATTAGAGTTGCTGTAGGGTCGTGCCTGGATCTGCCCATTTCCCTGAGTGCGGGAGCGCAGCTGTTATTTTTCTCCCAGGTAGCGTCTCAGCCCGTCTCCTGGCACTTTATGACTGCTATTTGCACCTTGTAGCTCTCAGTGTGTAATTTCATGAGAGGTATTTAAGGAGGCAGCGCAGACATTTGTTTTTAGTTAAGCTTGTCATGGACCTGGGAGAGCGAGGCGCAGATTTGTGGCGGATGATTCTTACGTGTTACTTGTGCAGGAATGCGGTCAGCAGCGCCACTCCCGCTTGACAACACGGATTTGCACTGTTTACTTGCACTAAACTGCATGCTAAGAGTCATGTGTGTAAATTGATTTACATTTTCGAGTCTCCTCCTGACAGAAATGGAAATGGTAAAGATTTCCCTGGATAGATTAACAAATTTATGGTCTCCTTCAAAATTCTCCTGTTTCCCTTTTGGCAGTTGCTTTAGACCAAATTTGATATTTATGTTGTGCCTGATATAAATTTGACTGAAATTTGATTTGTTTATCCATTACACCATCAAGCAGTTCTAGAACAGCATAATTCCAGCTTGAATTTTATTTCTGTGCTGTAAATCTTTGTCGACACATCCTGCGTCTTTCAGAAGGGTAGAATTAATTTCTTCTCCCAGCAGAGAATGGCAAAAATAACAGTCCCAAAGAGAACTTCATCACTTGCATGTTGCTCTTAATAGCTCAAGTTATGATGCATTTGGTGGCCCTCATTGGGGGGTAATTATTATTAGTATTCCTATTATTATTTTTTTTTTGTTGGAAATGTTAACCTCTCACCGCCTCATTTGTTTCTCCACTAGAAGTATGCAGTGTATGCAAAGTACCATCCAGATAATTCAGGTCGTTTAGGGTATGCTCAAAGAATGTATCTTTTTATCAACAAGTACTTAACCCTCATGTTCTGTTCAAAAACAGGTGACTTCCTGTATGGTCCGGGTCAAATTGACCCATATTGGATTCAATGTAATTCCACAAAAATTACAATACGAAAAAAAAAAAACATACAATCAAGTAAAATCAAATAACTTTTAATATCAATACTTTTCACACATTACAAAGAATGAATATCTGAATTTATAATTTATAAAAATGTTTTTAACCACTATTTTTGACTGCCCCTCCCCTACGCCTGTGGGATGTTTGTGATTACACATATTTTAAGGATAATATCTTAATCTAAACCTAAAGTAATTATGACAAACTACATATCATTTGAAAGATTTCATACTCTAGTTTTCATATTTGGTGACTGTTTTTCAAAAAAATGACAGAGCAATAGATTAATAGAGATAGATCCTCCATTTGTGATATGGTGCCAAACGCACTGTTATTCTATATGTATTTTATATGTACATTTTATGTGTTTTGGAGATTAAATTCAAATCAGATATTAAAGTTACTGCCCAAACTATTTCTGAATAGGATGTCTACTTCATAAATATTTAGAAAATTATGAAAATATATGGTTCAGGGCACTCAAAAAATAATTGGAAATCAAGAGTCCCTCTATATCATAGTGGAAAAGTTTGGTACTGCATCCACAAAATCTTACTTAAATATTAATTTTTTGAGATATCAACCTAAAAGTTGGCACAAAACTTGTTCAGATGACTTGCTTTGATTTACTTGAAGATTTGGAGGTAAACATGTTTTGTAAAATGTATATTTTATATAAAATATAAAAATTTTATATTTTTATATTTTAAATTTTTATAAACTTAAACTTCTATAACTTTTTATAAATTTACTTTTTTTGCTTCTACGATAATCTGTGATGTTTCACCTTTAAAAAGATACCAATCTTAAGTTTGTGCTCCGAAGTATTCAAGATTTATAACAATTTTAGCTGGAAAAGTCATTTTTATGTCTATTAACAAAAAGTGGGATTTACAGTTATAAAAGGCTAAACAGTTTTGTTTTCACAAACTTTGAAATTAAAAAGTTGTTAAACTCATCAAGATGCTGGCACTAAAAGACACTTCAGGACTAGAGTTCAGGAGCTCTGACATAAAACAAAGGAATTTGTTATTTTTTTGTCTGTACAGTTGCTTTTGAATGGTTGCCTATGAGGGTCAAATTGACCCGTGAACATAACAAATGTATAAAAATTTCTGTATGTACATATTACAACACACCAGCGTGTTGAAACTGTGTATGCATGTTCATGACCCTAAATGAGAAAAAGTCACAAAATTTCAAGAAAAACAACATGGCTTCAGATAGATTTAAAAAAATAAAAGATAGCTAATTTTTACCATCTGTGGCTGACAAAATATTTTTCTGCATTGAAATATATGGGGGAAACAACTTTTTAGCTTCATAGAATAGTAAAAAAAACTAAAATAACAAAATCTAACCAATAAATGTTATTATTTTGGTTCTGTAGAGTTGCCGTAGAACATTAAAATAGGCAGGTCAAATTGACCCGGGAACAGTACAAACGTAACTTATTTTTTTTTATTCATGTCAAAACACATCAGCATGTTCACTTTGCATGCATGTTCATGACCCTAAATGAGAAAAAGTCACAAAATTTTAAGAAAAACAACATGGGTTTAATAGTATTTTAGATAGATTGAAAAAGAAATGATAGCTCATTTTTTACCATCTTTGGCTGACAAAATATTTTTCTGTATTGAAATGAATGGGGGAAAGCTAATATTTTTAACTTAATTTGATAGTAAAAAACTAAAATAACAAAAAATAACCAAAAAATGTTATTATTTTGGGTCTTTAGAGTTGCCTCAGAACATGAAAATAGGCGGGCCAATTTGCCCCGGTGTCACGAACCCACTCCTGAACGTCAGTCTACTTGCCACCAGAGGTCGCTGTGACATTCGCATCACACTGACTGTTACACTACACCCTGGACTACGTTCCCCATCAGCCATTGTGGCCATCACCTGCGTCCAATCAGAGACACTATTTAAACCCCGGTCTTCCTGTCACGTATTGCCGAGTATCGGTTTGCGTTTAACTTACTTGTGTGTTAGCAACTGTACGGAGCTCTAAGTCAGTCAGTTAGTTTCGCTGTCTAGTCTAGTCCTGTTCTTGTCATTCGAGTCCTTGAACCTACGCTTTGTTATTACGTCTTGTCTGTTTCGCTGCCGGCCTATCGTAACTCTCGCCTGTCTGGACTACTCTATTTCCTCGCTCTTCAGATAACGTTCGCCGTGGATCTACCCTTGCCTGTGTTATGGACTACTCTTTGTCTTGCTGTCTACATACCTGTTTGCCATTGTTCTGACCCTGCCTGCTATGACCATGTCTTTGTCCTCAATTAGATCCGCCCGCTTCACGCTTCATCTCTCACTCTGTGACACCCGGGAACAGTACGAACGTAAAAAAAAAATTTGTGGACATGTCAAAACACATCAGCATGTTGAAACTTTGCATACATGTTCATGACTTTAAATGAGGAAAAGTCACAAAACTTCAAGAAAAAAAAACATGAGTTAACTGATATTTCCGACAGCTCAGAAATCAAATCGGATCAAATTGACCCGGAACAGTACATGAGGGTTAAAGAGCTAGTGATATTAGCTAAGTGTTTGTTCAGTAGGGTTGGGTATTGTTTGAATTTTATCGATTCCGATTCTTAACGATTCCTACTTTTGACTCCAATAAAAAAGTTAATAAAAGGTTAGGTGAAACATTTTTATTCTGTCTTTTTACAAAGCATTCTGTCGCAGCTGAATAGCATGAGCAAAAATCACCAGCCTACAGAATACTTAGGCCTAAGAGGAACTTCTGCCTATAGTTTTAACAAAAAATACTGCAGCAAAAACAACTAGACTAATATAAATTTCAAACATTAAATTCTTAAAGACAAGTAAACAGTCAGTAATAAAATAGAATTTTCTTTCTCATCTGTTTAGTTTCACTTTCATTTTCAACAAATAACAGCTGTGTTTATGATGATATACTGACGTATTTTTGTGCATGTTGGGCAGTAAATGTAAAAGAGAAGTCAGATCTGGCTCGGAACAACCGTTTCTGCAGTGGAAATCCACAGAATGGTTTGAGAACGGACACAGGCACCGGGACTGCTGTTCACTGTGCTTGCGCTTCATTTCCCGTCCTGTGCTTAAAACATTTGATTTTAAAAATTAAAAGGGTCATCGGATGCAAAACTCACTTTTACATGTTGTTTGAACATAAATGTGTGTTGGCAGTGTATACACATCCACCCTAGGTGAGGTGCTGGATGTAATAATGAACATAGCAGTCATCATTTACTTCTGACATCTGAGCAGCTGAAGACGCAGAGGACTACTTTAGTTTTTGAAGGAAATGTGCCCAGTGATCTACATAAATGCGTCTATGTTCGCGCGAATCATTCGTGATCCAGCTTCACCTACAGAAGAAATTAGTACAAGGGTTTTTTATGTATCTTTCCAAATTGCCTTTCTTAATGTGCTAGTTAGCAAGTTTTACAGTTAAATGCAGCTAAAGTAAACATTACTGCTTGTCACCCCACAGAAAAGAGGGGGCGGGGTGAGCAGAGCTCATTTGCATTTAGCACCAAGGCACCAAAGGCACCGAAACAGATCGCTGTGATAAGGGCTGATTTTGACATTTAAAAAGGGTGTTTTTTAACACTATGACCAAAATTTTAAAATGTTAACATTTTGACCAAAGTATGTTATAGACTTCTATAGACCCTATAGAAGTAAAGTATGTTATAGACTTCTGAAGACCCTAACTAATCATATCAACTTGTGGAAAATGGGCATCCGATGACCCCTTTAAAATAACACTAAAATGTGAACGCAGAAATCCTTAAGCGGAATCGAAATGCATGCGTCTTATCGAATACCCGGTTCTTGGAAATTTGGAACCGGTTCTGGATACTCAACCCTATTGTTCACTGATAAATTTTTGACTGTTTCTGATATCAGATGATCAGATGGTTGTGGGTTCAAGTCTCAGTACCGGCAGGATACAGCGCTCTGTCTTCTGCCGTCAATATCATGACTGAGGTGCCCTTGAACAAGGCACCAAACACCCAGTTTTCCAGTTGCTCCAGTTGGCGTTGGAGCAAATGACTGCCCACTGCTTCGGGGGGTGTGAGCAGTGTACACTTCTCACTGCTGTATGTGTGCACTTGGATGGGATACATGCAGAGCAGAAATTCAGAGTATGGGTTACCATACTTGGCAATGTGTTAAGACAATGACAGAACACTTGCAACTTCTTCATTATTCTTCCCAAATGAAGACCTTGTACCTGGACGAACAATGTAAATGCAAAAAAATAGAATGTTGCAAATAGGTGTATACAATGGTACAATTGACTATTCTCAAAGACTGAATAACAAATGCAGTTCATTATGCAATGAAATCTGTTTTCAGTTTCTGCAGCAGAAACACACGTCGGATTGTCATCACGATCTAGATCAGATCGCAATTTTGTAAAGATCAGTTCTCATCAGCAGCGTTGTAATGTTACTTTTTTTTTTTTTTATAATTTTTGGAGTTTTATGCCTTTATTTCCATAACACACTGAGTGGACTGGAAGCCAAGTAGGAGAGAAAATGAGGGGGACAGGATCGGTAAAGGTTCTTGAGCCAGGACATCTGAAGCGCAATGCCACTACATATCAGCGCACTGCCCACAAGGCTAACAGCAGCAATGTAATTTAACATTTTAAGACTAACTGTTCTGTGTTTTCGTTTTTAACCTAAATCACAGTTTACTAATGTTTTTGGAAAAAAAAGATATTAATTTCAACTTTGTTGAGTATACCCCAAACGTAGTCCAATCTCAGTGAAATTTGGTTTGTTTCCATTTCTCATCAAGGACAGCTGACTGGGAAATGGTCAGTCAAATGGTCTTTAAAGAACCATCTCTTTCTTACCTTTCTATAATCTGAAGAACCTTCTTTTTCCACAATGAACCTTTTGTGAAACAGAAAGGTTCTTCAGATGTTAAGGGTTCTTTATGGAACCATTTAGACAAAAAGGTTTTTCTATGGCACTGTGAAGCACCTTGATTTTTAAGAATATACTGAAGTGTATAGAAGATAGAGAGATCTTGACAAAACCTGAGCAGAGTTTTGAGACATTGCTGAGACCTCTTTAAACTCTAGAGTGAGATTACTGGGATCTTTGTCTCTCAAGATCAATTTGAGAAGGAGGTTTACAACAATTAACTATCTTAAATGAATTACCTTTGCTAGAATTCTACTCATTACATCACCCAGCAGTTCTAGAACAGCATAATTCTAGCTCTTATGACAACAGTGAATTTCATTTCTGTGCTGCAAATCTTTGTTGACACGTCCTGCACCTTTCAGAACGGTAGAATTAATTTTTTTCTCCCAGCGCAGAATGGCAAAACTAACAGTCCCAAAAATAATTTCATCACTTGTATGTTGCTTTTAATAGCTCAAATTATGTTGCACTAGATATTGTATACTGAAACTGGCATTAGTATAGAACATAGCTTCTCAATTCTGGCCCCAGAGGCCCACTTTGAAGAGTTTACCTTCAGCCCTAATCAAACACACCTGAACAAGCTAGACAAGGTCTTTAGGATTACTAGAAAGTTACTGGCAGGTGAGTTTGATCAAGGTTGGAGGTAAACTTTGCATGTAAGTGAACCTCGAGGGCCAAAGTTGAAAACCCCTGGTATAGAAGACAACCTGTGCAAAATTTTGAGAAATTATTGGGAGATTACAGGGGACTTTTCCTCTCAAGATCAATTTTATGAAGAAGAAGGTTGCTCTCAAATTACACCGTCTCAGAGATATTGGGATATAAAAGGGATTGATAACTTTCAACTTTCTTCAAAATATCTTCTTTTGTGTTCAACAGAAGAAAGAAACTCATACATGTTTGGAATCCCTGTTGAAAAAAAAAACAGCATATGCCGGTTAGGTAGGTTTTGAAGCATGGATGCTGGTTTGAGCTGGTTTAAGATGGACCGAGATGGTCCTTAGCTGGTCATAAGATGGTTTAAACTGGTCATTAGCTGGTCCTAAGCTGGTCCCTCCTGCTCAGGATCAGCTTAGGACCAGCACATAACCAGCCAAGGACCATCTTAAACCAGCTCAAACCAGCATCCACACTTCAGAACCTACCTAACCAGCATATGCTGTTTTTCTCAACAGGGATGGAACTTGAAGGTGAGTAAGTGATGACAGAATTTTCATTTTTGGTCGACCTGTCCATTTGGCATTACATTACATTACACACAAACTTAAACTGTGATCACGGATCAGCAGGTTCTCTGTTGTAGTATTTATATGTAGTAATTTCCAGTGAGTCTCCAACAAGAAGGTCATCAACAAGTAAAAGTTCTTCGACAGTCTGGGGTAAACCGGGCTCAGTAACTGAAAGTGGTGTCACAGAGGATGAACACTAAACACAGTGCATAATATCTGAAAGACACCATGTGGATTTAATCGAATGGAAAACATGACAGGGGTCACTGCAAGGTCGCTCACTGTCTGTCTGAATTATGTCACTGTGATCCCGTACTGTCTTCCTCAGCTAACTAGAAGCCATAATTGCAATCCTGTGGGATTCTATTGACTAAACTTTGGATGGATAGGAGGACTGACTGGAAGACGTGCAGCAAGCGTGTAAACAGCATGAAAGCGCAATCGCCATAAATCCACTCGACTTTGGGAATTGGTCTTGACAACGGCTAAAACTCCCAACATGAGAGCAGCAGGCTGGAGTCAGGCGGAGTGACCAGTCATGCCTGAACTTCATCCTACGTCTAGCCCTGAAAGCCTCGGCCCAGGCAAAGGTCGCTTCTGTTGACTAAACCCTGTGATCTGGTGACAGAAGACGAGCGTATCTCATGAGGATTGCTGCCCTGACACCAAAACAACTGGGTAATTTTGCTCTTTGAAGTCCTCAGCGTCCAATAAAGGATCAAATGCTTGACTGTAGGACCTTTGGTCTTGGGGTGAGATTAAGTCCCAGGTGTTGTTCCCCTGATGGAGTCTCGAATCACTGCTGTGGAAATGCCTGGATTAATCTGCTTACAGCTGCTAATGATATGAACTAGCCTAACGAACTTAGATCTGATCCACAGCCAGTGGTGCTTGACATGTGACTTGACATTTTTCAGCCTGAAATATGTTTCTTCTGATATTTTTAGGCATCCACTTCAGTTTTATTACTGCCTTTTTCAGCTCTATAAAATACTGTCATCAGAATGGAGTGACATCGATTCCCATGCAAGATCATAAATTAGATCATAAATTATAGCTTCTTTTTACAGTTAGTCATCCATGTTCATAGCTTTGTATTAATGGATCAGTCATGTTATTCAGTACAGTTTTGTTTTTCATAGGGTTGCCTGGCTGGAGTGAGATTTTGATGAGATGATCTGAATTACCTGTTGGAGGTTTTAAGGATCCAACAGTTCATTATTGCAAATTACCCAAATACCTCAGGCTAATGTTGTACCAGATGCGCTTTTTAGAAACTGTCCGTAATTACTTTATCTGCCAGCAGTTTGTTAGCTAATAGTACCAGCCAAAAATCGCAAGTTTGCATTTATTTCTGTATGTGCTACATTGTGTGGCAGAATGGTGTTGTATATAGATGTACTTGTAGTATATAAAAAGTAGTGCATGCTGTACATGATAAGCTTGTTTGTAAAGAACATGTGTAACTAAATTACACAGCCCTGCATCAGCTTTGCTGAATGAAATCCAACAGTTGTTTGTAACTAATTTTTGGGTGCTGATTCCTAAAATAGTGTCTGTTTTGCTTGAACACATCACACTTTTTCTCGCAAAATCTGATGCATTTCGTAGCATTTTTGTTTTGTATTATCGTTGATCAATAGAGAAACTGAAAGACATGATTCAAGTCTTCCTCTGAGCCAGATTACGACTATTTTTTCAATTCACAGCCCATCTTTACACGTATGAATGATTCTGAAGGCATTATGCTTTTATTTTATGCCACTCCTTTGCAGACTGTTAGTTAAATGATACATTTTGAATAATTCTTTTGACAAACTTTTGACATTTGATTGCTTTGATTATTTTGAAAATTGCATTAAAGCTGATATAGGTAATATTAGGTCATATTTTTGTGAATCAGCGGAATTTTTGTGTGAAAATGTAGGGCTATGTTATAGAAAAAACAAAGGCAATCAAAGTGTAAACAGGTCAAAGTTGAGTATTCTGTGAGAAAACGTGTTACTGTCATTTATTATCATTTATTTTATTATGCATGAAATAGCATATATTAGTCTAAAATAATGCTCTCATTTGCACTCTGACATGCATGTATGTGTGTTTTGACATACCTGTAGTTCGATTTGGTTATACATTATATCAAACTGTTGCAAAATGGAAATGTGCATAATAGTAACTTAACATATTAACGTATTAAATGGTAAAGCATACTGTTGCCATCTGATGCAGTAAGCAGCTCAAATTAAAATCTATAAATGTAAGTCCCTTTGAAGTTCAAGAAAAACGAAGTTGTGTCCTTATATTTTGCACTGTCTTGTTATTTGACGTGAGATGTTTTGCAAATGTTTGAGAGTTGGAAACCCCCTTTTTCTTCAATACTTCCGTGTAAACGTACAGTACGTGTGCTGTGTCAATTAAAATGTCTAATTATCATTGCACACCGTGGGCGGCTCCAGAATCACGCGAACGTTGTTTGAAAAGTGTTGGAATCTGTCAGCAGTTACCTCCTATACAGGCGTTAATTACGTGACGAGATGTGTATCCTCTACACACACTGTGATCTTGGATCGGGGTTGTTTAGTCTGGCGAGACCTGTATGGCTTCGCCCGCTGATTACTTAAGCGTGGAGTGAGACCAGAGCTCTGCACAACTGTGTAGGCATCAGAGTCTGGAGAAAAGAAAGAGAATAAACCAGTGTTTTCGGCAGAGTAGGTCAGTATAAACCTTTGTAGACGGGACATGCACCCTTCAAAGTTACACTGATGTAAGCGTTTGAGATGTTGACGATTGTGAAAAGGCGTGTGCGCATAAACATCCAATATAATGGACCTCAAGCACACATTAAAGACTTCAATCCTTGATTGTACTTGCGTCCTCTGGATAGCTCTGAGTGTGACTCTCATTCACCTTCATGCACAGATCCTCAACTCCAAAGCGACCCACTTTGCCTGTCTTCTCTTCCCAGAGTTCAGCATATGTTTTACAGCCTATTGTGTGTATGATTGCTTCGCAATGAACTTAAGTGTTGTTGGCAGTGACGAATGATAATCAGACGCACATTGGGTTCAAACAGGTTCTCAGAAGGGCTTTTCTGTTTGTTTGGAGAGGAGCTTATTCTCGGAGCCCAATTGAGGATAATTATCAGACCGCGCTGAAGCGGGGGCGCAAATGAGTTCTCTCTCTGACCCGGCGTGACATTTGGATGAGGGCTTGAAGAGTCCTTGGGATCTCCAGATTGCGAGGGACATGAAGCTTGTTAGTGTTAATGACAGCGCAGCTCTCCAAAACAGTGTAATTTGGGTGTTTATCTCATAAACTGAGCTCAGAGTCGGCTCGATGTGCGAGTGCTGCACCTCTAATGTGATCTGCACTGCTGCTTGAACAGAAATCACGCTTGGGAAATCAGACATCTTTAATCCAGATGGCTTTTGCTTTTGAGAATCTGAAGGCGTCTTGAGAACATTAACAAAGTGTCTGTTTTATGTTCCAAAGCACATTAGCATTATGACAGTGCTCGCAAAACCCTGCGCTGGTGTTCTTCAATCATCCGGCTCGCCGTCTGTTCTTAGCTTCTTACACGAAGTATTAAACGTCAGCGGGTAATTTAACCTGAACTGCTTAATGGATGGACTCCAATCAGATCATTTCAGTCTTAGGTGTGCTGTTTATATTTTATTTTATTTAAACATTAATTTAAGATTCATTCAGTGAATTTCAATTGATCTTTTGTCTTGCATCTGTTTGCATACCGAGTTGTAATTGGTCTGGTATTTTTGTCATCTGTTTGATCATTGGTACCCACTGTTAACTGCAGCCACAATAGGCTTTGAGCTCATGAAATTAATTCAATTGCTGCAAAACATGCAGCTTTAAATTTGTGCATCAGAAGTCAGTCTGTGATGCTTAATTCCTCTCTTGGTCAAATGTCTTTTTATTTTATTTAGGTCAGATTTCATCTTTTGTTGTTGTTGTTATTGTTGTGTATTAGTAGATGTTAGGGCTGCATGATATTGGAAGACATTGCAGTATATTATAGATATAGAAAAAATGAAACAAAAAAATAATCATTTTCAATAAATGACTTGAAAAGCTAATTTTAGAAACAATTTTTAAGGTAAATTATTTTGTTAATTGTAAATTGTTTTGTTATTTTCTGTTAAATTACAAAAACCAAAGTGAACGAAGTTGGAAAAAAAAAACAAAAAAAAAAAACAATGGGCCACTTGCGTTTTTACATTGCACTGTTTTGACCAATTTATTTTGAATATAAATATTAACTTTTTTTTTTTTGCTGTGAATATTAAATACAAATGAATACCATTACAATTAAACAAAAATCCATTGTACTATAAAATAAAAATATTTATTTCTAATATTTCTATGTGAATCTCATCATTTTCAAATGTTATAACATCTAGCTTTTACTTTGATGGTTTGTTGGCACAAAACTGTATGCGCTGATGATTTTACTGTGAAGCGCTGCTGTGTTTATTTAAATGCATGCAGCTCATAATATCTCAGACAAAAACACTGTGCAGTGCATACAATATATTTATTTAATTAAATCACAGCCTTCGACCACATGTGTAGTAATTTCTCTGGATAAGTCTGCAGTCCTGTCTCTCTTTTGAGCAAATGCACACATGCACATGTTGTAAGTTTGAACCATGAAGAGTGCAGGGTTTCTTGATCAGATGGCAAGGCACTGACGAGTGTGTTTTCCCTCTAGTCAGGTTTGATCAGAACTCAGGATGCAGATTACTTCCTGAAGCCGCTGCAACCTCATCAGGCACTTCTGGAGAACTTCTCAGCACCATCTGACCACCATCCGCACATCCTGTACAAGAGATCCACACCAGCACAGACTAACAGAGGCAGAAACAGAAGGTCAACTGAGCCAAAGACGGTCAGCAGAAGAGATTCAACTGTTCCATATCTGTGGAGAAACACACAGACGGATCCAAAGGAGTACCACCGTATGCCACACAGTCATGACGGCACAAGACAAAGACAGCACTTCTGTGGAAGACGGAAGAAATGTATGTAAGGACATTCTCTCTCCAACCGCACCTTCAGAGTCTCTACCACTGAGCTGCTTTCTATTACATGCTGGACTGTTCATTAGGGAGGAAGGGGGGTATTTTAGACAATGTTCGTATGTAGAGAGGTCACAGCTGTGCAAGGGTCAGTTTGAACATGTTTTCATGACATCATCACACCTGTATTGTGTTTGGTCAGGGATGAATTATCTTCACCTATTCTAAACAAACACCACATCCTCACACTGCGTTTGAACCCTGAGTAATATTTTATGAACCGAGTAACCAAATCTTATGTGGGATGTGACGTAACAGCTAATACATTTTGACACACATGGCGTGCATTAATGTCTCGTATGGGCCAGAGTTTTCCAGACACAGATTCAGATTTTTGCTGAACTAATAATGCATTTTCTTTAGGGAACCAGCATTGACTGTGTGACCTTGTGTTGATATTGTGTTGGTCCTGTGTTTCAGATATGCCTAAACCTCCTGAGGATGATATCTATATTTTTCCGGATGAGTATAAGTTAATGCCCAGAGGGAAGCGAGCCATTATGTTCAAACCTCAGATGCACCAGAGGCTAAATGTGGAGACCCTGGTGGTGGTCGACCGCAAGATGATGGACAATCACGGCCATGAAAATATAACCACGTATGTGCTTACTGTTCTTAACATGGTAAGTCATCCATTCATTGACCC
This sequence comes from Labeo catla, assembly GCA_012976165.1. Classification (NCBI taxonomy): domain Eukaryota; kingdom Metazoa; phylum Chordata; class Actinopteri; order Cypriniformes; family Cyprinidae; genus Labeo; species Labeo catla. The sequence continues at coordinate 240,491 of VONZ01000004.1, forward strand.
ATTAATCCATACATGCACTCATCCAACCATCCATCCATGAATCCATCCATCCATTCAGGTACCCATGTGTCCATCCATCCATTATATACATTCATCCATGCATGCATCCATTTATTAATTCATCCATGGATCTATCCATACACCCATCCATGTATCCATCAGTCCATCTTTCCATTCATCCATGCGTCCATCCAGAAATCAATGCATGCATCCGCCCATCCATCCATTCATGCATCCATCCAATCATCCATCTATCCATGCATGCATTAGTTTTGTCCATCCATCCATCCATCCATCCATCCATCCATCCATCCATCCAGCATCTCTTTATCTTTTCTATGTCCATACATCTATCTGTCCAACAGTCCATTCATGCATCTTTCCATTCATCCATGCATCCATCCAATTATCCATCCACCCATGCATGCATTCATCTGTTTGTCCATCCATCTATCTGTTTCTGCATCCATCCATCCATCATCCATCCATGCATCTCTTTATCTTTTCTACGTCCATACATCCATCAGTCCATCTGTCCATTCATGCATCTTTCCATTCATCCATGCATCCTTTCATCCAACCATGCATCTATCCTTCTCCCTATCTGTCCATTCATCTGTGCATCCACTCATCCATCCGTCCGTTTCCCAGTATTCTGTGTTTGAGTGTGCTCTGAATGCATGGAGAATGATGTCAAGCTGAGGTCAGAACATGTGTTTCCATTTCATTGTGGCATATCTGGTTGACCAAATGGACTAGTTAATGATTGCTAAAAGTCAAAGAGAGTCTGTTTGGGGTGAGCTTGGTGAAAAATGTAAGCACACATGAAAACACTCTTTTAGACTAGTGGAAACAGGATTATGTTACATGTTGTGAGCATATCCATCAAACTTAGACTTTGTGAAGGTGTTTTAAGAGTCCTGGTTTACAAAGGATTAGTGAAATACTGACACCTGAAGCCAAACTAGTTGCCTCTTGTGTTGGTGTCAGTGAAAACAAAGACAAAATGGCAGGAATGAAAGACCTTGTATTGTGACTGAGTGTTTGTATTTATGATACCTGAGCACTTTAAACCGTCTCAGGGATGTTATGTTCAGCTCCGTTTCAAAGGCCATTGAAATGTGGGATTAGGGATTCTCTTAAGTACATGTGGTATGCCTCCAGAGAGGCGAGGCTTTGAAGAACTTTAGAGAAACATCCCAACCATAAGCTTCTCATTTTTCCAGAGACTTCTGACTGATTTGTTCAAGAAGGTCATTTGAGTTTAGATGCCTCCATGTAAGTGCACCATCCTAATGCTGATTTTTCTGCACTGTTGCTTATCTCCACAAAGGTCTCATCACTTTTCAAAGATGGCACAATTGGAGGTGACATCAATGTTGTAATTGTTGGACTAATACTGTTGGATGAAGACCAGGTGAGTTTAAGGTGCCATGATTTTATTGCACTGGAGATCGGTTGCATTGATAATGCATGTTCAAATAATTATGTTGCACCAACACCGAGTGTATATTTATAAAATGAATGAGAGTTAAAGCCCTCTGGAGGCGATTGACGTCATGGACCATGAGAGCTTTAGATAACACAGGGCTTTGAAACCAAATGAAACATTGCTTCAGAAGGTGGATTTTATTGTCCTTGAGAGGCTTGTCTCCTTCATTTTCTTTGAGACGCTCTATCTGAACAGGTCTCGTTTTTATGATGACAGTTTAATTGGATACGCAGCATTCCTTTGGATTCCAGCCAGACGAGGGACGTGTCTGTGGGAAAGCGGGCCAGCAAACGGCTGAAGGGCTCCGTTACGATACACCTGTGCTAATGTTAATGAAGTTCACGTTAGCCACCGGCTGAGGAATGCAGAAAATTACCCTTATCCCCCTTTTGATTGGAATAATTAGCCACAGTCAGTCAGGATCAGTGATGAGGGGCTAATTACCCATAGACTTATGTATTGAGGTGGGGTCAGCAGAGGTAGCTGGTAATTACTCAGCTCAGCACATGATAAGCAGTTTGATTTAGTCCGCCAGCACTAGTCACCAGCGGCATGTGATTGTTTTGTTCTTTTGACTTCTGTCTGCTTTTGACTCTAGTTAACTCTCTAATCCCTCAGGATGGACTAGTGATTAACCATCATGCAGATCACACTCTGAACAGCTTCTGCCAGTGGCAGTCAGGATTGTCCGGGCGAGAAGGTCGCCGACATGATCATGCCATCCTGTTAACTGGTCTGGATATCTGCTCCTGGAAGAATGAACCGTGTGACACTCTAGGTAAGGACAACATCTGATCGTCTCACATGCGCTTTTTAAATACAGGCAGTCACATCTGTTTTAAATACAGGCAGTTCCCTTCCAGAATAAAAATGTACAGATAACTTATTCACCCCCTTGTCATCCAAGATGTCCAATTATGTTTTTTGAGGAAAACATTTCAGGATTTGGCTCCATATAGTGGACTTCTATGGTGCCCATGAATTTGAACTTCCAAAATGAAGTTTAAATACAGCTTCAAAGGGCTCTAAATGATCCCAGCCGAGGAAGAAGATTCTTTTCTAGCAAAACAAAATTGTTCTTTAAAGGGGTCACCGGATGCCCATTTTCCACAAGTTGATATGATTCTTTAGGGTCTTGATGAAAAGTCTATAATATACTTTGGTTAAAAATTCTCAATGGTTGTGTACAACAACACCCTTTCATCTTGCCAAAATCAGCTCTGCAAAAATCATCTCATTCTGGTCGAGGCTGCTTTAAATGCAAATGAGCTCTGCTCGCCCCGCCCCTCTCTTCTCTCTGTGGAAAGACGAGCCTGTTTACTTTAGCCGCATTTAGCCGCGTTTAGCCGCTAAACTTGCTAACTAGCACTTTATTAGGAAAGGCGATCACAAAGATTCATAAAAAAAACCCTTATTCTCACTTCTGCAAACTTTAGTTGCTTAAGCCCTGTGCAGTTACACTTTGAAAGCACTTTTTTTTTATTGCTTGTAATGTGTTTCTTTGTTTTTCACTATTTGTACTTTCTAAAACTATTTAGATTTAAAAAGCTATTTAGTTGAAAAATACTGGAACACACAACACACTTTTATTTTATTTTATTGCATCATTTTGACCTTGAGAATTTTTGTTCTTCTAAAAATTATGGTTAATATTACTGCATTGGACAAAACACACAGGGTTAATATATTTTAAATATTTTTCCCCCCATTTTTGATGGGGAACACAAAATTAGGTAAAGGATTTTTAATTACAGCACAAGGGTTAAAAAACACTTAAAAACACAATACATATTGAAACAGTCCCTAAATGTCATTGCAATATTGAACTGGGAGGGCAATTGCAATTCCCAGCCCCAACAATTATTGCTTGAGTTATCTTGGTAACCTGCCTATTATTGGACACTCACTGATTAAATGGAAAATAAAAATGTAAACATGTACTTTGAATGCAGTGTAAGTTGGTTTGGTTAAAGCATCCACCAAATGCATGAATGTCAAATGTAAAATGTATATGTGTATGGCATCAGAAATGGAAAACCTTAGGCTTATTCACTTACTGTATGCATTAACGCCACTATGTGACAGTACGAGACAAAAACAATCTTAAAAGTTTGTTTTTGTCTCATACTGTCACATAGCTGTGTTACCAAGTTTTAATGTAATCCTGCAATCATTAAAGACTAACAAATAATAGGTGTGGTTTGACATTTAAGATTAATGACCTAATATGTACTGTTTGCATGGTGATGACTGCACTTAGTTATCATTAAACTGCTCCACTCAGCTACTGTTAAACTGTTAAATTATTAGAGGTACAGTAAGACGCTTTTCCTCTAATAACCCGTTTCCTGTGAGAGCTCAAGCTGCGGTCTCCACCCTGTGCCACATAAAAGAATCTCTCGCCGCTAGCCCCTAACCCCATTAGCAAAGCTAGCCATGCCCCTCAAATGCAAGGCCGTGGTTCAAAGGCTGCTGGGAACACAACATTTGTGGAGTGTCAATGATTAACACTTGAGCGCAGTCTCACTCTCAAAGGGTCAAAAGGTCAAGGGTTATGGGAGATTTCACATCCCTCACAGGTCACGGACTGGAAGATTAAAGAGCTCCGCTGAACCTTAAATAACACCGTACCCTATTTACATACAGTACCGGTAGTCTGAGAAAACCGCTGCATGTTGTGAATTACCGTCATGAATCATTTCCGCACATGACGGTGTCTTAATTATTTGTGTTATGGCGTTATAAGCTCATTTATGAGATGGCAACATGTTTTAGTAACAAATGACTTTATTTCATTTATTTTACTGCGCAAGAATCAATACATCAAGAGCAATGACATTTTTAATATGACTTTTTTTTTGTCCCAGTCGAGATTTTCAGTAGGGCCGGGAGACACAAATGAATCACAACATGTTCTGGTGCAACAAATTTGTGCAATACATGCAAGTATTTAATCATTCTGTGTGTATGTGTCAAAAAACAGCACATATGTTAAGTGATTAAATCAAAGGATAATAAATCAGACTCCGCTGGTCCTTCTGGGGTTTGACTTTGGTCCAACATACACTGGACTTCATCACCATAGGTTTTGTATGAAAGAGTTAGAAAGTCATAATTTGTCATAAAATACGGCGCTCTTAGATCTCAGACCCGTGTAGCGACACTTATAGGATCGTTCAAAGCATTTTGTGAGCTTGCCTTTCTATTTTTTTTTTATGCTTTCTACAGTTAATATACTACTCCTAGCTGTAGATGGCCTAGCATATAATGTGTTTCAGATTCAAACTGGGTGAAGTAACTTGTATATCTGTTCAGATTTCCTGCAATGGACTCGAAACAACTGGATTTGATCTCTAGCTCTTGAACTAGTAGTGGTGAAACAAAAGCACTCGAAACCTTGATCTGATTACAGCAGTCCATCAGTTGCAGTCTCTCACAGAAAAAAAACTTGCGTTTACTGCCCTTTCTTATGGGAAGTATGAAATATGTGCATTACTGTTCAATAGTTCGGGGTCAGTAAGATTTTATTTAATTTTTATTTTTAAAAGAAATTAATACTTTTTTTTATGCTAAAAGGACACATTAAATTGATCAAACGTGGCAGTAAAGACATTTATAATGCTATAAAAGATTTCTGTTTCAAATAAATGCTGTGCTTTTGAACTTTCTATTCATCAAAGAATCCTGAAAAATGTATCACGGTTTCCACAAAATTTTTCTGTTTTCAATATTGATAATAATCAGAAATATTTCTTGAGCAGCAAACCAGCATATTAGAATGATTTCTGAAAGATCATGTGACAGTGAAGACTGGAGTAATAATGCTGAAAATTCAGCTTTGATCACAGGAATAAATTACATTTTAACATATATTCACATAGAAAACAGCTACTTTAAATTGTAATAATATTTCACAATGGTTATTATATTTTGTATTCAGTTAGCAAAAGATACTTTTTTTTCAAAAACAGCAAAAAAAAAATCTTACCAACCCCATACTTTTGAATGGTGGTGTACAGTTGACATGAGGAGATCTGGCGTAGATTTATTTTTCCTGGCTCTTTGGCTCCTTTTATGAGTTGTACTTTATAATAAGTTGTGATAGCACACTAGCCCTGACTTATGTACCCCTCATCATCCATCTATCCATCCATCCATTTATTGTTTTGATCTCAGGTTTTGCTCCAATCAGTGGAATGTGCAGTAAGTACCGCAGCTGCACGATCAATGAGGACACGGGTCTCGGTCTGGCCTTCACCATCGCCCATGAATCTGGCCACAAGTAAGAGTTCGATTTAAATTTAAGCTCTGTTTGGTTTCTTAAACCCAGTTGCCTGTACTGGATCAATGACAGCCTTGTTTTTCACAGCTTTGGAATGGTCCATGATGGAGAAGGCAATGTGTGTAAGAAGTCAGTTGGAAATATAATGTCTCCTACCTTGGCGGGACACAATGGTTTATTCTCCTGGTCATCCTGTAGCCGACAATATCTGAACCGATTTCTAAGGTGAGTTTTATTTTGACATTTTGTGGAGTGCCAGTATCATATCATATTAATAGAATTTTGTACAGTGCATCAAAGCCGTTACAGTGTTGTGGCTGATATTTGTAATGAACTTTGAGTCACTTGGAAAGACTATAAAGATATTAACAACAAAGATATTAACAACCGTGCCCTTTACTGAGCATCTCCTGTCCATTAGTCATCCATGCAGAATCGCCCAGCATGAGTTCAGCGAGAGTCTAGACACCAACCTCATCTTTAAAAGTAGTATTTGTAGTGCTGTTTTGGTTCTGATATCTAAAAGCAAGCAGCTCCAGCGGGTTTTAAATTTCCGTTTCTGTCTGAGAGCCACGTCTGTGCTCGTGAAAGTGGATCGGTTTGACCTGTTGCCCTTAAATTAACCGACGTGTCAAACGAAGTGGCCTTGTGCTCAGTTATCGTGATGAGCTCATCCTCTTCACTGCAGCCCAGATCAGTAACTGTAGGCCTCAGCGGAAGAAGGGTTTCCCTGCCAGGGAAGTTTGTCAGATGCTCGAGCTGCTTCACCTGTTTCCTACAGCTCGTCTTCCAGCAACGCTTCATGTGGAGACTGAAGAAAATGGGGCTTGGAGCAATCTGCAGGATTTTAAAACTGGTCACTACAGCAAAATGCGCACACCGTTGTGGTTGAAGGTTGCAGTTGGATTACTGTCAGTCTCAAGAATCAGTGGTACAGTAATCTAAAAATTGAGTTCAAGGAAGTAACGCTAAGGTTATGGGTTTGATTCCAAGAGAATGCATAAAATGTATACCTTGAATGCAGTGTGTACCACAGAAGTCATAATGGATAAAAGCGTCTGCCAGATGCATGACTGTAAATTTAAAATGCTAAAGTTCAGTATAGTCTCATTCAGACCACCAGCTCAAGATATTTTTGTGTATTTTTTTTTCAAAGCGTACAATCCATCAGTAATACCCCCTAATGATTTTTAATAAAGCTTTTACTTGTCCTGCTAAAAGCCGGCTTCTGTGAAGTGTCTAAATGGACCAAGGACATTAAATGTCATCAGACCGAACAGGTAAACTTTATTAGCTATGTTTACGCCCATCTATTTTATGCACATTTGGAGATTTTGCATTCAAAAAAACATAGAAGTGCACTATCACAATGCCATAGAAGAACCATTTTTCGGTTCCCCAAAGAACCTTTCAGTGAACAGATCATAAAAGAACCGTTTTGAAGAACATTTTAATAATCTAAAGAACCTTTTTTGACAGTAAAGAACCTTTTCTTCATTTGAAAGTTTCTATGGATGTTCAAGGTTCTTCATAGGACCATTGATGCCAATAAGGAACCTTTATTTTTGAGAGTGAAGATGTGCATACATTTTTTATCCACAAAGAAAGCATTAGAATAAACTGTGACCCTGTAGACTGTAGACTGGAGTAATGATGCTGAAAATTCAGCTTTGATCACAGGCATAAATTACATTTTAACATATATTCACAAAGGAAACAATCTTTACTGTATTTTGATCAAATAAATTCAACCTCAGTGAGCAAAAGAGACTTTTTTTTTTTCAAAAACAGTACAAATAATCTTACCAACCCCATACTTTTGAATGGTGGTGTACAGTCGATATGAGGAGATCTGGCGTAGATTTATTTTCCCTGGCTCTTTGGCTCCTTTTATGAGTTCCGGTAGTGCACTAGCCTTGACTTATGACTTTGCATTAAAAAAACACTGAATGGAAATGCCGAGATGCACATAAATGTAAAAAATATGCATAAAAGAACATGCTCAACTGAGCTGGATACATTTTTTATCCACAAAGGTTACTTCTGAATAAACTACGATGGAAACAATGGATTTACTAATAAATTGTGATATTCCTATTTTGCGGATAAGTTAAATTCACAACTCTAGATGGAAACATAGCTAATGTTTATAATCGCACAATTGCAAATTATTCTAATTTAAACATACAGTGAAATGTTTTTAAATAACGACTGAAAGAGCTGTTGAAACTTAACAGTGGCGACACTGAAGTCATGGGACCATGGTGTAGTTCATATATAGTCTACATTTCACTTTGACACTTTGTGTCAATTTGTGAAGATTATCATGATGAAAAAAACATATAAGGTTCATAAACTTTTTTTGTCACAGAGCTTATTTTCTGCATTAATTCAAAATAATGTTGGTTCTGAGTTCATACTGAGTCAAAGTCCTTAACAAATTGAGTTTGTGTAAAAAAAAAAGGTCCAACATGTCAGAGTCCATGTAAAGTTTGAGTACAAGTCCACCTCAATGTATCCAAGTCCAAGTTCATTTATAACTGGAGTTCGAGTCTAAATCCAAGTATCCCAAATCTACCAAAAAGCCAATGGAAACGCCTTGTCTAAGTAATTAACCAAATGTGTTTGAGTGGGAGACATTTATTAATGTCTTGTCATGTTAATTTTAAGTTGTTATTTACAAAATGTCAGAGTCTGTCAAGTTCAAGTCAAGTCCACCCAAGTGCATCCAAGTTTGTAATTGCAGCCTATTTCCAAATCTGACTTTATGCACCCCAAATCTACCAAAAAGCCACGGGCAAATCTTATTTGGTTTTTGTGGAGTGATTTTAGCTTCCAGGTTGGTCTTTGAAAATACATCATCACTGCAGCACTCTAATTCACTGATTATTACATTCTCCACTGAGCTCCTCAGACTTCACTCTCACTGGCCCTTTATTTGCTTAATGCTAAACTTTTCTCAATTTTCTCAAATGGCTGGACACAACTGCATCCTGATCCTTCCCTGTTGAAAAATCCAGCATATGCTGGTTGGATATGTTTTGAAGCATGGCTGCTGGTTGAAGCTGGTCCTTAGCTGGTCATGAGTTGGTCTTAAGCAACTCCTCCTGCTCAGGAACAGCTCAGTTACCAGCTTTCTATTGAAAATGAATGGGATCATGACACTTTGTTGCTGGCAGTGTGAACGGGGCTTTAGCCAAAGGAGTTCGTGTTTTGAATTCCACCGCCTCACTTAGTTCTGCATCCTGGAGTTGCAAGTGTTGCAAACAGGTGTGAATTTATAACCAACCAATCAAACAAAGCAAACTGCATAGTCAGTCAAGACGTACCCAAACCTGCAGTGTGACAGCTGCTTTAGTGTCACCAGAGTCTGCCTGCGAACCACAGCTTTTCCAGGACTGTCATCGTTTCTCGTTTCTCTTTCCACACCCAAGACGCCCCAAAAACAGCAGCACGCTGCAGATAAATACAGCGACTCGGTCTCCGTCAGCTGTCCTCCCATCTGTTTCCCATTCTTCATCAGCAGCCTCACCTACGTCACCGCGGGCCTGTCGACATACAGCCTGCAGATCACAGGACCTTCAAGTAGCTGTTCTCGGATCTTCTGTCCTTCCTCTCCATAACCCTCCGCTTTTATCGCTAATAAAACAGAGCTTGAAAAGGAGTCTGGCCCGGGCCGGTCTGTCTTATAGCTGTCGCTCGCCTTAATCTGACGAGGAAACTTAAAGAGGTGACACTGGGAAAACTGAGTGGTGATGAGGAACTGAATCAGATTATCTGATGCTGACATTCCTGCCTCTGCAGGCCAGATGCTGCCGCGTTGATCCGTCTCCAGATAATTGGAAGCAGGACTTATGTGCACTGCAGAAGAACAGGGTTTCCCTTCACAGGATGAACTGAATCACTGAGGGATTCTGGGATAGTTGGATGTTGAAGACTCAAACTTAATAGTGGATTGTTGTGTATACAACAATTTGTAGCCATACAAACATGCACAACAAACTTAGATTTTTTTTCTTTTTCTAACCTTCCTTTTTTAAATTTGCAATATAGTTTTTTAATACATTTCATAAAAATCAAATCAAGTAAAAATAGCATGAGATGTCGGTGCCAATAGCTGTTGCGCTGCGGGTGTCCCGAGTTTGAATTCCGGCTCGAGGACCTTTCCCGATCCTGCCCCCTTTTCTCTCTCCCACTTTGCTTCCTGTCCTGTATGATCTGTCCTAGCATAATAAAGGTAAAAATGCCAAAAATAAATCCTATGAATACTATGAGATTTTCCCAACAAATCATGCACCTCTCAATTCAAGTATTGCATGGGTGCAGCTACGTGCCGATTTTATTGTTAAGATTCTTTCATTGTTTTGGTTGAGCACCTGTATTAGTATATTTTTCTGAGATGTGCATGTTGTACATATTCAGACCAACACTAGTCGATCTGACCCCTATTACAAACATACATCCCACACAGACTCACATACTGACCCACTCTCGTCATGGAGCGGGCGAGCAGCCCGGAGCGCCTGCTAAACTACTCAGAGCTCATTCAGGGCTTCACTGTGTGTCTGATTGTGTGAAACACACGCTATTAAACAACGTTAAATGCTTTCTCATGATCCTTGATATCACTTACACACGGAGCCTCGCTGTTGGCCCGTATAATAACGACAGACGTAATGATGAAGTCAGACAATGTGTTGAAAAGAAAGATGTCTAAATGTAGCCGAGGGAACGCCAGTTGTTATGTTGTCATGGTTCCTGCTCTACTGTACGGGACTTGAGCTGTTTTACAGTAGTGTTTGTGTCTCAGTACCGCACAGGCCACCTGTCTGTCTGACGAGCCCAGCGCCATCCAAGAGTACAAGTACCCGGAGAAACTGCCCGGAGAGCTGTACGACGCCGACACGCAGTGCAAGTGGCAGTTTGGAGAGAAAGCTAAACTCTGCACTCTGGACTTCAAGAAGGCAAGTCCATTATTATCAGTATTTCACATTGTTTTATAAATTAAATCCCTCCTGAAAACTCATCATGTCTTTTGAGTTGAGTGCACATGAGCGAACCACATGACTGAATCATTTGTGTACTGTAGAAGATGAGCTATTTAGGCTTGGCAGGAATTGCTGCTCATTTAGCCTGTTAATGAGGCGAACGTTTACACTACAAAACTACCACACCAGGATGATAAAATACGTAATTAAAGCATTACACAGCTCATTTTGCTCCCATCCTGTTGTAAAGAGCTTTCTGCTCTTGTCAGGAAGTGAAAAGAGAGGAAGCCTTATGAAATCACCTAACGCATACAAGGCAATTTGACCAAAATGAGAAAAACACACCTAGTTATGACTTCCAGACTTACAAACTGGAGCTTCCTCAAAGCTCTTGAAGGCAGCATTAGACAGCATGAGTTTCCCTGCTGGTGCATGCTTAACTAGGTTAGTCCTAGGTTAGTGTTGGTCTGTATAGCTGTACTGTTCAAAACAACATTCTCCTCAACCAAGAATGATTATACTGGTTAAGCTAGGTAAAAAAAAAAACTGGCTGTAGTATGCGTATCTGCCTCCAAACATAAACTACCAAAGGCTTGGGGTTGGTAAGACTTTTTAATAGTTTTAAGTCTCTTCTTCTCACCAATTATTTGATAAAAAAATACAGTAAAATTATGAAGTATGATTACAATTGAAAATAGCTGTTTTCTATCTGAATATCTGTTAAAATGTAATTTATTTCTGTGATCCAAGCTGAATTTTCAGTCTTCAGTGTCACATGATCCTTCAGAAATCATTCTAATATGCTGATTTGCTGCTCAAGAAACATTTCTGATTATTAGCAATGTTAAAAAACAGTTGTGCTGCCCAATATTTTTATGAAAGCTGTGATAGAAATAGGATAGAATAGAAAGCTCAAAAGACAAAAATTGATTTCAAATAGAAGTCTTTTGTAACATTATAAATATCGTCACTGTTATTTTTAAAGAATTTATTGCATCCTTGATCAATAAAAGAAAAAAAACTTAAAAACAATAATAAATAAATATAAATAATAATCTCAATGACCCCACTGTATACAGCTCGCAGGTCTTTTAACAGGAGCTTTAGACTGATATCTTTGATCCAGTCTGATCTGCGTTATAGTTAAAGTAGTCTGATAAGAATCCATTAGAGTTTAAGGTCATCATTTGGAAAGAGAATCCAGTCCAGGTTAAGCGGTAGAGAAGGATGAAGAATGACAGTGTGATTGAGAGTACTGCCTCACCTGAGACTGAACAGAAACTGTCACGCTGCACCACAACACACATGTGCCACATTTTCTATATAATCACACATGCATGGCCAAAATGCCTGTTCAAAAAGCTCCAGTGGTCATGATGTAGAATGTACAATCAATGGCTGTAAAACATCTACAGAAGTTTCTATTTGTTTCTTACATTAACTTTGTTTTACCTTTAAGGTGTGGTCACAGTTACTGTTTCTCTGTGAAATTTTGCATGCAAAATCCATGCAACCAAGAGTTTTGCATGAGGACGAAAACTTCCCTATTCAAGTTCCACTCTTTTTTAAGTGCATTGAGCAACAAAGACCTGCTTAGTTTGGAAGTGACTTCTGTGTCAGCGATGCTTCTTACATGCTATTGTGAAGAGACAATGGACCCTTTTTTGCTTGTGACATGATTTTGAAATGTGACTGCACCTTAAAGGTGGACAAACTGCATTTGTCTTCACATAATTCATATTCACATATTAAAAATGTGCAATTGTGTGTAGACTTTTTATAGTTATTGTATGTGAATAAAGACGTTTGCCAGATGTTTATACACAAATGTGATGTACAAATTTACAGCAAAAGACAGGAAACATACCAACTTTGTCATGCTTAGTAACATGCAAAAAAAACAACAACATTAATGCATTAAAATATTAGCTATTAAGTGTCTTTCTACTTAGCTTTTTTTTAAATAAAGTAATAAAGTAAAGCTAGGTTTACATTTATTTTACATTCACTTTTATTTACATGTGTGCATATGATGTTGGCCACCAAAATTACTAAAATTGCATGTGTGTAATGGATTAATAATAATATAGATCATATAATTATATACATCATATAAAATAACTCTAAATAATTATCATAAAGCCCAAATCTTTTTTTTAGTACTAGTGACCTTTAATTTGGAGCAAGACATCCAATTGGTCCCATTTCAGTTTGAGATCTCTAAACCAGAATATAACCAGGTTAGCCGTAGAGTGTAAATTACTATGGCAATGAACGCAGCTAAAAGCCAAGCCACTTTCATGGTACCTAAAACCCAGCATTGATGCAAACTAAACTGAAACTTATCTGGCTAGCCAGCTAATCCGGCTTCATGGTACAGCCCCCAGAAAACTGGGGTTTCCAAATATTCTTAAAATGAAGGCATGAATAGTTTTCAAATGAATGGCAATTATAAACATTTAGAGATACAATCAGTAGTAGAAGAGGTGTTTAGGAGTGTCAGGAATGCAACTCTTTCCACACTTTTTCCACCGTTGTCTCTGCGGTGCATGTGTGTTTTCTGTGAACGTTTGACCTGCATCCAGAGAGTCTGATGCTCAAACGGCCCGATGTGTGGTGTTATATTCACGTCTGATTGCTCATAACATCACTGTGCTTTCTCTGTTGCTCAAATCAGTTGTAAAGTGCAAGAATTCAGGCTGTCCGAACTCAACAGAGATTTGCTAAAATCATTTTTCCACTGTCTAGTCTATACATCTAAAATTGGAGCTCTCCGTAGAGAAATCTGCTGGAGTGTGGCTCCGGCCGATCGCTCTCCAGTCCCGCTCGCTCTCGTGAAGCAGACACAGAGCTAAATATACTTTGGAGAGACACCAGTGGGAAGCTCTGGTAACTGCGCTCCTTTTGTCCTGATCTCACCTATATGTACTGTAATGAGACGTGGTACTGCGCACTGATGCCACTGACTGGCATAAATCAACGTGATGACATGTGTGTATATATATATATATATATATATATGTGTTAATTATACAGCACACTTTTAGCACACAGATTTTATTATATATGTACTGTAAGCACACAATGCAATTTTGTCATTTTTCTTTATGTTGTGCTGGCTGAAACAACAGACATTATACTGACACCTATTGGCGTGGTACCATCAACTGGTTACCAAACTATCCCTTTTATCTCACTTGAATGAATGTCAACATATTTTGAACTGTATTAGAATTAATCTTTATCAGAAGTATAACTCATTTGATTTAGGGCTAAAATTTATTTACAGTGGAATCATTTACTTAGAACTTTCTATTCATCAAAGAATCCTGAGAAATCAAATGTATCATGGTTTCCACAAAAACATTGGACAGCACAGCTAATCAGAAATGTTTCTTTAGCAGCAAACAACCATATTAGAATGATTTCTGACAAAATCATTCTTCATGTGACACTGAAGACTGGAGTAATTGATGCTAAAAAATCAGCTTTGCATCACAGCAATCAATTACATTTAAACAGATATTCACATGGAAAACAGCTATTTTAGATCGTAGTAATATTTAACATTTTTACTGTATTTTTGATCAAATAAATGCAGCCTTGGTGAGGTTTTAAACGTATAATTTTGTGATGATAAATAGTATTTACACAGCCGTACAAAAACATAACAGTGTCGGATAGTGAAGTGTTTCATTAACTCATAATGTGTGTAAACATCAAGTATAAGAACTATAAGAACAAAGCACAAGGAGGGGCTCTCATTTCATAAGAGCACCAGACGTCATTGAGCGGGACAGAAATGGCTCTGTTGATGTTCTTCAGTCACGCTGAGGTCCCTCTGCTTTCACTGTGAATTAGCGTCTTGATATTCTCTGGCAGCCGGACTGCGATGGGCTGAGATGAGCGCTCTATGATCGCTCTCCTCGTGCTCAGCAGGAGCAACAGGGACGGATTTGAGGAGGTCTCGCTTTAACACACAGCTGCAGAACTTGTGCTGGGATTTGGACCGGGATCACTCTGGCAAACAGCCATCTTTTCCTCCCATCTGTGCTCCCATTGTCAGAATATGATACAATAATCCAGATGTGAGTAATACGAACACATAAAACGCGCAGCCGTTCCTCGCTCTTCTCACAGAGCGAGTGAACGAGAGAAGCGTTGCATTGAAAATGTAGATATATGGGAGCCGTCCTTACAGGACAGTAAAACACTTTTAGGATGTCTGATGAATTATGATCTAGGTTTTCCAAGTCATTCTTTAGTGAAGGACAGTTTTGATTGCTTAATCTCGAAAATTGAGTCTTAATCGTGAAAAATCGAACTATACTGCCTTTACTGCATTGACTGCATGATCAGCATTCAAGTGGATTTTGGTATAATGTGCTAAGTTAGATATTTTAAAATTTGTAAAAATAAAACGAAAGTGGTTTATATTCTCTAATACTCCCCAGTTTTAATAAAGCTGCCCTAATATCATGATTTTAAATTAAAAGCATTTCTGCTCGAAGAGTTCAGCGTCTGGCGGAGATCTGCTGGCCTGTCACTTCTAATCTCCATGATAATAAGCAAGTATAAACTCTATTGCTCTCTAAATATTTGATGCAATACTAATGACAACAGTATTGAGGACAATCACTTGAGCACAGCAATTCTTTGTTATAAAAACATTACAAAAAGCAAATGAACTGAAAACGCAATCTTTCATTGTTTGAAAACGAGCAGAACACTTTATTACCCTACAGTTAAAAAGGGTGGTAATGGTGAAGCCAAAAATCCATAAATCCAGTACGTATTAAAAATATGAAATATTGGTGAAAACTGCTCAAAAAAGTTCTCTAAAAAGGTCCATTAGTAGCAGAATCACACAACTGTGGTAATCATTTAAACTGTATAATTATTTTTATTATTATTATTATTATTATACTGCTGCTAAATACAAATATTAAAACTGTAAATAATAAACAAAATAACAAAATAAAAACAAAATAATACTTTTTACTAGTAATATTTCACTCTAAAATACTACTACTACTACTACTAATAGTTATTATTATTATTTTACATTCTAGCTGTAATATTACAATAGTAATATTTATGGCTGACTGAATTTCTTCATTTTTGAATGTTAAGAACTTTTATGTTATGGAATTGTACAGTTTTTTACACGTTTTATAACTATATCAATGTTAAAAGGAAGTTAAAATGGGAGTAAAGTCAAAATCAAAAGTAGAGGAAATTCTGGCATATTTACTTACTTAAAAAAAAAGTAACTAAATTAAATGCACAAAAAGTATAATTTAAACTACATACACACACACACACACACACACACACACACAATACATACAGAGTGTTTGACAAAAACAAAGCAGGTCATTATTATATCCAGAAAGCCTAAACAACATGTCATGTTGAAATGTTGAAATGCTTTTTGGACTGCACAGCAGTCGTACAGCACATGAAGAACATCCATCCGTTATATAGTGTGTTGTAATCCTTAATTTGTTCAGTATAGCCATCGCTCAGGCTTCTGTCACAGTTCTTGGCAGAGCTCTGCTGGTTGGTCTTTTATCACAGCAACAGGTTCTTTAATGCATCCATATCAACACGTCTGTCTGATGTGTGTCACGCAGGACATCTGTAAAGCCCTGTGGTGCCACCGGGTCGGAAGAAAATGTGAGACCAAGTTCATGCCGGCCGCCGAGGGCTCTGCCTGCGGTCCAGAGATGGTGAGTTACGCTCACAGGACACATTCATGTCTTCGGAAGCATCTCATCTTAAAAAGAAATCACATCGCACTCATCGCGCAAGTGGCACAAAAGCCAAACGCTCTGTTTCTTGTCACTGAAAAAGTTTAATCATTAACATGCTCTCATGGTTCTTCAGCGTGTGACATTAACCCTGCGGGGGAGGAAGCCTTTCAGGGGTTTTGTTGTTCTTTCAGATGGGCTTTTAACAGATGTTTAGTGTCTTCAATGAGTGTTTCCAGGGAGGCCGAGCAGAGAGAGGCTGCTGTAAATGCCAGCGGACTGAATGGGTGAACAATTCATGCTGAGATTCATGAAAACACGATCCGGAACGTGACAGTGGCGTTCACGAGAGAAGCTGAGGAGATTCACGAGAGAATTCACTGTACTGAAGACTAGAAAAGATTCAGTTTGACAGGGAAAACAGTGTGAAAAATCCTTGTGCACTTGAAGTGTACTAGAAAAATCTTTCAAAAGTATATTTATTAGAGCTGTCAGTCGATTAAAATTTTTAATCTAAAAATCTAAATTAATGAATCTAATCATTTTGACTGTGAAAGTACCCACAAAAGATTATTTAAAGCTGAAAATATCAAATAGACATTACAAATTGTAGCCTTAGAAAGAAATATTTTATTTGATTCAACATAAAATGAATTGCACAAAAACATTTAGGCTGCAACGGCCTAACGTAAACTATGGAACATAAAAGAAGATAGTTGTTTATAATAGTTGTTTATTTTGTTTAAAATCTTATAAAATCCACATCCACACACGGGGTAAGAGGCACACAGCACTGATACAAATACTTTAGCTATAATAATGTTTTTTTTTAATAATATATAATACTTTAGCAAAGTTTGTACTATTTTCTGCTTATTTAGATAAATAAAATAATTATTTCTTTGTTCAATAAATATGCTGTCATTAAAATATGTTAATATAAAACATATATTTTAAAATACAGAAACAAAATCCTTTTAAAATCTAAAGATTCTGAAAGATCCCATAGTAACATAATATAGATTTACAGTAGTAACAACAAAATATATTTTATTATATGATATATGATATCATGTTTTTAAATATGATGGTTTCGTTCTAAACATGGTGATTATATCTAAGATGGACACCCAACATAATGCATAATATTTACCATTTGAATCTAACAATATCATGTCAACAAATGGAAAAGTCAGCCTTCTGTTAATTATTATGTTAAATATTGTGCCTACAAAACTGAAAATCAATAAGAAAACCTTTGTCTCATGATGTATTCAAGAATTTTAGTGATTCTCATTTGCTACTTAAATCTACAACATTTTTAAAAACATGAAATATTAGAAAGCACAGAATCGACTTTGCATTGTTGCATCAATAATCAGACAAATTTGCATGTGTATCTTGGAAAGCGGATGTTTTGGAAAGTGCTTCACCACGTTTTTCTGCTGTCCAGTGGTTTAGAGAAAAATAATATCAAAGGCGCCTTTTGCCCCGTTGTACCCTACTCTTTTTTTTTTTTATTAAATTTGGTAAAGTGTACTTGATAAAATGAGCAAAAATGTAAATGAATGCAGTTACAATCACTGCTGGAGATGTTTCTGTTTACTTATTTAGTGTCTGTCTGTCATCTCAGATCCCAATATTTAACACTTTAATCAGATTTTTAGCAACATACAGTAAGTGCAACCCAGGCTTATTGGAAATACGTCCTTGTGAAATGTTCATTGAGTGGTGCTAAAAATGCATGTTCAATACTAGACTATAGCAGGTTTTATTGCATTGCTTTAGACACGTATTGTGGCGGTTCAGAACTCAAATGACCGGCGAGCGTCGCTAAAGGTGATGCTGTATCTATAACAAACCCCCTACACCTACCTGATAGTGTTAACAAATCCAAAAGTGATATAAAAACACATTTGCTGATGCAACCATGCTGTTTTAACTTCCTTATATGCGGGTTTGAGCTGTTTTGTTGAACCGTAGTTTCACAGGATTCGTACAAGAGCCCTTCACCCTACAAGTGTACGGCACTGCAGTGAGCTACCGAGCAATGGATTTTTTGCTGGTTGAACAACAAAAAATGCTGTCAGATACAGCAAAAAAGAATTTGCACTGCACAAACGGACAGACAGACAGATCAGTGTTGCGTTAGATACAGTATTCGTCATTGCTCTCCGCCCTCTCCTGTCGTCCCGTAGGATGCCTTTCCACTGATTCAGGCCCTTCACAGCAGATTGGGTTTAATGAGCTCATGCGGGCCTCGGCTGACCTCCTGGGCCGCCTCTTTACTAACACACGTTGCTGAAGTAGGTTTGGGTCACGAGGGTAATAACAGACCCGTCCTGAGGTCTGCCGATCAGGGAGGAAGAGCGCTTCTCTTACAAACACATTCTCCTCGTCTCTGGCTGATACGGAGGCCGGCGCTGGTGGTCTGGATGTCTTTCACACGTGTTCCTCGAGGGGCGGCTTTGGAGGTGTTTGCTTTGTGATATATTAGACACGACGGTTTAATCCGAGTGAGAGTCAGTGACGGTACGCAGCGCTAATGATGACGGTCTCTTCTAGGAATCCTGCCCATCTGCGTTCATGAAATATCAGCTCCGTCACATGAGCCAGATACTCGGATTCAGTTACACAGAGGGTGTAGACTGGGAGCGCTGGACTGGGACTATCATTCATTCACTCTTTAACCTCTCACAAAGAGCTGAATCAGATGGAATGCTGCCTGATGGGAATTAAAATGAATCTGTGAAGCTAGGCCGTTCAAACTGTCATTTTCACACTCTCATGTTATTCCAGACCTTTCCTTACTTCAGTTGAGCACAGAAGATGAATTTGTGAAAAAATGTCCTTGTATTGAAAGTGAATGATTGCATCTGCTCAGCTTTGTTATGGCAAAATAGCATCATAATGTGTGGCTCATGCACAATTATCCAAGTCTGTACAATTTAGGGAAAATGTAATTGCGATTTTTGTGAAGATGTTTGGAGCGTCGCATTTCCCGCATTTCCAAATGCATGTTAAATCGACTCAAACTCAGAGCAGATGCAGATGGAGGTCACGTGAAGTGGTTTACTGTGAAGCGAGGTGATCTGAGATGCTGAAAACATGAATCATGAGCTGCTCACGTGTAAATGAACACAGTGCTGCATGCGGTATTTAATTAAATTGCAGGCTTTGTGATTTGATAATCACACAAGTCATATCACATCTACAGTTTTATTTCGATGAATCATGCAGCCCTGATTCAACATCTTCATTTCATTCAGCAACCCCAAATTGAAGTCACTACTCACTGAAAATCCAAGTCTCAACCAAAGCTATTGACATTAGTGAACAAACTGATCTAATAGTTAATTGTCAGATAATAATGACTACATTTTAATCTGTTCCTCATCATGCAAATCCAGCAGACATTAAATACTGTGCATGCATCTATTTAACCATTTTTATTGCGCTTTTATGATGTTTGTTTTGTCATTTTGGAGATTTCCGTTCATTGGGCCTTATTCATTAAGCGTGAGCAGAACTAATTTTTATGTAAATCGTTCGTAAAGCCATTGTGACATAAATTTTCACATTTTTAAAATGGTAGTTGGTATGAAAGAAAACATACACCTGCTCCCTACGTGTAAATGAACAATGTGTAAAACACTCTTTGTTTTTTTGGCAAACTGACAACACTGAATTTTGATGCACTGCCCAAATAATTAAAAGTTCATTTGACCTTGCCCTGTTTTGGATGTTTGTTTCTTTTCGTAGCTGTGTTGATAACTTTAAAATGCAGCGCTCGTCACTATCGGGGCAGGACAAATACCGACCAACCATCCTACTTGTACTTGTATCCTAACGGCTTTTTTATACCAACTAAAATTCTTTAGAATTAGATACTCGTAATTCGTTGTCACCGTGGATAGCCTATACCAAATCACAGCAACTAAAGCGTCTCAGCTGGAAAAACACTGTGCCACCAAAGCGTTTTTAAACGCCACCAGCTGGTCGTTTTTCAACTGCCTAAAAACTCTTCGGTGGACACACATTATTGAATATGTATTTTTATGCATGTGGCCTATTAGTCTTTTTTTAGCATTTATGCAATATACTGGAGCCAAACCTGAGAAAGTAGACCACAATATTTCACTGCGTTCCTGGACACGCAATTTGCGTAGCTGTAATTTATAGGCGGGGATTGTGCTAATTGTAAATGAGCCTGCACAAGCGCCCTATTTACCAATGATTGGAATTCATTAACATTCACGTTTAACTATCAAATCGGACATTTACGAAGCATTTGTGAATCTGGAGGGCAGTTTTCTGGAAGGTCTGTTTTTCGTGCAATTTACTCAGAATTTACTCATATATTTACACCAGTTTCATGAATGAGGCCCATTAAGAGAGTGGCAATTATATTTTTTAAGAAATCACTTTTTGTTTTCAGAAAGGTTTGGAAGGTGAGAGAATGATATCAGAATCTTTATTTTGTGTGCACTGTCCCTTTAACTGTTATCGCTTAGGCTGATGTGTGTGCTTCTGTGTGTTTTTGCAGTGGTGTCGTCGGGGGCAGTGTGTAAAGCAGGGCGATGAAGGTCCTAAGCCGGTTCATGGTCAGTGGTCATCCTGGTCTGGCTGGTCCAGCTGTTCGAGAACCTGTGAGAGTGGAGTGACCTACAGAGAGAGACACTGCAGCAGTCCCCGGTACACTCAGTCAATAAAAACCAAATGAGCAGGTCTCCACGAAAGGCCTGTTCATATGTTCAAGTTTTTGACATGCAAATCATGCACATTTTAAACAAAAGCAATCATTTCTTCCAAAGGAGTAAACTCAGTACTTGAAATGAATTTGCTCCATATGCAAGACAAGATTATTAATCCGTTCTTGGATGCAAAGTAATGAGTTTTAACTTTTTTGGAAGAATTTAGTTTTAACTGGCAATTCTATAACATGTGAAATGAAAAAGTGTGCAAGATCCTTCATTTTTTTTTATTTATCTTTATAAATTATTTCATGTTGTTTTATCTTACTGCAATCACTGAAAACTGTTCAAAAATTTGTTCAGTAACATTTTTGTACACATTTATTCATCAAGGACACATGCTAATCTTTTGAACTTTCTATTCATCCAAGAATCCTGAAAAAATGAAATGTATCACAGTTTCCACAAAAATATTGGGCAGCACAACTGTGCATTGATAGTGACATTGCTAATAATCAGAAATGTTTCTTGAGCAGCAAATCGGCATATTAGAATGATTTCTGAAGGATCATGTGACACTGAAGACTGGAGTAATGATGCTGATAAATTCAGCTTTGATCACATTCTAACAGATATTCATATTGAAAACAGCTACTTCAAACAGTAATAATATTCCACAATATTACTGTTTTTACTGTGTTTTTGATCAAATAAATACAGTTATTAGAATTAGAAAAACTTGAAGAGTTTTGCTACAAACAAACACTTGCTGCGTATTTTCAGACTTCAAGGTAAGCACAAATTTTCATCTCAAGGCAAGCACAAAACTCTTCAGAAGTACTGATTTTAAATTCTGTATCATCTTTGCTCATGTAAGCACACATTTTCAGGCAATCACCTGAGCCTTAGATGCCATGAAACTCTCTATCGAAGGAGGAAAGCTAACAGAAATGGAGACCGTGAGATACATGTGATCCTGTGAAATGCTGTAGATTTTTCATTTCCCACAAGCAGGATATAATAAAAACTGCTGCATGGAAAATTGCTGGCATTGTAAGTGGGTTTGATTGATGCGCTGATAATCACTCGTCTTGTTCATCATATGATGCTTTATGCACTGCTGCACTTTATATACAAACGCTTCCCTGTGCAGAAATTTCATTTTAAGCGTCAAGAAAATGGATTCCTTGTCAAAATAGAAAGACATCCTAATTTCATTGGCAATGCATCTCATTACTACAACAAACATTGCAGCCGCTTGGCAACCATGAGTGATTGAATGAAGTTGCTGTTGCTGTAAATCAGGACGTGTCTCATGATCAGTTTCTTTTCCCATCTTTTCTTCTCCCTCAGGCCGATGTATGGCGGCAAGTTTTGCGCGGGCTCGTCTCGCTCTTATAAACTGTGTAACACCGGCGAATGTCCTCAAAACGCCGTGGACTTCAGAGCTGCCCAGTGCGCCGAGTTCAACAGCAAGCCCTTCCGCGGATGGTACTACAAGTGGAAACCCTACACACGGGTGGACGGTTGGTCTAAATGAGTATTTCTATCGGTTGAGGGCATGTTTGAAAAAAATGAACCTGTGCATTTGACAAAAATCTGGATAAAAGCATTATTTATGAAGTTAGGCTGAAATGAAGTATGTTCAGCCTTCACATAACATTCACCCCCTTGAATTTTTCACATTTTGTTTCCGTTACTCCTCCAAGTTGTAACACATGGAAAATGTGTCTTCCTTCCACCACATAATAAATTCAACACATTTACGCACCAAAAGAACATTAATGTCTCTGAAGCGAAAGACGTTTCTCACCCCCCGAAGTCATTAGTTTATACACGGTCCTTTAGAAATGACTGCAGTCATGCATCTTCATGCAGGTATGAGTGGAATCTCTATTCTTCAGCACAAAGTGTCTTGATATCTGATGAATTAGACAGAGAAAGTTGGATCAGGTTCTATCACAAATCTGACGTATTTCAAAATTACCATGTGCTTTCGTCATTGGATCTTTACACTTCATGCAGATCTTTGGATGACTGAGCAAGTTCTCATGAAGCGTCTTTCTGTATTTGGCTTCTTCCATGTTTGCATTAATGGAAACAAGCCTTTTAGTTCCCAATCCCAATGCATGAATCTGCCATCTCTTCCATTCCTGGTCACTTTCTGAATTATCCTTCCACATTATTATTGTTTCGGAACCACAATTCAAATTTTAGGATTTTGGGTTAAGATTACCAAGGTGAAAAATAAGCATACTTATCAAAAGAGCACTTATATATTTCGAGCACTTATATATTATAGCCCCATCCCTATTTCGAATAGGGATGGGGCTTCTTCCGAAGTCTTGTCGACCAGCTGTTTCCCTATGATTTTAAGATGAAGGGATTGAGTTGTGACAGAGTTTGCAGTGCTTCTAGGAAGATTCAGAGCTTTGTCAGTCTTTCTATAACCATTTCCAGCTGTTTTCCTCCTAGCAGATGGATCTCAAAGTACCTTGGGCTTCATTAGTTGTGAGACTCACTGAGTCAGTGAAATTTGGTGTGCTTTCAGAAGATTAAACACAGATGGATTTAAAACCAACACAGTTGTACCTGGTTAACATTTCTGCATGATTTCAGAGTTTGTGTTCCTAGTGTGATTGAAGAGTTTACACAAGTTACAAACCAATCAATTAAGATAGATATCTTATGCTTTTATTTCACATTGTCACGGAGCAGGAACTAATCCATGGGGGGGGGGTGAATACTTTTGAATTTACTGTCCACAGATTATAGGATGTGTGTGTTTAGAGAACTATGGCTGATATTCCTTGTGTGTGTTGTTCCAGATCAGGACGTGTGTAAGCTCTACTGCTTTGCTGAAGGTTATGACTTCTTCTTCGCCCTCTCCAGTAAAGTCAAGGATGGGACCCTCTGCACACAGGACGGCTCTGATGTCTGCATTGATGGAATTTGTGAGGTAATGTACAATATTTGCAAGATTTTAACTCATGCAAACCATGCAAAAACAATATAACCTGAGGTCTTAAGTCTCTATGTTTGTAGATATTATAACTGTACATACCAGTGTTGGGGAAAGTTACTTTTAAAAGTAATGCATTACAGTATTGCGTTGCTCCCTGAAAAAAAATAAATAAATAACTGCATTATTTAGTTACTTTTTATGGAAAGTAATGCATTACGTTACTTTTGCATTACCTTTTCTTATCTGGCCTGGGCTTGCTTGTTTATTTTTAATATAAAAAAAGTTATATTTTTGGCCATATAAAAGCCCTTTCACACCAAAAGTAAAATGAGTAAGCATGAGACTGAAGGACATGTAAATTAAAAAGCTCAAACAATCCTTTCAGCTGTGCGGTAATTCTGGATTGCGTGAAGAATAGAATGCAAGCAGAGAAAGTTAAACACTTTTGTCTCAATCACAAACAAAAAAATGTAAACACAGATATTATGTGTATCTAAAGTTATTTTTGCTTATTAGTATGGTTAAATTGGATCATCATGTGAATAAATAAGCTTTCCATTGATGTATGGTTTGTTAGGATAGGACAGTATTTGGCTGAGATACAACTATTTGAAAATCTGGAATCTGAGGGTGAAAAAAAAATCTAAATATTGAGAAAATTGCCATTAAAGTTGTCCAAATGAAGTTCTTAGCAATGCATATTACTAATCAAAAATTAAGTTCTGATATATTTATGGAAGGAAAGGAAACTTACAAAATATCTTCATGGAACATGATCTTTACTTAATATCCTAATGATTTTTGGCATAAAAGGAACATCGATAATTTTGACCCATGTTGGCTATTGCTACATATATACCTATGTAAATGCATGTTAACTTTACTAGTTACTTGAAAAAAGTAATCCGATTACGTAATTCTTGTGTTACTTGTAACGTGTTATCCCCAAAACTAGTAGACACTCTCTGGCTTTGCCTTAATCTAGTTCCTTGCATGTGACTGAGTAATGTAAGTAATTTGCAGCTGAAAATGTGTTGAATGCAAAATATTCTTTATTTATGCTTGTTGTATTGTCACTGCAGTGGTTTGTTGAGTTGTCATACATGGCTACATATAATAAAAGCATGATTCTGTTGGTTGTTTTGTTTTGTTTTATCTGGTAATGGACTACTGACACAGTGTGTGTATTATCATCAAAGCCAGAGATTTTCAAGAGGACTCATCTGTAGTGAATTCTCCCAGTGATTGGTTTTATGTTTTCTTCTGCTGTGGAAATCCCTGTTGAGAGACAGAGTGATCAAATGCATTTCATCTCAGTTTGGTTCAGAGATCTGAAAAAAAAAAGCATCTTTCTGAAGACTTTCCTTCAGAACACACATCGGTTTCGTATTGTGTGTTTGGATGTTTGTGGCGAAAGAACCAACTGCTATTTTGTTCCATTAAATTTGACTTTAGCTGCTGCGTTTCACTGACAACATTTCAAATCAAATTAAAAGAGAAATAGTGTTAGCATGAAATAGTGACAAACTGCAGTGGACCAGAACAATTGTAGTTCAGCGGATTTAGTTTAAATAAGCAGTGATGAATGATCGGAGTCATTTGTCATTTCATGTTTTACTTTACACACGAGTCGATGACATAAGTAGTTTGCGCTAAAAACATTACACAGAGAGTACTTTAATACACTGAACATGAACATACTATTCAGCTGAGAGCATTTGATCTGTGTGTTTGGACATGCATGTTGAAATCATTAGGCTCTTGTGTTTCTTTCTCTACATTATCTTTGCAGTTTGGAGCATCTTGTACCTCTTTATTAGCACAACACGTGAGCTTGTGTAGCTGTGGTGTGAGGCTAATTCCCATCTGGTTTTGGGTTTTTAGCCCTTGGTAAACTCTCAATGTTTAATGATGCTCATCCCTAACGTAACCCTAAAAGCTCAGTCACAGATCGTTGTTTTAAGTTTAATTTGATATCTGAGCAGGTCAGTTGTTTTCTTTATAATTAACCCATTAATTTCCACCATTTTGACTCATTAATGCCAATTTGTGGACATGGGCATTATCATACTGACAGCATAATCGGCCAATCACAGCGCTTTGGAGGCACTTCCTCCTCTCCCGTGACTTATGTCTGATTTTACTGAACTGTTTGTGTTTCTGTGTTTGCTGAGAGCTCCTGATGTGTGTTTTCCAGAGAGTGGGCTGTGACAAGGTGCTGGGATCCAGTGCTGTGCCGGATCTGTGTGGCGTCTGCAAGGGCGACAACTCCACCTGCAAGATTTACAAAGGACAGTATACCAAACAACATCAAATGAGCCGTATGTGCCTGTCTTTACTCTCTGAATACATGTGCAATCTATGTAGGCATCTGTCTGTATGAACAGCATTCTAAATAGGGCTGAAAAAACAATTCATGTTCTGCAATGTCTCTTGTGTAGAGTACTACCGTGTGGTGACCGTACCGCCTGGAGCGCGCAGTATCCGTGTGATGGAGCTCAACTCCTCTAGCTCTTACCTGGCCTTGAGAAATTTGCAGAGGAAGTACTACCTGAATGGACGCTGGACAGTGGAGTGGCCCGGACGACACTCCATCGCTGGGGCTGTGTTCGACTACAAGAGACCCTACAATCGTCCCGAGAGCCTCACCTCCACTGGACCCACCAATGAGACGCTGGTGGTTGAGGTAGTAGTAGTTGCCTGTAACTTTTTTTCTTCAATAATTACACAATTATGTGTTTATTCACAATTAATTGTGTTTACTCTGCTCTGTAATGGGTCTAAGCAGAGCGCTGGGCATGTGTCACATTGCTGCTTTTCAAAGTCTGCTGTTATAGTGCGAAGCGTGCGTCTCATTTACACTGATGCATTTAACATAGATTTATATTTAGTCTTGAGTTGAATCCTGTTAGGCACAAAATGTGCTAGTAAATGGTTAGTAAACCACTAGTAAATGACATTTATGAAATCTTATTAAAGAAATAGTGCACCAAAAAAACTAAGATTTGCTGCAAATGTGCTCACCCTCAGGCCATCCAAGATGTAGATGAGTTTGTTTCTTCATCACATTTGTAGAAACGTGTCATTCCATCACTTCCTCACCATTGGGTCCTCTGCAGTGAATGGTCACGCCAACAGAGGCCACTCCCACAATAGTTGATTGACATGAGCTTCTTACCTCAGACCCGCCCTAAACCAGCTGTAACAGTCCAACCTCCACTGTTTGGATGCCAGAGCAGGGATGTAAGTTAGACAAGAATATCTCCGATTGAGCAATTGAGGTGTTGTGTTGCTGGATTTAATAATGAACATAGTGGTCGTCATTTACTCCCGACATCTGAGCCGCTGAAGATGCAGTAGATTACATTTGTTTGTGAAGGGAATGCACCTCCCGATCTACATAAATGCATCTATGTTTGTGCAAATCATTCGTGATCCAGCTTCACCTACAGCTGAAATGAGTATAAAGTTTTTCTTATGAATCTCTGCAATCATCTTTCCTAATAACATGCTAGTTAGCAAGTTTAGCGACTAAATGCAGCTATATGCGGCTAAAGTAAACAATCTCTCAGAGCACAGCTCCAAAAGAGGGGCGGGGGCGAGCAGAGCTCATTTGCATTTAAAGGAACAATCCATCAGAATGGGATGATTTTTGCAGAGCTCATTTTGGCAAGGTAAAAAGGGTGTTGTTTTACAAAACCACTGAGAATTTTTAACCAAAGTATATTATAGACTTTTCATTAAGACCCTAAAGAATCATATCAACTTGTGAAAAATAGGCATCCGATGACCCCTTTAACATCTTGAGAAGACAAAAGCTGATACAAATAAATCATTAAGATGTTTTTAAATAAAATATAAGTCCATATAACAAATAACACTTCCTCCAGTGAAAAAGCGGTCTGGTCTGAATCAGGAGAGAAATTTGCACAGACCGTTTACAAGCCAAAACAGATCTAAACAAATATGTTGGCTGGATTTTGATGTGAGATACAACAGGAGATGGACTTTTTCAGATAATTTGACCTTTTTATACAGTTCATTTGATTTTTTTTATTACAATCCAAGGTTAGCTGGAATGTGTCATACTGTGCAACTTCCCCAAAACTTGATGTTTATAAATGAATTGTTAATAAATGAAAATCAAGATCATCAAATGTCAAATGTTCATTTGTCTATGTGGTGTTTTTAATATGCTTTTAGACAAACCAAGTGTCAGTCCATTAATCAACACCACTGCTGAGTATTTTCTCCTTAAAACTGTAGTTTCTCAAAGGCTGTCCCATAAACAGCCCTTTTTTTTGGTACTTCACAAACTTCAGTAACCAATCACGTCAAAGGATAGATTCCTATCATTAGCATGCAAAATATACCAATATGATTATTAGCACAAAACCAAATATTAAATAGAGCATTTAATAGAGCATACAGAGCATTAAATAGAGCACAATCGCTAGGCGTTACCCGCTAATAAAATAACCCGCGGCAACAGTGTAAAAGTAGGCCGGAGTCGGACGCACCTCTCCCGCATTGCCGTCTGCACTTCACTCGCATATGCTCGCGGGCGCGAACTGGAATCACAAACTAGGCTGCATTCAAGCCTTCAAGGCATTTTGAGGGCACAACATCGTCAAGTAAGTAACTTTAACAAATGTTACAGTATCCACTGTAGTTGTCCGGTAGTAAAACATAGTTTTATCAGTCATTATCCGTGTTTTGCCATTATATCGAGTTTACTACAGTTTAATTTGTGCATCAGGTGGCTCTGGCTGTTGCGACTGCGTGGGGGCGGGGCTAATTTGCATATTCATAAATCCGCGTATAGCAAATGAGGCAAGGGGGGTAGAGTTACATTTAAGCTGTTTTAAGGCATGAGAAAATAAATTTCACAAAAAAAAAAACATTTAAATATGTCATTTTGATGATCAAAGATCAGTTTTAAGGGATAAAAAATTTGACTACAGGGGGACTTAAAAAAAAAATTAAAATGTGTACACGTTTATATGCATCACATGACATTGTTAAAGTTGATTAAATTCATATATGAAAATGGAACACTTTACAATACAGGTGCACAAATATGCATTAATTCATGCTTAACCAATGCACAGATAATCATCAGTTAATATATAACTCCTGAAGAACTAAACCATTTATTAATAATTACTGCATCAGCAACAAATGAACATCCTATATGATTCATAGATTAAGTAATCAATAAATTGTTATCAGTTAAATGTGTCATCATGTATTTATTCCCTAATAACATATTATATTAACTAATAGTGTAAATTCATGTGTTAATTGCCACAATGGGTTGAAGCCATGCATTTCAACTTCCAGTTGTGTGCTTTAATTAATTATTAGCTAATGATTTGCAAAGATATCACTATGTTATGACTTGGTGAGGCACATGACCAATTCAGAATCCATAACCACAATGACATATTACTTAACAATTAGTTAAAGGAGAAGTCCACTTTCAGAACAACAAACCCCCTTGTCATCCAAAGATGTTCATGTCTTTCTTTCTTCCGTCATAAAGAAATTGTTTTTTGAGGAAAACATTTCAGGATTTTTCTCAACATAATGGACTGATATGGTGCTCCGATACTTTTTAATCTCAAACGCTCGTCTTGTCTTGCTCTGCCTGAACTCTGTGTATTCTGGCTCAAGACAGTTAGGGTATGTGAAAAACTCTGACTGTATTTTCTCCCTCAACTTCAAAACTCATTTCAAAATCATCCTACATCGCTGCAGAAGTACAGACACAGTGTTTGCAAAGTGAACATGCAAAGAAGATCAAACACCCATAACAAAAAAGGTAAAACAGCGATATAGGGCGATTTCGAGGTTGAGGGAGAACATGAGATGGGAGTTTTTCGACATACACTAACTGTCGTGAACCAAAAAAAAAAAACAGAAGTCAGGAAGAGCAAGACAAGATGAGCATTTGACATTAAAAAATATGTAAATTGTATTATTTTTATGAAAATAACTGATCATTTCGCTAGATAAGACCCTTCTTCCTCGACTGGGATCATTTACAACCACATTTGGGATCGTTTAAGCTGCATTTAAACTGCATTTTGGAAGTTCAAACTTGGGACACCATATCAGTCCATTATATGGAGAAAAATGCTGAAATGTTTACCTTAAAAAACATAATTTTTTTAGGACTGATGAAAGAAAGACATGAACATGTTGGATGACAAGGGGGTGAGTACATTATCTGTAAATTGTTGTTCTGGAAGTGGACTTCTCCTTTAATAGTTCTGTGCCTCAACAAGAAAAGTCATAACATAATGATACATTTGCAAATCATTGTGATTATCTGTGCATTAGTTAAGCATGAATTAATGCATATTTGTGCGCCCGTATTGTAAAGTGTTACCCTGCTTGTGTTACTCTGCAAAATGGAATTATAATTAAAACATTCTGCATGTAACACATTTGAATGAGTTGAAAGCAGAATGTTCTGATAGCAGGAGACATTGTTCAGCGATGCAGCATGTGGGCAGTGTTCTGTTGTAAAACAGAGTCAGTGTGCTCGTTGTCCTCAATTTTAATGAAAGAAGAATGTTTTTGTGATTTCCTGTGTGTTTGATGGTGTTCATTATGTCTTGTGTGTTTGTCCTTGCACAGGTTCTCATGCAGGGCTGGAATCCAGGCATTCAGTGGGAATACACACTGAACAAAGACCATACAGAGCGACGCAACCAGCCCAAACACAACTACACGTGGGCCATCGTTCGCTCGCAGTGCTCAGCCAGCTGCGCAGGAGGTAATGATCAGTCTGAACACAACCTGCTGCTAATATGTAGGCCAGACATTACACTGCAGTCACATGTTAAAATGTTAACACTTTAACCGAATCAGTCTGTTACAAATCTGGTCCAGCTCATGCTCGTCATGTCCTGTTTGCAATACATCTCAAATATCTCCTATGCAATTTTTATGTTTACACAAGTTCATTAAACCTGAATCAGCAAAGCATCTTGCATTGCATTCAACGTATTGCATTTGATTGGTTCATGAATTCCATGGAAATCAAACCCATGTACTATTTTAAACTACTATTCAGTAAAAACCTAGACATCCATCCTAGCTCTATATGGCACATTCATGAGTGTTTATACGAGAAGCAGTGATATCAGATTTGTCAACAAATCCTTCTTCTGGATCAGTCCTTTTCAATGAATAATTCAGTCCAGTTCAGTAAATCAATCTAAATGATTTATTCATAATACATCAGTGCTCTTTGTAAAAGAAAGTGTGCTTCTGTAAAACCTGTTGCACTTTTTTTTTTTCTTTTTTTTTTACATATCTTTGTATCAATCTAAATGATCTGAGTGAAACCCAACAGCATTGTTGTGTGTTTCTCAAGCGTATCTGGCGGTCTGCGCAGGTGTAACTCTATAGCTGAGCCTCAGGTGAGTCTGTAAGGTCTGTTCCCATCAGTAGTGCTGACGTGGGCCGTGCCCCTGCTCGTCTTTCACACCAGACCTGACATTAGCACTCTGTGATGGTGTGTGAAGAGCCTGAGGCGAGGCCAGCTGAAAGGACAATACCGCCGTCCTTTAACCCGGAGGTCAAATACCCTACAGACAACCTCTGGAAAGCTGCTTCTTCAGCTCAAATACCTTGAACTTTTCTTGAGTTCATGATGATTTTCAGCTAATGTCAGTTAATCTGGGAAGTTGAGTTGTTTTTATGTCATTTGTGTTTGTTTCTCAGGTCAGATGGTCAGTAAATCAGTCTGCTACAAGGATCTGAGGCTTCAGGTGAACACGTCTTACTGTAACTCGCGATCTCGACCGCCCACCAGTGTGACGTCCTGTAACACACAGGCCTGTCCCGCAAGGTAACCTCATCACTGACCTCCTTTCATCTGTTTACACACTCAGAGCTGTGATTTGAAGACATTTCTAGAGAAAGGAGCCAGTGTTGTTTTAATGCTACCTGGAAATATACTTACGTATTATTTATTAATGATATATTTTATATATATATATGTTTATATAATTTATTTTAATTTTAGTTTAGTAAATTTAGCGTTATTGTACTTAACTAAATTCCTACTTTGCTGCTTATTACTAGTTAGTAGGGTAGTTGTTAAGTTTAGGTATTAGGTAGGATTAGGGATGTAGAATAAGGTCATGTAGAATAATGCATTAATATGTGGTTAATTAGTACTAATAAATGGCTTATATTCTAGGAATATGCATGCTAATAAGCAACTAGTTAAGAAACCGTAAAATAAAATGTTACCGTTATTACTTTTCCAATCCAGTGTTGCCAAGTCTGCATCTTTAATACTGTTGTCGGCGGTTGTTTGTCATGTCCGCGGTTGAAGCATTATATTTAGCCCCAGGAATGTGAACTGTACCAGGGGAACCTCACCAAAAAACGTATATATTTTATCCCCCGAATGTGATTGGGCTAGTTTTGAGAAACAATTGAATGGGCTTTGTTGTGAAAACCTGGCAACCCTGTTCCAATCCTCACACAGTGCTCACAGTGGACATCAACCATATTTGTTAAATATACAGTTTATTAACAGTTTATAATCAACGTACTGTACATGCTTGTTTTATTTTGCTTAGCAAATGCCTTTAAAATCATAAACCAATCATTTAAATTACATAAGTTTATTATGCTTTATGCAAAGTTTTTTTAATCTCATGTGGGTTACCGTATAATTATTATTGGCTGAGGGTATTTCACTGCAGCAGATCTCAGATCAGTGTGTGGTTTTAAACCTCACTGTTCATGTTTTGTGGTGTCACTCATCAGATGTTTCAGTTGAGTCTCCATGGCAGCGTCATGCAGAGCACATTTTTATCTCACATTTCGAGCCTAGTCCAGGGTAATTCCCAATAATGTCCCATGGCTTGGAATGGTAGACACAGAATGACGCTCAAACTCGGATTGCCAAAATCACAGAGCTGGTTTTTTGCATCCCTGAGGTCCAGTGCAAAGACGTCTTTACAGCTGACAGAGTTTTGTTTCTGAGAGCTGCTCTTGAAGCATTAAAGTGTCTAAAACTCCTGTAAACCTGCCTGATACTCAGCTGATTGTTTCCCAAGTGTAGCTGTGTTTTCTTTGGCAGTGAGCTCCAGCTCTTTTTTCCCCCGTCTTTTATTCTTGCTCAGTTTCTCCGTTTCTCTCAGTTTCTCACATATCTTGAGTGTAAGAGGCAGATCACGCACTATAATCCTGCTGAGCATTTGCATCTGTGTGCCATCATTAACACACTAAACACACAGCTGTTGATACTGATGGGAAAACACTGCGCTGCTGCTTCTATCATTTTCCATATCCACTTGAAGACCTAAGCATCTCTTAACAACAGTAGTAACAATCAGAATTACCATATTAATATATTTTAGTTTTGTTGCATTTATACTTAAAATCAGGCATACAGTGCACAAAGTAGCAATTATATATGTTTACTACCATTCAAAAGTTTGTGATCAGTAAGATTTTGTTTGCTTGTTTTTTGAAAGAAATGAATACTTTTGATTCATCAATGATGCATTTTAATGTTTCACAGTTTCCACAAAAAATATTAGGCAGCATAACTATTAATAATCATCTGTTAAAGGAGAAGTCCACTTCCAAAACAGTAATTTATAGATAAAGTACTCACCCCCTTGTGATCCAAGACGTTCATGTCTTTCTTTCTTCAGTCGTAAAGAAATTATGTTTTTTGAGGAAACCATTTCTGCATTTTTCTCCATATAATGGACTGATATGGTGCCCTGAGTTTGAACTTCCAAAATACAGTTTAAATGCGGCTTCAAACGATCACAAATGCGTTTGTAAACGATCCCAGCCGAGGAAGAAGGGTCTTATCTAGCGAAACGATTGGTTATTTTCATTAAAATATGTATGTCGAAAAACTCCAATCGTATTTTCTCCCTCAACTTCAAAAATCATTTCAAAATCATCCTACATCGCTGCAGAAGTACTGACCCAGTCTTTGCAAAGTGAACATGCAAGGAAGATCAAACACCCTTAACAAAAATAGGTAAAACAGCGATATAGGATGATTTTGAGGAAGTTGAGGGAGAACATGAGATGGGAGTTTTCGACATACACTAACTGTCATGAACCGGAACAAAAACAGGTCAGGCAGAGTAAGACAAGACGAGCGTTTGGCATTAAAAAGTATATAAATTGTATTATTTTTATAAAAATAACCGATCGTTTTGCTAGATAAGACCCTTCTTCCTTGGCTGGGATCGTTTACAACCACATTTGGGATCGTTTGAAGCTGAAATTCAAACTCGGGGCACCATATCAGTCCATTATATGGAGAAAAATGCTCTTTCTCTTCAGAAAACATCATTTCTTTATGACTGTTATTTTACGGTTATTTTGTACAGTTTTACTGTATGTTTGATCAAATAAATACAGTCTTATATATATATAACCCTATATATATATAACATTTTAAACTAATTAATTATATGATAAGCCTATTAATTAATTAAATTAATACATGTTTGCTGAGAAAAGCAATCAAAAAACTAACATGAAAAGTTCTGATTGTCTGATTTCCATTGGTAAAAGATTCCAGATTTTAGTGTAATAAAGCATTTTAAACCTCTAAAGCTGCACATTCACCTGGAGCGAGAACCTGCATCCCATGAGCCTCTCCAGCGCAACATATATGAGTTTAGTGATTAAAACAAACAGGTCATTTCTCCAGTGCATTTGAGAACATGCTTCATTCATCATGTTTGCATGAACTTAAAGTTGATTTGATGGCTGACAAAAAAGGGCATTGCCCAGTAAACACTGCTGAGATGAATAGGCCCAATGATGGGTGTCTGGCAGCTCGGTCTGGGCGCGGTGGATGTTTGAGCCGCGGGGTGAAGGGTCACATTGGCCAACTGGCACGTCTTGGGTGTACTCCATATTACTCACATGTTGGCATCACTGTTCATCCATTCCTGGGACAGTGACAAGGGTGACTTCACAACCCTGACCCCAGATCAGCACCAAATCTGGACAATCATAGACCAGCATTGGATATGACAATTCATGACAGCCAGATCCGAGAAAAAGAGAGCTGATGTTGATCGCCAGAGACGCGTGACAGGAGGCCATGCTGCGTTTCGTAGGTTCGTTGTTGTTTGTTGTTGTTGCTTCTATGGTTTTTCATAATGTTTGACAATTAGATGGCAGTTTTTGTGATTTCAGATGTCAGAAGTATAATTATTTATTCCATGCAACAACCTGTTCTGACAGAATAATTTGAGCTGAGACAATGCAAACGAGAAATATCCATCTCTGTCTCGACATGTGCAGTAATACGGCTAATGCGCTGATTTATGATGGAGGATATTGAATACGCAGTGAGCTCATGGGTCTTCAGGAGATGCTGGAGAAACGCTCTCATGATGAAGGTTCATGCTTAACCTGCTGCTGAAAAACCAGGGCTTTAGAGGGATGAGAGCACGTTCTGCAGGATTACCGTGAGGGTTTTTGGTCGGCTGGGACTGGGGAGAGCCAGACGGGACCGGCTTGAAGGCGGGGAAAGAGTGACACGTTAAAGCTCAGAGGAAACAGGCTAATGCGGGACACATCGCTGACCGATCACAGCATGACACACGGGTGTGAGCACATGAATAGGTGTTTTTCTACCAGTGGTTAGTGAAAGCTATTTCAGGAAATGTTTTCAAACCTTCAGAAAATGTTTTATAGTCAAACTAAATGTAATGAGATATTTGTTTCTATTCATTTTTATGACGTTTTTGCAACCTTGTTATGAACATTTGTGTGAAGAAGACTAGGGCTACACTAAAAAAACTAATGTTTTGGCAATAAATAAAAAAATAAATACATTTATTTATTTATTATTTTTTTCAAGTAATTATTAATTAAAATAAAATAAAATCAATCCGTCAATAAATAAATATATCAGTTTGCATTGAGTATTTTTAGTTATGACAACTTCTAATGAAATCAGTGACTAAACAACATGTGAAATAGCATTTAATTTCAACATTTATTCTGCTTATCCAGTCCTTTGCAAAACATGCTGCGAACTAGAAATCCACTAATTAAGATCATTTCATTAAGTTAATACACCTTATTAAAAAAATCAATTAACACACACTTTTTTAAAATATTACACACAATATTAAGGTTATTTAACAGAACTCATCAAAATAATGTTAGGAAATTAATTAAAATTAATAAATTTGTAATTGCAGCCATGCATACTGTACTTAAGTTGTGGTAACACATCCTTGAATGTAGGAAAAATAACACATTCATTTCTATAAATATGATTTGCAAACACTATATAAAGGGCACAGCTATATTTGACATTTATTACAATAAGTTCATGTGAATATTGTTTTAAGTTCACTTAAATTAAAAGTTGTGTAGTCTCACAAATTAAAAGTTATATATATATATTTTTTTTTTTTTTATTAACAAGCTGACAATTTTTAGTTTGCACCTGGCTTTTAATTATGTTGTGACCATGAATAGCTGTAATTACTTATTTTATACCCAGAAATGAAAAATGTCAGTGTAATAGAGGCATCAGTATTGATATCAGTGATAAAGGCCATCATAACAAACCATTAAACAAATATTTATACTATCTTTATATCGTTTATAAATACATTTGTGTATTTAGTGTAAATAAATATTTTTATGAATGCAAATTTAAATTTTAGGTGTGATAAATAATGATTAATTATAATTTTAATGATCGACAACCCTAGAAAATAAAATGTAAAACCTTGTGTGATTTGCCATTTTCATGCAGTAAACATTGATAGTCAAAATTATTTTAAAATTGTAAAATAACGAAATATAAACTATTTTATATATATATATATATATATATATATAAGTTTTATAGAAATTTATACATTTTTTTTTATTATTATAATAATTGCCATGCACCCACATTACAGATCCATATGCACTGGAAAACGGATCTGTCTTGCCCGTGTTTTCCGTAACGCACTGGTGATGAGGGACTCACCACTCTACTGTCAACAAAAGTATCAAACAACATATCAGCAAGTGTTGATGGCTTTAGAGACAGACAGAGCTCGCTGGTCCCATCCAAAAACACGCCTGTCATTACCGTTACATCAGCTTCTCATGAAATCATTGACAAAGAAGGATGATAATATCCAGTTGGCGAACAGCCTAGAAACTGCAATAGAAATCCTCTGAAGGCCACATAAAAACCAATGAAACTGCATAGCAACACCCTGGCAACCACACACGACACCCTCCCATCATGGCAGAGACTTGCATCTCTCTCATTTCTTCAGTGTCAGGTGTTTGTAAGATAGACGCCCGTGTGCCTGAGCCAGTTCAGTCGACTGCTCTATCTCTGGATTAACCAGTTTCCTTGGCGCTCAGATGATCTTCCAGTCCGAGATCTTGTGTCCTCTTATGTCAGTCTTCCGAGAAAATGCTGACTTGGTTCTGTAAAGTGATCCGTCCAAGCATTGAGTCTTCATGGGCTTCCTGCCCTGAGAGAGAGAGCGAGAGAGAGAGAGAGAGTAAGTGAAGACGCCAAAACCAGCATGAAT
This sequence comes from Labeo catla, assembly GCA_012976165.1. Classification (NCBI taxonomy): domain Eukaryota; kingdom Metazoa; phylum Chordata; class Actinopteri; order Cypriniformes; family Cyprinidae; genus Labeo; species Labeo catla. Next base: position 278,242 of record VONZ01000004.1, read on the forward strand.
GTCTAATACAATTAAGAAGGAAATAGATAAATAACGACATATATAATGACTGTAGTACGTATAGTATGTGTTGTATAGTGTTTTTGGCAAAGACCATCACAGTCCCAGCATCTGATCTCCCAAAATAAGCTTTTAGAGACACTTCTGAAAAACAGGTACATTTTAGCATACTTTTAAAAAGTACACTTATTACGAAAATAATATACTTTACGCAAATATACTTAAGTGCAAACTGAATATAATGTTTTCAGACACTTAACTGCATGTTATTTGCAATTACATGAAAAATATCTTACAGTTTAAATTTATATTAAAGAGGTCATTGGATGCTAAGTTCACTTTTCATGTTGTTTGAACATTAATGTGTGTTGGCAGTGTATGTACAGATCTACCCTATAATGATAAAAATACATGCAGTGGTTTTTAATTAATCTATAAAAATATTCCCTTTTTCAAATCGAGCCGTTCTCAGATGCCTGTCGTTGTGGCGTCACACCCACAGAGGCCACACCCACAATAGTTGATTGACATGAGCGTTTTACCTCAGACCAGCTGTATCAGTCCAGTAACTTTCCATGTTTTGATGTCGAAGCAGGGATGTAAGTTAGACAAGAATATCTCCGATTGAGCGATTGAGGTGTTGTGTTGCTGGATGTAATAATGAACATAGTGGTCGTCATTTACTCCCGACATCTGAGCCGCTGAAGATGCAGTGGATTACGTTTGTTTGTGAAGGGAATGCGCCTCCCGATCTACATATATCCGTCTATGTTCGCGCGAATCATTCATGATCCAGCTTCACTTACAGCGGAAGTGAGTATAAGCGTTTTTTTATGAATCTTTGCGATCGCCTTTCCTTATAACGTAGTTAGGAAGTTTAGCGGCTAAACGCGGCTAAATGCGGCTAATGTAAACAAGACCGTCTTTCCACAAAGAGAAGAGAGGGGTGGGGCGAGCAGAGCTCATTTGCATTTAAAGGAACAACCCCTTAGAATGAGATGATTTTTGCAGAGCTGATTTTGGCAAGGTAAAAAGGGTGTTGTTTTACAAAACCATTGAGAATTTTTAATTAAAGTATATTAGAGACTTTTCATTGAGACCCGAAAGAATCATAGCAACTTGTGGAAAATGGGCATCCGATGACCCCTTTAAATGTAATTAGTTGAACTTTAGACTGTTTTGACCCCCTTAAGTACAACTTAAGTACATCTTTATATGTATTTTCATAATTACTTCTATTGTCTTTGAAATGCAGTTAAGGTGTTACTGCTGAATGTACTGACAACCATTTATGATAAACTAAAATATAATTTAATGGCATTTCTACTGAAACTTGTATTTAAATATATTTGTAATTACACATTTTAATGACGAAGATGCAATTTAGTACATTTAAAATATATAAACTTTAAATGTAATATAAAATAACACTGTACAAATAAAATTATAACCAAGTGCTTTAGTATGTTAGTCAACACATCAAAATAAGTGTAACGTGACAAAAGGTTGTTAAAACATAATTAAAGTTACTTAAGTGGCCTTTTGCTTCATTAATATTATCTGCAAATACACCCTAGTGAAAAGTACATTACTAAAATGTATTTGGAATACATTTATTTCATGCCATGTATACTACAGACACATTTACATATTTATGTACTCAATCAAAATAAAAAACCCTGTTATACTTATAGTCTGCTAAACTGGAACAACTAATTTTGTACTTAATGCATTTTAATTGTGTGTAAGCAGTGCTGAAGTCCAACTAAAGATATATTAGGTATATTTGATTGTGCCAAAGTGGAACTATTGCAAGTGTACTTTAGGTACACTTGAAATATTTAGCATTTAAAGACTGATATTATTCAATCATCATCAGTAGTGACATTAAAACATTTTAGGCTTTATATAAAAGTGCTTTGTGCAGAAGTAATACACCAAATAAAATATAATCATAATTTTTATATTAATAAGACTCAAACAATGTAAGTAAACGTATTATCTTTTTTACTTAAAAATATACTTTTAAGATTTGACGTACACTACAAGTGTACATACAGTACATTTAAATGCATTTGTTTTTCCCAAGGGGGGCCCTTGTGGCAACACTGAAACTGCAGCATTAAATGCATTTTGAAAGGCCCCAGTGTGTGAAGTCAAGCTTGTGTAGCTAAAAACATTTGCGTTCACACTCATACATCATGTTCAGGGATTGCGAGACACTTTTTGGTGTCCAAGAACACAGCGGTGAGTCATTCTGCGTGTCTCCCTCCTGTAACAGCAGCCAAACATGTGCTGGTGTCTATTCCAGTGTACTGATGATGGCATCATGATGTCACGACTGTAACAGGTGCTGCAGGCGAGAGCTCAGCCAGTGAGCAGTACTGCGAAAATGCTGTTTTACTGGGGGTCTGCATCTCAAACTCTCTCTCTCTCTCTCTCTCTCTCTCAGTGTTTTTCTGACTCATTAACTGGCCTCTGTAAACCGCATTTATTGCATCACATTTATCTGATGTCCTGTGTGTTTGGCTTGAACTGTGTGTGGGTTTACGAGAGGCCAAGGATAAAAGCCTTCCAAACTCAGCACACAGTCACTCTGTCGAGGTGAAGGACACACAAACACAGACACACTGCATTAGATAAAAACATTAAACCATCTGCAAATGTGTCTGAATCAGGTGTTTTTATCAGGTGTTAAAAATGTTTTTATTTTAAGAGTATTTTTTGTCTTTCTTTCCAATAAGTGTCACTTCCTTTACAAAAAAACTGATGTTTATTTGTGTTATTAAAGTATATTTTAAAAGCTAAATATAAGAGGGTATTATTTTTTATGTGTCGGAGATATACTTAGTTATACACTGTAAAAAAAAACACTTAAAAAAGTAAGTGTGCTCCCTTAAAAATTTTAAGTTTACTCAACTTAAATATCCAAGTTGTCACATAGCACACCTGAACATTTCATGTTGACTAAATTAAAATTTTAAGGCAGCACAAACACTTACTTTTTAAGTTGAAATATATATATATATATTTTTTTTTTTTACGGTGTAGTTAAGTATACTTGGCTTACACTAACTAGTATACAGAAAAGTATAGTTTTAGTTGTCTAAGTATAGTAAGTACAGTTTTACAGTAAATTTTGGTCTATACTTAAGAAAAGTGCAAAAATATACTTGTAGTATAAATACTAGTACACTAGTAGTTTACCGAAAGTATATTTTAATTTTATAAACTAAATTGGCTAGAAGTATATATCTAGTAAACTAACAATACATCTATAGGTTTACTACAATATAGTTGAAATACTAAAAAAAAACATAGAAGTAATCTAGTTGTGTACTCAAGGTTTTCTACTCTTGCACTTAAAAGTGTACTTTTATAAACTTAAATTTAGTCCTAAGAAGTACTGAAATAGTGCACATTCAGTATAGTGTTAGTACATTGATTTTAGTGTACTTACTACATAAAGTGTACTTGAAAAATATACTTGAACTTTACCTACAAACCTTGAAAATTTATTTTAATTGAATGTCATTCACATTATTTGTGAAGTGTGGTTTAAGTGCCCAAAAAACATTTATGGCGATATTATCATAATCAACCAAAAGTTTTTATACTGTGTTATAAAATTAAAAAGGAATGTTTTGAAATGTATCTAATGAATGACATTCACTCACTTAAGTGTAACTGAAGAGTCCAAAAGATCTTTATGGTCATGGTTTATGATCATTATGATTTATCATAATCAACCAAAATGTGGAGAATATCATAATATCAATGTTTGCTTCACCCACCTCTGCTCACATGTTTACACTTACACTGCTATTACGTAAGTAGTCCGTAGTGTGTCATCTCCTTTATACAGACAGCATGCACAGACACAGTATTTTAGGGCGCCACATTATTTGATCTTCAGTCCTCAGTGCCAGAAAAGATCATGGAGAAGCCATTACATCATGGAAATAGGTGTGGATTCACATTTAGAGCCTGACATCACTGCGGCCATGTAAAAGGTTAAAGGAGGACGTGTGTGTGATCAGCTTCCTCCACACAGAGCATTTATTCTTCTTATACTACTTATGTGTTTGTTTGTTTTTAACATTTGAGTTTATATAGCACATATATATATATATATGAAACAGATAGATACATAATGCCATAACAGAATATAATGTGCATCTTCAGTCATATTTATTTAGTCTGACTGGCCAGACGAGTGCCAGCTGTACCGTATGTGTTACGGCTCAAATCACAGATGATGAAAGCTGAACCCTGGTGAAATCCTAGCATAATCCAGCTCATAATTAATAAATATACACAAACAGATTTATTGCAACAGACCAAATATTCTTTATGATATGTTATTAAGCTCTTTTAAATACTACTACCATCCAGGCAAGGCATTGCCAAATGTACCTTTAAAGCAGATCAAATGTCTGATTCCACCCTATAAATATGGGATGTATTTTAAAGAGGATGTCGGTGTGAAACGTATCCACTGCTGTTTTAAGATGAAAGCAGATCTGGTCACTAGAGCAGTGGATGGCATTGGTCAGAGCTGTTGCTCATTTCAGTCCGGTGATGTGCTTTGCTATGAGAAATAACCTGTAGGATGTTTGAATGTGCTGACGGGGCATTTCAGGTTGTTTGGGGAGTTTAGGGTGAATTGACGGCCTTTATGAGCTGATATTTTGACTGCTGGGATTTGCTGAAAGTCAACAAACCATCTGCCCTTGATAATCAAGGTGTCTCAGTGTTAACCCTTACCAAACCGGAGCTGAGGCTTGTGGGAAAGGACACTGTAACTACATTCATTGGGTAGCATACTCCAATAATGTATGTTTAGAATACTGTAACCCACAATGCAATGCACTCAACTCCATCCTACAGTTTGTAACATAACCTTTTTGCCCAGTGTTGTCCTTGTAAATTACAAATAAATAAATTAATATATATATATATAATAATTGAAATAAAATATAAATATCAGAGGAAAACTAGAAATGAAAATAAAAATTAGAAATGTCACATTGGTACTAAATGTGACATTACTAAAAAGTACTAAAATTACAAAATCAGTAAATTAAAGCCATACTGTATATAATGTCAAATGACCTAACAAAAGCATACAAAATTACTAAAACTTAATTTAAAAAGTGAAATAAAATGAAAATTGTAAAATAACCATGTTTTTAAATTATTATGTAATAACTGAGAAGACAAATTTGAACAAAATGTATTTTGATGATGCAGAAGTACAAGTTGCAATTAAAAATATAAAACTTAAATTAAATGTAAATAAATACAATGATCAATTCATAATTATTTACACTTCCTATTAAAAAATGAAAATGATTTAAGTAACTGTATCAAATATGATAGACAAAACATCACAAAATTCATCAAATCCACTATTTTAATCAGAAACTATCTAAAATGATTTACTGTACATTTTTAAAAACTGAAACATATATGAAGAGGGCATAAGGAATCACTTTGTGTTGTATAGCGATTGTGCTTTCTATTGTTTAAGTATACTGAGCACTATGTAATATGAAGGACACTAGTATGCTCTGGGAAAGTTGGGGTTGAACTCTGCACATATGATAAATATTAGTGATTCTTTAAAGCTCCGGATGTCAGGCGCTGATGTGTGCGTTTGTGTACACCACAGCTGGCGTGTGGAGGACTGGGGCGCGTGCAGCCGCAGCTGTGGTTCAGGAGAACAGATCAGACAGGTGCGCTGTGTCCAGAAAACAGGCCCGGATCAGGTAGACACAGTGACCGATGACCAGTGCGCACAACCACCCCCGTCCCGCAGACAGGCCTGCAACACACACGCCTGTCCGCCCGCCTGGAGCGCTGGACCCTGGTCTCAGGTTAGTGCTCAGTCAATGCATCAACATATGTCTACACAGGAAACTACCTTCCTGTGAAAATGACAGAAACACTCTACATAGCAACATACAACAGCATATAAAACACAAAGTGCACAAAAATATTATGTCTGAAACAGTAAAAATCTTTCTTTAAATACAGTTGAGGTCAAACGTTTACATACACCTTGCAGAATCTGCAAAATGTTAATTATTTTACCAAAATAAGAAGGATCATACAAAATGCATGTTATTTTTTATTAAGTACTGACATGAATGCGATAATTTGCATAAAAGATGTTTACATATAGTCTACAAGAGAAAACAGTAGTTGAATTTATAAAAAATAACCCTGTTCAAAAGTTTGATTCTTAATACTGTGTTGTTACCTAAACTTTTAAACAGAATGAAAATGTGAAGACCTTTTTTTTCATTAAGTACTGCCCTTTAGCAGCTACAGAAGATACTTACATGTTTCCCAGAAGATAAAATAAGTTAAACTTACCCTGATCTTCAAATTCAAAAAGTTTTCATCCCCTGGCTTTTAATGCATCGTGTTTCCTTCTGGAGCATCAGTGAGCGTTTGAACCTTCTGTAATAGTTTTGGTAAAATAATTAACTTGCAGATTCTACAAGGTGTATGTAAACTTTTGACCTCACCTGTAGCAGCCAAAGGCGGAAAACACTTGTATTATGCTCTGGGTCAGTTTGACCTGAACACATTTCTAAGCTGTCAAAAGTACTGGTCAACCTGGGATGTTTTTTATGAAATTATGCGATGATTTCTAATTTACGGTTATGAACATGCCTGCAAAATTTTGACAGTCTTAAGTGTCGTGGAATGTGCGTACAAAATTTCTATTACGATTGTGATATTAGCAGATTACATGGTTAAAGGCAGCTGCACGGACCCAAAATACAATAAAAAAAAAAGTATTTTGTTGCATCAGTTTCTCAACTACCCTCTCAGGATACTTACAATTACGCATTTAACAGACACTTTGAATAAAATGAAGAAACATGCAAACAATTGTATTCAAATAATTCAAACAAATATTTGAATTGTACAAGTATTTAAACAATTTAAAAATAAAAATGAAATTTTTAATTTTAAATAAATTTAAATAGATTATATCTATTCAAAATATATTACAAATATTAGAATTATCATTTTTTTCATTTTGTGAAAAATAAATGTTGTCTTTAAAAAACAATATATTCATGTTTGCTTTTTTGTAATATGTGAGAAGTATTGATGTTGAAGTTATACTGCTTTAACTTACCAAATGAATCTAGTTTGAACAAGAACATAACAGTCGTAGGCAGAATTTAACTCAATTCACTGTAGATTTCTGGGCGATGCTCTTTGTGCTTCATTTGTATGTTCAGTTCAACTTAAAGGTGGAATTTTCCCCTCATTTGAAAAGTGTTGCACATGAAGAAATTAGTATATTTTCAGAATTTTAGCTGCTTTATGTTACTACAGAAGACCGTGTTACCTCGTAAGGGTCAATGTGCTCTCAAAATAAGCTAATTGCAGTTTGTTGTGAAGAGTGCATTTTGAAAATTGCATCTGTAGCAGAAGACTTTGTGTGTTTTGTGTGATGCAGCACCACCGACCAGCAGAATGTAAACAAACAACGAATACTGTGAAACGAAATGCACTACTTATACTAATTCTACAGTTAAAACGTCACTGTAGATCACTGACATGTCTGACATGATGGATGTTTTTTCCCAGTGTTCTCGTAAATGTGGGAAGGGAGTGATGAAGAGAGCGGTGACGTGTGTGAGCAGTGACCCCGGCTCTTACTCCCGTGTGCTTCCGGACGCTTCCTGCGCCGCCCTGCCCAAACCCAGCAGCCAAGACACCTGCATGGTCAAACGCTGCCACAAACAGCGCAAGGCCCAGTGGTTCGTCTCCACCTGGCAACCGGTAAAACCCTCCGCAGGACACTTGCACTGCATTGTGTACAGTGGGGTGATGTGGGGTGTGGTGAAATTAAGTATTTGGAGCTGTAACCCCACGCTACCCCAAAGGCATTGTCCTTGTAATAAGTGCACTTCAAGTCACTTTAAATAAAAGCATCTGCTAAAGGACAGCTTTCTCCTTTCGCAGGCATCTTATATTTTATATTAACAGTTATGTGTTACATTTTTAAACAGGTGGTACCTTGTTGTTCCTTCTTAACAAGACACAAAGATCTCTGTTCTGAAACCATCTAAACTTTCCAAAGCAGCAGAAGACACATTTTCCATCAGCACATGACCACTCTGTAACCCAAAAACAATGCATTTGCAAAAAAAAAAAAAACTGCTGTAGCTTGTTTCCTAATCTAGTGGTCTAATAAAGTCTGCTCATGCTTCTCTATTGTAAGTAGGGCTGAAACGATTCCTTAACTAATTCGAACACAAAAAATCATCGAGGCAAATTATTTGGCCATTTACTGTAACTACACACGGAACACTGTGTTTTCCCACAAACCATTATTACTGACGCACAAACCGATAAACGCTGGACATATTTAAGACCGTAAATTAATGGTATTTAGTTATGATGTCCCTAAGTTAGCTATGGTTTGTGAAAGACTAAGTGCCATTTATGTTGTTTGTCTCATTCTCTCTCTGTGACACACAGAAAGTTAGAAACTTCGTCAATATCAAACAAAGAGTGCCTCAGCATGATTACAAATATGATACTGATTTTATGCAACAGTTCATCAATAAACAAGAAGTTAATATTAAGAGACTTACATTTTAGACAGCATGTTGCCTGTTTTTGCTCTATTTTGCCAACAAATAAGCATTCCATATACAGCCACAGCACGGTTTTGCGTCTTTGAGCAACATGACGGTGTTTCGTTCTTGAATGAATCACCGGTTAAATTATTCAGTTCTATCGCAATGACTCACTTACTTAACAGTGACTTGCTGACACCTACTGGCGGTATTGATTTCACATTTAAAGTATATGTGAAATATATACTTATACTATTTAAATATCAGTATTCAGTGTTTTGTTTAAAATAATAAAATATTATTTATGCATATATATATATATATATGTATATATTTGTATTTGCATTTTGAAGGTAATTTGGCAAAAAATGCATTAAATGGGTTTAGTTTTTATGGTTGTTAATGTATGCAATTTCAGCAATAAAAAGGTTATTTTTTTGAAAAGGAAACAAATTAGTTGTTTATTTTAAGAAGCCTATCTTATTTTCTCTTGTATATTTAGTATTGCTCTTTGATAAAGAAAAATGACTTCTTATCCGATTACTCGAATAATCGATAGAATAATCGGTAGAATACTCGATTACTGAAATAATCGATAGCTACAGCCCTAATTGTAAGTGACACTGGATGAAAGTGTCTGCTGAATGCATATTTGTACATGTTACTTTGCAGATGCTTTTATCCAAAGCAACTGATGATGCATTCAAGTACTTATTTATTAGTTCCTGCATTTCTGAAAATCGAACGCATGACCTTCAGCACATTTAATAATGCGTAGACATGTGTTTAATATTCTGTCTTTCTCTCTGCAGTGTTCAGTGTCGTGTGGTAAGGGGCTCCAGCTGCGTGTCGTGAAATGCGCAGAGAAGGACGTCGCAGGAAAGTACAGAGAACTGTCAGCCAAAAAGTGTCAGCATGTGCCCAAACCCTCCATGGAGCTCCAGCAAACCTGCGTCCTCTCAGACTGTCCCGTGGCCTCTCCTCCCAGCAGACCAGACTGGTACTCATCACCGTGGTCCCAGGCAGGTCTTCTCTCATCCCACAGCCGTCTGTGATGAGCTCAGCAGAAAGCGCAGGATCTTGATGTTGTGTTTTGTGTTGGTGTGCAGTGTACGGTGTCGTGTGGAGGAGGCGTTCAGGTGCGCTCCGTGCAGTGTCTCGTTCATGGACGTCCCTCCTCCGGCTGCGTCCCGCAGATGAAGCCCGTGATGTCCCAGGCCTGTAACACTGCATTCTGTCCCCAACCAGAGAAGAAAGGTCTGTCCTGAACTGTGATATGATCACATGCTAATGTGCTGCAGTAAACGGGGTTATGTAACCAATACATTTTGAAAATAGTTCATTTGGTATAGAGACACTATTATAGCTTCTTTTTTTAAAATATGTGACCCTGGACAACAAAACCAGTCTTAAACCTTTAACTGTCACCCCCAGTGCATAATTCATGAACAAATACATTTTGTTATATGATTTTGAAGTTCCATTTCCATGGTAATGCAATGTCTGATTTTAAAATGCCTTTCAAAGGATGAATTTTGAGGTTTTTAGCTTTCAGATGATTTATAATATTTGATGATTTCTAAAACGTGATAGGGAAAAAGGCAATGAAAAAGACTTTTTGTGACAAAGGTCAGAACGATGTAGTTATGATGTAGATTTCTGAGGTGCACTCTTGTCATAAATTAATCTATTACTGTTCCTACATAATTTGTAACAAAAAATGTATAGTTTGTCATGATTAGATTAGGATTTATTTGTAATATAGTGAAGCAAACTTAGGCGTCCCACTGAGGGGACGGTGAGAGTTAAAAGGTTAAGTAGCACGGGCATATTTGTAGCAGTAGCCAAAAATACATTGTATGGGTCAAAATTATCGATTTTTCTTTTATGGCAAAAATAATTAGGATATTAAGTAAAAATCATGTTCCATTAAGGTATTTTGTATATTTCCTACCGTACTTAATACTGTATATATAAAAACATATTTTTTCATGTAGTAATATGCATTGCTAAGAACTTTTTTTTTCTCATTTTTTTGATTTTTTTGCACCCTTAGATTCTAGATTTTCAAGTAGTTGTATCTCGGACAAATATTGTCCTATCCTAACAAACCATACATTAGCTTTCAGATGATATATAAATCTCAAACTCAAAAAACTGACCCTTATGACTGGTTTTGTGGTCTAGGGTCACATATTTTCAATGATTTTTTATTTTAATTTTAGTTAAAGTTTTAGTTATTTTGTTGTCTTTGACATTTTTCTTCTTATAATGACTATGTAGTTTTTCATTTTCATTTTTAGCTATTTTAGTATAGGTTATTTTGCTTTTAGTTATTTAGTACATCAAAATAACAATTGAAATGGGTGCTGTCAGCATATAATTGTAATCATTCTATCATTAAAATGACGATAATGTAATGCAATTTTTGAATCATATTAGAATCAGAATCAGAGTGAGCTTTATCGCCAGTTGAGGAATTTGTTTTCGTGACAGCTTCCACAGTGCAACAGAATGACAGTGACAAAACAGATAATAAATGAATAAAAAATTAAAAGAAAAATAGAACAAGTAAATAGGGAATAACAATATGCAAATTGACAATTATATGTACAGGTATATTGCAATAGACAAATATATAAATTATATAATGCAATTATACAAATTGTTTATATAATTATTATACAATTTTGATAGTTTTGTTGTTGTTTTAATTAAATATTAAAATCCCTTTTTGCTGAAAATAGAGTTGTAAATAAAAAAATATTAATGTTAAACTACAACTAAAAAACATACTTTCTAAAATTACTAAAAATGAAATAAAAATAATTAAAGCTATATAATATTTAAAGCTAAACAGAAATTTAAAAAAAAACTAATAAAAATGACAAAAGCATATAAAATTACTAAAACTTGAATGAAAACTGAAAATATAGAAATAAAAGCTAATTGAAATATTAATGAATATTATAATAACAATAATACTAAAATAAAACTGGCATGTTTTCATGTATAGGTGTCTTACTTGTTGACAATTAATTATATTAAATAATGAATTTAATAGTGCTCAAAAGAGTAAAACCTTTATGATGGAGATTATGACAATTTCATTTCCTACTTGTAAAGCAATAATGAGTAAAGAAAATAAAGCTCCTTTTTGTTTTCCTGTTTTGTAGATATTAAGATTTCTGCTTGATATCTTCTTTTTTGTTTGTGGTTTAGAAATTGAAATGGTCAGAACATACTTGGACCATGCTGTAATGGCTTTTCTGTTCATGTTAGTTGTGTTTTAAAATATCTGAATCATTATTAGGTTCAATAAGACATGTATCCCATGCTGCTGTGTAACATCGGTGTTTCTCTGCGCAGATGTGATCTGTAAGGATCATTTCAGCTGGTGTTATCTGGTGCCGCAGCACGGCGTTTGCAACCACAAGTTCTACGGGAAGCAATGCTGCAAGTCCTGCTCGCACACGAACCCGTGAGAACTTCTCCTCTAGATGTTTGACCGTGACCTTCTGAGCCCTGGACAGAGCAGAGCGGTGCCCACTCTAGTGCCGCGCTCAACACGTACTGAACACAAAGACATTATTAAGGACTCCGAGCGGCTCGTTTGTCTGGAGAATGACACGGCCGATACCGGCGAGACTGTCAGTGTGTCACGCTCTGCAGGAAATGACATCATCGACAAAGCCCTCTGGAGGTCACAGCATTTCAGTGTGTCCGTTCGTTGTGTTTCACAGAGCTTCAAGCGGACGGGACGTGCTCCGCCTCTGGTTATAGACTAGACTGAATCCATGTGGCCAAATGCATGGACATGTGTTATGTTTTTCCATGAACGTGCCTCATAATCTCATGTGAATCACATAAACGGGCTTAACGCGTCTCATAGTGGCAGCAGGGAGAATATGGCGTCATGTAGTAGAGCTACATTTATTTTTGGTGCTATAAGTTGATATTAATGGCAGCTGACAAGCTGTTGCATAACAGGGGTTTTAAATTAACATGACAATGAATCAGCGCTTTTGTATGATTGATATTAATTCTCTTATTTATTAACAATACTGCAATATACCAGAATGCTATTCTGCTGTACTATTGTGTTATACAGCTTTCCTGTTAAACTTTGGGTATAGTTCCACGATTGGTTATTATTGTACGTTTTAGCAGTACCGTTACGTATTTGGGTTTCATTATTTTCAAGGAAAACAAAATGCCAATTAAACAAGTTTAATGAACTGTAAGAAGTGTCGCGTTTAACAAAGTCAGCTCTCTTCGCAGGACGTTTTTAGCAACCGCACGACTGCCAAGAGCTGTAAATCTGTCTTTGGTCCGACGGAGAGACTCTGCACATGTGGGTTTTGAAGAGAGCCGCGTCGCACAAATGACTTCCATCATTTACAGTATTTGCATTTGTTGTACAGCAGCAGTAGATGAATGTAATCGCTCGTCCACAGCGAGTGTTATTCTGAAGAGTGGACCCGGGATTTGTTATAAATGGCAGTTCTTATTAAACGTGATGCGTGTCACATTGCCATCGCATTACAGGCTGTGTCGTCTTTCTCTCTTGGCCGTAGGAAGCAGATATGCAGATTGCTCGTGATCCGGCTTCGCTAACGCTGAGTCAGAGCTTTTTCTTGTTCTTCATGCGCTATTGTTTCCAGATGGAGTCAGACGAGGCCGCTGGAGCGCAGTCAGGAATTAATATGACTTGTGAGCTTTTCACCGGCTTCTAACGCACAGCTCTGTGAAGACTTTAACAGAAAACACATACATCACTTTACGTTATTAATGTCTCAAGGAATTCGGTAAGGCTTCAACCATGTTTTGTTAGAGTCTTTTGAAAGTTTCGATGAATAGTCTGAATATTCATGAAGCAGTTCTGTATGTGGAGCTGGTGAAACAAGAACAACCGCTGCTATCGCAGGCAATAAAACAGATGAAAACAGCCTGATACTTACACTGAATGAATACACGATGGTCTTCGTTGTTGCAGCGATGCCGTATCGAACAAGTTCAGCATCAGCTCTGTCTGCAGTATTGATGGAAAGTCTTTACAAAAAACAAATATGTGACCATGGACCACAAAACCAGTCATACGTGTCCATTTTTTGAAATTGAATTGAAATTAAAATGAATACATCATCCGAAAGCTGAATACATAAGATTTCCACTGATGTATGGTTTGTTAGGATAGGACAATATTTGGCTGAGATGCAACTATTTGAAAATCTAGAATCTGAGGGTGCAAAAAATCTAAATACTGAGAAAATTGCCTTTAAAGTTGTTCAAATGAAGTTCTTAGCAATGCATATTACTAATCAAAAATTAGGTTATGATATATTTACGGTAGGGAATGTACAAAATATCTTCATGGAACATGATCTTTTCTTAATATCCTAATGATTTTCGGCATAAAAGAAAAGTCGTTGATTTTGACCCATGCAATGTATTGCTGGCTATTGCTACAAATATACCTGTGCTACTTAAGACTGTTCCAGGGTCACATATACAGTCTCCATGTTTACACCCTTAAAGAAAACTTAAAAAATGAGAATGAGAGTCCAAACCGCTGATAAAAACATCACAATAATCCACAAGTAATCCACACCACTCCAGTCCATCAGTTCACATCTTGAGAAGACAAAAGCTGTATGTAAGAAACAAATCCAATATTAACACTTTTTTAACATCAAACCATTGCTTCCCACTTAAATACGAGTCCATAATCCATAATAACCAAAACAGTCCAAAATAGCTCTAAACTAATATGTGGGCCAGAAGCAATGGTTTGAAGTTAAAAATGTCTTAATGATGGATTTGTTTCTGCTTTTGTCTTCTCAAGATGTGAACTGATGGACTGGAGTGGTGTGGATTACTTGTGGATTACTGTGATGTTTTTATCAGCTGTCTGACCTCTCATTCTGATGGCACCCATTCACTGCAGAGGATCCATTGGTGAGACAGTGATGAGATGGTGCATTTCTCCAAATCTGATGAAGAAATAAACTCAAATCTACATCTACAACACTGAGATTGAATTTCACTGCAGAGAATGCAGTTAGAATAATAAGAGAACTCTAGGCTGTTACCAGTCAAATGAAGTACTATAAGTATAAACAAAGTCCATCTTTGCACTGCAGAAATGGCACAGAAGCAGCATCTGAAGTGGTATTAAGGTGCATTTGCGCAGTGTTTAATGCAGCTCAGACGTGGCATGAATGCATTTACACTGCACTCACAATGGCATACATTATATTATGTGATTAATGTTTTAAATATAAAACATTTGAAATAAAGTAATATGCGATGTTGGGGAAAAAAAATGACATTATATTTTAAATATTAAATTAAAACTGCCAGTAGGTGGTGGGAAGTCACTGTCCTAATGAGTCATTGAATTATTCATCCAACCAGTTTGTTCAAAACGGCTGATTAATTCAGCAATAAAGCAAGTGACTGTCTTTATAAATGGGCAGTTGAATCATTGGCTCACCTGATTTGGTCAAAAATGCTAAATTATTCAGGAACCAAAGACTATGGAGTTTATTGGAGATGCTACAGACTTGGTACTGTTTTCATGGTGGGATAGAGCAAAAACACTCGGTATTGACAATATTGTGTCTAAAATGTAAGTCTCTTCATAGCAACATAAACATTTAACTGGTTTATTCATTAATTATATGCAATTTTATAAAGTATTAAATACTGAATATTTTAAAAGCAGGACAAATGAGAGTCTTGTTTAATGCAGCACCAGGAGGCAGACATGATATTTCAAAACCAGATCCTAAATTGTATACATTGATATGATACTCAGAACAGATGAGCTCAGAGAACCACACTATAAAAAACAAAAAACACAATTTGTTAAGTCAGCTTAAAATAATTTGTTACCCTGCTGCCTTCAAATTTTAAGTTAAGTCAACTCAAATAAGTTTAGTCAACTTGAAATGTTAAGTTGTACTAAGTAAGAACTTAGATATTTGTGTTTGTTAAACTTAAAAGCTGGTTAAGTAACCCAGCTGCCTTAAAATTATACATTGAATGAACTCAAATATCTAAGTTGTCACTTAGCATAACTTAACATTTCAAGTTAAATAAACTTTTTTGGAGTGAACTTAAATTTTTAAGTCGGCCAGGTAACAAATTATTTTAAGTTGACTCAACAAATTGTTTTTTACAGTGTATCCATCCATTGGGAATCAGATCCGGAGCTAGAAAAGAAGGAGCTTACATAACCACACAACAGTACTGGACGTAAGGACAGGTCAAGCGGCCTCGAGGGTGGACAATGAGGAGGAAATGAATGAGAGGCAGAGCTGATTTATGGCTGGTCAGCTGTGATGTGCTCATTTGGTTCTGCATGTGTTCTTGGTCCTCATGAAGATGATCTCACCAACCTTTCTGAATCTGTCATCAGACACGGAGGATGTTTGGTAATAGTTCAATCCAAAGAGTAGTGGATGTGTTTCCACTGAGCATTACGTTACCGTGGAACTAAACAACAACATATGGATCTGGAGGAATATTCCTGTTATATAATAGTGACCATCCCTAACCATTAACTAACTCCCGGGCTCAGACGGCACATTAGTTCCCATGTCTGATTTGTCCATGCAGGGGAAATGCTTGGGATTTCTATCAAATAGATTGGGTTGAGGTTGAAGCTTGAACAAAGTTCTTATCAACCTGTCATTTCCCTCTGATTTTAGGGTTAGTGAGTGGTTAGGGTCAGGGTTAGTGCACCCAAACGGACCTTCACACCCTCTCAGACTCCCACCATCCAGTGAATTTTCCTTTTTAGTGATTTTTGCGATTCAGGTTGATGATGCTGCTGGCCTTTTTGTGGTTATCCCCGCTCACGGTTATGCATTGGCCTCATGTTTAAAATGGGGATTAAATTGGTGATATTTTGAAATAATAACCTTGTTTTATTAAGGACACAGACACACAAAAAGTGGGACATACTCATTTACTCTGTATACAGATGTACCTGTTCATTGTGTGCATGTTCTGTGAAGGTGACATTAATATTAATCAAAGACTAACAACAAAAAGAGAAAACCACTCAGAGCTGGTAATTTATTTCTTTGCTTCAGGCTGTTTACATGAATAATGAGGCTACATGAAAAAATGATTAGCTTTTTTACATAGAGGAATGTGTCCAAAAGCATTTTTCAAAGATTTATGGAACATCTTTGTTGTTGGTAATATCCACTACTGAAATGTTCAGATGCTCAGAATACTAATAGAGAGTGCCACCTGTGGATTCCGGCGATTTTTATTGGATCGAACTTGCCACAATATAACAAAAGGGCATGTAAACACACCATTACAGAATGGTATTGTTACTGTATGCAAATTAGAATTGAAAACTACATTTAAAACGGCCTGTATTTGTAAATACATGTTAAAAAAAGGAGTGTAGCTAACACTTAAAATTCAGTGTGTATAGGCACAGGCAACTGTTCATTTCACTGGTAACACCAGACGTCTGCTGCCCTCGTGTGACTGCCAGACGAAACACAGCCGCACTTTACTGTAGGTCAGGTCAATCTCCAGTCTACATGAACAACGAGTAAAGACTGTTTGTCATCACACACGACAGCAGATTTTTAAAACATCTAACCCTGCTGAAAAAACAAACAAACAAACAAATAAATAAAATAACATAAAATAAAATAAAATAAAAACAATAGAACCATCACAGAAATTCTATCAATCAACTAAGTAACCATTTAAAAAAAGTAAAAATGGTTTCCTATAGTGTGTTTTGGGACATATTCCATTAGGATTTAGGGGTTTTAACAAGCCACCAAAAGAAAGTGACAAATTACCAGTAGAGACCCACAGGAACCATTAGAAGTTTACATTAAAACCAATACAATTTCCAATATAACCAGTAAAACCATTACAAATATTTATTTATTTATGTGTATTCATTCATTCATTCATTCATTCAGCACAGAAAGCATTTTAATTCTTAAGATCTTTTAATCTTTAATAGATTAAAGATCTATTATTGGTCAATGGTTTTTTAGCATTCCGACCGACAAAGGCAAGTTTTTTCCTCTTTCCAGGATATTATTGAAGACATAATAGATTTTGTTGTTATATATAAAATATATTTAATGTTAAAGCTACATATGACATTTTTGAAGCCTGAATACACATTTTAATTGAAACAAGTGTTCTAATAATTATTGAATTTATAATAACATGCTTTTATTCCTGGCTTTTTTTCTTGGAAAATATGCATTAGTTATATGTAATGTGATGGACACAAACTTGTTTGTTTTTTTGTACTAATTATATTAAACGTGGTGTTAAACTGAGGAGAACACAGATTGTATGAGTTAAATAAATGTTTGAATATGTTTCCACCCAAAAAAAAAAGAAAGAAAAAGAAAGATAATGGCTTTTTCTGCATTTACATGCAGTAAAAATTGTATTAAACTTGGTGTTAAATTGAGAAGAGGACAGTTATGGCAATACAATTAATACATTAATATATTATACACAATTACAATTAATATAAGATATTTTAAATAAATGTTTTTTTTTTTAAATAAATAAGGGTTTTCCACTAAACAAAAAATAAATAAACTGAAAATTTTTGAAAAATGTAGTTATATTTTAGTAATAATAATAATCCTTTTGAAATCTAGGGGTCCTGTGCACTTTTATTGCATGGCTCCAATTAATAAAAGTACGTAATTTTAGATTTACTCCATTACTATTATATACTTCCTACTAGCCTATTGTCACGGGTAGTCGTGTGCGTGGAATGAGCAGGAGGAGAGCGGAGATCCAATAAGTGCAGTTTTATTTAAATAATCCAAAGTGAACATAAAACAAAGGGAAAACAGCAGGGAACCAGCAACCACGACGAAAGGAACGGAATAACAATACAATCACGGACAAGACACCAAGGGGGCAACCAACCTTATATACACAGACAAACCAATCAAAACAAGACAGGTGCGAATGATTAGACATTGACGCAACTAACAAGAACAGGAACAGGAAGACCAAATATGGGCACAAACAGTCCAAATGGCACACACACAGGTCTGACACCTATATACTAAAACAGAAGAATTACTTCACAATAAATATTTCAAACAGTAGTATGCTGAATCCAGTTATCTTAAAAATAAAAGCTTTTTTTTTTAAATTAAAGGTGTAATGTTTTGTGTGACATGCCATAGCATTTGACACTCAGATCAAATCTGAGTGAAGAAAATCACTTGCAGTTTATTTGCTGGAATGTCAATTAGTTTTGTATAGACCTTAATCAGGTTAGATGCCATATTGACTTGCCACAGGTGAAAACAAGGCTGTGAGGGACAGACTTACAATCTTAACATCAGCACACACTGTATGAAGGCTCAAATCACATAATTTTCATGACTTGTTATCAAACAACAGCATAATCTATTGAACACACTGTACTTCATGTCACCGGTTGTTAGGGTAAGAAACTCAAAGGAGGCAGAATGTCCAAACAAGCAAAGTTGTAATGAAAATTCAAGAGAAAAACAACCTCTACATACGACAAAAACAGGACAAAGAAACTAAGGAAAGGCAGGGCTATAAATATGAAACCAAACGAGGGTCTAATAAGGATAATTAACTAGACACAGGTGCAGGGAATGAAACTAAACAAGAACAGGAAACATAACCAAATAAACAAACACAGGAGCTAAACGGGTACATACATGTGACACTTCAGTCCCTCACAGTCCCGTTTCATTCCTGTCAAAACTTTAATATGCCACTACACTCACCAAGTTCTGTTCTGAACTCTGTAAACTGTAAATGTGTTCCAAACAGCAGAAGCGATGCCTTTGCAGAGGCACACTGAAGGTTTGATTTGAACAACCAACAAGATGGCAGCAGGCTATTTTATTTTTTAAATAAACAAAAGGTCTGCCTCAATACCTACATGACAGGAAGTGTGAGTAATATCTGAAAAATGACTAAACTTAGACTAAACTAATAGCGCTTTCAGAGCAGTATTTCAGGCAAAGCATATCCCACTATCCATAATGTTCAGGAGCTCACATGCCCTGAAATCGCAAGATGTTGATGAAAACTTTGCAGTGTACTTAATTCAATTACATATTACATCTACTTAGTATGAAATTGAAATTGTTTCACATTTTATTTGTACAAAGATGTGTATTTTCTATATTGGTGCTCCGATCAGGATTTTTGAGGCCGATCACCGATTGCCGATCACAGGAAGCTGTATCTGCCGATCCGATCACCGATACCGATCTTTTTAAAGCCTCCTATTAATCATGTAAAATTATTTATAGAGATACTCCAGTCAGGATTTTTAGACACTTATTCAGGGCCTGGTGTTTTTGTTTTTGTTTTGTTTTGAGAGAGAGGGGAGTTTTTTTAATTTGAGGGGCGGAGAGGAGACTTAAAATATATATATAGAAGATATATATATATATTTAGAATTGTGCATTTATTGCACAATAGCTTGCACACATCACAAATCTATTTCCACAAACATATTTATCCATTATTTTGATTTCAGATCCAAACATTGTTATTGAAAATACCTTTTCAGCATGTTTACCGCAAACAATGCGCTGTCACTTTAATTCTGCGTGCGCGGCACAGACTCCGTGCCGAAACGATCTGTACACTGCTGCAGATACACCGCTCCTGGAACGCATTACTAGACTGCAGCCGTGTGCAGCTTGAACGCTTTAATCCGTTAGCATGAGAAAGGGAAAAAATACGAACTACAAACGGAGGTATGTGAACGTGGCGTTATGTGTTTACGCTTCAAGTGTGCATGAGCGCCCAGTCTCCAGGAGAGCGCGCGAGCGCTGAATGGTTAAACACTGGAAAGAATTAAAAAGAAAAGCAGTTTACAAACTTTAGCGATGATGCGACACTGATTGTGCAGGTAACAATTCCTTTGCCAGCTGTGCAGCCATGTGGTGATTGGAAGCCATTTGCGCACTTTTGTGTGAAAGAGAGAGAGCGCACAGCTCACATAATTTTTCAAATTACTTTATAAGTTATTTAATGAAGAAATATGAATTGTACCTCACCTTCAGCATTACTAATTGTTTTACCCGCGCCGAAAAGCGCCTGAGACGGTGCCGTTGCATGTCGTACCAAACCTTTCACGGCAGGCGCGTAATCAGTTTTAGATCGGTTTATGAGATCGGCCTTTTTAGAGACCGCCGATCAAACATCCCCAAGCGATTATCGGCCGATAGTGATCGGTAGCCGATCAATCGGAGCACCCCTAATTTTCTAAAACAATTGCAACTGCTTTTTATCACTCAATTAGAAGCTCCACAATTAAATGTCGTTCATAGGGACTACCGAACAGAAACGTAGACGTTTATTTTAAAGTGCAAAGTATTACATGTCCAAAATGCGTAAATAAAGCTCTGAAAGCCTCAAAACCTTTGCATTTTTACAACACTATCTGTCCCATTGTTTAATCAAAAGTTCTACAGACTTGTCTTCATGCCCACTTGAATGGGACAGGCTGATTCGTTCTCAAGCAAAACCATTTAAAGGGCCATTTGAAAGTATCCACAATTCCTTTTATGAACATTCTACATTATGCTGCCTATTTTGTGCAAATGGTGTGGGCCATCTGGATAAGTGCATACTGTCCTCAGTATATACTACAGATAGATAACAAGGTAGTACCATACTAGAGGTAGCAGTGTATGATTCCGAACAAGTCGCCTCCTGCCGGTGGTTTGTAGTAGTGCAGCGGCGCCCTCTGCTGGTGCAGCGCGGTTAAATCCTCCAGTGCGGCGCTGCTGCTGGGAGTGAAGGGAAGATGGCGGCAGGACCCGGAGCGGCCAGCAGTGGTCACAGCGGTGGCCGCGGCTCGTCGGCCGCTTTGGAGTCATCGCTGGACCGGCGGTTTCAAGGAGTCACCAATACCATGGAGTCCATACAGGGATTATCCTCGTGGTGCATCGAGAACAAGAAACATCACAGCCTCATCGTGCGCTGCTGGATGAAGTGGCTGAAGAAATGTGAGTTGCTAACCTTGCTAATGAATACAAACACGCACAAACCGTCGGATCTGAACACACCCCTTGCCCCCATGACAATGCATTGTGTGTTTAATGCTGAGCGTTTGAGAAATGTCAGGGTTTGTGTGTGTTGCGCGTGCACACTGAGCTAGATGTCGCCTCGAGCTCCAGCGTGTTGATTTCACATTAAAGCTCAGTGCAGGATCGTTCTGCAGGCCTGCGCATTTAAAACAAAAAGTTTGACAGACTTTAGCAGCTCTTAAGAAGGTTTACCAGCAATGTGCGTGAACAGATATCATGCAAACTTATGCACGAGCCTCACAAAGATAAACAGGAGCGTGGAGCTCAGATCGTGATCCAGTGATCATCACGATACTGTGATGAGATGTCAGTGGGATTTGGGGTTGAATGGATAGTGTATGGAGTGTGTTAGTGGTCATTCAGGGAAAGTGATGAATGTCAGGTCTGGTTGTATCAAAGCTTTTCATGCTGGTTCGTCTTACTTCTGTTTGATTGTCATTGACTCAACTAAATACTGCAACCTTTCATTCGTATATTCTTAAATAACAAGAGGTTATGTCTGCAATAGATCACCATATTTCTCAGTCCTGCAGTCAGTGTTTGCACATTGCACTCCAGTTTAAGTAATGTTATTGTTTTGTTGTGTAAGTTTATCCATTCTTTGGCCGAGAGCTGTGTGCATTAGATGCTGAGCATAGCTTTTGGATTTAATCTTCATGTTAATTCTGTCTATCTATCTGATTCTAGTGTGCATGAAGGGAAGCTGAACTTTGTTTTTGTAAACATGTCATCACTGTTCTAAGATGCTGCTGAGGTTCAGTCAATTTAAAAATGTCTGTTCCAAACAAGCATTTTTCTGTTGGTTAGTGCAGCAAATCCGCAAGACAAATTTAAAAAATGGTCAAAATTAACATCAATTTTATTTGATGACTTGATTAAATAATGCCGATTTGTGATTACATGACTTCTGATGGTTATGTAGCTGAGCTGACGTCAGAATAAATGTGTCGTTTGAGCCAAGAGAGAGCGGTGCAGTCACACACTGTCATCTGTGATGGTCAGACTGGAGATCTGGACTTTATTCTGGTTTCAGTTCATCTCCAGACGGTCAAGTATGACCTAAAAGAGCTGGTCTCATGGTATTTTAAAGTGTCCTTATATTGTGTTGGAGTCCCTTACAAAATGTTTAAATGCATCTAAGGTCAGAAAACATTGTAATTTTCTCAAAATATACATTTATACATAGAGTCATTTGTCAATGATTTCGAAACGGTTTGTTCAATTCCGTTGTGAGCGTAAGGTCTGTAAACCCTTCCCTTCAAAAGCCTACTCTGCTCTGATTGGTCAGCTTGCCAAGCCTGTTGCGATTGGTACAGAGATGAGTACACGAGCAAGTTAGCGAGCGCTACCATCTGCGTTGCCAAGTCTGCGGTTGTTGTCGCAGATTGAAGTGACCCCAATAACATAGGGCTGTGCAAAAATGCACAGTAATGGCAGTTCTGTGAAGCAGCATGTTTAGTGGAAACTGTATGATCTTCTGTTCAACCCCGATCATTTACTTCAGACAGATGGGTTGATGTGTTGGCTATACATTGGAATCCACACAAGAACACTCATATTTGGACTGAACTGGTCCTGTCATTTTCATCGCAACTTAATCTTTCACTTAAGCGAAAGTTTTTACATTTACATTGTAATCTCTTTGCATTTATTGAATGTTTATTCAAAACTATTTACTGAATAAAAACAGTCGGAAGATAAGATTTGTGAATGTATGTTTATGTATGTCCTGCTAAAATACAGATGCCAGACAACTCTTAGCTCACTTGCACGAAAACAGATTCAGTATTCCACAAAGACTAATAAAAATGTATACACATCTGTGATCATTTAAAAATATGTTGAAGACCAGAAAAATACTTTATTGACTTAGTTTATTAGTAGGGCTCTTAACCCCAATTTTTTCATTGTTCTAGACCTGCTTTTAACCACAGATGAAGGCATGTTTCACACTTGTAATTACCTGCTTTTTTACCTGGGGTCATGAAGCCTTGCTCAAGGCTAGCAGCACTTTTGCAGTGTTAAAGGGATAGTTCACCAAAAAATGAAAAATCTGTAAAATAACAATAACAAAAATAACAATCTCAAATAAATTGTTCCAAACCTGTATGAGCTTCACGATTTTATCACGATTCTTTTTGAACTCATGTTGGTTTTACTATTTTGCAAGCTGACAGAGTGGTACAGCCAAACCAATTTCCCTTTTTCAAAAACAAAGCCTTTCAAGATGACAAAAACAAATGGCAGATATTTAGGCCAAAGTGAGCGAAGATAAAAATCTGTCGTCGTTATTTTATCTTTGTTGTTAAAAAATTAGAACAAAGATACACGTTACAAATAAACATGATACAAATAAAACCGTGCTTTATTTTTCAGGTACAGAAGCTGTATTTAGCAGTAGCATTCCAGAAATTGAATTAACTAATATAAAAAGTGAAACACTATATACTTATACGCTATACACATCAGTGGTACATTGATTCTTATTAAAGCAACTGTATTACATTTCTTCAGTCAAGAGTAGTGAGTGATTTTTCTCTTTGTGTTTTGTTGTTTTATTAACATTAAAATAGAGGTGCTCCGATCAGGATTTTTGAGGCCGATTGCCGATCACAGGAAGCTGTATCTGCCGATCCGATCACCGATACCGATCTTTTTTAAAGCCTCCTATTAATCATGTAAAATTATTTATAGAGATACTCCAATCAGGATTTTTAGACACTTATTCAGGGCCTGGTGTTTTTGTTTTTGTTTTGTTTTGTTTTGAGAGAGAGGGGAGTTTTTTTTTATTTGAGGGGCGGAGGGGAGACTTTATATATATAACTTCTATATATATATTTTTATATATATATATATTTTTAGAATTGTGCATTTATTGCACAATAGCTTGCACACATCACAAATCTATTTCCACAAACATATTTATCCATTATTTTGATTTCTGATCCAAACATTGTTATTGAAAATACCTTTTCAGCATGTTTACCGCAAACAATGCGCTGTCACTTTAATTCTGCGCGCGCGGCACAGACTCCGTGCCGAAACGATCTGTACACTGCTGCAGATACACCGCTCCTGGAACGCACTACTAGACTGCAACCGTGTGCAGCTTGAACGCTTTAATCCGTTAGCATGAGAAAGGGAAAAAATACGCACTACAAACGGAGGTATGTGAACGTGGCGTTATGTGTTTACGCTTCAAGTGTGCATGAGCGCACAGTCTCCAGGAGAGCGCGCGAGCGCTGAATGGTTAAACACTGGAAAGAATTAAAAAGAAAAGCAGTTTACAAACTTTAGCGATGATGCGACACTGATTGTGCAGGTAACAATTCCTTTGCCAGCTGTGCAGCCATGTGGTGACTGGAAGTCATTTGCGCACTTTTGTGTGAAAGAGAGAGAGCGCACAGCTCACATAATTTTTCAAATTACTTTACAAGTTATTTAATGAAGAAATATTAATTGTACCTCACCTTCAGCATTACTAATTGTTTTACCCGCGCCGAAAAGCGCCTGAGACGGTGCCGCTGCATGTCGTACCAAACCTTTCACGGCAGGCGCGTAATCAGTTTTAGATCGGTTTATGAGATCGGCCTTTTTAGAGACCGCCGATCAAACATCCCCAAGCGATTATCGGCCGATAGTGATCGGTAGCCGATCAATCGGAGCACCCCTACATTAAAAGAATAGTTTACCCAAAAATGAAAATTCTGTCATCTGTCTCTCAGTCCGTCATAGTGTATTATTTTTATACCATCATTTGCTCATTCTCAGGTTGTTTTAAATCTGAATGGGTTTCTTTTTTATGTTGAACGTTATCTATTTGATCATTTCTAGCATTGAATTCAATTGAAGTGTTTAAACGCCTAGGCTTTAAAACAAATAATGTGCTTTTGTGATGGTGAATAAGTGCAGTGTCCCATGACTGTACCGCTGAGTTAACACTGATGTGAATGTATGTCGCGTTGTACAGTATATTGAGACGCCAAAACTGCAGCTGATAGAATATTACAATACAACGATGTTTCTCTAAAAGCAGATCGTGGAGACATTTTTATCCACGATCAAAAATCGTCATATCGCACACCCCTAGTATGAGTTTTCTTCTGTTGAACACAAAATAAGATATTTTGAAGAATGTTGATAACCAAGAATCGAAAGAATGGAAGTTGGTATGGAAGAAAATACTATGGAAGTCGATGGTTACCATCAACTGTTTGATTACCAACATACTTCAGAATGTCTTTTATGTTCAGCTGATTAAAGAAACTGAAGGTGAGTAATTTATTTGGGTGAACTGTCTCTTTAAATCAGCTTTGCATTGTCAAACTTGTGCAGTGTGAATTAATACGGTGTTAGAATGTTACAGCTTGATGCTTAACAACCAACAGCCAATCGTGTGCCTCATCTTCACATGCCTCATCAGTCACACAAACACACTGTTCATACAACGCGCTCATTTTAGGAGTAAAAAGTACAATGATAATGGAAAACGCATTAACAGGCGTGAAGAAATTACTGTTTAATTCATACCGTTTTGCTGCGTTCGTCCAGTCAATGCCACAGATGTGCAAAAAAGAATGTTAACCCAGGTTTATTGATGTGCAGTGTGAAACAGCAGCTGATAAATACCCAGCATTAATTTGGTAACCACAGGTTAATTACGAGGAGTGTGAAATGTGTTCATCATTCAGAAGAAGAAACCGAAACAAGGATGTGCAAGATATATACAGATATACAAAATATAAACAAAGCAGCGCTTTATATGTTGATACGTTTTTTCATTTTAAACAGCTCATGTTGTTATGTAAATATTTGCATATTGTAATGCTCGGGTGAGATAACGTAACATTAGAACGGCTTCCATCTGTGCCGTCTTGACTCTCTTTCAAACCTTTTGCTTTAATTCTTGTGTACTGACCTGGGCTTTGTTTCCAAAAAACATTGTAAGCTGAAACCAGTGGAGCTACGATTAACTTAAGCTTACAATGCTTTTGGGAAACCCAGCCCTGTTCTTTAAACTAAACATCCAGTCAGAGTTCTCACTTTTACCGACGATCCCAGCGCCGATTCAATATGCCGAATTAGAGAAAACTGCCACCAACATGAGCCTGCTGTTTAGAACACAGTATAAATACTAGCCCAGCAGACATCACAGCAATGTCAAGCACAAAATGGGTTAAGACGTGTTTTTTGGGTGTTAAATAATGGTGTAAATCCCAGTAAACTGACAATCTTAAACCTTAGTAAATCACACTCTCCTGCTATAAATGTTCCATCTGAAAGGAAAACTCCTAAAAATGCATATGCAATATGATTTTGCAATAAGCAGTGAGGTTTGCACTGGTGAAAACTGTTAGTAAATGTTTTACACTTTATTGCTTATTTGAAGCATTTTTATTCTTTAACTTGAGTTTTATGTAATTTGAATTTTTATATAAAACAAATTGACACTGAGCTTTCAGTCTCTGTATTTTGCTCTGCCTGAAAGCCTGGGTTGTTTATTTGATGGTTGGATGAGCTCTTAAATAGGCAGGACTTTGCATAAAGTGTCCAGTAATGAATATATTTTTACAAAAGAACATTTGTAATCATAACTTTCTTGCTCTTGAAAAGTCCTGTTTGAAAGTGCTGGAAATATAATTAAATGTCACTCTGTACAAACCCTGTCCATAAATGTCAATTTCATCATTTCTATCATTTATTCGTCCTCATCTCGTTCCAAACCCCTCTGAGTTTCTTACTGCTTTGTGTTTAACAACATTTTACTTATGTAACATTTAAATACTGTATAAAATTAAAGTGTATTCAATATTAAACTGATACATTTCTTCACAATACACCACTTTATAATAAAAAACAAGGCTTGCAAAAAAGTTGCCAAGAAAATTTAAAACGAAAAATGAAACAGGGTGGTTTGTGTTCACACACGTTTATTGTGTTTGATCTTGGTTTATGTTGGATTTGTATAATAGATTTATTATTTATTTCAGAAATGTTTTTGGGCTCATTTGAAATCCATTTTTAAAATGGTGCATTTGTTTGTTAAGCCTGTGGTGCACAAACAGTACTCTGCATTTTATTTTAAACAGCCTTTTGTCTTTGCATTTTGTTTAAGAGTAGATTTTGCAGATTGCTTGTTTGCAAAAATATTAGTTTTGGCACCAGATTAGCTACATATAATGCTTTTCATTACAGTTAACAAAACTCTGAGTTATTTTGTGCTTAACCAGTTACTTTATTATTATTATTATTATTATATATATTTTTTTACTAACTTTACTAATTACTAACTTATTTATTAACTTTTTATTTAATTTAATTTAATTTTATTTAATTTTATTTTATTTTATAAAAACTTTTTTTCTTTTTTTTTAATTAACCATGATTACTCATGGTATTTGTAGTAAAACTGTGATTGGTTACTGCACTTTTACTACAATAAACTGTAGACAAAAAAATATATATATATATATATAAATAAATAAATAAATAAATAATCTGAATTTTAGGGATGCTAATGGAGAAATGTGTCATCATCATATAATCACGTATGTGTTATATATATATACACACACATACACACATATACATTCTTTTTTGTTTTTGTTTTTTTTCTTAGAAGGAACAATACTAACATTTATTAAGCATGTTATAATTTTAAATGATAGATGGCCACAGAATATACGGGAGTGACAACCACATTCTACAGTCAAATTAACTATTGCAGGTATTAAGATTGCAGGTAGTGACACCCGTGTTTACAGAAAATCTACACAGTGTGTATGGAACTGAACAGAACAACTAGTTGTTAATGACATATTTAAATGTGTATCAGACTTAGAGTTAGGTTTAGGTCTTCTGCAAGGAATTACAGTGAACCAGGTACAATTTGACTCATTGGTTTTGCCAGATCTTGCTATTATCGAAAGGCAAATATGACCAGGCATAAAATAAACTTAAATCCAAACATATAATCCAAAATATAGCAACCTGCAATTTCCTAATTTATTAACTTAAAATGGATTGCTTTATGAGTCAAGCCTAAACACTAAGCCCAAAGATGCTTAAAGTGTTGCTTGTGAATGGACATGCTCTGTTGATGGTGGTTTAGTTAAAATCACCAAACATGACACGTCTTTGGTCACTATGATTACAACAGTGTGAGTTCTGTTTCATACACATAAAACTAGAGGTCGACTGATGTATTGGTTTTGCTGATTAATCGGCATCGACAGTTGATCGATAGTTCACTGCCCATTTGGTGATCAAGTAAAGTCTTGTAGACCGTCGCTTGAATCGAATGTTACATGTCCAGTGTGTGTGATACCGGGATAGCTGTGGGTTCTTCTAGACGCGGCGCTGCACTTTTGCCCGTTGTGTGACTAACATATTTGTATATTTTGATTAGATAAGGACAAATGTTCTAGAATAGAAGCAGTTAAATTGTGAAAGTACACAATATCCATATGTATGCAATTTCAATACTGTGGCCTTTGTATAGATATTTAAAGATGGCCATTTTTAGCTTATAATTTTTTTAATAGTAGAGCACTATTTATTTTCCTTTCAGTATCCATTTTAAAAACTATCCGTCGATTAATCGGTATCGGCCAGTGTGGTCCAACCTAGTCATCTGTATCGGTAAAATCGAAAATCGACCTCTACATAAAACTAATTTTTTTTCCAGTATTTAAATGCAGTTGTCACTCCTGAAACCGTGTGCATGTGGCCTATGACAGCTGAAAAATGGCATCTTTAATCCAGTGTGTTCATCTCCCACATTAATGTACTGTGTTAGCTTATTGTCACTTGTTTTATAAGGCCGATATTACTTCCAGTGCATTCCGCTCTCTGAAGTTAGAAAGTCAGTTAGAGAGTAATGCATTGTGGGATACCGTATTCCATGCAGTGTACACTGGCTGCATTTTTTGGCCTTAATTCTGTTTGTGTTGAAACAGTCAGTCTTCTGAGTGAAAGCTGCTGGTGTTGTGATATTATGTTATAGTTTGGCGTAGTATTGTACCATGCCAGTCTCTGGCTGAGATTTACAGACAGAAACAGAGATCATATACAAGATCCATTTTAGGGCCTGAATGTCATTAAGAACATCCATGAGAACTGTGGCAGGCTCTTCAGTTTATTTGTATACATGTGAATGGATGTATTCGGTAGGCAAAATGTGGGTTTAATCAGTTATTCTGACGTTATTAAGCACCCCATTATGTTGAGTAGCTTTTCGATGCTTAAAGATGGATGACATGAGTGTGGGTAAATCTATTCCATGAAATTCTCAATTTCTGTAATTTACAACCGCATGAACAATTTGGTAAAGCTACCCTGACATCATCACACAAGTACTCTGCTGCTGTGAGATGTGTCATTATATGTAGATCTTTAGCAGGATTTGTGTTGATTAATCAGGAAAATGATGATCATGCAACTTTAAAGAAATATACTTGTCTATTTTTTTTGATTGTTATGGTGGTATTTTGACTGGTAGCTTAAGGTCTGAATGATTGGAACTGGGACCATGTATGCCATTCAGACTGGAGTACTAAAGTGAAAGCGTTAAGTGATGCCTGGAATGGTTTTTATTAATGAAAATACAGTGAGGTACAAGATGTGCAGTGCCAATCTACCATATACATACTATTACAATGAGAACACTGCATTCACAGTGCAAGTTGTGCATTCTTACTAGAGCAGTTGAGTTTATTTGTGCAGTGGTGTTCATTTGTGTAGATGCAAGTTATGTTTATGCATGATTAATCTCATATAGAATTAACCACACTTCAGTTTGCCAACATTCAGTCACTCACACAGCTTAAACCATGATGTCCACAAATGCTATTTATTGACTGTTATTTGATTTTTTTTTTGTTTTAAAGTGTTTTATTGTTTATTTATTTATTTTCAAAGCAGTGTTATTTTTCTGAGCATATGTTTTCTTTAAAATTGCTGCTTGTCACAGCTCCAAAATCTTGCAGGGATGTCTGCAAACACTTGACAGTAGATGTGTATGTATAGTTGTGCATGTGTATGTGTTTAGTAGGCTGTGTTATAGTTCATTAAGGAAAGATTACATCCACACTGTCAGTTATGCAGTGTCGGGGGTAGGATTGCAAAGGGGTGGAAAATTTCTGTTAAAAAATCCCAGGAAAATTCTAAAAAATCCCGAAAAGTTTCTGAAATTTACTGGAAATTTTCCACCTTTTTGCAGCCCTAGTCGGGGGTAGCACATTACAAGTAACTAGGGATGCTAGGGATAACCGACAGAAAGAATTTTGACCGATTAATACAATCAGTTAAATGGTTTAAAGGGTCTTTTTTCCTCAGTAATTTATTAAAATATTTGAAAGCATTTGCTGAATGGTTAAAATAAAATTGCATTTTAAAAGGAAAAAAAAGATAGGCATACGTGATATATAACGTTAAGTCGCATTTTATTATTACATTTAGAAATGGACCTGATGCCGACGCGAGATGTTGAACAATCACTATAAACATAGGCTAGGCTATTTTAGTTTCCTTCACTCCACAAAAAATCCTTTCAATTTAACAGTATTTAGAAAAGAACAGGAATGAAAAATAGAAGCTAGGCTTTTGTGTACATTCACAATAAAAACTAACCTTTGTGCTTCTATAAAATAAAGAAAAACAAGATGCCGCTTTCGGCCGTCTTCCTTTTGCGCAGTACAGAAGTGAACCAAAACTCAGCATACTAGCTTTGCAGTATTTTCTTTCGTTTTGTTAAATAAAAAATTTTATCGTATAGGCCCTTCATCATATATATATATATATATATATATATAGCCTAGCTTTATGCTTTATGTAAACATTACTTTTTCAAGTAAGTAGTAAAGTAATGCATTACTTTTTACTTTACAAGAAATTATTAGTTACTTGTTCAAAAAAGTAGCACCAGTTACTTTATTTTTCCTTTTTTTTTTTTTTCCTGTTCCCATGTTGAGAGAATTCAGGAGTAAGTGCAGAGGCGTTGTGTGCGCTGTGTGAACATGATCATACTGTAGTTCTAGAATAAATGTCAACATGCAGTTACTCATCTCACTTGCACAAAAATGAGGACTGCTATAAACGATTATTTTGATAATCGATTAATCTGACAATTATTAGAACGATTAATCGACTAATCTTTGATTATTTCACTGATTAGTCAGTAGACTTTGATTATTCAGCTTTTGCATTTTAGTTAAAATACTGAGATATACATATTGTAACAAATTAGTAAAGGTAATCACTTCAGCTTTTGAAAATTATTATGTCATTACAATTGTTATACAGTTAATTTATACAAATATATTTGCCATACAAAATGAGATGACAGAGAAACTCTGTCATTCACCATTTAATTAGCTATGTTAAGTAACTGAATGACACCTCATTCTGTCTCATATATCCTTTTGTAAGCCATATGGATAAGAAACAAAAAAAATGTGATAAAACGCTTTACTTTTTGGATCAATTATATTCACAACGTAATCTCTCTTAAAATACCTTATAGGATTATGATAATCAAAACAATCCTGAGCTAGATCAAGCTCTGATCTCTGCAAACCCAGTTATCACTTTCATTTTTTTTTTCCCCATTGGTAAAGATTTTATCATTAGCTAGCTCCACACTGGAGAGCTGCTTTATAACGGAAAATCAAGTTGTAATTCTAAGTGAAAGCAGGACAGACTCTGGTTTTTCATGTTTCATACTGTAAAGCTGCTTGATTTAAGGATATCTATATGCATAAAGTATGCTATGTAAATAAATGTGATGTGACTGGACATTACTGGAGTACTGAACTGCAGAGCTCGTGCAAACATCCACATCGCTGCAATCGGATGCATTTTTAATTGCTGTTGTCAGTTTTGTTTATTTCATTATTGAGAGCAAAGCACGCAGCATAAATTTATATATTCAGCCAAACGCTGTGCGTGTCTCTTCTTCTCTTGAATTGCATCCAGGAGGGCTACAGCGCCACAGTGGTCAAACCGCATTATTGCAGGCTCTTACAGTTAGCTCATATGAGATCAAACAACTACTCGACAACAAAAATATTTGTTGACAGTTTTTTTTGTTGACGGTTGTTTCAGCCCTATTGAAAACTGATTCAGTATTCCTCAAAAACAATAAAAAACAGTGAAATGCAAACCTGCAATAATTAAATAGTTTGTTAACCAATGTCTTTGCTGCTGACCTTCAATGATCCATTTCAGCCATACTGATAGTATGGTTGGGTCCTGTACTTCATGCAGTTGAGAATGGCAGCACAGCTGAAAGGTTTGTTTATGCTGCGCCCTGTACTGTACAGACATGAATTTACATTTTCTACATTTACATTTCACTTTTGGTGTTTGCCAAAAATAAGAACTTTTTAAATTAAAAGCAAACCATCCCAGCCCAGATGAGAAAATGTAAAGCAAAAGTAAAATAACACATTAAAAGTATGTTCCAAAAAACTTAACAAAGTAACAGAGTTAGTTACTTTTTTGGGGGAGTAACGTAATATTGTAATGCATTACTCTTAAAAGTAACTTTCCCCAACACTGGTTACATGCTGTGACATTTTTCAGCTTCAGTTCATGCAACTTAAAGGGAGGAAAAAGTTTAAATACAGATGCAAAAAAAGAAAATAAAACAAAGGCCTGATTCTCTGAACAGGAAGTAACTCACATCTTTGGAGACAGTGAAATGATATTTTCAGAAATCAGACTACACACAGTGTAAATGGTAATGTACAATGGAGTGTCTTTGAGTAAAGGCTTTGTGGTATCAGAGGACTCCACCCTTCACAGTGAACTGTTTGCACTTTATCAGAAAGTGTCAGACTTTTCTAACTGCTTAGCTTTAAGTGCACACACCCAGTAAATAATATGGGCTGAACCTCTTTAGAGTGACCAGTGCCAGACTGCGCTCATGCTCACACTGACTGCGATTCTTAGTTTGTGCATCAAAAAAATGGCATTTATCACCTTTAGTATGCAGTGTGAAGTATTTCACTCAGTTCCCTGGTCATTCCAATTTCATTTCAGTGAGTGAAGAACAAATTTATACTCGGTTTCGTTGTGTATTAGGTATGTTACGGTCAGACAGCATGTTGAAGGCCGCTATTTTCTCCTCCTCCATGGAAAGTGATGACTTAACATCCCATAGTACGTAGTATCCCAGGAAATGTGTAGTCTCTGGACGTCTGTTTCTTGTAAATACTACTGTGTATTGTGCACTTGGACAGACATCAATGTCATAATATTCAAATGATGCGGATTTGAAAACAGATGGATCGCAAGGTAATAATTTGGTTATTTCTGTTCTGGCAAGTATTGAGGAAGGGGATTGAGGTCCATGTGTTATAAACTTTGTTGATGTTTTTAGTTGTAATATTTCAAACTGACAGCCAGCCTACATTTATGACGGATGTGATAATGTGTCGTGTGTGAGGGGGAGCCATGTTTGATTTTGGGATAATTATAAACTGTTTTGGAGACAGTTTTTTGCATAGTTTGGTATATAAGGAGTGGTTTTGATGAACAAAAGTTGACTTTATTTTCTCTTATATCAAAAATCTTTTATTGAAAACCTTGCAAAATGCAGATCCTGTTGTTCCATTACCACAGATTTTGACTCTTTCATAACATTTTCTTAATTTGGTGGTTGATGTCAAATGCTGTAGAAGACTTGCATAGCAAAGGTTTTAATAAGTTGCATTAGTGAGTGAAGTTTGTGGGCATGTGAGTTTAGAATTTTTTTATTTTTTTTTTTAAAAGGCCAATTTTCAGATGTGTTTGTCACGTTTGCTTCCCATGGCACATGACAATGAGTGCTGATAGTCAGAAAGAAAGGCCAGCATGAGTTTACAGACTTCACAGAGCTCTACAGATCTCACTCTCATAACTTTGTCACCTTTCAGCTTTGCCATTCTGACATCAGATTGTGCATACTGTCAGAGGAGTTTGTGAATTTATTTCTGAATGGAATGTCATTGGCGCTTTTTCGTCCTACCTCGCATAATGCCTAAAAGTCATGTTTATGAGTGTGGTGTGCTTTCCGTAGGGGGTAATGAGGGTATCCACTGTATTTCTGCTTCCATAAGCAACATCTGCTGTCAGAGAGTGAATGTGCATTTTCATTCAGCCCATCTGCAATTTTTGTTCAGACCAATGTGAGAATATGAACTTATTTTTATGTGGCATACATGTAGTTTCCATCTTTAATATATTATTGGAACCAACCAAATTAATGTAATAAACAAACTTTTAAGAAAATACTTGGAATAACCTGGTTGCACAAATATGTACCTCTGTCAACTAATACTTGATTGAAACACCTTGTGATTTTAATATAGCTCCCAGTCTTTTTGAATACGAGTCTGTCAGCTTAGCCCATCCTAATTTGTCTCGTTTAAGAGCTCCAGATTGATCATATTGTAGATGGATCTCCTGTGTACAGCCTGTTGAAGTTTTTTTTTTTTTTCTTCAAATGGATTTTAAGGAGAAGTCCACTTCCAAAACAAAGAATCACATATAATGTACTCACCCCCTTGTCATCCAAGATTTTCATGTTTTTCTTTCTTCAGTCGTAAAGAAATAGTTTTTTGAGGAAAACATTTCAGGGTTTTTCTCCATATAATGGACTGATATGGTGCCCCGAGTTTGAACTTCCAAAATGCAGTTTAAATGCAGCTTCAAACGATCCCAAATCAAAGTGAACATGCAAAGAAAAGGTAAAACAACAATATAGGATGATTCTGAAGTTGAGGGAGAACATGAGATGGGAGTTTTCGACATACCCTAACTGTCATGAACTGGAAAAAAAACAGTCCAGGCAGAGTAAGACAAGATGAGCGTTTGACATTAAAAAGTATATAAGTTGTATTATTTTTATGAAAATAACAGATCCTTATGCTAGATAAGACCCTTCTTTCTCGGCTGGGATCATTTACAACCGCATTTCAAAATACCCAACAAGTATTTTTCATAGCTTGTTAAAATTGCTACTTTTAGGGTATGAGCCAAAACACGCACTGTTTTTGTGTTTGTCCCTTTAAATGCAAATGGGCTGGTGCACCCGGAGAAGAAAGTGGAGCTTCAAGAGCTCATGCTCCAGCAATACCGGTGCTGTCCTTTGCAAATAAACATTCCACTATTAGTACATGCCTGTTATCCTTACAGAAAATATACTCTGTTTAAAAGTCAGTCATCTGATTGTACTGTGCATAATAAATGTTTTTAATATAAATAAGCATATAAAAGCAAGTTACACGGACGGGGAGCACAGCGCGATTGAAAATAACGACATAGCTAATCTCTTGGTGCCACCGTGTGCTATCACTTTAGATGTCCCACTTGTGATTATGATCCTGACACATTCAAGCAGTTGACTTCACATTGCTTTCATATGCAATTTTTAACTACCACATTCTTATTTACGATCGTTCTGGTAGCACATGAAGGCAGCATCAGTTTAAACAGAGACTATGGTAGATTTAGCAACCTTAGCCTTATAAAGTGCCAAGAAGCGCTTTTTAAAAAGGCAGTTTTGGAAAACAAGTGTGTGATGCGTTCACGCACAAAGCATTGGTATTGATCCCTAAACATATAGGAGACTTTACAGTTTGTTTTTTTTTTTTCTGGGACATTTCATTCGAAAAAGAAATTTAACCACAGTGTCCTCACCGGCTCAAATGGAGGGTGTCTATGGAAACTTCCTTGTTCATTGGTAGACTGCTGCTTCTCATTCAGGGCTGTGTCTATGGTAATAGGGCAGAGATCATCACAAATGGGTGGCACTTTTCCCCCTACGATGACGTGTATGTAGGGAGAATCTGGAATGGCTTGTTCTGAGTAGAGATGGGTACCGAGGAGTGGTATTTTTTTTTTTTTTTGGACATAATTGGGTCAGTACCGGACTACCGATAAGCTTCAGGACAAACACTACTGTTATCGATACTTGCATTGTTTTCTACATATACTTAAATGTTAATGGCGAATTAGAAGCTGCTGCTTGTTATTTTCTTTTACTGAATGATGTGTTGACGTTTGCTTGTGCGTGTGATATCCATGTGTGGTGTGCATGCAGACAATCAGTTATGGTGGCAAGGGTGAAACATTCTAAAGCGTGGACTCATGTTACAAAACTAAACGACACCATTGTCAGATGCAATATGCAGTAGTGTAATAGTGAACAAAGGAGGCAACACTAGTAATATAATGAAACATTTACTAACAAAACTCATCTATCTCAACCAAGTCTCCCGGCTCCAGCTCCAACTTAAACTCGTGACATGCATTCACATCAAATATTAATTTAGTGGTAGAGTTACGCTCACCAGACACTGCACTAATTCGGAATCACAGAAGTACAATAATTGCATGTGCTTTATAGCCTTGCTGGTAAATATTTAGTTCGCTTGCTGTTCTGAGGCTGTAACATTACACTTGCGTGTGTACACTGAAAGGCCGGTCAAACAGCACCTGATTACTTAGTTATATTAGTTATAATTTGATTGTGCTAACACTGTCAAAAACACACAAGGTTTACATATGAACACAGTTATGTCTAAAGTGAAAGTAAACAGTTGAGAGAAAAACAGATGTGTGCAGCTCTAAAAGCGACAGTACTGAACATGCTGCCAATTGTCATTAAAGTGATAGTTCACCCAAAAATTTTAATTCTGTCATTATTTATTCACTGTCATGTTGTACCAAACCTGTATTCATTTCTTTCTTGTGCTGAACACAAAAGAAGATATTTTGAAAAATATGGGTAACCAAGCAGTTGCTGGTCCCCACTAATTTTGATAGTAGAAAAAAAAATCACTGAGGACCAGCAACTGTTTGGTTTGAAAAGATGTGACAGGATTTTACTTGGATACGTTTTTTTTACATCTCAAAAAGCTGAAATGTTATCAGGGGTGTGCAGACTTTTTATACCCACTGTAAAAATGGTTTAAAGGATGACTGTGTTTTTACTGTTTCAAACTTTTTATTTGAACTGTAAAATTTTACATAACCCTAAAAAAAATCTTTAAAAAAATGCTGTAGCATAATTTGTTTGCAGGTGATTTGCTTGATATTTTGTCTGATATTTTGCATCTAGTTAACCATTCAGGCATCTCTAAGTGTGAGGGTTTTTTTTTTTTTGGGTCCATTGTATATTGGTCATGGTATATTGGTCATGGTATATTGGATATATTTGTCAGACACATGTACCTTTATAACTCCACTCCAGACTTTTCACATTTGCAGTTAACAAAAAAATAATGTTACTAACTTTAAGTTTCAAAATGTGATTCATATAATTGTAGTGTAGGACCGTTAACAGGAGAAACTAATTTAGCATTTTTCCATTGGATATTTCCAACATTTAAATTACATTATATACTATATTTTAATCCACACATTTTCCACCACTTGTCGCTGTGGCAGCAGGCTGAGTAAGAACACCCATACAGCCTTTTCCCTGGCCACTTCCTCCAGCTCATTCTGGGGGATCCCAAGGCTTTCCCAGGCCAGCCGAGGGATATAATCTCTTCAGATTGTCCTCGGTCTGCCTGGGGGTCTCTTCCTAGGTGGAAATGTCCTGAACACCTCCACTGGAAGGCATCCTCTGGGAGGCATCCTTACCAGATGCCTGAACCAACTCAACTGGCTCCTTTCAACACAGAGGAGCAGCAGCACTACTCCAAGTCTCTCCCAGGTGTCCAAGTTTTGCACCCTGTCTCTCATGGTCAGCCCAGACACTCTGTGGGGAAAATACATTTCAGCTGCATATACCCACAATCTCATTTTTTCGGTCATTACTTAGAGTCATGACTATAGGTCAGAGAACATAAATCGACTGGTAAATTGAGAGCTTCGCCCTCACTTGTGAACAAGACCCCAAGGTACTTAAACTCCTCTACTTAGGGAAACAACTCACTCCATACCTGGAGTAGGCAAATCCACCCTTTTCAAGCTGATGACCATGGCCTATGATTTTGCGGTGCTGATCCTCAGTCCCATCACT
Source organism: Labeo catla (assembly GCA_012976165.1). NCBI lineage: Eukaryota > Metazoa > Chordata > Actinopteri > Cypriniformes > Cyprinidae > Labeo > Labeo catla. Next base: position 316,989 of record VONZ01000004.1, read on the forward strand.
TCATACACGGTTACAAACTGCCCATGTAAGCATTGAACGTCAAAATCTAATGAAGCCATCTGGAAAGAATCGGTCCTCGAATGTCACAAACAGGATTGGTGACAAGGGACAGCCCTAGTGGAGTCCAGCAGTCCCTGGGATCAAGCTTGTCTTACTGCCGAGGATGCAAACACAGCTTTCACACTAATTGTGTAAAGCCCTGGTAGCATGCAGTAGTACTTCTAGAGCGCCCACCCACAAGCCATCCCCGGGAACGTGGTCATATGCCTTCTCCAGTTCTACAAAATTCATGTAGCCTGGTAAGCAAAGTCCCCTGTCCCCTCCAGGATTTTTGCCTGCATAAAAAGCTGGTCCACTGTTCCATGTCCAGGACAGAATCCGCATTGTTTTTCTTCCAGGTCTGACAATTGGTCTGATTCTCAGAATCAGAATCAGAAAGAGCTTTATTGCCAAGTGTGCTTACACACACAAGGAATTTGTTTTGGTGACAGAAGCTTCCAGTGCACAGACAGGATCACAAGTGACAAGACACAGATAACAGAAATAAACAAGTGATTAGAATAAATATATGAAAAGACACAAACAATAGACAAAAAAATGAGTGATTAGAATAAATATGTGAAAAACAATACACAAGACAATATAATATAATTCTCATCTCCAATACTCCAGTATGGGCTTTCCCAGGAGGCTTTAAAGAGTGTGATTACTCTATAATTGAAACACAGCCTCCTGTTTTAAAAATGGGAACCACCACACCTGTCTGTCAATCACCAGGCACTGTCCTATATTCCCAAGCGATATTGAACAAGCATGTCAACCAAGACAGCCTGACTTCATCCAGGGCCTTCAGCATCTTGAGGCAAATCTCATCCACCCCTGGCACCTTGCCACTGCTGAGCTTTTTGACTACCTCAGTGACTTCTGACAGGGAAATGAACCAGAATTTCCAGAGTCATCCAACCCTGCCTCAGTTTGTGAGGGCATGTCCTCCGGGATTATCAAACTGTTTCTTCCACCTCCAGATTAGGTCAACAAGTCCTCATTCTGACTAACAACAGTCCATGCTTCCCTGCCTCAGCTATATTATTATTTGGCAGAACCTCTTTGAGGTCAACCAAAACTACTTCTCTATGGTTTCCCCAATCTCCTCCCACTCCTGAATTTTTGCTTCCTTGACCACTGCTGTGGTCCTTCTAGCCTGCCGATACCTGTCCGTAGAATCAGGAGACCCTCAAGTCAACCACTCCCGAAAGGCCTCTTTCTTCTGCCTGACAGCCTCTATCACTGCTGACATCCACCAGCGTGTTCTTGTGTTTCCAACTGCCTTTGCACTGGCACCAACGACCTTCCGACCTTCTGAACGTGTTATTAAGCAAGCTGTTTCAATTTGCAGCCGGTTTCTACCTACATAGCTAGCTATCTGAATAAGACCACCTTCAAGCCATATACAGATATATTCACGTGTCTTGTGTCGTATGTCATGCGGGGTCATTATCATGGTGTCATTATCATTTAAAGAAACGTGTACCAAAATGGGTCGCTGTGAACAGAGCTGATACTGACAAGGTAAAAAGTGTGTTGTTTTACATGATCATTGAGGAATTTTAACCAAAGCATGTTACAGACATTTCATGAAAACCTTAAAGAATCATACCAACTTGTGGAAAATGTGTATCTGATGTCCCCTTTAAACACACAGTAAGCCCAGAGCATCAACAGTATGGGTATTTCTAATTATTGGGGGGACTTGTCCATCTTAACATCTATAGTGATTACAGCCGAGATGTGTACAGTTGTAAATGGAAAAAAAAAAGATACAGCACAAACAGGTATGCTGTTAAAAAATAATTACGATGTATGAAATATAATATATACCAGTATTTTTCCAGTACCGGTATCCCGTGCATCCCTAATTGTACTGTAGAAAGATTAGGAAGAGTTCTGTTGATTTACACTGTGATCAGCTGTAATCACTTTATATTAGGCTTTCTCTTTTCAGTGACTGAGAAAAAGAATTGAAGCTACTTAAATCTGACAAATAATTTGAAAATTTCTATAAAGAAAAAAAGGCAAGCTTCGCCATGTCAGTTAATTTCAGGTTGCATAAGAATAATATCCAATCAAATATCTTCCTGTGCTGCCCTCTGGATACTTTGTCTGAGTTATCAAAAGCTAAATGGCTTGCAGGGATGCACCAGTTCAACTGTTGTCACATATCAGACCTTTGAAAGAGGTTTGTTTGATGCACTAGATGCAAACTAAAGTTATATACAGCATTCTGCTTGTAGAAATCATCAATTTATATAAACCCATACATCTGTTCTGATGAGGCATATGTGGCAAGTTTATCTTGTCATCTCGTGTGATTGTTTCTCAGTAGAACTTATGAGAAATTTGTGCTCATTTGTGCTGTATGTAAGCTCTTTGTATTATGGTGTTTTTGCAGTGTAATAAATCTTTTCCTGTTTTTCTTTGTTTTTTTGTGCAGCGGATGCCAATCACAGGCTGAATCTTTTCTACCTCGCTAATGATGTCATTCAGAACTGCAAAAGGAAGAACGCTATCATTTACCGAACCACCTTTGCTGACGTGCTGCCAGACGCCGCCCTGCTGGTCAAGTTAGTGAAACGCATGTTTGTGTACGAGTGTGATTAGTAGTGGCATTCTGTGCTGACTCCCTGTGTGTTTCTAGGGATGCTAAAGTGTGTAAGTCAGTGGACAGGATCTTCAGTATTTGGCAGGAGAGGAACGTTTATCCTGAGGAGCTGATCTCTGAGCTGAAGGCCAGTCTGCACAAGAAAGAGAAGGAGAAGGAGAAAGAGAAGGAGAAGGAAAAGGAGAAGGAGAAAGAAAAGGAGAAGGAGAAAGTTAAAGAGCAACAGCCTTCTGCTGGTCAGTTTCTAAGCTGGTCCAGTCTCAATGCTGGACTCAACTCTAACATATTCATAATATAGTTTTGTAAATTGTAGCTCTTGTATTGTATGCCATGTGTAACGAAGGCCAGCTAGTAAGTGCTGTGCAGGAAAACCTCACTCACCTGATCTCAGGAGGCGCACTTATTATGCATAACTGAACAAATAGCTTTCCAATATATTCTAATGCATTAAGGGACCTAGTGTTAAAAAAATAATTTCTAAAAATAACTTGACCATGTGTTTTCTTTTTTCCCTTTCTGCAGCTCCAGTCAACCCCAAAAATGCCCTGAAGTCTAAAATTGTTGCAGAATTTGTAGTAAGTCATTATCTGTTTTTAGGTTTACTTGAACTTTTACCCTATTATTATTATTACTATTACACTAATAATTAATGTCTTGTTCTCTTTGTCAGCCGCATGATTTTGTAGAGAGGTTAATGTCTTACAAGAACTCTCTGGACGAGAGCGATTTAAGAGAAAAGCAGTTAGCTGCTCTCAGAGTGGACGTCTGCAGCACTGAGGCCCTCAAAAGGTTAAAAGGTAATCAAATATTTCCCAAAAATTATATAACTATATACTATATAGCTATATAACTGCTTAGAGAAAGGCTTTTCCAACTTGCTCTCAACTTCCATCCATAGATAAAGCAGGAGGTAATAAGTTCTCAAAGGACTTTGAGGAGGGAAGCACAAAGCTGCAGGAATTTGTGACGTTCCTGGAGGGCCAGATAAAAGCAGGACCCCCACTGCTGGAGGCACTGGGAAATGCAGACATCTTTTACGAGATGCAATACAAAGAGGTCAAAATTGTTGCCAATGTGAGTCGACTCGGAAGTCTTAATGTTAGATTTATTCACTTTTTCTGACAAGATTTGTGAACATGTTTGCTTTGCAAACACAACTACTTTCTCAAAAGTATATGACTTCTGTACATCAACCAAGTGGGCATGGTGAATGGGTGATGCTAGTTTCATAGTCAAATATTGACCTTTTGATCTACCATTTATCATGTATCCTCATACTGTGCTTCTGTCAAATCCCTTATCACTTCCTGTAGGCGTATAAAGCTTTCGCCAATCGCGTCAGTAGCCTGAAGCGAAAGCTGGACGCTCTGAAAGCCACATTGCCCAGTCTGGATGAATCTCCCATCCCTTCCCCCTCTGAAGACGCCCCGTCCCCCACCGGCTCAGAGTCGCCCTTCCATGGCATGAGTTCCAGGAGTGGTTCAGGTAATGGGGATGGAAACGGAGGGAAAGGTTTGGAGCAACAGAAGGACAACAGAGACATAGAGGACATGGACATGTCAGAGGAAGAGGAAACGACAGCAAATGCTGGAATTGTTGGTGAGAAAAAGCAAAGGGGAAATTTAATTTAGAAATTCAGACAAGTCACAAATTTGACATTTAACTGACATAGTTCTTTGTCCTGTAGTTGACGAGAGGAAAGAGAAGTCAAGTCTTCCATCTGTATCCAAGAACACAAATGCAGCAACAAAAAGCTCCCAGATCACCGCTTCTAAACCATCCCAGGTTTTGGCAACTCCCACAAAGACGGTGTCTGGGTCATCAACCAATCAAACACCTCCTGCAAACACTACACCCATTACAACCACACCTGCACCTGCCCCTGTTGTTAACCCCTCCCCCCTGCAGGTGAACTTGGCCAATGTAGATCTGGGCAAGATCAGCTCCATTCTGAGCTCTCTCTCCAATGCAATGAAAACCACTGGTGAGTTTTCCGTTTGCAGAGCACAACAGACAGGTTCCGGAAGTAAAAATACCATTCAGATATATGTTGTTTTTATGTTAAAAACAGGGATGCACGATATTATCAGACCAATATCAGAACTGGCCAATAATGCCTTTAAATGTAAATATCAGCATCGACCCAATATAAAAAATGATGCCGATATGTCTTGCTGAGAAGAGGAACAACTCGCATGTGCTCAGAGTGTGCTAGTGATTAGTTCACGTTAGTATAGCTCATTCTTGAAGCAGAGTAGATTGACTGTTTTGGATCTCTGCGTTTAATCTGAGAATGCATGTACAGAATGACTCATTTGGTGTGTGATAGAGTAAACAGCAGCGGTAGCCTCCCCTGGGTCCTAATGCCTGTTCGTTAAGGATTTTTAATTCTGTTGGGGGTGCTGTTGGCCTGCTTCTAATAAAATGAATGTAAAATACACGTACATACACAACCCTGGCATAACAACGATCACAGAAACAAGCGAAGATGACACAAAAGCATATTCGAACAAAAGCCACCACAGATAAGTTGTGTGAAACGATGCAAAATCAACGTTACTCACCTATCAAAAAGAAACAATGCAACCTCTGCATCCAATTCCAGGCCTTCCCGCTCCTTGAGTTCTCTCCACTGCTGGAAAGCAGCTCCGGTATTTATGCGTGTACTATCTCTTTCCTGATCGTAACCCTTCTTTTTAATGTTTTATTCCTCTGATATTTTCTTCTTTTATTTTTTATCTTCCGTTTCTCTCTATCTATAGTCGATCTGCTAATATCCGTCCTCTGCACTCAAATTGATGCTTACAAGACACGCTCCTTACTGCTGATTGACTACAAGTGTGTTTTGGGACTAGGTCCGACACTGAGGTCAAAAGCATTTTTCAAATTTTTAATCAAAGTATATTAGAGACTTTTCATTAAGACCCTAAAGAATCATATCAACTTGTGGAAAATGGGCATCCGATGACCCCTTTAAGGTTACCACTGCATTTTTCTGAAGAAAAAAATGCAGTGATTGATATATAGTTTATTTATAGTTATTTTCAAAGTTTTAGTGTACAGTCATTATAAAAGAACTTAATTATTATTTAATTGTAATTCTAATAAGTTCTTGTTAAAAATAATTTGCCTATTTCCGCACTGGAGAGACTTGGTGTTGTTTCCAAACAAAAGGAAATGTATCTGTATCTGCATCGGCTATCGGTCAAAATGAGTTGGAAAAAATCCAATATCGTGCATCCCTAGTTAAAAATCAGGGTTCTCACGGGTCCTTAAAATCCCTGAAAGTTTGTGAAAATAAACATACATAGATACAGGTCCTTGAAAGTGCTTATTTATTTTGCGCAAAAAAGTTTTCTGGAACAAATCTGCATTTTTTTGCACAGAATTAGGTTGATTTTAAACTGTTGCGAAGGGTTGATTTTTCTCCCATGGGTTAATTTTTTTAAAATATTGCATGACTGGCATTTGACTGAAATGCTTGTATTAAAACATTTTGCATTCTACCTGTGATAAAACTGTGCAAGATGTTACGTTTTGAGATGGTACTGGTTGGAAGCCTTTTAGCTGCGTTTATGATCAATCTACACAAGGGTGACTGTAAAATATTCATTTTGGGTATGGAAATTTAAATATTTTGAGTTTTGATATGGGATACCGAATATTCTCTAGTTTTATGCAAAACAGAAATACGACAAATAGAATATCAGATCTCTGTCATATGGCCAAAAATAAATGCATAGTTGCGTTTTTGCATAGTTGTGTTTAACACATGAAAACTGTAGACAATGTATCTTACAAGGTAACACAATGTAACCTTATTCTCACTTGAAATGTGTCCCCACATTAAGTCCTTGAATTTGACTGTATTGGACTTGGAAAGTCCTTAAAAGGTCATTGAATTTGAAGTTAACCAAGGTGTGGGAACCCTGTAAAATACAACCTTCTCATTCCTTCCCTAAGTTTTCCCTACAGTACTAGTAAGCAAATGCTAAAAGCCAAGGCCGTTGAAAGAATTTGAGAACAGTTGTAGCTCATGACTTTGTTTTCTTTCTCAACAACCAGGTGTCAGTCCTGTTTCCCGTCCTTCCCCAGGCACACCTACCACACCATCCATCCATGCATCTTCCTCCAAAGCCCCTCCTTTGACCCCTGGCAGCATTCCCTCTTCAAATCCTCTGGCTAGCATCTTGTCTAAAGTGGATTTCTCCCCCGAGAACATCCTGAATGTTCTCACAAAAACACAGACTCACAGCCCCAACTTGCAGGGTAGGACATGTAACTTGTACACTACTGATTTCTAATCTGTTTGTCATGATGGAAGATGGGGTAACCAGTATTTTGGTATTTATTAAATCTCTGTCTTGCAGGTTTGTCCTCTCTCCTTTCTTCAGCTCGTTCAGGCACTCTCACAACTCCAGCCCCTGTTCCATCTTCATCTGCCTCTTCTTCATCTTCAGCTGTCACCACAGCGGCAGCAACCTCCACCACAGCAACCCCAACAACTCCAAAGGCCCAAAAGGCCACAGGCAACAATTTCAAGCGAGAGTCTGAACGAGAGAAAGGGAGAGAGTGGGAGAAGGTGAAAGAGAGGGAAAGAGAAAAAGAAAGAGAACGAGAGAAAGAAAGTGAGGAAGAGGCTGTGGTAGTGCCCAGCCTGGAGTCGAAGATCAATAGTTTCCTTCAGGGAAATCCTGGTTTCAGTGCTCTCGGACTTGGCTTGGATGACATGGGCAGCAATAGCCCTCTCCTTGTCGGTGGGGACAACCTGGACGGCACCCCTGTCCGAGACGAGAGCGGTAGCACACCCACCCAAGATGAAATTATGGACTCTCCCCATGTGCTCAGTGACCCCCAGAGTGCAGGCCTGTCTGGAGGTCATAACCTTTCACCTACAGCCTATCACAGTGACCCGTGGGATGCCGTGATCACTCCTCGAGAGGCTCTGGGAGAAAATGAGAGGAAAGACAGGGATTACCGCACACCGCCACCCTCACGACTTGCCGCCTTTAGCCCAAGTGTGACTAAACCAGTCAAGGCCATGAGTAAAACCAAAGAGGAAGAAGGCCTGAAGAAAAAATTACCGGGTTTGAACCTTCCTTCTGCTGCCATGCAAGATTCAAAGATGAAGGCAAAGATGGACGCAGAGGGAGAGAAAAGTGCGTCCTCCCGCAAGCCAAGTGTAGGATCTGACGATGGGACGAAAGACAAGGAAAGGAAGCCTTCAGTTGACAACGAAGACCACTATCATCGCATTGAGACTCTTGTTTCTTCATCTACCAATGAGGGAGCACCAATTGAAACCCTTGATTATGGCAACCGCATCCAGACGGTGGAAAGCATCCGCGTGGTTGGAAGAGGCCTGAGAAGAGGGAGCAGTGCTAGTTCTAGAGTGGGTGGGGCCTGGTATGAAGAGGAGGAGTTTATGGATGCCCCGCCTCCACACCACAGCCATGAGAATTCTGAGGAGTTGGGATTGGTCCCTCCTCTTCCCCTTCCTCTTCCTCCTCCCCCTCCTCTTCCCGCTCACCTTCCTCCCCCTTTGCAGTATCCACCTCCACCCTATGCAAGCGAAGACCCCGCACGACCTTCCCATGGCATTCCTCAGCACCATCCTCCCCCTCCGTTTTTCCCCTCTTCCATTCCTCCCGTCCCACCACCACTTCCTCCCATCCCTCAAACCCCACCTCCTTCCAGAGACTTCCCCCTTTCCTCAAACTCCACCGTTATGGTTGGAGGTGTCCTTGTCCCTATAGACCGAGTCCTACCCTATCCACCTGCCAACCTCCATCCTGATGGGGCGGGGCATGGGGGTAGCGGTGGTGGTGCCGCTCCTAGAGGTGGCAAACCCCAGCTCCCTTCCTTGTTAGGAGATCCCCCACGCCCAGGCACGGTGAAAGAGCAGTTTGTCTTGCGCCACACCCCACCTCTTCACCGGCCTGGCACCCCAGGAGTTCCTCCACCCCTCCTGGGCAGACTTCGAGAGGGGCCCAGTCCCACACCACCATCACCCTCTACCCCAACCACACCTACTCCTCCATCCCCTGCTGGGGAACCCCATCCTCATTTGTCTGCCCCCAACCGCCTACCCCTGAACACCCCAAATCAGAGACCCCGCCGCCCTTCCTCCCCTCTGCCCCTCCTCCAATTACCAAACCAGCATCACACACTTCGTTCCCCACAGTTTCCCAGAGGTTCCCTGCCCCTGCCGCCCCACCGCGACCCTCTTCTACCTGGGACAAAGCGTCCTGCTGCTGGTTTCGGCAGTGGGCCTTTCAGCCAGCCCAAAAGGCCATTCCTGCCCCCTCGATATTAGCGTCTTAGAATGAGTGTTAAATGCTCTGTACAAGCTGAAATAGGAAGTGTAGCAAGTTGCATCACCTGCAAATTGCAGCTTGAAAGTTATATTGCATGTAAATACACATGCACCGAAACGCCCTGCCCCAGAGCAGCCACATGTTACAGCACTACTCTTCTCAGAGAAAGAAGCTTTCAGATACCCTAAAAATGAACTAGGAGGAGGAGAATGTGGAGATCCAGAAACATCCATGGAATATGAAGGAAGGCAAAAGGTGGTTATCCTGTTCAGTTGGTGTAATGTGAGAGCGGTTGTTGAGTGTATGAGTGTGTGTGGTCTATGGATGACTTGTAAGTAGATACGCTGACTATCTCTTTCCTTCCAGTAACCGTTCCTTCACTTCTCCACCTTATAACACTTGCTTTTTTTTCTATGTAAAATACTTGTTTCTGCTGTTTGACGGGTTACAGATTACTGTTTGTTTTTGTTGTTTTTTTTTTTGGTCTGTTAACCTGTTACTCTTTCACTTTGAGCGTAAAGCCATGGGATTTCAACTTTGTTTTATTCCTGAGTGATTAAATTATTGACAAAGATGTAATGCTGGGCAACCATAATGGCTTGTAGTGATCTTTAAGCTTCATAAAGCAAAAATATAGCCACACTATCAACCTTCACCAAGATGTGAAGATTTCGGCTCACATTGCGTACAATATAAGCTAACGAAGTGTTCAAGGCATAACTACGCGGTAGTTTTCAATTGCTTTTCAAGAGTTCCTGTGCGTTGGTTTTTTTTTTTGTTTGTTTTGTTTTGTTTTTTTCCTTTCCTTGATAGAGTTCTTACATGTATTCTGATTAATAAAAAGCATTGTGACAAGAAATATTATTGAAAGGAAGGAGACTTTTTTTACAGGTCGTCTCATGCTTTAAGAACAAATGTACCTGGATTATTTTGTCATTTTGTCTTTAACAGCAATTCTATTCTTTCCTGTAAATCTTATATCTTAATGATGTCCAACATGTTTTCAGAAACATGCAGAGCTTGAGTACACAGCTCTGAGTATTATGTCCAAACGAAAGTTGAGGAAAGAATAAGTTGAATTATTTTCAGTTTTTCCATTGCATCTGAAATGTTCATCTTTTAAGTCAGTTCTTCATCTCTAGGATTTATGAGAGTTTAATCCTTTATCATGTACACATGATTGAAATGTGAGTTCTTGTCTTTGTTCTACCCAAGCCACTCTTTCATGCTTTGCATTTTCAGAAAGTGATGTCACATGCATTGTTCCTAAAACGAACGCAAGTGGTACATCTTTTCACAACGTTGATAGATTGCTTTTCAACAAATGTTTGACAACTTAAATGTGAATATAACATGTACATTTGTTGTAGACTCATGCATTGTGTAAGAAAAAAAATAGTTGAAATCTTTCTTTCAAGTACTGAAATGTTGAATATTTGAGGAGTGTGGTTTGGTGTCTTCATTTGGACAACATTTGCATTCATTGCAAGGAGTATTTCAGAAAATCTACACACTTATTTAACAATATATTGTGATGGCAGCTTTGTTGCAAAGCATTGCTTACAATGCACAAACAATGCACAAACAATGAAATTCAGAATGAATCTGCAGGAGGTGTAAAGTTGTGACAGAAATGTGAAACTGTGAGTCACTCAGTTAAATCAACTTCTATACATTCTGTAAGTTGCACTACAGGTTTACTTCTCAATCTTGGTGTAAAATTTGGTTTTATTCAGTCATATCAAAGATACAGATAACTGTCTGGGTTGACTAGTTATTTAAACTAATTGACAGGACTATTCTCAGAAACCAAAACACTGAAATGCCTAATTGTTCTGCAGCTACCTTAAGGCATTCCTCACAGCAGATGCCATACCGACGTCTCAGAAGTTTAGTCAGTTTTCTTTGCAAATACAGAGTTTATTCAGTAGGTAAATGCAGACTTGAGTATTATGGCCCTACAGTAAAGATATTGCTGATTGATTGTAAGCTCTGTATTAAGAAACTGAACAAACAGCAAATTTAAACATCAAGCTGCTCTTTTTTTATTTTATTTTGCATTTATATTACTGACTCTTGTCCTTCCAGAGAATAGACTGATCTAGATCTCCACACCATGACTTTAACAATATATAGTGTTTTTGTTTTTGTTTTTTTTTTATAGTAAACTCCTATTCATTCGAAGGGAATGTGTCTGACATCTGCACACAGCCAGCTAAACATCATCAGACTAGATGTCATGTCAATTAGAGGAGATCCTCATTTCTCACTTTGTGACATCCCTAATGATCACTGATATTGTATGTGCAAGCAAAGATTGCCAGAGTATTGTATACTATATTTAATGTCACTAATGATCAGTGATTACTTAATTGCGTTGTTCACGTCTGAAACATTGTGCGCTTGTGGAATTTGGCTTAGTTTTGTAAACTTAGCAATCCTATATCAGTGAAGGGTCAGTCATTTTCCCCACTGTTAGCCTTTTCAATGACCAGTTAATCATGCAAATATAAAACACTCTCTATACATGCAAGTTTATGCTGTGTTTGCACTTAACTTAAGTAGGTGAAAGCTAATGGTGAAGGAGTGTGGTTTAATACATTTGCAAACAGACACTAAAATCAGATCTACACATTTACTTGAAACTGAGATGGAGCTGTGTCTGGAACACACTTATAATGTACTTTAACTGTTTACAAGCAGATTAATGACATTCAAATGTTACATTTTACAGTAATTTTCATGGTGAACTTATTTCTTAACTTCATGCACTACTTAAGTTGTAGTAACAAAGTCTGCTTATGTATAATTGCTTTTATGAACACTGGAACGATGTCCTTATAAAGATTCCCTCAGGAGACAGCACTCACTAGTTTAATTATACACTTACAAAGGTGTATTTATATTTGAGGCATTTTGCATTTCGTCTCTAGGGTTCTGTAGAAATAACAGGGTGCTGATGTGAGTGCATGTAGATTTTTTTTGTTTACCCCGCACAAGACGCATCAGGTCAGGCAATTAGAGGCAGAAGTGATGGAGCAGAGGAGTTTAACTTGAGCTTGTTTCTCTAAATCTACTCTTTTGCTTTGATTCGAAACGCATGTAGTTTTCCCGCTCATAAGCCTTCGCTGTTGTCTATTTTTCAGTCCTCCGTAAAATCCGTTTATCTGAATGTGGTGTGTTTACATGCAGGAGAATCCAGAGCGTTTAGCTGTCAGTGAATGTATTATCTTGCGCACTGAGTGGACGCTCGTGACGCACGTCTGGCTCTGCTTCTCATTGGTTGTTCCTCACGCAGAGCCCGCCCTCCTTCGAATTCCTTCGGCGAATCGGGTTTCTTGCTCTGGGACGATGTAATAGTTCCGGTAAAATGGCGGCCCGCTGAGAGAGGGCAACATTTGGTGTTTGGAGGAGAAATAATGGAGCCGTAGCTTTGAGTTTGGACTGTAAAATGGTCGTAGCTGTGTTTTCGAGGTGGCCCGTCTGTCGGGCAGCAGTGAGGGCAGCGGTCCGGGCCAGCAGATACTACGGGAAGGTGTGCGCGCTTCTCAGTGCAGGATTGTGTGTGTTGTGACTGAAGTCAGTGTGCAGGAGGATCTGACTCATGCAGCACTGCAGTGATGCTCTGACACCCTGACATGTCATTATATTACACACATCGGTGTAACTGACTCGTTTTAGTGTAACTGAGAATCGGGCGCACATAGCAATGTATGTGTGTTTATATAAGTGATCATGAAAGTTTTGGATATAGACACTTGTACATTTTCAATTATAACCTTGTATTATGTGTGTGCTCTTATTTTATTTAAGCATTGTTTTTGGTTGTATTTATTATTATTATTATTATTATAACATTTGTTCATTACTACAGCTATGAAAAGGTCTGTGTAGTGTAGTATAAATAGTAGTACAGAGGGGATTAAAAATCTAAGACTACATTGAACATCGTATTTTAATTTTAGGATTTTTAGAAGAAAAAAACGTCTAATTAAAAGAAATGTTATTATGGAAAATAAAAAAGAAATAAGACAAAATATGACAGTCGATCATGTAGTTTCAGTGCAGCTTTTATACCGTACAAGACACCAAATACTGCAACATTCTCATATTCATCGTTTTTAGTTTTTTTTTTTTTTTTTTTTATTGATTTATTTTTGTACACTAAAAACACAATTCTGGTTTGTAATTTGTAATGAAATGAATGCCTCACATTTTCATTAGTGGGCTATTATTTTTGGACTTTGTTAGAAGTGTAGTGATTCTTTATGTGGTCTGTCTGATCTAATAATGCTAATAATAATTGATAAGTAATTTAATTCTCTGATAACGTTAAAAAGTAATTTACTCTCTGACCTTGAAGTTTTACTTTCATACAAATTATTTTTATTTTATTGTATTATTTTTCCCTACAGGTTTAACAGTCTGTGTGATTAAGGTCATGCAGGAGCTCAGTTTAATACAGTTGTTAAATTTGTCTGTGAGACTAGAGAATTCCAGTGTTTTGTTTTTTTTTGTTGTTGTTTTTTTTCTTCCTTAATTTACCTTCAACCTTTCTAACTCATTTTTATTTCTGAAGTGTTCAAACCGTCCCTATAATGTTATTCAGTGAAAGCCTTTCTGCACAGTGACTGATGGGCTGTCTGTGAATCTCAGACTTACACGTTTCCTCTCTCTGTTGCAGCTGCATCCGTCTACCAGTCAGACCGAGCGCTTACGGATATTCGAGTCTCTCCGTGACCGGCATGTGACCGGAGCTGCTGAGGATCTCACAGCATCAGGACAGGATCTGACCATCCGATTGGCTGACGGCAGGACAATCAAAGGGTCAGCTGGCGTGACCTCACCATTACAGATCGCCAAAAATGAGCGGTAAATATGAGCTACAGACTCAAGCCTTCTGACTTGCTATGAACGGTGCTTTAGATCAGTTGTTCTCAACCTTTTTGACTTGAAGGTCTTACATTGTCTAGCACAATTTTATATTGTATATCACTTTAAGGAGTCAGTTAGGTTTGGAGCACTGGTGCTCCTAAAAAGAAAAGTAAGCGCAGAGCCCTGCAGATGAGAAAAATATATATTGTTTATGAAATTGCAAATAAAACAGTCTTTCAGCTTTTTTTTTTTTTTTTTATATATCTCAGAATGTTGCAGATAATCAAATCTGACACATTTTGCTTTAGACTGTTGTTACTAATTGCTATGTATGCCATAATGTGTGTATCTATGTGTTTTTGCAGTGTCAAAGGTGCAGTGGTGGGCAGAGTAAATGGAGATTTGTGGGATCTAAGTCGCCCTCTTGTGGAGGACTGTGAACTGCAGCTGCTGGGTTTTGATTCGCTAGAGGGCAGACAGGTACAAGTTTTTGTCTTTAAGAGTTTTGTCTCGAAGGGTTAACTTTTAATAGCATGTCTGAGTAATATTTCACCCTAAAACCAAAAAAATAAAATAACAATTGATTTTAATATTTGATGTTTATTTTGAATTGGGGTAGTGTTGTAGGTTTGTTTAATTGTTATTATTTATTCAGTGCTTTTTGTTTTATTGATATGAAATGTGACCTGTGCATGTTTTGGTGTGATTGACAGTGAATATGTGAATGGTTGTGTGTGTATCTCTGCTGCAGGTGTTGTGGCGGACAGGAGCGTGTGTTCTAGCGAGTGTGATGGAGAGTCACTTTAGCGCTCACGTGTGTCGAGAGGGAGTCTCTGACACGGGCCTGTACTGTGATTACCAGCTCCAAAACAAGTAAACACTGTCTGTTCCCTTTACAGCCCCTGATATAAGCCAGTAGTCTACTGTACTGTACCTGCTGTTTATTTTAAATGCATTAAACTAAACCTAAGAAGTGAAATATGACTGTAGTGCTATATGTGTTGTAGCACTCTTTCTCTGTTGGATGTGGAGCAGAGGTGTAAGCAGATGGCAGCTGGGAAGATTCCCATCATCAAGTTTGAGGTCACGGTACAGGACCTGAAAGAGCTCTTCCAGGTCAGCTTTTCCTCCTGTTTTTGAACTTTACAATGTTTTTATACCAATGGTTTGTTGTTTTTGTAGTTTAGCTTTCCTTGAGCTTAATTGTGTAGATAAAGCATATAAAACAGTTGACCAAACCTATATTCTACAGATGCATAATTTGAGAAAATATCAATTAGCAAAAATATTGTAATTTTAGTTAGTTAATTAATTTTTTTTAATTTGTGGATTTTTTTATATTTTTTTGTTGTTGTTGTTATTACAAAATAAGAATTATTACATAATAAAATTATTATTACTGTTGTAATAATTCACTGTAAAATAAAAAAAATACTATTTAGGACTAATAATAATAGCAATTATCGTTTTATTTTACAATACCACTGTCACAGCATTTTGTGTGTTATTGCGCTAAACTGTAACCTAGTTTTGGTTTTATTTTGATTAACTGTGCAGCCCTGCTATAATCTGTACATACGCTATCATTCATTTACAGACATTTTGGAAGACTTGATTGTTCTGTTGACCAGTTTATCAGTGAATTAATTGAAAATAGTGAAAAAATATTGTTGGTGTAGTACATGAGGACAAAGTTTAAAAATAGCATTTCTTTGAAATGGAAATGCTAATTTGTATCAGTTTCATGCGCCTTTGTTGAATAAAATATATATTTAATTCAAAGACCTTGTATTATTACCCAAAGAACCTAAGTGCTTCTGAAAGCATGAGATGAAACTAAAGCTGAATGTATTCATAAACTGCTTTAAAAAATTTGAAATTGCATTAATGTGTAAATAATGTGTATAAACTGTCACATTGCTAAAACATTCAGTTGAGGAACCGTAGTTGTTTGCAAAACAAAATGTACATTTTTTCAATCAATTGCATTCGATGCATTCTAGGTGCTTAAAAATATGCGTTTAATTCAAAAGTGTAGTGTTTCACAGTGATTTGTGTGCGTTTGTAGGATGATGCTGTCAGACTGCAGCTGGCTGAAGAGCAGATGATGGGAAACACGCTCAGTATCTACAGGTCTGAAGTCTCTCAGTGTCCTGCTGGAGTAGATGCCGTGTGTTTGGTGTCTGATGTGTGTGTGTTTCACTCTGTCAGGTGTGGAGACAGTGTGGGTGTGTGTTCAGGTGTTCTTCTGCCGCACACAGGCTTCCTGAAAGCCTTCAAGATGCTTCAGGTAGCTCTCACTCTTCTCCTCTGTTAGTGTGTGTTTGAGTGTGTTTGTAGCTTAAATAGTGTGACAAAGGTCACTTAATCCTGCTGTTCTGCTGTAGTAACAGTGCTTGTATTGTGTTGCGTTGGTTTCCCTAGCAGCTTCCTGTTGATAGCATTAATATCTCTCACTCTTCCCGTTTCACACTTTCCCTTCTCTTTCCACTGGCTGTTGTTCTCTCTTTAGGGTCATGACACGGGACTAAGCTCAGCTTTATTTATGGAACATTTTGTTTTTTTAGTCCTCTGTTTCTTTGAGCAGTTCACAGCGTTTCTGATTTTGTTTAAATGAGAGTTCAGACTGCTCTTGATATTGATGTATTCTTATGTTAATGTGATGTAGCGAATTTAGCTCAAAGGGAAATGTATATAAATAATTACAATTAATTATGATTAATTACAATTACTTATATCAGCTGCCAGTAGTAACTGTAGCAGAATCAATTTTCCATCAACTAATCTGTTCGCTCAGCGAACATTCAGTATAATCTTTATATCAACTCTAAGAAATGATATTTTCTTGGCCACAGAAAATAACTTTCTTAAAGTACCATTGCATTAGAGCAAGTAGCTCGAATCGGAATCGTAAAGGGACATTAATTTGCAAGGCAGAATCAGAATCAAAACTCATGTAATTTGTGCACAATAGTTTATTAACGAAGGACTAACACATAACTAATCTAAACAAACAAACATGAAATCACTCATACATGGGGAAGGGTCAGTGAGAAGCAGTTAGAGAGAGAGAAGGAGCATGAAGCTATGGAAAAAAGTCAGTTAACCACCTGCTGTGAAACCATCAGTGCTGTCTACAACTTATACTAAACCTCTGTATTGTTTAGTTAAATGTACGATACTTGCATTGCCTTGGTCGTTGAACAAGTGTCCAAATGCAGTCTCTGGTGAAGGTCTTGATGGTTGGAGCAGTGGTGGTTTTGGAATCGTGATCACGTTCTTCTGGGTCCGAAGAGTGATGAACTCCAAAGATGTTCTGACTCGATGGTGACTGGGAGTTTCATCCCATGTGACAAGTGAAGAAGAACCAAGAGCTGAGAGGGACTCAGCTGAAGTCCTGTGATCCTTGGGGAATGGAAAGACAAGGCCGCAAGGCCTGGCGCGTGCTTAGGGAAGTCCTGAAGAGTTCTAGCTCATCTTCTTAGGTTCTAAAAGAACCACTGACTGACTGAGGCGAGTCATGAAAATGAATTCAGGAGTTGAGTGGAAGTGTCTGGCTCTTAGTGGTCGAGAGCCAGTGTTGGGCCTGTCGGGCCTGCCAGGCACGCCCTGTGCCGGCTCAGGCTCCCCGTGGGTTCCTCCACACGGGCAGCAATCGGTAGATGTTGCAGACGAGTGAAGAGTGAAGAGAGAGGAGAAGAGAGAGGGGTCGATGCCTTTAAACTCTCTGGAGGCTGTGCCTCCAGGAGGTCCATGAACCAATGGTAACTTTCACCTTTGGAGAGAAAGTTTACGACTCTTTGTCTGTGAGCATGGTAATTTGCATATGTAATTTGATTGGGTGTTGATGCAAAAAACTACTAAGGTTTCTTAAAACACTAACATGTTGCAAAGGTATCAACATTTAATTTACACCATCTTTTAGATCATTAAAATACGAACTTAAAGAGTCCAAGCATGACATAGGTGGGTTATACTACTAGTCATCTATCATAACGCATGCATAAAACAGTAGAAAGACAAATACGAATACAACAGACAAAAATTAAAATACAATGCAGTAATACTGTACACAATAACCTGTGCTATGTGTGATAGGAAGGTCAAAGAAAGGTTTGTCTGTGAATAAATAGGAAAGAGTCTATGTCTATAGGCATTGTGTCTTTCCTATGGCAAATGTAGCATGGGCAGATGTGCATTCCTTGAAGCAATAAAACCTCTTATCAGATAGTCACCGTGGCAACTAAGCCCTTTTGGGGTGTTATTTGCTTTGGGGGGTTGTCTTCAAACTCCAGCATGTAGCTGGGTTGTTGGTTTTAAAGATTATTTGTTAAATGTAACAAATAACTGTATGTCTGATTGGTCCAGATGCTACATATTCCCCCCCTTTCGAACGTTGTTGTCTGTCCAACAGACAACAGCGAGCGATGTCCGAGGTGCAGAACAATCAGACATGCACCTGTCACTCATGGCTGGGAGAGAGCGGTGGCTCTCTGGTTGTTGGTGTCACTAGGAGTGGTTGGGGTGCTGTCAGGTGGTGTGCTGTGATGGTGTAGGCAGTAGCAAGGCGCAGGTCCTTGAGCTTGTGCAGCAGGTGTCATGGCAGTGTCACCTGTCGTCCTGAGGTGATTTGGCCTTAGTCAAATGGTTGCTTTAGGTGTTGTTTTGAACAACTGGTTGACTCTCACTTGTGAGAGGGCAGGTGATTCCGGGGGTCACAGGGAATCGTAACGGAGATGGTAGTGTGAAGAGAGTTTCAGACTGACCTAGTGATGATGGCAGGAGGGCAGCAGGTGGTTGTTAGCCCTCTGTTCTGCTTGAACGTCACTAAAAGTCTGATGTTGGCAGTGTTGCTTTGCTTTGGTGGCAACACTGGTTTAAGCTTGCCTGAGTTGTGTTGGTAGAGGTTTGGCTGTTGGGCCTGTGGGCCCGTTGCTCTATCCAACGTAGTCTGGCTGCTCCTGGGGTGTCGGCTGGTTTTGCAGGATGCTCCTCCTCTTGAGGAGTCTGATGCTATGTTATGTTTGACAAGTCTGTCCTTTCCGGTACTTCTCAGTGGAGTTTTGTTCAAGGAGCTCTTTTGCTAGTGTCAGCAGCTCCTGTAACTCAAAAGTGGGTGTGTCCAGCTGTCGTTGTGCACCCTCCATTTAGCACCTGTGTGAAAGGTGTGGAGGAGGATGTGGTTGACTGCTGTTGGACATACCGTGGTGCTTGCAGGCTGAGGATGCCCTTTTCCATGGCTCCTCCCAGTGGTTGGTCTGGAACCTGGGTCTGTTGCCATGGCGATGGTTATGTCCTCTGCTGGCTAGTGTCTTTCTGTAGAAGGGCCTGGCATTGTGGCAATGCTGGGTGCCTTCTGGTGCCTGCTTTGAATTCTGGGTTGTGCAGTCCAGAATCAGTGGGTTCTTACAAACACCTTTGGAGGAGGCCTTGTGCTTGTTAAAGGCCTTGTGTGTCAGGTCACGCAGTTGTTGAATAGGCATTGATTGAGGGCAGGCTAGAATGCCTAAATGGTGACTCACAATAGGATGCAGGTTTTGGAGGAAGAGGCTCTTGAAGCTGGTGTCCTCCTCCATCCCGGGTTCATTGCGAGCTCCGAAGTAAGCTCGTCGAAGTCTGTGGTAGTACACATGTGGAGTTTCATACCGGCCCTGTTTGGTGTCCAGGGCAGCGATCAGTCCGTGTTCAGACTCTGGGTCTGAGAATTCCTTAATGATGGCTTGTCTTAGCTGCTGGTAGTCCGATTGGATGTGTCCTGGCTGTCGAGCCAGGAAGTGTCGTACCTCTGGGCTAGAGGTGATCCAGAGCAGATAAAGTCTATCTTGGTAGTTCACACATTTCCAAGACTGAAGGAAAAATTCAATCTCTCTCATGTAAGCGTGGACGTCATGGTCACCTGCAAGTTCTGGTGTGAATGCAGGGATGTTTCTGGCCATTCGATTGAGTTCTTTGAGTGTCACTTCATGTATCACTTCAGAGTTCGTCTGAATGAACTCTGTTCCTTCTGCAGCTGCAGAGGTTTCCTGGAAACTGACTTGTGAAGTGTTAAGCAGAAGGTCTTGGCCCCCCCCTTTGTATCCGTGTACAGGGGCATGGGGGTTTGCACTGCTGGCTGTGTGACGTGCAGCAGGGTGTCTTTTACTTGAGTCCATGCATAGTCGGTAAGACTGTTTCAGTTCTCTCTGAACCATGTCAAGCTTCTCTTTAATGTTGCCGAATTGCTGAGTCAGGGTTTGGACTTCAGCTCTGGCTGCATGCAGATGGCCTTCTAAGGCCTTAACTCTAGTGTCTCTCTCATTAAGTTCCATGTATGCTGTTTTTAACAGTGACTTTGTGTGAAGCAGTTCTCTTTCCAAATCTTGTCTGGTGGCCTTTTCAAGCTGCTCTCTGTGTCTGGCAGCTGTCAGAGCCTCCTGAAGACTGGTGATTTCCTTCTGTTGCGTTGTTCTGTCAGGTTCCTCGTGCCTGTCCTGTTCCTTCTCTTGCTGAGCAGGTGTTGGTTCCCTTTGGAACTCTGTGACTTGCAGTTTCAGTTCATTTACCTCCAGTCTGAGGCCCTTGAGGGTGTGGGCCAAGGAGAAAATGATGCTGGTCAGCTCCTGGTTGTCCAGGCTGGGTGTGAGGTGTCCCCTGGTGTCGCAGTCCCGCTGTTCCTTTCTCTGCCATTGCAGGTTGTTGGCTGCTTTCGGCTGAAGGGTGTCCACCACAGTGCTCTGCAGGGTCTCCAGGTGTTCCTGGTGGGTGGCAGGGCTGGATGTCTGAGGCATGCTGGTTCACTTGTGGGAACACGAGAGAGAAATGCAGACGGCAAATGCAAGTACGTACAGAGGTGTTAGCTATCTGTATAGGGAACGGCTCTCTAGGCCGTGTAAGGTGTGAATAGCTGGTTAGAGCAGCTAGTGAGGTGGGGGTGCTAAGATTTTGTGCAGGTCAGCACAAAGAGAGGGTTTGAGTAACTTTGATGGGCTGTAAGCAAGGGGGTCAGCTAATGACCAGGCTTTACCTGTAGTCAAATTATTACTCAAAACACTGATGGTTCACAGGTTTGGTCACTATGAAGGTACCAAATACACAAACTGAAATAAAATCAGAAAGAGACAGAGGGAGAAGGAAGGGCTTTCCTTATTTAGTTTAAGATAGGAGGTATGACTACGCAGTTGTTCCTTGTTCAAAGGCATGCTGCAGTAGGGTCATAAATCTAGGGAGACTGTTAGCTAAGCTAGCAGGGACACATCAAACATCTCAAGGTAAATAAGCAGAAACACTAGGAAGTGTTTCTAGTCTTCTCAGGGCCTATGGCTCATGTAGCAGGCCTGACTGCTAAGGAGTAAGGAGAGACAGGAATTAGTCTACTAATGACCTGTACGGTTCATAAAGGGGACATCAGTTGCTAGAACTGCTATAATCCTATACCAAGAGGGAAGTTAGTGATGGTCGGATAAACTAAAATAAGGAACGAAAAATGAAAATATCCTAATAGCTTTAGGAAGCTAAAGGAAAAGTAAAATAACTTGATTTAATTAAATTGGTGACTTAATTAAAATCAATTTAGCTGAACAGGTACAGTCAAGCTAAACAAAGGTAAATGAAATGAAATCAAAAAGAGGTAGAACAAAGTCAAAATAAATTAACGCAGTTAAAACCCAAGTATGTGAGGAGGGCCAACCTAACTGAGTCTAAGCAGAAGGTTATAGCCCAAACAGGAGGTGAAACCAAGAGAAAGGAAGAGAGAGAGGAGAGGAGTGGCTTGAACATTACGCTTTACACTCACACATGTCTAAACTTTAGTCGGATGCTAATAGCTAACAGTTGAGGTAAAGGGCTTAGCTTAAATGCCTGTATGGCTGCTAAAGAGTTAGCCTTAGCTACACTCAGTTCTACTCAGTTTACACAAGGGTCTGTGATGTGTATGCTGTTATAAGATTAAACCGGAAGAGGCTGCTCTCAACTTCCGGGGTGAGACGTTGCTAAGAGACCGATGCATGTTCACAACAACGAACAAGCTGAGCAGAACTTGTGCTGCTGTGAAACAGGCATGGGAATCTTACACGCAGTCAGTTATGACTTTTTGCATACAACTTCATTCACAAATCAGATCAGCACATTCACTTCACAGACAATGGTAAATTCCTAGTTAGCTAAGCTAGAATTACACCATTAATTCGCTATTCATTTGCATAATCTTTATGATTACAATGATATGCGATAGTTACAAGAAGGCCTTAATTCGGAGAAATGAGGAACATCGCTCAAATCACCATTACAATAACAATACTGTAGCAAGATTTCTTCGTCGCTCAGTTTTAATATCAATGCAAGTGGGATTTCTTCGCCATGCAGATTATTTAATGCCGCTAATCTGAAATTTCCTTGTCAGACAAGACTTATGCATTTAAAGCTAAAAGTGGGGATTTCTTCGCCCAAATTTAGATGAATTTATTCATTTATGTGGTCTGCTAATCTGAGATTTCTTCGTCAGAGAAGACTTACTTCCACATTTAAAGCTAAAAGTGGGGATTTCTTCGCCCAAATTTAGATTAATTCATTCTGGTACCATTTATACGGGCTGCTAAACTGAGATTTCTTCGTCAGAGAAGGCTTACGCTCTACTAACAACAGAAATTAGGATTTCTTCGCTAATATCAGGTTAGTTTCTTATCGTACGATTTAAAAATGTGTTATAGCATTGAACAAGTTTCTACTGCTCGTGGTAGGGCACATTCAAGCTATAGTCTATCTGATGTTATCAGAAGCTGCATGTGTAAGACGTTAATAAAATTTATGGGACAAACACAAAAGTTTGATATTGAATCTGCTTGCAAATAATGTTTAAACGATGGCCGCGTCCTCCACCATTATGTGCGAATTTAGCTCAAAGGGAAATGTATATAAATAATTACAATTAATTATGATTAATTACAATTACTTATATCAGCTGCCAGTAGTAACTGTAGCAGAATCAATTTTCCATCAACTAATCTGTTCGCTCAGCGAACATTCAGTATAATCTTTATATCAACTCTAAGAAATGATATTTTCTTGGCCACAGAAAATAACTTTCTTAAAGTACCATTGCATTAGAGCATGTAGCTTGAATCGGAATCGTAAAGGGACATTAATTTGCAAAGCAGAATCAGAATCAAAACTCATGTAATTTGTGCACAATAGTTTATTAACGAAGGACTAACACATAACTAATCTAAACAAACAAACATGAAATCACTCATACATGGGGGAATGGTCAGTGAGAAGCAGTTAGAGAGAGACAAGAGAATGAAGCTATGGAAAGAGTCAGTTAACCACCTGCTGTGAAACCATCAGTGCTGTCTACAGCTTATACTAAACCTCTGTTTGTTTAGTTAAATGTACGATACTTGCATTGCCTTGGTCGTTGAACAAGTGTCCAAATGCAGTCTCTGGTGAAGGTCTTGATGGTTGGAGCAGTGGTGGTTTTGGAATCGTGATCACGTTCTTCTGGGTCCGAAGAGTGATGAACTCCAAAGATGTTCTGACTCGATGGTGACTGGGAGTTTCATCCCATGTGAAAAGTGAAGAAGAACCAAGAGCTGAGAGGGACCCAGCTGAAGTCCTGTGATCTTTGGGGAATGGAAAGACAAGGCCGCAAGGCCTGGCGCACGCTTAGGGAAGTCCTGAAGAGTTCTAGCTCATCTTCTTAGGTTCTCCAAGAACCACTGACTGACTGAGGCGAGTCATGAAGCTGAATTCCAGGGTTAAGTCGAACTGTCTGGTTCTTTGTGGTCGAGAGCCACAGCTCTGTATGTTGGGCCTGTCGGGCCCGCCGGGCACGCCCTGTGCCGGCTCCGGCTCCCCGTGGGTTCCTCCACACGGGCAGCAATCGGAAGATGTTGCAGACGAGTGAAGAGAGAGAAGAGAGGGAGAAGAGAGAGGGGTCGATGCCTTTAAACTCTCTGGAGGCTGTGCCTCCAGGAGGTCCATGAACCAATGGTAACTTTCACCTTTGGAGAGAAAGTTTACGACTCTTTGTCTGTGAGCATGGTAATTTGCATATGTAATTTGATTGGGTGTTGATGCAAAAAACTACTAAGGTTTCTTAAAACACTAACATGTTGCAAAGGTATCAACATTTAATTTACACCATCTTTTAGATCATTAAAATACGAACTTAAAGAGTCCAAGCATGACATAGGTGGGTTATACTACTAGTCATCTATCATAACGCATGCATAAAACAGTAGAAAGACAAATACGAATACAACAGACAAAAATTAAAATACAATGCAGTAATACTGTACACAATAACCTGTGCTATGTGTGATAGGAAGGTCAAAGAAAGGTTTGTCTGTGAATAAATAGGAAAGAGTCTATGTCTATAGGCATTGTGTCTTTCCTATGGCAAATGTAGCATGGGCAGATGTGCATTCCTTGAAGCAATAAAACCTCTTATCAGATAGTCACCGTGGCAACTAAGCCCTTTTGGGGTGTTATTTGCTTTGGGGGTTGTCTTCAAACTCCAGCATGTAGCTGGGTTGTTGGTTTTAAAGATTATTTGTTAAATGTAACAAATAACTGTATGTCTGATTGGTCCAGATGCTACATATATATATATATTTATATATATATATATATATATATATATATTTTTTAATAGCAATATGGAACAAAATAATCCTATTGAAATCTATGTGATAAACAAGTTTGGTCAAAAGAAAATTAAAGGAGAAGTCCACTTCCAGAAAAAAGATTTACAGAAAATGTACTCACCCCCTTGTCATTCAAGATGTTCATGTCTTTCTCTCTTCAGTCTTAAAGAAATTATGCTTTTTTGAGGAAAACATTTAAGCATTTTTCTCCATATAATGGACTGATATGGTGCTCCAATTTTGAACTTCCAAAATGTAGTTTAAATGCGGCTTCAAACGATCCCAAATGCGGTTGTAAATGATCCCAGCCGAGAAAGAATGGTCTTATCTAGTGAAACAATTGGTTATTTTCATAAAAATAATACAATTTATATACTTTTTAATGTCAAACGCTCGTCTTGTCTTATTCTGCCAAAACTCTGTTTTTTTCTGGTTCATGACAGTTAGTGTATGTCAAAAATACTCCCATTTCATGTTCTCCCTCAACTTCAAAATCGTCCTATGTCACTGTTTTACATTTTTAGTTGTGGTGTCTGATCTTTTTTGCATGTTCACTTTGCAAAGACTGGGTCGGTACTTCTGCAGCGATGTAGGATGATTTTGAAATGATTTTTGAAGTTGAGGGAGAAAATACAACTGAGAGTTTTTCGACATACCCTAACTGTCTTGAGAACACACAGAGTTCAGGGAGAGCAAGACAAGACAAGTGTTTGAGATTAAAAAGTATTTAAATTGTATTTTTTTTTAATGACAATAACAGATTGATTCACTAGATAAGACCCTTCTTCCTCGGCTGGGATCATTTGTTACAACCACATTTAAACTGCATTTTGGAAGTTCAAACACCTCAAAAAACACAATTTCTTCACGATTAAAGAAAGAAAGACATGAACATCTTGGATGACAAGGGGGTGAGTACATTATCTGTAAATTTTTGCACTGAAAGTGGACTTCTCCTTTAAAAGTCAGAGTATATTACCTATAAATAGTATTTCAATAGATTACATTACTAACTACAACTTTCTTCATGTCCACTGTAAAAAACAATTTGTTGTGTCAACTTAAAATAATTTGTAACCTGGCTGCCTTAAAATTTTAAGTTCAGCCAAAAAAAGTTTATTCAACTTGAAATGTTAAATTATACTGACAACTTAGATATTTGAGTTGAATCAACTTAAAATTTTAAGGCAGCTGGATTACTTGCCCATCTGTTAAGTTTAGCAAACACAAATATCTAAGTTGTTACTTAGTACAACTTAACATTTCAAGTTGACTAAACTGATTTTAGTTGACTGAACTTAAAATTTTAAGGCAGCAGGGTAACAAATTATTTTAAGCTGACTCAACAAATTGTGTTGTTTTTATTGTTTACAGTGTTGTCTGTAATTAGTAACAGAGTACAATTTGCAAATAATCAACCCAGCACTGAATGTATGTAATTCAAAAATGCTGCTTCAGATATGCATCAGTGATAACAAACAACACTGGTTCTCATTTGTCACGTGACCAATCAGGAAAGTAAGTTTGAATACGCAGAAGTGCAAATAAGATGTGAGTGCTATGCCGGGGGTGTTTTATACACAACCCAAGCTAAGTGAAAAAATGTGCTATTGCTTGATAGACATTTAGATACACTTTCAAAGTGAAAAGTACAGTGATTGGTGCTAAAACAGATAAACATGAATCCATGTTTTATTTTTCTGGTTTTTGTACTGTATGTTTCACAGCAGTTTAAAAATAAAATTTCCAGTGAGTGGCGCTAAAAGGTTAATGCTCTGTTGAGTTTGAAAATGATGTAACACCTGCACTAACCCTAACTGATAGTGTTGACAAAAGCAAATGAGAGTTTAAAACACATTTGCTGAAGCAACCAAACCATGATAGATTGCTATTACAAGTCTTCAAAGAGTGTTATTGTGTTTTCCGGGACCGCTATCCAAGCACGCAGCATCGCAAGTTGTGTACCAGAATGCTGTACCAGGTGCGCTACCAAGCAAGTTTACATCAGAAAAAGCCATACATATAGAGCTGATAATGTGATAGAAACATTAAAATGTATTTACAAATAAAGCACTATGATAAATGTATAGTCATAAGTCATAACATAGTTTTAAGACTTTTTTAATCAATAATTTGCCACTGAAGTGTGCATTTCAGCTAGAAACAGCAATGAATTGTGTGTATAGGTACGTTTTTGAAATTTTATTTTCCATAAATTTGGAAGTGTTTGAATATAATTAACCAGTCATTATATTGTTGTTTTTTGTGATTTTATTGGAGATTCATGGCATCATTATTCATATGTACTGTATGTAAAAGAGCAGTGGTGACATTCTTTTAGTGTTGTATTTAAAAAAAAAAAAAAAAAAAAGAAGAAGAAGGAAAGAAGTCTTGAAATAAATATGTTTTCATTTTTACTATTTCTTTAGAGGTAACATAACTGAGTCTCCAGAACTATGAATGAAAAGTCACATTTTTGTCTGGATCAATGTGTAACATGAAAAACTTAATATGCCGTTTTTCAAAAAAGAAAACAAACAAAAAAAAAAAGTAAAGAATAGTCACTTTAAATCTAAGTATGAGCCTGTGTCTTGTTGCACCATCAAACATGACTGGCCAGGGATTACTTTCTCATCTTCTGACTAGCCTCCTGAAGCCCTAACAAGGCAATTAAGGGCCTCCAGACTTTTGTTGGATCTGACTTGTCAATATAAAAGCACCCTGAAATAATCCCAGGCACACAAGATGCTACCTGGAACACAGCAGAGGAAGATGGCTGCAGGGAGGGAAGTGCGAAGTGACGAGCGGGAAATTAATTAACGTTCAGGAGCGTGAGCACGGGCGTCTGCCTCTGGCAGAGCACTTCCCTAAATCATGGATGATACTGCGCCTCTTGCCACGTGACCAGCCGCTGGATATGGGGCAGTTAGTGGCACATGAAAATGTAATGAGATGTCTATGACACCTTTTTAGACATCTCTCTCTCTCTCTCTCTTTCTCTTACACACACACACAGTGTGTTGGACCATGAATGAAATCTGGCAGTGATATGATAACGCTGAGAACTTGGGAATAGCAAAATACCTATAAAAAAAGAAAAATAAAGACTTGGCGAACAGCTGATTATGGCATGATTGATTCCCTTTTATAAAAATCTCCTTTCCTCCAACACAAAACATTAGAAAGCTGACAATCTGATGTGATAAAGACACAATGATGGTGTTACCAGAGCTAATGTTTCCTAAATTGCTAATTGTCCAAGTGAATTAAACACATAAAAAACCCAGTTTTGTTAATAACACTTTTTTTTGTTTTTTTTTTAAACAAGGTTCAAATCATTAACATTAGTTAACACATTAGTTATGTGTTATGAACATGCAACAAACAACCTTTTTTTTTTTTTCAACACTTCAACACTGGTCAGCCACAACATTAAAACCACTGAGAGGTGAAGTGAATAGCATTGATTATGTTGTTAAACCTGCACCTGTTGCACCGTATGTGATATATTAGGCAGCAACTGAGCAATCAGTTCTTGAATTCAATGTGTAGGAAGCAGGACTGACTTTGACAAGGGTCAAATAGTGATGGCTGAACAACTCAGTCAGAGCGTCTCAAAAATGCCAAATCTTTTAGGTTTTTCCCCGTACTGGTCAGTACCTACCAAAAGCTCTGCAAGGAAGGACAATGGTGAACCATCAGGCATCAGGGTCATGGGCGCCCGAGGCTCATTGGTGCAAGTGGAGAGTGAAGGCTAGCCTGTTTGGTTTGATCATTCAGTAGAGCTACTGAAGCTCAGATTTCTGAAAACAAAATGCTGGCCATGATAGAAAGGTGTCAGAACAGTGCATCACATTTTGTATTTTACCCTAGTATTGAAGCTGTCCATGTCTTTATGACCACAGTGTTGCCATCTAGTGAAGTTCAAAAGCTTAAATCATGTCAAACTGGTTTCTCGAACATGAGTGTGAGTTTACTATGCTCAAATGGCATCCACAATCACCATATTTATTTATTTATTTATTTATTTTCAGATTAACAAGTTAAATCTATAACAGCAACAACAATAATAATAATAATAATAATATTATTATTATTATTATTATTATTATTATTATTTTATGTTCAGTTAAACATGTTAAATATATAACAATAATAATACTATTTTTATTTATTCATTTATTTATTTTCAATTTAACACGTTAAATATATAAAGCAATTTATGCAGCATACTTTTTTTTTTTTCTTGGCTATTATGCATACTATATATGACTATCAACCGCTATAAGATGCATAAAAGAACGTATTTCAGTACTGGCGTACTGTCTGTGAAGAAGCTCTCTGTGAACACAGTCATCCACTGAATTTAAAAAAGTTTCCACCTCGCAATTCTGACTCTTTTTTTCTGCAGGATTATGAGATATAAAGTAGCAATTGCAAGGTAAGTGTAATTGTGAGATATAAACTTGCAATTCTGAGAACATATCAGTCTTTTTTATCCCCCTTAAAACTGGAGTTTATAACTCGTAAAAAAAAGAATTGCAAGATATAAACTTGTATTTGCAAAAAAACTCAGAATTGGGAGTTTTGGGAAGTTCTCGCAGTTGTGAGTTTATATCTTGCAATTCTGAGTTCATTTCTCACAATTGTTAGTTTATATCTTGCAATTCTGACTTTATAACTCACAATTGTGTTTATATCACAGTTCTGACAAAAAAAAAAAGTCAGAATTGACTATTTATATCTCGCAATAACTGACTTCATTACTCAGAATTGTGAGTTTATGTCATGCAATTTTGACTGAATAACTCCCAAATGTGAGTTATATCTCACAATTCTGAGAAAAAAAGTCATTATCATGCAAAAAAAAAAAAAAAATGCAGTGTAACTTGTAAAGATGTAAACCTGCAATTACGAGAATAAAAAGTAAGAATTGTGAGATAAAAAGTTGCAATTACCTTTTTTATTTTTTATTCAGTGGTAGAAACGGGCTTCCATAGTTTTACGTTTCAATGGACAAAAACACACAAAATTTTGTCAAAATACCTGTTTTAGGCAAGTAACCTTGTAAACACAGTTTAAAATAAGTTAAAAGTCCAAAATGACTGTAAAGAATTGGAAGAAAGCCATCTGTGTGTCAGATCCATGTCATGTTCATCAGGTTTTAAAGAGACAGCGCTGCTTTTAAAGTGAAATCTGCTGTAGTCTGTCATTGATGTGAATCAAAGAACAAACGAAAAAGAGAATTCACTCACTACTCTGAACTTTTATAGCCTGAATAAAGATTAATCTAAATTCAATTGATAGTTTTTGTGTATACACTTTATAGTTTGTGAAGATGGTTTTAACTTCACTAATATTTAAAGCTGTTATATTTTTCAAATGTTAGAAATAATAGCTTTTATTTATTCTGTTGTGTTGAATGGCTATACTTAATGGCTAAAATAATTGAAATGCAATAGAAACATCAGTAGCAGTATTTGTATCAATGATACTGGCCTTCGTCAAAAAATAAGCTTCTGAGTAAAAAGACACCATTAAACTATCTTTATGTTGTTTTTACATTAACTTTAAAATTATGACAATTATGATTAATTAAAGAAAAACGACTGATTTAAGAAGACATTGAAAATGACCATTACTTGTGATTTTAATAATAATAATAATAATAATAATTATTATTATTATTATTATTATTATTACTATTTAATAATAATTATTAATAGTAATAATTTTTGAACTTTCTTAAGAATTACCCAAATGTAAATATCTGCTAAGTAATAAACAATGGCTATGAAAAGAGGCCTGCGTCTACAGGGAAATTCTCTCAAGTACACCGACAGACATGCATGAAAAAACGGAGGGTGTGACTTGCACTTTCACACACGGCTTCACACGCTGTGATTGATGGGAGTGTTAAAATGTAAATCATTAATAACACTATCAATTCAAGCAAGCTCTCACATTCACACATATAGTCAGTGTAAGACACACAATTACTGATGTGATGAGCACATGCAGACACAGTGATGGACACTAATGGGCAGTCAGTCAGAAGTCACATGATCAGTGATTGACAGATCATCTGACTCATTCCCGGGCTCGGCCTATGGCTCCTGTGTCATCTCAGTAAATGAGGTTTGAACGGCACTCGTGATCCAGAGAGCTGCAGTGGTTCTGGCATCCATTACAGCTCATTATTAGCTGCTGAGAGTGGATGTGTGTCTGTTGGAGGCTATATGTGTTATATATCTGGAGGCATCAGTTATATATGAGCATCAGATGGTTTTTAAAGGAATATTCTGGGTTATTTTCCCTTTAATGTTTATGGGCTGCACTATTGCCATTCTGTCTATTACCACAGACAATCATTTTGACTTGTTGCTCAGTTTGTAAAAATAAATAAATAAAAACAATAGAACACTAAGAGGCATTTGTACTTTAGGGTTTAAAGGAAGAAGATCACATTTTGTTGAAGCACTTGATAAGTGATTAAATATGAATTATGTGTATATAACAGTATGACTTATAACATAAATATGCTCTGGAAATTTGCTCTTGAACATTTAAATTTAATTATAGCTTGATTACTGTATTTACACAATGAGCAGACAACTTACATGAGGGTATAACTCAATTTTGATATTATCTTGTAATTTTATCAAACAGGAAGGAATGTTTCAGAGTGAGCCAAATTAGCTAATACCACATCAAATCACTGAATTCATCATAATACATTATAATACAGAGCTGTTGTTTTTCTGTCAAACATTATGTTACTTTTTGGAGGATGATGTCATTGAGGAACTGGTTTATGTTTGTTATACCCTATAAATGTTTTTTAATTAGTAATAAAATTGTTTTAAATATTTTGGGAAAAATGAAAGAAAGAAATAACTGTGATATTTTAATTAATTGTTAGGTTATTATTTTTTATTATTGTTGTTGCTGTTATTATTATTATTATTATTAGATACAAAGAGATACAAACTTATTTCGAGAAAACATCAGAATTGCAAGTTTATATCTTGGAATTTGGAGTTCATTTCTCACAATTGTTAGTTTATATCTTGCAATTCTGACTTTATATCTCACTATTCTGACTTTATAACTTGCAATTGTGAGAAAAAAAGTTTTTGAGATAAAACATTATTATTATTATTATTATTATTATTATTATTATTACTATTATTATTATTATTATTATTATTATTATTATTATTATTATTATTAATTTATTTATTTTTATTGGATATTAGTATAGTGCAAACATTTACCTCCCACCACTTTCCCCTTCAGCCACAATAAATTAAAACATACATTAAATTACATAATTGTATACAAATAAATAAATTAATAATAATAATAATAATAATAATAATAATAATAATAGTGTTAGTACCATACAAAGTAGGCAACAGAATACACATTATATTCCCAAATAAACACAACAATGTCAAAACAATGCCAAAAAAAAAAGTACAATTATAATCTCTGATACATCTGTGGTCTATACAAAATGTTATGAATATATACACAAACATAACACAGGTAAATATGATTCAATTAAACGGTATTTCTAAATCTTTTGGTTATTATTAGATATTTTATTTTCTCTTATTTTAAACATGATATTTGGTCACAAATCCACATTGAAGCTTTAGGTTGATTCTTTGACTTCCATTTCAACAGTATTCTTCTTCTTGCTAATAAAGAGGCAAAAGCAATATTTTTTTCCATGTTGTTAGTCAAAGCTACTCCATGTTCTGGTACTCCAAAAATAGCCATTTCAACACAAGGCATTATAATTCAAGTTAAAAGCATCATTTAGAGTTTTGATTATAAACGCTCAGTAGTTTCTCAGCTTTTGGCAAGACCAAAACATATGAATAAAGTCAGCCTCATGATTTTTGCATCAATCACACCTGTCATTAACATTAGGATAGATTTTAGAAAGTCTAAGTTTTGTGTAACAGGCACGGTGAAAAATTGTAAATTGTAGGAGACGTTGATCCATTTACTCTATTCAGGGCATTTTATTCATAATACATCAGTTATTTCAAATTCCATGTCTTTCTCCACTCAGTTAAAGTGTTATTTAAGGACGTGTCCATATTATGTATTACAGAAGGTTACCGGGGCCTGTAAAATTTGATATAGTAGTGAATTACGGGGTAAGTTGGGAAATGCTGAACTCTGGGACTTGTCAGACTTGAAAATAATGAAACAGGTTGGACTGAGTTTTTTTTTTTTTCCTGAGAGTTCACTAAAGCTAAAAGCTAAAAGTGTTATCTATATGAAAATCAATGCATTTGCCCAAGTCCATACTCTGCTATTATACATACGCATAATCTGTTTTACCAATAGAAAACAGATGGTTGTTACAGAGAGGACCTAACATGGAAAAGTCATTAAGTTTATACTTTTGCCTAAATTGAGACCATATCATAAGCATAGAGCTTACAACTGGGAGAAGGGTAGCTCCATTGTTATTAAGGCAGAAAATAATGTAGAAATACAAGTAATTGCTTCTGCCACAAGTCCAACACATTCTCATTCCAAACCCATCACATATTGAGCTTGGTGAGGACCCTTTAGCATCACTTTTAGACATGCAGGGTCCTCCATTGATTTCAGTTGTTTGCCTTAATTTAATGGTTTGCATGCATTTGTAAAAAAATAATATATATATATATATATATATATATATATATAAGTCTATATAATGTATACTTTCATTGGAGCACCTAACCCCACCCCTACCCTAAACTTACTCACTTCTGAACAATATAAAACACGTAACAGGCAAATATGAGTACAGTCAAAGGTATTTATTGCAGAAACTGACCATAAACAAGCAGCATAAAAGCATTACAAACAAGTCGTGTTGCATTCCGAGTCTTCTGAATTCACATGATATCTTTATGCGAAGAAGAGAGTAAAACATAAGGTTTTAATCGCTGAAAATGACCCTGCTCTGTTAACGCACTCACATCTCATTCAAAAAGATGGGCTTGTTAAGTGATGACGTAACGCTCCTACTGAATGCACCAACGAACGCTGTTTCCGGGTCAAAACCCCAACTCATATCACTTGAGAATACTATCAGCAGCCTTTTATGAGAACCGTTTATTCATATTAACAGTGGTGGACAAAGTACACAAGTCAAGCACTTGAGTAAAAGTACAGATACGTATAATAAAATATTACTCCAGTAAAAGTAAAAGTGCTCCTCTTTCAATTTTACTCGAGTGAAAGTACAACAGTACCTGATTTTTTATGTACTTAAGTAAAAAAAAAGTACTGATAAATTTATTTAGCAATTTTATATAGGCTGCTTACGCACATATAAGCACATATTTTTTTATAATCCTACTGCTCAAAATACCCGGGATTTTCCCAAAATAACCACTATATGAAGTAAAAATACATTTTTGTTGTTGATATGGACTAAGTTGACACAAGTGATGTAGTAATATCCAATGTGAAGGTACACTGCAATGTACGTTGACCATCTAATTTTAGCTAGACAGTTAGCATCAGCTAACAATATTTACTTATTTTCAGAATGGTTATGAATAAACATTCATATCTGTCTACTCTAGTTGATCCAAACAATATATAAATTTATACTGTTGATAAACAATATAAAAACAGACGTCACGTAGGGCTACATGCATAGCATTTCAATAAAACTGTTAACGTTACAGCAGCGGGGAATATGAACGTGCATGAGTTATTTTATTTATTTCTGTGTTATTTTCCTGTTTTGTTTTTTGACCTGAAAAATAGAGACACTGATGTTGATGTGTCTAAATTCAAGCATTTCAGTGGGCTTAAACAGATCACCCTTTACAGCAGATGTAATTCACAAACAACGGACAGCTTTGACCTCAATATGATTTTCAGTTACAATAATTAATCCTAAAATTCGACATTAGTAACTTACTTTTCGCAGCATCAGTCGCGCGCGCGCGCAAGATCTCCCGGTTCTTACTTGTGAATTCAGTTGTGAATTCACTGGAGACTCGCTCTAAATGGATCATTTTAATCAATGAGTTTTCAACTCGAGAACAGCTGCAATCGGATCATTCCAATTCGTGAATGAATCGTTTGGTGCGATTGGCGAATCAGTTTAACAGGTTCATTGAAAAGAATCAATTTGCTCATGAATCAATGCGTCTCAGAGCATGTGATATACAATGCTGGGGAGTAACTAGTTACATGTAACGGAATTATGTAATTTAATTACAAAATAAATGTAATTGTAATTACAGTTACTGAGAAAAAATATATAATTAAATTACAGTTACTTTTGAAAAATGCCAGTGATTACAAAGGGGATTACATCTGAATTTTTTCACCCACCCCCACTTACAGATTTTATTTACTTCTTTTAAATTGCATTGACTGCTCTAAAATGAGACACCAATGTTTCAGGAGTTTAGGACACAGAATAGGACACATGCTTATTTGATAACTGTTTTATTTCCTATTTGGGTTTATGCATAAACTTTATTTTTTAAGATCGTTTTTTTCCAAGGCATTATTAGATGCTAGTGTTTTCTGTCACTATGCAAACATTTGATTTTAAACCCAGTATCATAGCTATTAAACTCTTTCTTGTTATGATGTTATTTATGTTATGATCTTGTTATGACATATAGCGCAACTACGCTCACGGTGACCCGAGTTCGATTCCCGTCTCGAGGTCCTTTGCCGATCCCGCTCCCCTCTCTCCTCCCAGCTCTTTCCTATCATCACAATAAAAGGCATAAGAAGCCCAAAAATATAAGTAAAAAAAAAGTTTGAATTTCTGGTGGCTGTGCTTTAAATTAAATTATTATACAGCTCAGACTCTTTCGGGGCAACTTAAGTCAGTGCTATATGCTTGATAATTTTTCTTGACGGAAGCTTTGCATTTGGTTAGATTAGCTAATAAAATATTAAAGCTTAATTCAATATTATGTGGACAATTTCTTAATTCTGTCATCCTGGTATCGTGGACTTGCTCTATTGTTTCATACAAACGCAGCTGCTGCCATTTTTTTATTTTTTGTACATTGTAATGGATTATAAGATAACTAACAAACTAGTACTACTACTTAATCATTTATGCGGTGAAATGTTGTGTAAAAAAACTGGTATGACTGCACTGTATCCCTAAAATGTCTAGTTTGAACTTGCCGTTTGCTAGCAACTGATTTCTTCATGGAAGCTTCGCGTTCAAATATTTCAACTCAGATCAGTGTTTCATGTCTAATAATTTTGACACGAAACATCTAAATAATCTATCAAGCAGATGTGTAATAAGTGAGATAATGTACATTCAGCCATTTGTTATCACAGAATAAAGATGTATATTATCCCTTACTTATTATAATCTTAATTCAAGTGATAGGATTTCAGTAATCAGTGTTGAGTGCCACTGTAAGGTTAACTCTGTAAGGTTAACTCTGCCTGGTTTAAATGTTTCAAAATGATTAACAGTTGAAAATATTAGAAATTTAGAAAAGTAATCAAAAAGTAATTAAAAGTAATGTTACATTACTTTAATAAAGTAATTGAAAAGTTACACTACTTATTACATTTTAAATCAAGTAACTTGTAATCTGTAACCTATTACATTTCCAAAGTAACCTTCCCAACACTGGTGATATATTATAAGGAGTAACATATATGTTTTATGAAATGTAGTGAAGTAAAAAGTACGATCTTACGCTTTGGAATGCAGTGAAGTAAAAGTGAAAGTTACTCAAAATAAAACTACTCCAGTAAAGTACAGATACTTCAAAATGCACTGCATTTTAAACATTTAAGCTAATCGTTTTCAAATTTGTACACTACAGTCTCCATGCTCACAAACACAAATATTTTTTTATATTTATTTATATTTAAATTTTCATCGTATATCTGGGATTTTGGTATGAAGTTAAAGGGTAGGATTATAATTTTTTGGTAGTATTATATCGCATTGTGAGTGTATAATTAGTACCGTTTGTTGTTTTCTCATGTCATCTGATATAGCGTATACCCGGAAGTCACGGAAGAGGTGACACTTGATGTCAGACTTAATAAGCGAATACTCCCGAACATTAGCATGACGCAATCGGTCACGAGACACACAAGAGCCAATGGCATTTCACAACCAAGGCTGATGAAAACGTTAATCTGGCAGCATTTTTTTTTATTATTATTTTACGAACAAACAGACTGAGCTTCACGGCGGACGGAGACCGTGTCTATTCCTCTCACAAATCAATCGTTTTGCCTCGGAAGACTTAGAATTAGAATAGTTTTTGAATAAATTATAACTGTAGCTGTATCTGCCAGTTATATCTGGTGTTTTATTGACAAATGGTAGATTTAGGCACAGGGGTTGAGTTATGTGCTCCTAAATGTGTAAATAATGTAATGTAAAACTGTTGTGACTGTTTACATTGAAAAATCACACCCCGACATATGCAATAATGGCAATATTATTACCCATTGTATAATTTAATCATGACAATAAAATTCCAAGTATCTTTTGTGTCAGCACTATGACGCCAAGGGTTTCCTATTTAAAGGAATGAAGGACCCTGCATGTCAAAAAATGACGCTAACAGGGTACCCTGTGCATCAAAAAGTTACGCCAAAGGGTCCTGACCAAACGTCAATATGTGACGATTTGGGAGTCTCCAGAAACTTCTCACCATGATTCCTTAATCAAAACGACCCCAAAAAATAAGCCATCATGGTGTCGTTTGCATACTTTTGTCACAAATATGAAGACTTTGATAGTGGCTTATTTCAAACCTCTTCCTCACACAGATACCAAGTTAAAGCGGGCATTCTTACTTTCTTAGCTTGAGTGGACAGATTGGATTCATCTTTGCACAGACAGTGTTAGTTGCTGATTCTATGACGTTAAGTTCAATACTATAATACTCCTTTAAAACTGGCCTTTGTGAGAGAGCGTGTGTGTTGGGAGGGGCACCGATCAGCATTAGCATCTTAACAAACGTATAATTGCGCGTTCTCTCCTCAGTAGGAGGCACGTGTAAATGACACTCCCCTGGGAGCTCCTGATCCACTTTCTGATCTCGCAGATCCAGCGCTGATCAAAACCAGCACTGCGGCCGACGTGCTTCAAACAGCCGGGACCCCAGCCAGCGGGGGACCACACACCCCTCACCGACAGCTATTCTGAATCGCCAAACTGATACAAAAATGCATTCGTTATAAACTAGTTAAGGCAGCCGCATGATTTTTTTGATCCTGCATTCAATATCGGTGCAGCAGGGATGACCTCCACCCACGTCCGGCATGTTACGAAACACCTCCGATGTTATCCATCATAGCACGACCCTGGAGAATTCACGCAGACAGCAACTATTATCACCTTCAACCCATCATCATCATTATCATAGCAGACAGTCCAGCGGCCTACGGGAAGAGCAGGAGTTCAGCATTACTGTCCTCTGCAGGCCTGAGGAAAGGTGCATTTGCTATGTCAGAGGATAGTTGAGCTTTTACTGCTCTCAGCTACTCATCTGCTCTGTTTTATTAACAAACCGATAGAGCCATTTGTCAGGACTTTGAAATGTTTGTAAATCAGTGATCAAGCAAACCCAAGTATTGCATATTTGGTGACAAACCAATGAGGTTTGTTCTTGCGTGTTTATGCAAATATGCTTGCGCTTCTGCAAAGAACCAATGAAGTTTATTCTTGTGTGTCACTCATGCTTGGTTAAGCTTCTGCTTACCAAATTTGATGCGCTGTACTTTAAAGTATGTGCAGTGATCAGTGTTTGCATGTGGGTAAGAAGTGTGCAAAATGCCACCAATAAAATGCAAATATCATGATTACAATTACATAAGATAAAAAAGCACATTTAATATAACCCCATTATGTTTATTTTTCATATTAATCATTGCAACAAACATTTATCACTCATTTTAGAGCTTTTAAATATTAGTTTATATTATTAAAATTATT
The DNA here is from genome assembly GCA_012976165.1 of Labeo catla. Classification (NCBI taxonomy): domain Eukaryota; kingdom Metazoa; phylum Chordata; class Actinopteri; order Cypriniformes; family Cyprinidae; genus Labeo; species Labeo catla. The sequence goes on from VONZ01000004.1 coordinate 355,443, forward strand.
AATACATGTCATACTCATGGATGTATTATGTAAACATGTATTTTACACAAACTTGGCAACTTGCATAAGCATACTAAGCCATTAAACCTTAAACTTGTCTAATATGCAGTACTGGAGTTTCTTCTGTTTATGACATTGCAGGATGTTCTGAATAAACTTTTTTTTTTTTTTTCAAGTGAATTTCAAGGAATATACTGTGCTCTGTGAATAGGGAGCACTGAACAATGTGTTTGAATGGACAAAAATAATGAGAGGTTACTAAAATTATTCAATTGTTTTCTAAAGATGAGCAAAAGTTTTAGGGATTTGAAACAATTTGAGAGTGAGTATCCAAAACATGACACATTTAAATTTTTGGATGAACTATCCCTTTAAGCCATGATCAACTCTAGACTTTAAAAAGGCTAAATTTATTTATTCGTGAATAAAGTGCAAATGAAAAAAAAGTGTCAATTAAATTTAGATCTCCTCATGTTGCATAATTTTAGGCATTTTTAAAGCGTTGAAGATCATTATAACCAATCACACAAGATTCTGTTATGGTCTCCAGATCTTATGCTGCATTTACGGCATGTCGTAATAACTGTAATTTTGAAATGACAACATGTGACGTTCTACTTGGAGCTGTTCACAGCCTTGGAACTATTGCACATAATGCCTAATGAATCTGAGGTGGTCAGATGGTACAAGTTGTAGCTTTCAGAAAAGTCCCAGTTCATAAGTTGTAATTACGAGTTCTACGAGGACGTGAATACTTTTTACAAGTTACAATTATCACCATAATGTTATATTATATGGTGATATGGTGTAAACGCACTGATAGATATGTATAGGTAGATGCAATATTTGACAGCTTCAAGCACGTAGACCTATGCTAATGTTCAGGAGTATCTTTTGAATGAGATGTAAGCGCATTAACGGAGCGGGATCGTTTTCAACGATTATACCTTATGTTTCACTCTCTTTTTTGCGTAAAGATATTGTATGGCTTCAGAAGACACATGATGCAACATGACATGTTTGTAATGCTTTTAAACTGCTTGTTTATGGTCAGTTTCTGCAATAAACACCTGTGACTGTACTTATATTTGCTTATTATGTGTTATAAATTATTCAGAAGTGGGTCAATTTGGGGTAAGTTAGGGGTATACATTTATATAAAATTATTTATATTTTTTTACAAATGCATGCAAACCATTAAATTAAGGCAAACAACTGAAATCAATGGAGGACCCTGCGATGCCAAAGGGTCAAGCGTCAATATGTGACGGGTTGGGAGTGAGAATGTGTTGCACAGTCATAACACGCTTATGAATGCACATGCGCATTGGCTGATCTAGCCTGAAAAATAAGCTTTTCAAATGCTATTTGAGTGTAAGAAACAACATTCATGGGGCAGTTCATTTCAGATTTTGTTGCTGATTTGCTGATTTAATTGTGAGTTCAGCGAGCAGTTTTTGAGATTTCATTTAGACAGGACTTGATCTCGTACGAGCTGCCCGAAGGCATTGCAAATATGACCGCTGAGTGAACTGACTTTCCTTGAAAGGGACTTTGTGGTGATATCTACAGACTTTTACGGTAATCAGCTAATCTAGCCAGCTGATTTTATTGTTGGAGTTTTATTCAATTTTAATATCCAAATTTTACTGAGAAGAAGAAAAATAAGTCAGTGATCTTGTTCTTTGATAATGTCTAAAACATAATTCCATTGTTGTTTGAATAACCGTGGAAATGAGAGGATTATAAAACTTGAAATATTTTCATTAAATTGTGATCATGTTAAATGCAAATTCAGTCATTTTAAAATATATTTCATGAATATGCCATACTGTTATGTACTGGGATGTTGGTCGTTCAGCTCAAAACACAGAGAAAACATCATTTCACAGATTTCCACAGGACAGAATTTTGGAAAACACAGTTTGTTAAAATTAGATGAGACAAAGGACCTTATTTTCAGCAAAGAGTATTGCATTGTGTGTTTAAAATCAGTTATGGATACTAGCCTGTTGGCTAATCTCTATTTTTTTTTTATATATTGTAAGTTTGTTTACCTTTCTTTAAAACACTAATATAGTGCTGTGACATTTTACAGCAACAACTAACTGTAAATATCTCCAGTGCATACAGATCACAGAGAACACAAGAGTGTGTTACAAACATTTTCCTCTGGAAAGTTTTTTAAGAATATTGACTGGGATCAATATTCACCAGTCAGTTCAGTATAGGCTGTGTTTACTTCAACAGTCTTGTGAAAAGACATCCATGTGATCGTACTGTAAGTTATCTTAGAAAGTATTGAAGTAAGGTTGTATTGCGGATTCATTATTTATAAATAGCATGATACCTTGTATATAGAGAGTGTAATATTCTTACCTTAAAATTAGGCCCTATGTCCTGTCTAATTGTAACAATTTGTTTTCTGAAATTATTTGTCCAGCAGAAATATGTGAAACAAAGCATTGTCTTTGTTTTGATGGCTGAACCACTGACATCCAACACAGCAATACCTCTGCTGAAAAAAAAAAACATACGCTGGTTAGGCATGTATTGAAGCAGCAAGGTTTAAGCTGGCTCTGAGCAGGAGCTTTAGTTGCACAGGACCAGCTTAAGACCAGCACATGACCCGCTTTAACCAGCTAAGGACCAACTTAGGACCTGCTTAAACCAGCTACCATGCTTTAAAACATACCTAACCAGCAGATGCTGATGATTTTTTTTTTTTGTATGTTCAAATATTCAAACAGGGGAAAAAAAAAAAAGTTCACTGTAAAGTTCACTTAAAGAAAACTTACGTGTATGCTTGCAGTATAAAACTACTAAATTAGTAGTTTACTGAGGGCTGTTGCTACATCGCATTTACCTTAGTCATATTTAGGTTTTATACATACCTTATCTTTTCCACCTCCACCTATGTATTTGCAGTGTTTCCATTTTTTTTTTTTTTAATGCACATTTTGAATTTACAAACAACTGGATGGAATAGGCCTACTGTTAAATTATGTTGAGAATTTATATTATGCTAATCTAATTTTCATAGTGTTCATTCTGTTCAAAATAATAATAATTTAAACAATTTAAGTTTGTACACTTTGAAACATTTGATGAAATTTTAATTTAAATTTTTATTTTTTTTTATTTATTTTTTTTTTTTTAGCAAAGATTAAGGACAAAATATGTTTGCAGTTACATATTAACAAGGTCATAGTCATGTATATTGAATAAAAACAAGAGTAACACAAAAAATCTAGCTTGTATTGTTGTGTTACTTTTGTCCCAACCAACGGGGTCGAAAGTAACAATGTTTAACTTTTGTTCAAACTGAAATTATACTGATGTCTTTCTACATTTTTACAAAATACCACGTGGTATAAATAGACCACACTTCTGAGTTATAGGCCACAGCAAAAATATATCTCTGTCTACAACTTTATCTTTTTAAATTATGTTTTTTTTTCTGAAAAATGTTACTTTCATCCCCGCTCTGCCCTACCTGCATCTGTACGCAAGTCACTATTCTCTGTATTAGCGCTATTTTGAACTTTCAGTTTGAATGCTTTCACTTACTTTTTCCCTTGGAATTTCCAGGAGTGTGCCTGTTTAAAATTGTGTGATCGCAAAAACCTGCTTATTTTCATTTTAAGGTTCTGCACTGATTCAAGAGCCCGGTCTCATGAAAATGAGTATAAACTGCATGATTTTCTGTTTCTATTTGGCATGTTATTCATACGCTGGAATTGACACTGGCGTGCATATGATATGCATGTGTTTGTCATGCATATAATATGCATGTTTCGTGTGCATATTATACGCATCTACCCCACGCACTTTCATGAGATCGGGTGACAACCCCTGAGCTAGAGCAACTCCGCTTGCATCCATTCACGTGAATTGTCGAGATGAGATGACTCCTCCTGGTAGTGTGATTTATATAGTGCCATTTCTAATCGCCCAGACACTGACGCTTTGACTCTGAGTACCAGCAACATGTCAGAAGTGCCGGTAAAAGGCTAAAATACAGAAGTGCGTACACCGGCCCACTTCAAGCACTGACTGAGCCTATACTTCAAAGTGTACTAAAATGCTACAAGTATTTACTTGTTAAACTATCAGTATACCTATAAGTTCACTTTTAGTGTAGTTGCAGTACAAACTAATACATAGATAAAAGCTAGTTGTGTACTCAAAGTTTACTACTGTTATACTTAAAGTATACTTAGATGTATATTTTTATATAGTAGAAAGTAAGCCAATTTAGTCCCAAGGTGTATTTAAATAGTACACTTACAAGTATACTACTAGTACACTGACATTTGTATACTTACTACATAAAGTATACTTAATAATATACTTGAATTTTACTTAAGTATACTTGATGAAATAAACTTGAAGTATACTACTTTTTGGTAAGGGATGTCATACGAGTTTGCAGATTTTGTTAGGTATGTTTTAAAACATGGCAGCTGGTTTGAGCTGGTTTAAGTTGGTCCTTAGTTGGTTCTGAGCTGGTTATGAACTGGTCCTGAGCAGGAGCTAGTTGTTTAGGACCAGATAAGGACCAGTTTAAACCAGCTCAAAGCAGCTGCTATGCCTCAAAACATACCCAACCTGCATATGCTGTTTTGTTTTTTTTTTGTTGTTTTTTTTTTTTTTTTAACAAGGACACCATAGTGAACGGAAGTCATGGCGGCAGGCTGAATAAGGTCTGTGCAATGGTGTTTAGATCTTCTTCTGGTCACATCATGTGTCATAAGAGTTTGCAGCTTTTGTTAGCAATGCAATGCAAAATGTTTTGTATGCACTTGTGTTTCCAGTCTCCCCTGTTCACATGCATATTTATGGGACACAAAGTTGCGTCGACAGTGTCGTTTGTAATGTCACATAACCAACTCCCTTTGGAAAAGAATGACTTCCAGTCACTTGTTGTGGGTCTCTCAGTGCAAATACGTCATTGTACTGTATGCTTACCCACATTACTGCTCATTTACATAAAGTTTAACTGCTGAACTTTGTTGCGTCTGTAACGGTCGCTAGTCGTCCCAAATCACCAACTCTCATTAAAAATGAATGACTTCTGGTTGCTTTGCCACAGCAAATCACTGGCGGTGTGAACGGCGCTTCGGTATTAAAACAACCCCCCCGCTCAATCATATGTAATTCAAGGCTTACGTGCCACGTCAAATTAAACACTATTTCAGCAAGTCCATATAACTTCACGGTCTGTACATCATGAACCACAAATGAAGTCATTGAAAACGCATATCAGCCTATTCCTCATAGATTTAACAAAGTATCCGCAGTTATCAGAGAGTACGGGGATGGAGTTGAATGCAAATCAGAGGTGGTATATGAAATGACAATGAATATATGATCATGAATAATGCAGCCCTTTCTACACCACAATGCTGAGAAAAAGCCCTGAGAGCTGAGAAAGAATTCCAGAATAGAATGCATTATAGAATAAGAATTGAAATAGAAAAGGTTGGGGGGGCTTGGCTGTCACAGCGCTGTCACTTCCTCTGTCAGAATAAATCCATCAAACACTGGGAATAAATCAGGCTGCTCTCATTTGCATCGAGCATGGTGAGAAACCCGGGTTCAATAACACATGCTGTTTTGACAAATCCTGCTCTCAGGGATGAAAAGGGCCCGTGAATCCGGAAGCTTCTATTGTCTGACGTTAATGGGTGCGCTTGATACTTAGAGTGCACGTGGAGACAGAGGTCTGTAATAGCGCCTCACATGTGAGGTTGGACACAATGCTGATTTTTTTTTTTTTTTGTAGTATTCAGACATTAAATTTACCTGATATTTGGAACGGTAAGGATCATCCATCCATCCATCAATTTTCCAGGCAGCTTATCCTATAGGGATGTTGGTTTAAAGGATCAGTTTACTTAAAATGAAAAAATCTGTCATTTTTTACTCACCCCAGCCTGTTCCAAAAATCTTATTTGGAACACAAAAGGAGAATTTTTGAAGAATCTTCACACAGTTCTTTTTCATACTAATACTTGCAATTTGTGCTACAATGATTGTTGACTCTTTGATGAATTTCTTCTTTTGTAACATGCTTTGGATAAAACGGTCTACTAAATGCATAAATGTAAATGTGTACAAAAGCTCATAGTGACCATCATCTTTCAATCTTCTAAAAAGGTTTTTAAAAAATCATGAAGCACTGAAAAAGTAGTCTATATGGATGTCGTATAATGTTATATAATATTCTGAGTATTTTATTATAGTTACCTTACGCTAAAATTAAAACCATAAATAGGACATTTCACTTAAAAACTTCAACACTTCTCATTTCATTTAGCTTTAACTTGATGTACTTAAAACTAAAACTTAATTAAAAAAAAAACAAAAAAAAAACATATAGACATTTAAAAACAACAAAAAATAAAAATGACAAAAACACAACAAATGTTTAACTAAATTCTATTATATTTATATATACGTATATATAGAAATTTTGGTAAGTTTGGGTATCGGGTAGGATTAGGGATGTAGAATAAGGCATTAATACGTGCTTACTGTACTAATAAATGGCTAATATTCTAGTAATATGCATGCTAACAGGCAACTGGTTAAGAAACCATAAAGTAAGTGTTACCGAAATTTTTTCTTTCTTTCTTTCTTTCTTTCTTTCTTTCATTCTTTTTGTACACACAAATGAGTTTCAGCAGTGGAGACTGTTTGAATGAAACTGTACATTCTCGTCTACTTCCCACACAAAGCTATAGCATGATTTAAAAACACTTAGACTACAGAGTACAAGCCATACTGCCACAGTATAGTGTTTTTTGGAGGTTGACAGACATTGCTTGAAGTTTATTTTGGAGTTTTTTGTGAAAAAAAGTCAAAGAGGTTTGGAACAAGAAGATGTTAATGATGTAATTAAATGACGACAGAATTTTCATTCTTGATTTAACTATTCCTTTAAAACTAAATGAAAATAATCTGTTTTTATGGTTATCGTTTCCCCAAGGGAAGAGGGGAGGAGTCATGTTCAGAGTGAGCATGTGTTTCCAGTACCGTTTCCCTCTCTCTTTTTCTCTCACGACTCAGCTGTCCGTTTCTCGCTCACGCACAGTCGCCTGTGGAGGCGAGGCAGAGCCAGAGATGAGCGGAGTCAATTAGACGAGCAGCAATGTGTGTGTGTGAATCTCAGAGAAAGATGTGGAACAGTATGGCACTGCAGATGCCGGCATTCCCTCAGTGAGACTGCTTCCACAGGGACGAGGACAGCTGTGGAACAGCATCAGGGGTGTTAACGAGCCTTATCAGACACACACACACACACACACACACACACACGTGCATAGTAAATGATGCACTTTTACATTAGCACATACACATTCTGTTCCAAATCCTAGTGAACTGCCCACATCATAAATATGCTTTCAATATGAGGGCTGTCCAAAAAGGTAGGCAGCATAATTGTGTCACCTTAGCCAAATTCTAAGGCAGCATTGCATGTATCCTTCATGGAGAAGGCAATCCTAGAATGAATTATGAAATTCTGTGACAGCGGAGTTGTGAGCAATGTAAATTCTATTTTTATGCTAATTATAAAATAGTCTTGTTAGCTCATGTCAAACTACTAAAATCAACTGAAATTTGTCTAAGGAGTTTCTGCCTATGTAGAGTGTTTCAAATCAGTCATGCCACCTACAGCTGCCTAGGCAGTAAACAGCAACTCACTATATCTTGGAATTCTCAATATGAACTGCATTTCCTGTGGTAACTGAAATTCCCACGACACACACGGAAACACACATAATGAGTATTATTCTCATTAACCTCCACAGCATCCCAAAGGAAAAAAAAAAATATTGCTCAGGGGTCACTGTTTTATAGTTTTGTCGACTTAATTGAATGCTCCGTTATGTTTCATTTAATATCTAATTTGTATCAAATGTTTCTTCTAAACTTCTCTAAAATTCAAAATTCTAAATACATTTAGAATCAAAGTACATTTAGAATTTTAGAGAATTTCAGAAGAAACATCTGATACAAATTAGATATTAAATGGAACATAACACAGTAAACAGTATTTATTTATTTATTTGTTTGTTTGTTTATTATAGGTCTATTTACTTACTTCATTAAACGATTAATCCAAATAATCAAGTTAATTTACCAAAAAATTCACCTTCTTCCCTTCACCCGCCATACTGCTGCAAGCTAGAGATGTGCTGAAGGAGGTGTGCTAAAATTCCCTCTTTTTTTGCTCATTCAGTATTCTGTTTTACTCACAATACAACACAACACTGACAAAAAAAAGTCAGTCGCAACTTCCTTCTCACACTGACTTTAAGTGCATCGTTGTTTGAACCAAATCAATCGAAGCATTAAAGATGTATCATTTGCGATCTTTCTTTTCTTAGACGTGATTCTTCACACACATTGGCAGAAAAAAGGCTTTTGAGTTGTTCAAGTTCTCTTTTGTTTTATTTTACAGGCCACAAGATGAGCAGATACATCATTTAAAAAAAGAAATAAAACTGATATTTGCTTGTCAAAAAATATTATACAATTTTCTCAATACAGATTTTTGTACAGCATGTAACAGAAATGAACTGTAATAGAATCATGATCTTGTAATATAGATGAATGGGATACAGGAGCTCCATACTGTCATCCACAAGCCCATCTTTATACCCAATAAATATAAACTGTGTATATTATATTATTGATAGCCAGGCATAGTAAATACCAGGGCACAATTTCAATTCATTTTCATATCATTTCAGGTACGTCACTGTGCTACACACACACACACACACACACACATACGCTCAAGCACACATGAAGCTGAGCACTGAAGCAGGCGTAGGCCAGCAATCAAAATCACAGTTGGATAACAACAGATTCCTGGCCACCTCGAAAAAGAACATAAAGACGGGAATGAAAGCGGATGAAGACAGGGCTCATTGTCCTTGGCAGGAAAGAGAGACAGTGAGAAAGAGGGATGGCTATCTGATCGGGCCATGTGAGAAACACTGTAGAGAGCCACTTGACATTTGGCCTGATTCAAACAGCTTTGCTGAGGGAAGCTACTCTGACAGACTCTCTCTCTCTCACGCACACAAACACACACACACCATCTCGTTCTGTGAGGGCTTTTTTTTCTTCTTTCAAGCAACCTAGTGCCGTCCTTTTCAACTCACTCTCTGTCAGCTTCCTTTATCTTTTTTAACCGCACTCTCCATTTCTCTCTCCATGTACGTATTTCCTCATCAAAATTTAAGCAGAACAAAAGGCTGCATCTAAGTCATGTCTGTGGACAGTTTCGGCCTCTGAGAAAGCACCTGGCAGCATATGTTTTTAAAAAAAGGTGTGGGGGATGGGGGGGTGCACTTTATGGAACATCAATAATGGTAGACAACAACAAATAAAGATACGTGGAGTGGACAAAATAACCTGAAACACCAAACAGTACAGAAACATAAAGAACCGAATAAGAGGTTCTTGTTGGAATGCTAAAGGAACAAACCTTTCCAGTTCTTTAGTAATGAAGGGGTGGAATCTACTATTTGTGCTCCAGAAATTTACATAAAAATTCAAAGATGTTCTGATTTGGTGACTGGCCATGGAAGGTGACTTTATCCTGGAAGCCATGAAATTATACTTGAATTTTAGTAGTGTGCATGAAGACATTATAATCCTGTAATTATGGAACATGACAAGCGAACACTGCTTTTACCATCTGATGCTAGAAAATGCCTTTTGAGAAATACTGATTTATATAGCCTTCCATTTTTGATGCTGTACTTCATATGTTTTTGATTGTCTAAGAGCACTGAGTTGTGACTTCTGTTTGTCTTTGCCCATGCATTTTTACTGTTTGGGATATGCTATCATTATTTTTGATCCTGTCTTCCCTGACAAACAAATAATTTAGCAATTTTTGACATGGATGCACCAGCAATTCACGTACAGACTACAGGCTTTAAAAGCCTGTTAGCTGCCTCACGTTGCTTCGAAACCTCTCATGTCAAAGTGCTAACTGTCAGACCTTTTTTATACCTGACATGTTTTGTAATTGGCAATCAACCTAATAGACTCTCCTTTGTAACAATATTCACATAATGGTGTTTTAATTGCTTCAAAGTGAAGCTCCTTTTCAGTGTGGTGTTTCCATTACTTCGTCCACCCCTATCTAGTGCCCATAATAGGATAAAACATCTGGGATCTACATAAATGTGCCCCTGCAACCTCACCAAACCATGCCATAATTAGAGGAGTCTTTCTGTTTGAATCCTTGGTGTTACGTTACATCCAGAATGAGAAAATATACACTTGCACTTAATTACTTGAGTCTGGGAGATCACTGGATAAGGGCAACACGATAGGGCAAGTCTGCGAAGAGAAGATAGCACCCATTTTTTAGCTTGCTGACTGAATTAATCAGCATGCAGTTCACTAGTGTAGGACACAAAGGCTCTGGAAGATGGTGTAATTGTCTTTCTGTAAAGTTGTTGCGACCTCAAACCAGATATGAGACGACACCTTTCCTTTTGTAACCTTGAGGTAGCACTGCCATCAGATAGTTAGTCAGGTTAGTCAAGCTTTATGGCATTAAGGATACACTTCCAAATTTCACCTCTGTGTGACATTAACACACAGTTAATAAGAGTTGACAAAGCTTCAAATTTGATCAATCATCATTGATTACCTAGGGTAACACTGCATAGGCAAAAGAATAAAGAATGCTAATGTAGCCTAAATAAAGCCAGTGCATTGGATGGAGACTGCCACAGAGTAGCTAGGCTGAGGTGAACCAGGAAAGAACCCTGCACAGGATGTGCGGTAGTGTCGGATCGTTCCTTATTTCATTACAGGGAAAGCTTTATAAATTCACAGAACGGAAAGGAAGGGGGCATAGTGATAATATTTGCATTTCTCCTTTTCCCCCTCTATCTTTCTATCTCTGCCCTCCCTACCTCCTTCTAATACCCCCTCCCCCTGCCCCCCCACTTACTGCAGAGTGACTTTAATCATCACTTTCGCCAAAACACATTAAGCCGTTGTGTGTCCGGGGGAAAAACAGCCCTGCGCTCTCCGAGCATCACATTCTATTTGCAACAGTGATGCATAGCTGGTGCATTACTTTGGAGATTAAAAAGGATATGCTGAATATCAATAGAGTGTGTCTGATGGATGACTGTCCTGGCCCACAATAAAGGGACATCCAATAGACCTACTTGGGAGGAGGCGCGTACATTTACCAAAGAAAAGCAGCTCCACACTCAGACGCCCGCACGCCCGCACACACTGACGAATACACAAATGACAGCACAGACACTCAGACAGCTATAGCAACTGCTCAATCCTGTACTCATGTTTAGTAAAACAACACCAACGCTTAATTATTTATTTACTTTTTTGTTCAGGAAGGATAACAAAGTCGTTTGCATACATTAAACCCAGGCCAGCGGACAATGTGATTCCTCCCAGGTCGCGGGGTGGTCGTTACAGCATCGGAATGGATGGCGATGTAAAGTGCTTCAGAGCTTTTGCCCAGAAAGACATGGAGGTGATGAATTGAGCACAAACTGAAGGACATGAACCACAGAAAGGACTGTTAGGGCGCTATGACATTATTCCACAGCAGGTAAATGGAATAGAAGGAGAAGGAGGGGGGGGATTTTAAGGGGATGGGGCAAGGGATAATTATGAGTCCAGAATCTGACATCAACAAAAGGGAATCTTGGTCAGTCTGTTCATTTGAGTTCCCGACTTGACCTGCTGCCCTTCAAAAGGCTGTATGGTTGAATGTTTGCCTATATGTAGGTCCTCAATGCCCCCACAGTTCACCCAGGCACCCAACTCTGACTGTTGTGTGATTGCTGAGGCCCTGCGAAAACCCCCATTCCCATTCCCAAACCCATTCCCATGCCAACACCCTGTGATAGCGACCCGTCAAAGTTAAAGTCCATTCCCTCCGTTGAGTCCATGAAGTCATTCAGGAGGATGGACTCCACATCGCAATCCAGACTGCTCTGGTGCACATCCATTTCCAGCTCGGACTGCAACCGGCTGTGAGGATCCTGGTGATGGTTAGCTTGGTGGCTGCCATGATAATTAGGATTCTGTGATGTGTGGTGGTAATACCCCTGCCAAGGTTCTGTCATGCCCTGGTGGAGGTGGGAACCTGGGAAGGACTGATGGCGAGGGTGGGGGGCTGAAGCCAGGCGACAGGGGTCTTGGGGTACATCCAAGACACTAGCAGGGTTAGGAGGCAGGGCAGTAGAAGGGAGGTGAGCACGTGAGCCATAAAGGCTGGGTGATTTGTGGTTGTAGGGTTGCAACATGTCATTGTTCACCCTGGGAGAAAGGTCCGGTTGTCTGGATTGCAGGTGATTGTGCATGTGGTTAGGATTGGGACTAGCATTGAGTTTGTGGTCATGAGATTGAACGTAGTCATGGCCACGGTGGTGTTTGTGGTGATTGTAGTCAAGACCCGGGTGATGCTTATTATGAGCTTGATTGGGATTGTGATGATGGCTTGGGGTTTGCTCGTGGGTTACTCCATGGCCGTTGTGAAGACTCTGACTGGAATTGTGATTGTGGCCATGCTCTGGGTTGTGATTGTGATTCTGACTGTGATTGTGGCTCTGATTGTGGCCATGAGAGTGCACGGCACTGTTAGATTGTGACATGAGGGAATGGGACGCTGCTCCTTGCCCCACAACCATGTCCTTACCACAGTATTGTGGCCCTCCAGCAAGCAGACTTTCAAGGGCATTGTTCTCTGAGTACGCCCGAAGAGCACGCTGGAAGCTGGTAGGCTTATTTTCCTGAATTGTCTGCATAGGCGTATGATGCCTAAGCATGCCCATGGATGGTTGGCCATAGACCGTTCCACAGTAGGAGGTCTCTCCTTTGGGTCCGGGGCCATAGTGATAGCCATTGCGTTTAAGTGGTAGAGGCTGGGTGTAGCCCTCTTCCAAGCTGATGGCTCCAGTTAGATCAGCTAGGTGCGGTAGCTCAACAGATGGACAGTGTCCTCCTGTTCCCAGGGCTGGAGATCTTGTGCTGGTGGGGCTAGGGTAGAGTCTTGGGGAGGCTGAGCAGGAGAGTCCTCCTTCCTCTGGTTCATCGGGTTCTGTCTCAGCCAGGATAGGAGACAAGCATCCACTTAACGTTGACGCAGAGGAGCTTGTTCTGGAGTGGAGGTCTGTCCAGGCATCAAACTCTTCACCCCCAACTCCCATTACTCCCTTACCAGCTGGGCTTCCATGTTCTGGAGATCCCTGTATTCCGGGTCCTCCAAGCTCCCGGCCCATTCCCACAGCTCCTGCTCTCTTCCGGCTGACTCTGCCTCGGCTCTTCAGGTATTTAGTGCCGTTGTCCATGGATACAGCTCGTCTTCGGGGCCCTTTGCCCATCTTTCCACCCTCTGGGTTAAGCATCCACCAGGAACTTTTTCCTGTTCCCTCATTTTGAACACGGATGAAGCGGGTATGTAGGGAGAGGTTGTGTCTGATGGAGTTCTGTGGAAAGGAGAAAACAGAAAGAAATCAGATAGAGGTATTAGTGATTTTAAATTGAGTTTTATTAATATTGTGTGTCTTAATCTTATGTATAAAATGAAGATAATCATGAATAATGTACGATGGTATATTATGAGGACCATACTAAGAAATTTTCAGTGGTATACAAGGTGTATTTAAAAAAAAAAAAAAAAGGTGTATCAAGCAAGTGTCATTCAAATCAACACGTTCAATATAAAACCATTCAGGGTTACTAATCTCACACAAATTATGCAAGTTTCTATAAAAACTCTAAAGCAGTTTGGGGCACTCATTGCAGGAAGAGGTGAAACCCCTCTTGGCTGCTCAGGCAAATCAATACTGTAAGCAGACCAGCTCCTGCACGGCACACGCTTTCTCTGACTCACGCTGCAGCTAGCCAAGCCAAGTCCACACGCACATCAAACCGTAGTCAAGGTTACCCAAATGAATTACACGTGGCAACCTGATCACAGACGCCTCTATCGATTGCAGTCTTGGGGAAATATGAGGGAAAGCCAGAGAGTGAGACGAGAAAGCGAGAGCGAGGCGTGATTTTGGCACACTAGCGATCCTGGAGGAGCACCAGACAAAGGAAACCAGAGAGAAAGAGAGAGAGTAAAGGCTTCAGTGGTACAGATGCAGCAGAGAAATACATCTCTTTCTTTGGTGTACAACAACAATGGAGTCAAGAATGTTAATGATAGTTACAGTCTCAGATGTGAACTGGTCAGTACATTGTTCCAGCTGTGCACTATAGCAACTATGACATGAAACACCTGTTCACATACAGTAGCTATTGTGGATTTTACTGCACAGAACTTAAAGAGGCCCACTATTAACCTTAGTTATTTATATGTCTTCTGGATTTAATTATTATGATTTTAATTAAATTATGTGACTTGAATTTTTTTTATTATAAAGGCTCAAGGCTTTACTATATAGCAAATAAAGTCACATCAAAAGCTAGTTGCAAAACATTCCTCTGTGAATCTTGCCCAACAATGAACTTTTGAATTCACACTATAGCAAGGTCTCCCATACCTTATAGCATCATTACTCTAGATTGTGAAGACTGAAGATTGCACTCTCAATAGCATGTTTTTATTTATCCAGCAGCTCCATACATACATTGCAGAAATAATTCATACCAACAAGATATTTATTGACTAATCAAATGTATCATAAAAGTCTGTTGCAATCAAACATTTTTCTATTGATTAGTCTCTATTGAGGTTGGAATGGATGCCTTTGAAAGCAGCTATTTTTTGATTAGCTGAAGAATGATTTGCTAGGCTTACAGGATATCATGAGAAAGAAAGACGAGCAAAAGAATGAGGCCAACTACTCTTGAGACAGTACAGCATCGATACACAGAAGAGACTAGGACAGTTTGTTCCTATCCATCCCTGATAAAAAGCGAAAGGGCCAAATCCTTCAGTCTGCTTCTCCCTGTTGCATGCTCTTGTCACAGTATGCTGGTGCTCACACTATGGTCATGTCTAAAATTCAGGGGACCCCGGACAAAATAATTATGTTTGGTCCCCTCTCCCACATATGCAATGAAAAAAGGCTATCATCATAGAATGTTTATCGTTGTCCCTTCTTGACGATGAGCCTGGTACACATTCAGAGTTTCAACTGACCGTCTCGAAGGGATAGTTCACCCAAAAATGAACATTATGATGTTGATTACTGTCGTTCCAAACCCGGAAGACCTTCGTTCATCTTCGGAACATGAGCTAAGATATTTTTAATGAAATCAGAGAGCTTTCTGAACCTGCATAGACAGCAATGCAACTATTATGTTCAAGGCCCAAAAAGGTACTAAGGACATCGTTAAAATAGTCCATGTGACATCAGTGGTTCAACCATAATGTTATGAAGCTATGAGAATACTTTCTGTGCGCAAAGAAAAAAATAACTTTTTTCAACAGTTTCTTCTTTTTCGTGTCAGTCTGTGCCGCGTGTTCAGGAGAGTTCCACAACACATAAAGCCAACGTTCTGAAGTAGAACCCCAAACACCTTGTTTACAAGCAGAGGAATGCACACGCAGTACTCTCGATGTACAATCGAAGACTGACACAGAAGAGAAGAAATTGTTGAATAAAGTCATTATTTTTGTTTTCTTTGCACGCAAAAAGTATTTTCGTAGTTTCGTAACAATGCAGTTGAACCACTGATGTCACATGAGCTATTTTAACAAGGTCTTTACTACCTTTCTGGGCCTTGAACTTGGTAGTTGCATTGCTGTCTATGGAGGGTTGGCGGATTGGAAATATCTTCATTTGTGTTCCGAAGATGAACAAATGTCTTGCGGGTTTGGAACAACATGAGGGTGAGTAATTAATGACAGAATTTTCATTTTTGGGTGAACTATCCCTTTAACTGATCTCCCATTTCCCTTTCTTTTTGTCTTTATCCAGCAGGAAAAAATCATCTGTCCATCAAATTTTCAGCATTACCAACAATTCATATAATGTGTTGACATGTGTACACAGCAACAATAACACAGTGCAAGCTCCACTCCCTACACCATTTCTCTCTAAGCTAGATAGCCTCTTCACACCCTCCTTCACTCAGATTCCCTCGTTCTCACACTCATTCATCTCTTTCCCTGTGTCCCGCATCTGTTTATCACTCTCTTTTCACTCGCTCTCCATCCCGCCACAAATCACACTACTAATTTCATTCACCTGCTCTGACTGAAGAAGAAAAAAAAATGCAAATAAGACAAAACAAATCTACTTCCTGTCCCTCAATCATCCACAATACAATTACGCTTCAAGTGCGTCTATCAGCCCATCTATACTCCATAATCCCCCATCGCACCCCCTTACGGAAAGCAGCCTCTTGTTTTCCGTAGCGATTCTGAGAACCATTACCGCTCACATGAGTGGTCAGATATCAGTCACTGAAAAGAGCCAATTACCTTGGCAAAATTTACACTACAGCTGGATATCGACTGTAAAGCAGGCTAATCTCGGAGAGCGTGCTGTTTCAGTGTCACCTCACACCTGAGGGGCTAATTCTTCCCCCAACACCAGTGGCAGATTTGCTGCATTTTGCGCCGCTCCCATTCAGAGCGGTGAGAAATTGGATAAGCAAGATGTATTTACGTTCCCTCACCCCCCAGGAAGGGGTTTTATTCTCCTTCGCTTATTCTGCCAAATTACACGAGCCCCCGTGCTGGTGAAAGAGCCAGATGCTTCCCGGGCTGACTTAATCAAAGCCAAATTGAAGCGCGGTGTCACGAGTGGGAACTGCGTGCCGAAACGACCTGCGCGAGGTGATCTGAGCGCGACGCCCTGACAGCTCCGGCAAGCGCGCTCTGTTGCGGGGGTAACCATGACTACTGTGGAAACGGGAAGAGAGGAGCTACGTGCGAGAAGCGGGGGGAAGAGAGAGGCAGATGCCGTTTGATGCTGCAGGTAAACTGCAAACATCCTTTCATCTCTGACAGTCAGACGACTCGCCCAACTCGCAAGAGAGCTTCAATCATCAGCAGTCACACCGTCGCTTGAGCTGTCTCAGAGGAACAGTGATTAGCAAGTCAACTATAGGCTGCATGACTTCACAGTAGCTACCAACACCCCGCCACTCCACGGATCAGCTCACCAAACAGCCGTCTACACATGAGCTTGTTGTAGAAAGCTTGCATTTTTAAAACATGACAACTCTCAGACTTGAAAGGCCACGAGTCGTCGTTTAGTCGCTGAAAAGATCCGCTCTTTGCCCTTAGTGTCTCCATTAAGACGGGGGAAGAGGTAGAGCGCTGGATGTTTGATGAAAGCAGATTATTCATGAAGTCACAATTGCTGTGGTAGCGTGGCCTGTGGTGAGCGTTATAAATAGCAGGTCTGTGGTTCGGAATTTGACCCAGACACCTTCAAGCTCTTCTGCCTCTGAGTCATTCGCTGGCCAGCCATGTAGCCGTCTGCTTGTGACCTGCTTTGGCTCTCTCTGATACACCCGAACGCACTCTCTGCAACTCTTCTGGTTACATCTGCAACTATTAACTTAGCTGATACTCTCTTATCAAAGCTTACGTGAAGTCCCAGGGTAATGCTGCAGCAATGATGACCTCTCTATGAAACCCCTGCTGGTAGATGTCGTAACAACGCAATTATTCGGTCAACTTTATTAGGGCCAGTTTTACTAAGCAGGACAAATTAGCGCAAGAGCGCAATTCCAACACAGTGGCGCCAGGCGTGGAAATTTCTGCGGTTGATTTACTAACAATGCTTTGATTAAAGAATACAGTTGCAACACCTCATTTACATATCAACCTACGCAATATACCAAGCACAGCGCAAATTAGCGTAGTCACCAATAAAGAATAAAAGAATAAAAGCCACAGTATGTTGAAAAGACACTGAGGCCAAAAAATTAAGGGTTGCAAGACGTTTTGATATACCTTGTACTGTTTGACTTCTAGTTGAGTGTTCCAAATCATCTTTTATTTCCTGAAGTAAATTAAAACTAACATGGCTTGGCAAACTATAATCGGATAATGTGTTCTTCTGGCATTCCAAATAAATTAATATGTGTGGAAAAAATTTGATCCCTTCGACCACGCGCTCTCTGTTCTCTGCGGTGCCTCCTCCTAGCAACAACAACTGCAGCAATTTCAAGCGCAAAATAGTTTCAGACATGCTTTTTTTGGATGTTAAATAATGGCGCAAATACCAGTAATTTGACAAATGCAAACGTTAGTAAATCGCGTTTTGAATACTCCCATAAAAGGGATACTCCTACAAATGCATATTCAATAAGGTCAGGTGCAAAACTGTGTCCACACCTTTTTTTAGCACTAATTCATCACTGCGCATCTTTAGTAAATCCTATTTTAACGGCAAATGATGGTTTGAACCGGCACAAGCTATTAGTAAAACTGGCCCTTAGTGTAATCTGACAAATTCCAATTGTGTCAATCCCAGTTTTATTATATTATAACAGATGTTTAACCAGTGAATTATTTTTGTCTTCTGCAAGGACGAGATATAAAGTGATCAATCACATGACATTTAGGCATGAGATTTACAATCTGACAGTGGTTTGCACTGATAATCAAGCTTGGATTCATTGTTGGCAATCTAAAGTAAGCAACAGCAAATTGGTGACGTAACAGTGCAATGACTACCAAAAATGCAGTTAGTGAAGCTTACTTCCACCTGATACAACTGGATGCTGCAGTTAAGTAATGTCTACTAGTGGCTAACAGTGACCTCAGTGAGAATTTTAATCACGGGCATTTTAAACACCCTGCTCGTCAAACACATACATGAAGGCTGAGCTTTCAAATAGTGCTCAGAGGAGAAAACATTTAAACATGCTCACTCTACATTCAAACACAACCTGATATACAGACACTTTGAAATATGCCCGGCAAACCGGAAAAATCTGGCAATCAGGTTTAATCCCACTCCAGCCTGCATAATCCAGAGAAATCTCGGGCTAATCCTGGTTAAATCTGGCGGCCCCTTAGCTGACTGTAACCCCTGGAACACAACAAAGTAACAGGGATTGAAGCGATCATATGTTGGCCAGGCAGGAGGTGTGTAGGGGAAGAGTGATGACGGGTGTAGTAATCAGCATTGAGATCAAGATGAAAAATTAGGAGAGTTTCATTGCATAACTAAACAGACTAGGGTACTAATGCTTCCTGAAAGAAATAGCACATTCCACAGATGAACTTTGGTTCATTAATAATTACAAACCGACATTTGGCATCTTACGGCATAGGCTAAATTTGAACTTTGTTACTTGCAATGCTGTGGTCATTCTGGCATTTCTGTAACAGAAAATAGAAAAACAACTGGCTAAATTTGTCTTATTTATGGAATGGAGCAACTAAATGACATTCTTCACAATTTAACCATCTTTTCTAATTTACGCTAATGTGTAACTTGGTACATTTCGTCAAATTGAGGTTTATGAACTAAGATCATTACCTATGTATATGACCGCCTGGCGCCATTGGTCGCCTCCACCCTCTTGTTTTTGTGTAAGGCACATCTGCCCACGACAAGTCATAAAAAAGGCCGCTTTTACATGGAAAGTTCTGCCTTAACAATTGCTCTGACACACCAACAACAAAATATCATACAGCAAGAAAGCAAGGGTTTCAACACTTACATTAACACAGCGGTTTGTTAAAACCACTTCGTTTTGAATTTAGGGAGAAGCTGTGCTCGTATCCAGAGTATGAAGATGTCACAGTATCAAACAAGTCTGAAAAAGACAGCTCCCTAGTCAGATAATCTTCTACCAAAAGCACCTATTGATGAATACCCAAAATATGATCCATTCAAAGTGGATCCAAAAAGGAGCTTTAATCAAATGATGCTATGATACAGTGTTTCAGTCCACTATTCATTGATGTAGGCCTTGGATTAGAGCCCTTGGATCAACTTCACTATGGGCAATGAATGGGATTTGGAGGGATCATGGCTCATTTTTCACGCAAGGTCACGTAAATCACTAAGTGCCTTAGATTTCATTCATTTTCTGAGTAGCACAAAAGGCCATAGCTATGCTAGTGTCTGCATTTGAGTAGAAATAAAAGACCACGTTTAAGGCGGTATCCACCTCGAAGTCTTAGCAGCGTACTATTCCGGGTAGCATTTGCCAAGCGATCTGTTTCTCATTTTAAAGAGCGTTCTAATTTACCGAGCAGACTCCTCTGAGTATTCAAGGCAGCGTTCTGTTTTACATTCTGCCCAGTGTTCCATTCGACGCGGTCCGGAACGCACGGCTCGTGTGTTGGGGGATTGTTCTGTCGAGCATTCTTGCGCGCTCGCAGGACTGGAAAAGCTGTTTTCAGCCGCGTTCACCCATTATTTATTAATCCATTTCACACAGCCAGCAGTCATTATGCATGCTACTGTCAATGGGTATCTCTCTGCCTCGCATTTATTTGATAATAAGCACAAGTGGGGTAGGAGATAAAAGCGCTGACTGCGTTCATTGTGCGAGAGGGAGAGAGCGAGAGAGGACTCCTGCAGGCGAGGAGACTTAAAATGAGAGTTCTGTGTGGGAACAGGGCGCGTCTGCTAAGCCTGTCTGGAGGCAATCGATGGAAATTAGCCAACGCTAAAGATGCACTTCCTGTGAGTGATGTCACGGGCGGTGCTCGGCTGTTTGGGGAAAAAGAAAGAACTCACAGGCGATTAATGGGAATGGTGGAGAGCAGAGAGAGGTGTGGGCAACGTGACAGCTGGAGCAATATGAAATTATAGGATCGAACAGTCCTCATACATGATAATGATGCTAACAGACAAGATTATTTCTGGTAACACAGAATGTCTTTTATGTATTCATTTGTTAAGTAAGACATTATCCGACTTTGTGTTGCTCTCTTAGTTGAAGACAACAAGTCTTTATTAGGCACCCGTGTTCTTCCAGTCACGTCTGTTACAAAACTCCATAAAAGTGCTCTATATGACTAAAGGCTGGAATACACTGCACAGCATTTTCCCAGATTGTTGTCCCCATTCACAGTCTGGACAAGTTGACGCTAGTTGTCGAAAGTCAGTTGACAGGTTTCATGGAAAATCACAAGATGTATGATGGGCCATTTTTTTAGCTTTAGACTTTGAATCCATTTAGTCAGAGGATGTGAAACATGTTCACTATTTTGAGGCAATTGTATAACACATGTTGTTTTCATTTGTCACACGTCTCCTAGCAACAAGCCATGTGTTTCTGCATGAATTTGTTGCGACTGAAGCGACCTGAAAGTCTGGTAGTGTGTGATGCATGATGCCTGTTTTCTCTTCTGTAACTATTTACAGCAAGTATATGATACCTACCCCCCATTTCACAGACAAGACTTAAACCTAGTCCTAGACTAAAATGTGAGGCTGAACTGTTTCAACTAAAATAAACTTGCACTGACTGACCTTAAAATATATCAGTATCTTTGTTTTGTGTTAAAGGTGGGGTGTATTTTTTCAAAAACGCTTTAGAAAAACGAGTCGGGCCGATTACCAAAACAAACTTGTAGCCAATCAGCAGTAAGGGGCATGTCTACTCATGATGGGGAGGAGAGAGCGCTCAGTGCACAGGACATTAGCCGAGCGAAGCAACGACAGAAATATAGAGATGGCGAATTAAAAAACAAAGGAGGAAAATGTTTGCGGGAATAAAAGAAGGCCTACTACGATACATATCGAATCAGCTTTCCAGCGCTGGAGAGAACTAAAGGGGCAGGAAAGCCTGCGATCAGACGAGGTTGCTTTGTTTCTTCTTGATAGGTGAGTAACATTGCTTTGTTTCACAGAACTAATATGTGCTGGCTTTTGCTTGAATATGCTCATGTGTCATGTTCGCTTGTTTGTTCATCTGCAATCGGTGGCTGGCCAAAATCCAAAATCGTTGCCTGGGTTGCGTACGTATGTGTGGGGCGGAGCTATCAAAATAGTGGCGGGACCTTCTTGGGGTAGGGGTGTGTTTGTTTTGGTGATTTCAAATATAAACATTGGCTACCAGAAATCACTTACCCTACCTTTAGGATGCACACCAGTTTTTTTTCTATGTATATTTATAAAATAAATTACTTAAATGTCCTAATTGAACTATGGCCTAATCCTGGCTTAGTCTAAGCCCTGTCTGTGAAACCAGGCCTTAGTGTATTAAAGTTCCCATGAAACAAAATTGAAGGTTTGTTTGTTTGTTTGTTTGTTTTTGCTTTTAGTGTGAATATGTGAAGGGGGACATATCTAGAATGATTACATGACTTTTTCCATGTTTAAGTGCTATAAATGGGTCCCCGGTGCATCAACCAACCCAGAAAATGTGAAAACGGACAACCCAGTAACTTTGTTTCGGTAAGTCTTTCTCTGTAAAAATCTGAAATAAATAAATGAGCCACTCAGATTTTGCTTCCTCTGTGACATAGAAAGAAGATCTTTTATAATAGCTATGACAGCCCCTTAATCAGCATATTTCAGTTTCCCAACTGTTTACCTTCACAGACATAACCAGTGTTTTTATAGCTTATGTGTTGTTTTAACATAAACTTGTATGTATTTGACTGTTTAAGCACAATAATACACGAAAGAGAAGTTTTAGTACTTACATGCCATGTGTGTGCATGCTTCGAATGTGGGCACTCAGAAAACCCTATATGAAAAGTTTAAACTATAGCTTTAAAATGCATGATTTCAGCACGATATACATGATAATTAAAACAAAACAGATGTTTTTTAGCAGAGTATCTGAGATGCATGCTGTAAAGGCACAGTCACCTTTTCTGGGAAAGGGGGCGGGCCAGGAGCATCAGCTCATTTGCATTTAAAGATTGCATAAAAAACAATGCGTTTCTGTAGGTTTGCTTGGTAGCTCACGCGATACGATGTTGCACTTGAGAAATGAAGAGCTCGGGTACAAACCCCGTGAAACTACGGTTCGACAAAACAGCTCATATCTGCATAAGCAAGTTAAAATAGCACAGCAGCATCAACAAATGCGTTTTTATATCACTTTTGTATTTGTTAACACAATCAATAGATTTAGGGTTCAGTTTGGAGTAGAGGACATTTCCAAAACAATAGAGCATTAACCTTTAGCGACACTCCCTGGATATTTGAATTCTGAACAGCCGCATTACGTACCTCAAGCAGCATAATAAAAATGCAGCAATACATGCCCGTAGCAAAGTAATGAAAACATGACACGGTCACATATTAAATTTGTGTTTTAGCGCCACTCTCTGGACTTTTCACTTTGAAACTGCCACGAAACATGCAATAATGTACGTAATTGCATAATTAGTTGCAGAAATGTATAGAGGCACATATTTTCATGAGCCTCGGTTGTTTCATTGGAGTGGATAAAGTCTGGCTTCATGTCAGTGTCACGCGAACTGCTCTAGTTCACAGTGTGGTCTCCAGTCCAGAGACACAATATCGCAGAGCGGGTCATATGCATGTGCATGAGTCGGTGCAGACCACAAAACATATCAAACTCATTTGAATTCTACACAGAATGGTATTTTATACCATGATGGAGGAGATCAAACATTGCAAATAGTTTGACATCCTCAGCATTATAAACAGCAATGATGAGGAGAAGAGATAACACCAGTGCCATGCACCAGCATATATTAAATGTTTTTTTTTTTTCTTTTTTAAACTGTATTACTGAAAATCATTGTTTTTTTGTTTTGTTTTGTCTCTCTCTTTAAAACTGTGGCTGTCACAAGCTATCAAATGCTGCTTTGCTGGGCTGTGATGTAAACAAAGCACTATTGGCTAAAAAAGGGAATGAGCCACTTGATATGTCCCACCCTACATAAATTATGTCAACACACTGAATGACACTGTGAGTTTCTTCAGTGCAAATCAGTGGGACGTCAGGTTAAATAGGTAAAATCGGTTCAGATTTTAAAAGTCGTGTAGTGTATTCCAGCCGTAAAGGGGGCATCGGATGCAAATTTCACTTTCACATGTTGTTTGAACCTTAATGTGTGTTGGCAGTGTATGTACAAATCTTCCCTATAATTATAAAAATCCATGCAGTAGTTTTTAATTAATCTGTAAAAATAATATCCCCTTTTTCAAATCAAGCCATTCTCAGATGCCGTGATGTTGTGTGGTGTCACACCGTTTGTTAAGGGAACGCACCAAATCTACATAAATGCGTCTATGTTTGCGCAAATCATTCATGATCCAGCTTCGCCTACAGCAGAAGTGAGTATAAGTTTTATTTATTTATTTTTTTTATATAAATCTCTGCAATCACCTTTCCTAATAACGTGCTAGTTAGCAAGTTTAGCGACTGTATGCGGCTAAAGTAAATAGGCTCGTCACTCCACAGAGAGGAGAGAGGGCCAGGGTGAGCAGAGCTCATTAACATTTAAAGGAACAATCCATCAGAATGGGATGATTTTTGCAGAGCTCATTTTGACAAGGTAAAAAGGGTGTTGTTTTACACTACCATTGAGAATTTTTAACCAAAGTATATTATAGACTTTTCATTAAGACCCTAAAGAATCATATCAACTTGTGGAAAATGTGCATCCGATGACTCCTTTAACATTATACAATCATAGATTTAGATCATAGAACCAAATTTAATTTGTTATTCCTAATCTGTGACACTAACCGCCACACAACGTCTGATGTCATTACCCCGAAAACCCCATTGTTTGTTGAATGTGAGGAGGCAGTAAATATGTGCAACGGAAAATGCCATTTGAAAGCTGCAGTGGAGATTTTCCATCCTGGTCACTGTTTTCCATACAATGTCGAGATATGAAACAGAACTTTATAACGGGCCCTTGAAAATTCTCCTTTGGTGGTCCTTGGAAAAAAATAAGAGCATTTGAGTTTAAATAACACAATTTTCATTTTTGGCTGAACCTTTAATGTTTTGTCTTCAAATCAACAAATTAACTAAATTAGCCATTGTTAATGATGGAAGCCCGGCATTCACATCCTAAAAACAGAGCAGTGCCATCATTACAGCCAACACTTTGGCGACAGAAGGCCTCTCTCTCCGCTCGCTTCCCTGTGGAATGCCCACCCACCAGAGGGACCAGGACGGAAGGGAGGGGCCGCGTCTGGAGCTTTAGCCTAACCTGAGAGAGGTAGACTGGGCACAGAAAAGAAGCCGGGGCCCCTGGGGGCCTGTAGGTGGGAGCAGCCAGCTAGTGCGCTCCATCCCCTTGGACCGAGCTCTAATTGGAGCTGCTGGGCAAGCCGGGCCAAGTTCCCTGGGAACGGGGAGAGCCTGAGGGAGGGAGGGAGAGTGGGAGGAAGTGAAGGATGGACGGATAGAGCAAAAAGAGGGGAGGGAGGTTTAAAAATAGAGCAGGCAGATTAAGGAGCATCTGAGAGCGGTGCAGGGGATCGGAAAATCCGCCCTGCATGCCAGAGCTGACCAGACCTTCGGGGCATAAAAGCCAGCTCTTCGCCATCGCGTAGCAGGGCACAGCATAGCACAGCCGCCCCCTGGCATACGTTTGCCCGGTCGTCGCGTGGCACGCCGCCCAGACTGGGGCAGCGCTAAGAGCAGCGTCAGCCTGAAATGATGACGATCCCTAGCTAAGCTTTCACACAACAGGTGGAGAGTACAGACACCTGTGGGAGATCGCACAGACTCTGAAGAACGGTCTTACACCTGGGTCCTATGCGCAGATGCACACCTCTTGTTGTGACATAAACTTTGCCGCGATAAAACAACACAAAATAATACTGAGTAACTGTGCAGAGTTTTAAAATATATATATTAATTTCTTGTTTTCTGTAAAAAGAATCTGAACTTGCTTAAAGCAAGATAAATTCACATGAGAAGCAAAATTGCATAAGATATGAAGACTTATTTTGCTTACCCCACTGGCAATGTTTTTTCTTCTAGTGTTAAGCACAAATATAACCACATTTATTTTATACTTAAAATATAATAATGCATGAAAAATACTTATTAATATTATGTTTTTAATTATATCTGGTTGCACTTTATTTTAAAGTACAGTTCTCACTATTAGGTAACTATTAACTCTGCCTGCTGCTTATTAATAGTTAGTAAGGCAGTTGTTAAGTTTAGGTGGGGTTAAGGCATTAATATATGCTTTATACATCCAAGTTAATAGTGAGAATTGGTTCTCACTATTTAAGATAAACAATACTTACCAATAACATGGTTTTTGCAGTGTGGGTCTTGATGCATGATTATTTGAATAACTAATTCTTTTGGTTCATGACTAACTACGAAGGTAAACAATAGTGAATAAATGTATAGACAAACTGCAGGCTACAGATTCACAGCAAAGCAATGGCATTTACTTAGTCTTTTGTGTCGCCGCTCTCTCCGCGAGCGAAAATGCGAGTGTGCACAACTATGACTGACTTTATCATCGAGCACAAAGTCATCCTCTGTTCTAGGCAGAGCATGCACAATTAATTAGTAAATCATTAATTAAGTCACGCATCGATTATTTCGGTTGCAGGGCGTGGAATGAGCTGATCGCTTTAATCAAACCCCAAACAGATTGGGAAGCACCTGGTCACATGATTGTTAATTAAAACCTGCTACATTAGTGTGTTTAAGATGTATCCTTTAATATCCAAGTCGATGAAAAAGGACAAAAGACTTATGTATGATTTGAATGCACGAAACAGACCCAAACACACACGCTCTTTCATATAAATATGCGTTTGGTTACATACGTGCACACGCACACACACACACACTTGTGCTCTGTTAGCCTGGCACATAGGGTCCGCTCATTACAACAATGCCAAGCTACCGGTTGCTAAGGAGACCTGTGGGAGAGGGAGTGATCCTGTTGCTATGGCAGCAAGCCTGCTTCCTGCCAACTGTCTTTCCCCATGAGACCTGACCATAGTAGGCAGAGAAAGACAGAAAGAAAGAAAGGAAGACAGGGAATTGAATGTAGGAGAGTCGGAGTGCGTGTGAGGGTGTGTTGGGGGTGTAAGAGGGGTTATGGGTATGATGTCGAAAGAGAAAGACTTTATAAAGAACACAGCAAGCGGGGTAGCAATGGAGGAGGGGTGGCAGACAAACCACAAAACCAGGGGAGAGAATGTGCTGGGAAAATTGATAGAGTTCGAAAGAGGGAAAATAAAAGAGGCGCTTGTAAAGAGACGGAGCGAGGGCGCCTTCCGGAGCGCCATTTTCAGGCGCGCTTTCCCATGAAACGACTCGCCGGCTTACCGCGCCGCGTCCTATTGTGCTGGTCCGCCGGCGACTGCACAAGATGGCCGCAAACTACCACTAATTGTTCAAGAGCGCACCGAGCGCCACCTCCCAGCATGCACCGGGGCGCTTCCCCACTCGTTAAACTAGCCCAAAACTCGCCCGGCTTTTGGGAAGTTGCTCAAACCGGATTGCGCGTTTCCTCATTAGCTGCTACAGCACATCGCAGCTCCCATTTATCAAATCTACACCTGATATAAGCGACGTGTCATAACAGGTGTGTCTGATAAAAGACTTGACAGAATACAAATTAATTATGCTGCACTGCGCAAAAGATTCATTAAACACAAATTCAGGGGAGACAACATCGCAACAAATCAACACCCCTGCAAAATGCAGCGGTGCCGCTGCGGAAACAACATCCTGGAACGAGACGGCGACCGAAAACATGGGAAGATGAGGAGAAGAGGAGATGATATTGATCAAGCTTAGGAGAAGAGGGTCAAACGAGGAGAGCAAGCCAGTGAATCTACTGTCTCAGATGTAAATGGCTTTTTTGGCTGCCGCTAGATCACAATTGGTTCCATACTGCCTCGCTCTTCTGCCTTTGTGAGGTTTTTCGGTTTGATTACGGCTCTCATGACAGCGCTGTTTAAATGAGAGACAGAGGAGCACTGGCACATATTCTCCCACAGATAAAGTTGGTTTGGGAAGGAGGGGGCGCTCGGAATTCTTTCCTCGGCTGCGCACAGACTCGAACCGGGCTGTTAAAGACATCTATCTGTCTCTCATCCCTCTGTCCGGGTCTGTTTCTCATTCACAGGGAATGCGGCGTCTGTCGAGGACGGGAGTCTGGCCTTCCACACGGACGTACACGCATGTATTCCTTCATTTGTTTACACCACGGCCGTTATAGGGGTTATAGGGTTCACTTGGGATTCTCCCGTATTAGCTGAATCTCTCTAATTCAACGTGAATGCTGCTCTGCTCTATGTCTGCCAGTGACTTCATCCAGTCGTTCCGCCTTCATTCATTCTTCCGAATGCAGTGGAACTGCAAAAATAATGATTGTTTTCAAACATGTTCCCTTCTTCCATTGGTCAGTCAACACCCCCAAACTAACACCACTGGTGTTGCAGTGTCAGCCTGGGCTTCACCTCTTAAAACATTGTAAGTTGATCGCTGAGACCACTGCATCGCAAGCCAATGGTTTCAGCGATCTGCTTAGGCAGTCCTGGGCAGGATTCTTAAAGGGATAGTTCACCCAAAAATGAAAATTCTGTCATGAATTACTCACCCTCATGTTGTTGCAAAGCAGTAAGACCTTTGTTCATCTTCAGAACAGAAATAAAGATATTTTTGATGAAATCTGAGAGCTTTCATAGAACCTTTATTGTTTAAATGGTTCTATAAAGAACCTTTAACATCTGAAGAACCTTTCTGTTTCACAAAAGGTTCTTTGTGGCACAAGAAGGTTCTTCAGATTATAAAAAGGTAAGAAATAGATAGTTCTTTAAAGAACCTTTGACTGAATGGTTCTTCTATGGCATCGCTGTGATAAGCACCTTTATAATTAAGAGTGTAAGGACATCGATAAAATAGTCAGTGTGACATCAGTGGTTTAATTCAGAGGTACTCTCTGCATGGTGATAATCTTGTGAACTCCCGGCGAACCCTGACACAAAAGAGAAGAAATTGTTGAATGAAGTAATTGTTTTTGTTTTCTTTGCCCACAAAAAGTATTATCGTAGCTTCATAAAATAAATTGTCACATGGACTTTTTTTATCAATGTCCTTACTATCTTTGTGGTCTTTGAACGTGTCAGTTGCGTTGGTGTCTATGGAGGGTCAGAAAGCTCTCGGATTTAAACAAAAATATCTTAATTTGTGTTCTGAAGATGAACGAAGGTCTTACGGGTTTGGAACGGCATGAGAGTGAGTAATTAATGACAGAATTTTTATTTTTAAACAATAAGAGCAATGTTTTGAATGCACCACTGAGATTTTTGGGGAAAATGGCCTGCTTAAAGTTGTCTCTGCATATTAGGCTGAGATACAAGACAGATTTTTACCATCCAAAAGCATTTCTCAAATATGCTTTATTAACAAGTTGTCTCAAACGTTTCCCCTAAAGTTCTTTTGACGAAATGCAGACACAAATGAGACATTTGTTGACTAAAGCTATTCATTTGTACGGTCTGACCGATTGAATACTGTTTCTGGGTCCAAGCCTCAACTCTGTTATCCTATTAGTTGTTTACAAGCACTTTTCATTTAAACGAAGCTTTCAAAAAGTGTACAGTGCACACTATAGTCTCCAGGCTAACGGCATCCCAGACACCAATATTTTAATGATTCAGAAAAGATGAATCACTCTCCAGCCACCTGAGATTTCAGTACGGAGATTAAGGTTAGAATCAAGATTTTTTGGTAGTGAGTCTATATTAGCAGCATTTTTGGGTTGCTTCTGGGATCTTACGGCACTCTGAGCCGTAAACGGTTGCGTGTGACATCAGATTTAACGACTGAATATGTGGATAGCAGATCAGTTCCTCTGATGAGAAATACTCATTTTAGATCTCTGATGACTTCTGATTGCATACTTTGGTATTCTGCCAAACATTTTAAGACATTTCAGAGATCTTTTCTGAAACACTAGAGGAGGAGACACATCTCAGATGTGACTTTTTAAGAGATATTAAAGAGATCTCATTTGTGAGTTTCCTTTCTTATAGGTTTCGTCTCAATCTTTGTTCTGAATCTACGGGAAAACGTAAGGTAGGTCCACATTTCTTCGAACAAAGACAGCCCAATTAAGTCAGTTTGAGTTAGGGTCTGTGCGCTGGAGAGAGGGGCGGAGAGATGGAGCGCCGAAGAAAGAGGCAGTCCATAAAAGCAGTCTAACGAAGGGGAAAAAGGAGGGAAAACAGAGGAAGAGGGGTAAAAGAGGAGAGCTCGAGCGACTTTGTAGCCGAAGCGAAGCAACTTCTCCTTTTTTTTTTTAGCTCCTCAATGGGAAGACATATGAAATATTAATAACAGCTCTAGCCATCGACTTCAGAGGCCCGCGCTAAAACTTAGTGTCTAATGAGACTCAGCTCATGAATTGCTAATGAGGATGCTTGGAATGTGTGTTTTAAGTGTTTGTGTGCGTGAGCGTGTGTGTTGCAATGGGGGGGAGGGGTCATTTGGTTGTGTGTGTGAGTGTGTGTGCTCGGGGGTGTGTATGGGGGGGGTATAAGGAATGCAAAGTCTTTGGGAGACTTAACGGAGAACTTCATTAAAAAGCTGAAGTCTATACACACACACACACACTGTGAATATTCAACAGACTCACATGCATACACACTCACATATCACTTACATCTATGACCAAACACACTCCTATAGACAAAATATTTCTTGTCTTAGAGTTGGCATATATATACAATGACACATACCACCTACACTTTAGAAAACTCTTTAATGAAATATTTCTGAAAAATTCTCTTTAATTTTACATGTTTTGCAAATGACTGGCATATATTTTTTTTTAAAATATGTTACATTAGAAAAAAAAAATGTTTAATCAAATATATATATTCAACACACTACTGCAGTATCATTATTCAAAGAAAATAGTCAAACCTTGCAAAACGTGAATACAGCTTGCAAAATGTGAATATGCACAAGTGCAAAAGAGATTTGTGAGTTTTAAAAAAGGGGAAGATCTTCAGTGTACACAGATAAAGATACAGATACAGATAACGTCTAAAATTTGCTCACACAACTATCATGACTTAAGAAGACTAGGGATAGCTGCTTTATGGTACTTTTATAGTCAGTTTTAGTCATTTTTGAAGTTCAACAGTCTCAATGCTGATTCACAATCACTGTAAGGACATTGTAAATAATATCTTTTTTTTTTTTCACAGAAGAAAGCAATCATGGGTTTTGGATGATGAAGTGAGTAGATGACGCTATGTTTTTCAAGGCATGAACTGTTCTTTTCTAAATGTAAAACTGATCGAAAACCTTATGATAATAATATGACAAACCCTTAATCTTCTCAAGCGGTCCAGTGAGAAGACATCATGCCATGTGGACTGTATTAAATATATTAATTTTCAATAAGCAGTAGTCTTCAAATACAGTGGCACAATTTCAAATCATAAGACACACAATCCGACCTCGTTTTTGCCCTCTATTGACCTGACCTGAACGTACAATAATATAATGAGCCTACGTCAGTTACTACTGCACACAATACACTATATGTGGCTTTCTGTGTGTGTTTTCTGGCACAATTATGCGTGTGTGTTTGCATGCAGCGTTACTGTGACTTAGAGAGTCTGAACATGCGCTGAAATGCTGAGGTCTGCTTATGCACATGTGATGGAGAGATTATGTGTCAGTGTGGGTTTATTCATATATTCGGGATAAATGTTGGCCTGCGATATTCCTCTCTTCTATACGTCTGTGGGTGAGTGTGTGTGTCTTTCCGCCTGAGTGGCGCTGTCGGTGGGCATCGCTCAGATTCAGCTCGGCGGGCCGAGCAGATCATTAACAGAGACGGGAAGAGAGAGAGAAAGAGAGAGAGAGAGCTTGGCTTTGTTTAGAATGGAATACTAGCATACTGCTTACTATGCATTAGTGGATGTTATTTTTAAATAGTATATGAAATAGTGCACACCATGCAGTGATAAACATTTAAAAAAATATATTGTAAAAAATATTAACCCTAAAAAAAAGTCAGTTAAAAATCACAGATGTTGTATTATTTCTAGTTCACTGGAAATCATCGGGCACCCCACTGCATTGTGGGATACAGTGTGCCGTGCATATTTATATACTGCACATTTTGGCAAATGAAGTAGGTCATCCGGATATTCTGTACATACATCATTTTGCATACTGTGCTTAGTATATATAATACAAAAATAGTAGGGATAGTAGTAGTATGTCATTCTGGACACAGCCACTGGCTTCTCATTATCTGTCCTGAGAGGAGAAGAACACGGGGCGGCCAGCTCACTGTTCACAGTCACGCAATTACAGCTGCAAACACACAGCCGTCTCTCCACATATCCGTCCAATTCTTAAACTCATTTCAATTTGTCTTTGAGTGTCTCCCAATCATGTTTTTTAAGGATTTAATGTTGTTTCCTCTCTCACTGGCTACATTCATAATAGCATACTAACATACTACTCTTACTCTTTCTGCAATATGCTTATTTGTTCATTAATTCATTCATGCAGCAAGGACACACTGAAAGGTTTAAAAGTGACAGTAAAGTGACATATTGCTACAAATAAAGATTGCTATTTCAGATAAATTCTGCTCTTTTAAACTTTCTATTCATCAAAGAATTATGACAAAAATGTATTTTGGTAATAAAAAAAGGCGCCGTTTGATATTATTTTCCTCTAAACCACTAGATGGCAATAAAAAAGTGGCGTAGCACTTTCCAAAACATCCGCTTTTTAAGATGCACGTGCAAATTTGCCTGATGTTTGACGCGATCACAGGCAGCAGCGCGAAGTCGATTCTGTGCTTACGTGATCTAATATTTGATGTTTTTAAAAATGTTGTAGATTTAAGTAGCAAATGAGAATCGCTAAAATTATTCAATATATCTTGAGACAAATGTCTTCTTAATGGTTTTCAGTTTTGTTTAAGATAATTAAAAAAGCAGTTTTTAAATAACAAAAGAATGTGTAAAAGTATGGTATTTGGGGTATAAAGCTCCAGGCTAAAAGGTACAACAATTAACATGATAATTAATAGAAGGCTGACTTTTACATTTGTTGACGTGACATTAGATTCAGATGGTTAATATCATATATTATGATGGGTGTCCATCTTAGAGATAATCGCCATGTTTAGAATGAAACCATCACATTTAAAAACTAATTAATTATATCATATTAAAACATTATTTTAGCTAAAGTTTGTACCAATACTGTGTGCCTTTTACCCCATGTTGGTGAGCCTTTTACCCTGTGTATGGGTACCCCTCATACATTTCTGAGATTTTTAAACAAAATAAATAACTTGTATGATTTATTTACACAAAATCTGTTGGTCCATAAATGTACAATACAAACATATGTATTTTTCTGCATTCATACACTTTGGGCGCAGTGAAAAGCATATTTTTTTCTTAGGGGGTGCCTTCAGCCCCGTTGTACCCTACTCTCTATTCATCAAAGAAGTATGACAAAAATGTATTTTGGTATTTAAAAAAAAAAAAAAAAGGATATTAAGCAGCACAACTGTTTTCATAATAATCAGAAATGTGTCTTGAGCAGCAAATCAGCATATTATAATGATTTCTGAAGGATCATGTGACACTGAAGACTGAAGTAATGATGCTGAAAATTCAGCTTTGCATCACAGGAGTTACATTTTCCAATATATTACAACAGAACATGATTAAAATAGAATTTTAAATTGTAATGATATTTCACAATATTACAGTTTCACTGTTTTATTAATATTATCATCATTATTATTATTATTGTTATTATTATATTTTATTTTTTTAAATAAATGCAGCCCTGGTCAACCTCTGGGTGAAATACTGTACTCATCAATGCAATGCACTTAACTTGACCTTATATTTTAAAAGAAATTAAATGGAAGCAAATACAGCTATGGGTTTGTATAATGATCTGAATCATTATTTAATCAGACTGCCTTGAGTAGACATTTTTACACACATATGCAAAATAACTGTTTAAATTTAATTAAAGCAAGTGAATACTACACGCAAGCACAACTGTTTAGCATTGTAAAACAGCAGTTATTTTTCTTTTTATTAAATATAATTAAATATAAATATTTATTAAAAATACTAGGCACACATTCACTGCACAGTATGCAGTAAACAGTATGATAGAATTATTATATTATATTAATTATATTAATTATATTATATTATATTATATTACATTATATTATTATTATATTATATTATATTATATTATATTAACAAAACCGCTCTGCCATTTATTAAACATAAAGAAGTGTTTATGAGAGTTAATGAATTGTGAATTATGTAAAGCTAGTATAGCTAAAGCAGCTGTTGTTTATGTTTTATGGTAATATTTAATAAATACACTTTTTATGAAAAAAAAAAAAAAAAAACATAATTTGAGGTTATCAAATGAAATCGTACGGTACGCAGAGCTGAAATGGCGTCACTCAAGAAACGAGGCTCCTAAATCTGTCTGCTTTTGACGTCGATCTAAATCATTTCAAACAGTAAAAAGGACTGTTTCAAGTGCGTGTCTGTCTCATTTCAATTCTACCACCCGTCTCCCAGCAGTCTTTTTCCTCTTTTTAATTCCCTCATGGTTTTCTTTTCCATCCCTCTTTCCTTGGCACTAGTTAATACGCAGATTAATGTTACTATTAACACACTGATGGAGTCCGATGGCAAGCCATCAAAGACAATAAAGATGCTTAATGGAATCCAGGATTTGATGTAGTCAAAATTTGGGGGGAGGCTATAAATCAATAGAGACGAGAACTCAACCAATTAAAAAAAAAGTATGTGAATGTTAGAGCAAAAGAAAGAGAATGAACACTAGATTCCAAAGTCTAAAAATATTTAAAGGGATAGTTCACCTAATATATTTTGGGTGAACTGTCCCTTTAAGGAATATGTTCAAGATTCCTAATGGATTTTCTATAATATTTTGAAACAAATCCTAAAGGATCCTCTACACCCAAGTGCACACTGTGCATTTTTTCCTGTCATTTACAACTGTTGCTTGTCAGTATGATTTGACCCCAGATGTTGGGCAAATGCTAAAGCGAACTGTGCAACTGTTGTTCGTGCCAGATTGTATGGATTACAAAAGACTTTCGTCACAATTGACATCTGATAAAAACATCCTCGTTTTCGTGAGGATGTCACAGTGGATGCACTGGTCACACTGGAAATAGAAAGTCAGTTGAACTGCATTATAGGATACACTGTTGCCCAAACTGAGCTCTGTTGTATATTACAGTTTGGAAAAATTTAGTAGGTCATCTGGGTATTCCACACAAACAGAAACTTGACATCAGACATCAAAATCAAGCCAGTGGATAAACAGAAATTGTAAATAAATAAATAAAAGTACGAACAAGAAATGAAAACAACAATTGGAATATTCAGTTTATAATACTGGATTCTTTTTAGAATTCTACTTTGATCTTATTTACATTTTTTTAGGAAGGTTCCAAATATGAATATAAATTCTAAAAGAAATAATGTATACATTCCTTTACGAGTTTTCCGAAAAAAAAAAGAAAGAAAGAAAAGAAAATCTATATAAATAGATCATTAAAAGTGTGTAAAAAGAGAAAGAATAAAATCCAGAGAGAGACTGCGAGAGAAAGAGAGTGGAGAGCAGTGAGCGAGACACAGGGAGACGTGCTACAAGGGTTCATTCCAGGCTATGTGTCGTGTCTGAGAGTTAGCAGTGACATGGGCAGCATATTAAACGCTTGGGCCTGCATCCTGACCCATTTTCATCAAACTGACAAACAAAATCCACACACTGTCTGCTTCATAAAAAAATATTCCACCACATACAGACACATCAGCACACGGACACGCACGCTTATCTGCCATTTAGTTATGCAAATAAAATATACAAGCCAGACAGTGAATATTCAAATATTTCCAAATGAAATATGTGGAGATAGAAACAGTTTGCATTTTCTTTCCATGACGAGAAATACCTTCGAGAAATTTCCTCACATAAAAAGAAATAACACCTTGATCTCAGGCCATACTGATCTAAACAAACTTTTCAATTGTGAATGAGACTGGTGAAATTCACTGGGCAATTCAGAGATTATACCATAAACTTGATTTTTTTTTTTGTTTTTTTTTTTTTTTCTCAATCACTTTTCAATTACTCTAATGCTTTTCACCTGCCTCTTGAGCAAAAAGAGGAATTAGTTAATGACTAGTTTGGATATCAGACAAAATGTAGTGCTAAATGGTTTTGGATATCAGACAAAACATGAACTGTTATTAGATTCCAGACAAAACTGATATCTTCTGACAGGATCTGGTAAAGACACTGAATCTTGGTTTGGCTGGCAGAATCTAACATTTGCTGAATTATTGCTTTATTATATATATATATATATATATATATATATATATATATATATATATAAACCCATACCCCTATGTACAACAGCATTTTAGTGCCATGTTAAAAAAAAGAAACTAAGATTACAAATTAAAGTTGTAATATTTCAAGAACAATGTCAAAATTACAATAATAAAGTCTAAATACTACGAGAATAAAGTCTAAATATTTCAAGAATAAATTCAAAATACTACAAGAATAAAGTCTAAATATTTCAAGAATAAATTCAAAATACTACAAGAATAAAGTCTAAATATTTCGAGAAAAACGTTAAAATATTTCGAGAATAAATTAGAAATGTTTCGAGAACAAATTCAAAATATTTGTGAATAAATTCAAAATACTACAAAAATAAAGTTAAAATATTATGAGAATAAAGTCGAAATATTTTGAGAATAAATTTGAAATAAGACGAGAATAAAGTCTACTTTTTTGAGAATAAAGTATAAATATTTCAAGAATAAATTCTAAATACTACAAGAATAAAGTTGAAATCTTTTGAGAATACATTTGAAAAACTACAAGAATAAAGTTGAAATATTTTGAGAATAAATTCAAAATACTACAAAAAAAGTCTAAATATTTTAAGAAAA
The DNA here is from genome assembly GCA_012976165.1 of Labeo catla. Classification (NCBI taxonomy): domain Eukaryota; kingdom Metazoa; phylum Chordata; class Actinopteri; order Cypriniformes; family Cyprinidae; genus Labeo; species Labeo catla. Next base: position 392,366 of record VONZ01000004.1, read on the forward strand.
AAGTTGAAATATTTTGAGAATAAATTTGAAATATTTTGAGAATAAAGTTGAAATATTTTGAGAATAAAGTTGAAATATTTTGAGAATAAATTCAAAATACTATGAAAATAAAATGTACATATTTTGAGAATAAAATTAAAATATGTAAAGAATAAATTTGAAATACTACAAGAATAAAGTCTAAATATTTCGAGAAAAAAGTTGAAATATTTTGAGAACAAATACAAAATACTACAAGAATAAAGTATAAATATTTCGAGGATAAAGATGAAATATTTTAAGCACAATTTCAAAATACTAGGAAAATAAAGTCGAAATATTTTGAGAATAAAGTCGAAATTATGAGAATAAAGTTGAAATGTTTCATATACAATATGTTACATTATTTTGAGAGTATATTATGCATGTGCCTTCAATTTTGTGACTGCTGCAGATTAATTTTCGGAATTTTGACTTTATTCTCAAAATATTTTGACTTTAATCTCGAAAACGTTTCACTTTATTTTTTGTAATTCTCAGTTTATTTTTCATAGTATTTTGACTTTATTCTTGTATTTTTGAAATACGTTGACTTTATTCTCATAGTATTTCAACTTTATTCTCATAATTTCGACTTTAATTTTGCAATCTTTGTTTTGTTTTTTTGTTTTTTTCATGGCACCAAAACACAGCCGTACCTAAAACAGCCATTTTCTATTTGAATATAGTTTAAAATGCAATTTATTCCTGTGATGCAAAGCTGAATTTTCAGTATCATTACTTTAGTCTTTGTCACATGATCCTTCAGAAATTATTCTGATATGATGATTTGCAGCTTAAGAAACATTTCTTATCATTACCAATATTGAAAATAGTTTTTTGTGGAATATTTTTGAGATTCCCTGTTGAACAGAAAGTTTTAAAAACAGCATTTATTAAAATCACTTACTTTCCCTTTTGATTGATTTAACGCATCCTAACTGAATGAAAATCTTACTGACCCTAAGCTTTTGAAGTATAAAAGGCACAAGCCATATGTAGACATTTCGTCACAGTTTGCTGTAAAACAGTTTGTAGATACCTTGTGGCCTTATTTACATTTGCGCCAAATAAACCATACCGTCTGCCTGAACTAAAGTTCATTACTGTGGTATAATCGATTCACATTAATCCAGCACATAAAGACAAGAGCTCACTTTAAATGTCACGCACTCTCTTCCTGTCTGAGCTGGTGGTTTTTGGCCTGAATAATCTGCAGACTCGATGTCGACAGTGAGAGTGAGACGAGGGTCAGTCATACAGCGGAAGGTGCCCGGCTGGATGTGAAGCGTAGCAGCGAGCCGCACTGCCAGGCTTTCCTCTGCGCATGCATTAATCATGGCTGCTCTCCTCTCGCCCATTACAGCTCATCAATCTCAGTTTGCCCAGCGCTCCGGTGGGGGGGAATCTTATGAAGATCTGATTAAATATGTAAGCACCTGATAATAGCAGCACATGCCAGGCTTCAGAGTCAATTGTCTTTAATGCGTACAGGCTCCAGCAAGTATCTAAGAGACTGTGGTTCGGGGTCAGAGGTCACTGAGGCGTCTGTCGTTTCGTCTAACTTACTTGACTCTGATGCTGAACCGCTGTGGGCGGCAACACCAGGTGAAAAATCACACCAAGGAATCTGAATATAACACATAGTCTGCAGCAACATCGCTGTAGCATTTTTCTCAAAGCACGGGAACGGAAAAGGCGCAAGCGGACGCGTGACACTCGAGGGTGTGTGCGAGCGTGTGGAGGCCGGGAGTTTGTGTGTGTGTGTGTGTGTGTTAGAGACTGTGTGAGCAGAGCTTCATGGCTTTAATTAAGGTGGAATCAGAGCAGGATCTGTGCTGCCGTGATAACGAGCCTCATCTGAATTATTAACGAGAGCTGCACCCCCCTGGACGTGAAATCCCGTCAGACTGTCTCTCACACACGCAAACAAACAATTCCAGCACATGCTTAAAATAATGCATAAAACGTATCCAACCATATAAAGCCACTATGGTGCAACACATCAATGTATATAATATTTATACAATGCCAAACGGTTTGTGTTTTAACTGCTTCTCGTGCAATTATGAATTATGTTAATAATTATTTTTAATAGTTATGGTCTTATGGCGAAGTTCATTGGCAATACTGTAGCAGTCAGTCCATTGGAGTCCTCTAAAGTGGACACATTTCAATCTGATTGTAACTCTTTGAGAACATAAAAAAACATTATTCTATAAAGTTTTGATAAATTGGTTAAAATTTGTAATGCACAAATAATCATGAAGGTCCAAATGAGTTTATATATGAATAAGTCTGCATGAATTTATAGGGATTCACCACCAATTCGCCAAATTGTAAAATATTTACAAATTGTGTTGTGTGTGTTTTGGATATTCCTTTTTAAATCTGGAAATTTGGGCATGGTCCTGTCCCTATTGCAATTTAGCGAGAGGTAGTATTAAAGTTGCAATGCAACAGAAGTAGCGACTGATCTTTTTGACGTGCATGTAATTTTATCAGGGTTATCAAAAAAAAAAAAAAAGGGGGGCATAGACATAGTTCTAATCATTGGTTGTTGACGGGATTATGAAATGTGCGTGCCGGACTCAAAAAATAATGCAAAATTGGCAGCCAATGGCAAATGGTTGGTGAAAACATCATTTCATTAAATTATGGTATTTTAATGAAACATATATAGATGAATAATTCACAATATAACATGCATTTACAACACTGAATTTTATTAAATGCCAACTTTAAAGAAACAGACATTCTCATCCTATAGAGCATCTTATTGGACAGAGACGTGTACACACGCCTGAGTGCAAGATGTTTGGTCTATTTTCCTGGAAGCGAAATGTATATTTTAAATATGTATGACCTGCTAAAAAATAATTTAGTCATTTTTTAAGAGTACACTAGCAAATAGATAACAGAGGAACCAACATTTAGCATTTTCCTGGTTCACCCAATCAACACCTTTTAGAACATCCTTATTTCACATCCACCACAATGCATGTGCCAATGCATGAGGTTGCCAGATGCAGTCAAATCGTTCTTGCAGATCTTTTTTACTGACTTTTTGATTTTTTGATTATTGGCATTAAGTCTGGTCTGCTGGAACAGCCCATCTACGAAACCACCTGACCGACATGTAAAACAACCAGCCACACTTATTTTTCAATGCGGAAGTAAGCTGTTTTCTGGAAATGTGTGCGACATCCAGTTCATAAGCCACCATAGGGAAATAACAAGAAGAACAACAACGTTTGTAAACGGTAAAACTGTTTGCACTACAAATCAGTGTGCTCATAATTAAGAAAATGCATTAAAATAATATGGTAACACATACCAGTTTGCATTATCATTCAGGATTACAAGCTGTTTTGCACAGCTAAAAATAGCTGGACATGGATGAGACCGGAAGCCAGACCCAGGAAAAATAAGTGAAAAATGGAATCTGTGCTAACGAAAATAGAAAATAGATTTTTACTACTAAAGCAGGGGTGGCGAACGTCAGTCCTGGAGAGCTGCAACCCTACATAGTTTTGCTTCAACCCTAATCAAATGCACCTGAACAAGCTAATCAAGGTCTGAAGGGTTACTAGAAAGCAACAAGCAGGTGAGTTTTAATTAGGGTTGGAGCTGAACTCTGCAGGGCTGCGGCTCTCCAGGAACGGAGTTCACCACCCCTGTACTGTATTTAGGATAACAATATTGTCACAATATCTGTAGAAATTAAATAAATGTGACCCTGGACCACAAAACCAGTCATAAGTGTCAGTTTTTGAAAATTGAGATTTATGCATCATCTGAAAGCTGAAAATAAGCTTTCCATTGATGTATGGTTTGTTGAGATAATATTTGGTCGAGATAAAATTATTTGAAAATCTGTTTTTAAAGTTGTCCAAATGAAGTTCTTAGCAATGCATACTAAGTTTTTATATATTTGTGGTAGGAAATTTACAAAATATCTTCATGGAATATGACTTTTACTTAATATCCTAATGATTTTTGACATAAAAGAAAAATGTATAATTTTGACCCATACAATATATTTTTGGCTATTGCTACAAATATGCTACTTAAAACTGGTTTTGTGGTCCAGGGTCACAAATATGCAATGTTATCAGTAAAAATCACTCATCTTCTCTGACATGTGCAGCATTATTATTACAATGTGTCTTCTCTTTTTTTCCATTTTATGATGAGAAACAACCAGCATTTTGGTGCAATACTGCCACCTACCATGTTGGAGAGTCAACCAGATGCAGTACTGGCACTGAATTATTTTTGTAGCATTAACAAGATACTTTTTACCCTTTTATATTGATAATGCACTAGGGACGTCACAATTCTCAATATAATATTGAACCGTTCTGTACGACATCTACGGTTTAATATGCGTTTGTAAATTGCGGTTTTTCCGTTTTGCATTTAAATAACTTGTTTTATTTCTCTCTGAATTTGCGGTATGTGTGCCTGCGATTTCACATGCTGAAATGAGGAAATGTTTCCCCGCTTATATTTGAAAAAGCAACACACGCAGAGCATCTTCCATTCTAATGACATGTAATGATAAGCCTTTATAAACCCCTTGTCCAACAAAAGAGTTATAAAAACAAAAGTTATAAAAACAAAAGTATTCACAACATCAGTTGAGTGTTTGAAATAACTCCTTATGTGATCTCTTATGTAAATTCTATACTCATATTCTATGTATGTCGATTAGCAATGGCTTATGAAAATACCCGTCCTTACATTTCATCATTCAAAAACGTTTAACGTTTTATCTTGTTTTTATTTAGTTACAGCAATAGCCATCCCTTTAACAATATTAGAGAAGCTGGAACTGAACGTCATCAGTGTTATCTCTTTGATGCATGTGTGGATTTTCTGCACGAGGGCGCCCTCTGGTGTCCAGTATGAATCCCATGAAACCCATCCTATTTTGAGTAAAAATCAAAAAAATAATACCTCTCTCAAAATAAAAATTAAGCAGACATATACTAAACCATGCTTTTTCCAGATTTTTCCTTCACATATCTCACCCACTGATCTTGTCTCCCATAATAACTGTCAAATTCTTCTAGAAGTCACTAATGTATGCATTTTTGCCATTATTAATCTAGTTCTAAAGAAAATCCAGTTTCCACACTGTACATATGCGTCTTCACTATTCAGCGCTGTTCAAATCATCCTCTGGATGCCAGTATGGCCGACTGTGTTGCAGTCACTTCTTCTGCACAGTCTTTGTGGGAGTAACAATGACAGTGTTTCTCCAGAGCTGAGGGCATCCAACTGAACCACGGCTCTGGCCAAATAGCCTGGCGCTGAGATCTGCCCTGCATCAATGCCAGCCTGGCCAGCGCTGCCACAGCTGGGGTGAATGAGGAGCCCAGTCAACGATTACAAAATTACTGCCACTGTGACTCATGTATCTCTGTCTGTTTTTCTCTCTTTCGTTACTATGTAACGAAGTGCCTCTTCTACAGTTTCTATGCCTATTCCTCTCAAGACAAGTTATAGTTACAACAACGAAGATAAAAGGAAAGTGTTTTTAGCTTTGAATTTAGCTTCTCTCTTCTTCTCTGTTTTCCCCGCAACAATCACAAATGAGCCTTTCTTAATATCTCAATTGTCCATCCAAAAAAACAGAATGCAATTAAATAAAAGTATTTTGAGTTTTGAGTTCTACTATCCACATTCATTTAATAGCACTAAACTCTTACTGTATGTCAATCATTTCTGTCTCTACTCATGGAAAAAATATTTTAGAGATAAAGTGAACTTTAAATGAGACATGACTGAGATCCCCATTAGGATTCTTTGAGAAAACAACCTTTGAGCTATAAAATTGTACTTTATACATAGATAAAGCTATAGACAAATCTCCGTGTCTGGAAAAACCTATAAACCGCTGTAGACACACATGCATTAACGGTGAGCCCCATCCCATTACTTATTTTTAAATCACAGATAAACGCAATAAATACTTGGAAGGCTTGAGGAAATCTGATTAGTGATTTCATACGTCTCAACGGCCAGTAACAGGATGTGACACACTCTTGCTGTACTATTATACGAGATGCATCACATGTGAAAACCTTGCGTTATACCACAAATACTGAGAGACACTTTAAAAGAATGTGAACATGAAAGCAAAACAATCCAACATGGCATCCCTCCATGAACCACGAGCATTGGTCATTTGAAGGAGCCTTGCATGCCCACCGTACAACAGCCATAATCCGAGAAAACCAGAACTATTAATAGCAGCTAATTGATGCCAAAGACGGAGAGGCTCAATGTCCAGGCCGGGCCAGCCGAGAGACACAAAACCGGCTGCCACAGTTTAGACAAGCCGCTGTTGGACAGGATTACACAACAGCTATTAAAGACTGCTTTCAGTGGCACTGACTGTATGTGACTGCTGTCCACCTATCTATCTTGTATAAGAGTGCTATGGAGGTTCCATACATTCCTAAGTAAATATGTTTGCGTGTTTATTTCGTGTGTATTGTTTGTGTGAGCGCACAGGCCCACACGTGTCAGAATTAAATGCGCATTAAAATCCGCCGCCAAATGTTGGGGGGCCAACATGTGTGAGCCTGGTCTGTTTTCCACAACCTTATTTTGATTGAATCAAGTTGTTTTTCTCCATTTTTTTCCTCCTGCCAGCCAATCAAATCTCTGGCCTTATGGGAACATATGAGCGACATACAGCTGCGCATCCCTGGGCAGCACAAACAAGTCGTATAAGGAATTAAACCAGATTTAATTTCAGTTTAAAACTACAGGCTTAAGATTAGTTTAGCCCATCTCTTTGTCCTCTGTATCCAATGAGAAAACAAGGATCAAGCACGAGGTAAATATCCCATTTAGAGATATTAAAAACTTCTGTTGTTTTGATGATGTAATAAAAGGCCTGTGTATATCAACTATTGCACACGCTATGAAAAACAAAAACATTTTGTAAGACAAGATGAATCCAAACAAGATCACGTCGTCCCGTTAAACCGAGAGTAAATGGATTTTTAATGTATATATATATATATATATATATATATTGTTTTTTTTTTTTTTTTTTTTTGTTTTTTAAATAAATACTGATGTTATTCATTAATATTGATCTAATAACAATAAAATAATTCTAGAATATTAACTCTGTTCCCTAATACAAAAAATATGTATAATGTTCTTCTGGCTGGTTTTGTATTTGATCAGTAAAAGGCTACAATAAATATCTCCAGTCTGTTGAAAGAAGACACTTCATAATTGTCTGTCATTCTGGATGTTTTGTGATCTCGGTGATCTAAAATGCTTGCCAGAAAGCCGCAAACCACAGAGAGGAATAGAATTGAAATTCAGCTGTGTCTGACTATCATTTTCTAACTTCGATGTTGGTGCTGAGGGGAAGCGAGAGAGAGGCAGACAGACAGAGGTCCCTTGGGTTCTCCATGAAGCCTGTGTAGTGAGAGCATGTGCGTACAGTTCAAAATATCAAATCTGATCTAATTAAAACCTTTGAACCATGTGACACAAAAAAATGAACAGCTGAAACATTCAGCGTGTTTTTTTTTTCTTTTGCCAGCCAATGTGGTGCAATTATGCGGTTGCATTTGCTTCACTAAATAACCCTCTTCGATTATGTAATGTTTTAATTACAATTTTACACCGCCTGTTTTATTTCCCATAGTCTTTTGGATGGATGTCAGGACTGAAGAGGAGACGGCAGAGGGAGGGAGGGGGGGAGGAAGGGGTTAGGAGGAGGAGGAGGAGGAGGGTGCGTGCTGGAGATCTCAGAGCAGACAGACAGGCGTGCTTGCGTGCGTGCGTGGCCGACGCGCGGGGAAGCTGACCGGACCCGTGCGTGTCCCCCAGGTGACCTGCCTTACGAGGGCGGCCCGCGCACTCCAGCTCATCTCATTGACGGCGTCATAATCAAGCTCGATGCGTCATAAACGCCACCGTTGCGTCATATTGTAGATTTAAAATATTGTAAGAGCAATGAACTCATTGAACTCTAGCTGGTCTGCTCACCTCCCCGACGCTCTGAAAACGTTTCGAACGCACGATTTAGTGAACGGCCATCACCACAACGTGTCAAACGCATGTAGGTGTCTGGCACCAGCGAGGAACAGCCTTTGTATATAATGCCAGATACCTAAATGCCGAGAGCAGAACATGCAATTCTAATACATACGATCAGGTGATCACCGTACCTTCCAGCCGGCTGAGCTATTGCTGTCTCCTTTATCCTTGAAATAGGGCACAAATCGCACCATCCAGTCGTAGATCTGCGATAAGGTGAGCCTTTTCTCGGGGGTGCTCTCAATGGCACGCGTGATCAGATCCGCGTACGACTGGTTGCCCCACGCGTTCCGTCGCGACGACTTGGATTTGCGCAGCTGGCCGGCCACATCCAGCGCGGCGCCGGACATGCACGCAGGGGCGGCCGCGATCGGGGCAGGGGCGCCGGCTGGATGCTTGAACTCCGTCGGCGCCCCTCCGCTCCGGCACGCCGCCGGCACGTTGCGCGGCTCCACTTTCACCGGCAGCGCTCGGCTCTCCTCCTCCGGACACGGCAGCGGCCAGGTGCACGACCTCGGGCGGCAGTGCGGCTCGTAGTCGGCGTCCAGTTCAACCTGATGCGCGTCTATCCCGCTGCTCTCCATCATTAACATGCTGCTTTTGAGCGTTCAAAAGGCAAGGTCAAGGGAAAAACAACAATGCGCCCTTAAATCCCGTAAGGATGGACTGTGTGGGGTTCTCTCTGTCTGTAGTCTTTTTATACCAAATGCAAGACGTGAATCAAAGCAAAAGCACCGGGAGCCGCGAATAGACTGCTCATTCTCGTGTCTCTAGTCTGCTGTAATGTACTAAACACGCAAAAGCATCCAATGCATCACGATGTGCAACAGTCTGTCTTCCATATTACTGAACAATTCAGTCACACGCAAGCGGGTGTCCATAGGGCTGAGGTGCTGAAATCACACACCCATCACTGAAGCGTCTTGTGCATGCAAAGTCCCTTTAATCGTGCGCTCGCACCAACTGTTGATTGCTTTGACAGACGGTCTGACAGACACGCTGGGCAAAGCTTGTAAATCTATCTCATCAAGAAGGGCGAAATCAATTGACTTCCTCTGGAGTCTGGCCACAGTTTCCGTTTGTCTGGAGCTCTCCCGTCCCTTTTTTCTCTCTCTCCGCAGATTTGTAAGCGGTTTCTTACGCGAGTGCAGTCACTATTACTGATAGTAGACACGGCGTGAGCGCCCTAAAAATAGGGTCGTGTGAATGGAGCCGCGCGTCTTCTCCCGATTATGAATTTCCCCACGCGTTTTTTCCTTTTCTTTGCGTTAGATAAAATATTCAGACGAACATTCCTTCCACATCGGTTCACGCCTGTTTGCGGATGACTAGACGGGGCTGTAGCGGCGGATAAATGCTGCTATCAGATAATTGGACGGCGCTTGAATCAAGTCACTCCCTCCAGAACAGGTTTATCCGGGGGACGCGCATCTTCCACCACACAACATTCATGCCTCTTTAGAAAGATTTACATGTGCAGAATTTCATTGCACGTCCACCTCTTATGGCAAGTCGTTTTTAACATTTATTCTAAGTAATACTCTTGTCAAAGAAAAAAGATTTTTCGAAGCAGTACTTAAAACAAATATAATTGGAGAATGTTTTACAAGAAAATACTAGCTGTTTCAGTTTTTCTACGTAAAAAAAAAAAAATCACTTACATTAATTTCATTTACCTATGAAATTTAAGTAAAACTAGTTTCTTTTTTCTTATTACTTTTTTCAATTAGTGATTAATCCTGTATACTACCATATTTCAATTTCATTATCATTATACACTATACATGAATTGAATACAATATATGCCTATACAATTCAATAAAATAAATAAATAAATAAATAAACAGGTGGTGTATATTAGTGTCTGTTAGGTTAGTACTGGGAATAACAACTAATCTGAATAGTTTAATGATGAATTTATAGGTACAATCAACTGGAATAGTCAGTATTAAAACTACATACTAGTTGAAAGTCAATATGTGGATCTGTGGAAAATATATTAATAGCAAAAATTGTCATTTGTTAGATGTAACAACAGATGGTAACTTATAGCAAAGGAATAATTGCTAGGCCTATGTCTAAGAAATTAATAAGTACTTGTGACATATTGAATAGATACCAGAGATAGCAGTAAGAAGTATCCAATTAATAATCACTAGTGAAACTTCAAAAGATACCAGTCACTATTGTTTATTGTTATTGTTAAGATGCTATTTACCACTGAATATTTACCCTATATGTGACCCTGGACCACAAAACCAGTCTTAAGTCAATATTACCGATTTTTCTTTTATGCCAAAATTAATTAGGATATTAAGTAAAGATCTTGTTCAATTTGGATATTTTGTAAATTTTCTACAGTAAATATATCAAAACTTAATTTTTGATTAGAAATATGCTTTGCTAAGAACTTCATTTGGACAACTTTAAAGGTGATTTTCTAAACATTTTGTTATTTTTGCACGTAGTCATATCTCTGCCAAATATTGTTCTATCCCAACAAACCATACATCGATGGAAAGCTTTTTTATTCAGCTTTGGGATGACCTATACATCTCAGCATTCAAAAATTGACCCTTATGTCTGGTTTTGTGGTCCGGGGTCACATATATGGCATAATGTCCAAGCAGCTTGCCATATATTCCCAGATTTTGCAATGCATTTACTTATAATATAATTTGTCAGCGTTCGTTCATATTCGGAAATGCAGTGCAACCTGTTGCGTTGACAGGCGGAGGGATGTGAGCAGAGTGCGTGAAATCCCCGCGCTCACACTGCCGTGCGCGCTCCCGCACTGGCCATGCATGCATTTGACACGGCTTTACTGCCCACATGATGATAGTTCCCATGAAAAACGGTCGAGAGCGGCTATTCATGGATGCATGTCAGTAGATAATCTCCACCCCAACATCATATTATCCATGAGAGACACTGCAGCGCCAAAAGCATTCTGCCAAACGTACTTCGGATGAGGAGGGGTGTATTTCTTTTGGAAGGCTCCTGGCAAGCGTTTGTCTTGTCTATGAACAAGTGCGGTGGGCGGGACGCGAGCGAGTGTGACATTCAGTGTACAGCTCGTGTGTGACTCGCTGATAAATTGACCGAGGGGATTCCGCCCACGCCGCGAGCCAAAGCGCGCGTATCAGATTCTATTGAATGTGACAGGAGGGAGGGGCCCGCGGACACGCTCCGCCAATCACCGGCCGCCGCCAGGCGCCGCTCCGCGCTCATTGGCTGTCCCGCGGCACAGATGGGCGGTGACAGTCTGCATGTATAAAAGCCGTAACCCCCTTTTCGGGTGGAAAATCCCCCAACGGTGACGTAACGGTGGACCATTGACAGCTGGTCGTCAATGGCAACCTAATCCTCCAATGCTCTGTAGTGGAATGCTTTCATCATGATTAAATGCTGCTTTTACAACACGAAATGTGGAAAAGAGAGGGAGAGCGAGAGGTGCATGCAGAGGAAGGTAGGGATAAGAGAGAGAAATGCTGTAAATGAGAACAAACAGAGGTTTAATTCACAACACATGGGCCTGTGGTTTTGGAAAGGAGATTTTTTATGCACCACAATGAAGTTGTAACAGGAATGTGGTGTGACTCTTACAGTATGGAATGAAAACACTGAGCCTGAGCCAGTTGAACAGATTTAATGGCGTATTCGTCTTTGCTGAGAGAGAGCCCAGGGCAAATATGCTAAGACCCTGTGTTGTGATACGGAGGAGGCCGGGGCTAGTTGTCACAAGAGCGATATAAGATTTATTGTCGCAATCTCGCAAATGCGAGAGTTTTCTCTAGCTGTGGTTTTGTATGTAGGTTTCAAACACTTAGTTCAAAAACACCTTCAATTACAATCATTCTGTGTGAATTCTGTCCACCAAACCAAAATTCCAGTATCATATTTTTATCGCGGTTGTGTAACCATAAAGCAAGTAAACAATAATAAAAAGTACGCTAACATACATCAAGAATGTCAGTCAATCATATAATCAAGCTATCATCGGAAAAGGAGCTGATCGTGGCTAATTTCATGTGGTTTATGCGTTGTAATTTTGCATTCTCTGTTACCCAAATTGGTTTGATATTTGGGTAACGTGTATCAGTGTCACAAAACTGTTTTCACTGTTTTACTGACAAGTTCCATTGTGTTCCAAAGAACGCAATAAAGTGCGACACCATGCCCCACTGTTTTGTCATGAAAGGTTAAATAAAAAATGAAATAAAATACAATTAAATTAAATTAAATACATAAGTGACCTGTATTCTTTTTTTCTAGCCAGTAACAGTGGAAATGTTCGATATTTTAATAGTGTGGTTTCATACTGAAATTCATTTTCAAAAATAAAAAGTGAACTATTCACTGGAGTATAAAGCTCAAACCTCCCCTATAAAAGTCAAAATTCTTTTTGAACTGTGGTCTAGTGGTTAGTATTGGGCTTTAAGCTCAAAGTAAAAGTGGCAAATACCCAAAAGATTTCAAGGTCCTAATGTGCAGAGGAGTCTCCAGACAGCCTTGAAATGTGAAATTATAGACAGGTGGAATTATTCTTTAAAAAAAAAAAAAAAAAAAAAAAAAAAAGTGTAGCTTGACTCTGGAACATTTCTGGAACACATCAGCATACCTGACTGTCAGACATTTTTTGGAGCTGATGCATACTGCTAATTGGCTAATGTGACTAATCTAATGCGACCCACCTTCGCAGCTTCATTTGTAATTGTGATTTAGTTACTTAAACGTTAAACTCCTTCTTTCGTGCAGTAAAGAAGCTTAGACTTGATCCTCCCTCACTACAATTGATCTAAGCTTATTAGCAGACCCACACAGAATCTGTACCTGCAGATTCCACAGAATATTCCACAGAACATCATTCACAAAGTTCTGCAAACCCCTCCTCCTTACGTAACCTTTTAGCTAATTTCACAATAGTGCCAGTAAGAGTGTGTGTAGTACTTTCAGCTCGGTTTAACACAGTTTACTATGCCTAGAGGTAAAATAATGTTTTTGATGTTTGGTAGAATCCCATCTTAATGTGGAAACACTTTTGAAAATAAAGATTCTGTATCAGCAATGATTTCACAAAGAACCTTCAACATCCGTGGAAACTTTCCATTCCACAAATGGTTCTTTATAGTGGAAAAAGATTCTTCTGAATTTTTCAATGTTCTACACATTAGGAAAAAATGTTTCTTTTAAGAACTATTCTTTGAAGAACCAAAATATGTTCTTCTATGTCATAGGTGGAGCGTGTGTAAGGCTCTGCTATGGAAAAAATGCCCCTGGCCTGCATAATATAAACCTGTTGCTAAAAAGGTTAAAATGAATGGAAAGTGTTGATTGTGGAATTAAATTAAGATCATGCGTTCATGTTGCACCATATTTCTTTTTATGCGTATTTTCAGTATTACACATTACATCACATGTGATTCAGTTGAGCTTAGAAATGCAATGGCCAGTCAGAGGCGTTCAGGTGAGTCATTGATGACATTTTGTTTTGTTGAGTCGCTGACTGAATTCTGGACTTTTGTAAATAATCCCATTATAAATAACAAAGCACAGATGTACGCACAATGCAAGTAAGAGATACTTTTTACAGTGTAGACAGATTCAGTGATTAAATTGTGATTATGTTAAAAAATCAGTCCTATTAAAAATATTTTATTAGCCTACATGACACCCATATCTGGTACTATATCTGGCCTAAAAAGATAGGCTTATGGTGTTTGTAGTTAAAGGATTCGTTTACTTCCAAAATGAAAATTTCTGAGAGTTCATGTCTTTCTTCAGTCGAAAAGAAAAAGTTTTTGAGGAAGACACTGCAGGATTTTTCTCCATATAGTGGACTTCAATGGGAGCCAACAGGTTGAAGGTCCAAATTAAGTTTCAGTGCAGCTTTAAAGGGCTCTACATGATCCTAGTCAAGGAATAGTAAGGAGTCTTATCTAGCGAAACAATCGAAAAAAAAAATGTATATACGTTTTAACCACAAATGCTAGTCTTGCACTGGCTCAACCTCATGCATTACATGGTCACGCATACGTGATGTAGGCAGAGGTACCGACCCAGTGTTTACAAAGCGAACGTGCAAAGAAAGTCAAACACCCTTTACAAAAAAAAGGTAAAATGATGTTGAATGGTTTTGAAGTTGGAGGAGAAAATAAGATGGGAGCTTTTTCTACCCTAACTTTTTGAATTGAAGTACATAGACAAAGAACTAAGCCAGACTTACGCAATGCGTGAAGAAGCAAGACGAACATTTGTGGTTAAAAATTCTATAAATATTTTCACTAGATAAGACCGTTAATCCTTGTCTGAGATTGTGTAGAACCCTTTGAAGCAGCATTGAAACTGCAATTTGGGCCTTCAACGCATTGGCTCCAATTGAAGTCCCTAAATGAAGAAAAATCCTGAAATATTTTCTTTCCTTCCTTCCTTCCTTAATTTCTTTGCAACCAAAGAAAGAAAGACATGAACATGAGGGTGAGTAAATTATCAGGATATTTTCATTCTGGAAGTAAACTTCTTGTGGTACCCTTGAGTTGGTTCACCCTCTACCAATGATGGCATTTCTGTGAAAAAAAAAAACCCTTTTGAAACCATTATTTTAACTGTTTTTTTTTTATTTTTTTATTATTATTATTTATTTTTTTCAAATTTGTTTTGGTACAATTAGTAGTACACAATTTAAATTCATTCTGAAAAGAAAAAGTAATCTGCACATTCCATCTAGGCTTGGGTGTTCAAGAATGTAGTGTTTGTATGTTGTTTAATTTTTTTATATATAAGTTTAAGTATTTTACATATATAAAAAAAATAAACAACATACAAACACTACATTACAAGCCAGTACATTTCAAATATGAATCTGACATTTTTTTAAGTCACTGACAATGTTTAAGAAAAATCTCCTATGTTGTTACGTTCATAATGCTGAAGTTCAAACCAGGCGTTAGTTGTTTTTCTTGACGTAACCCTGTCAAAATTACAGATATATGGCTGGTGAAATATTTGAATAAATATCCAAGGGACCGAGTCAAAGCTTCTTTATTTCATCACTGTCGAAAGATATACGGCATAGGGACGGTTTGCCCTGAGGCAGAGATCTTCAGAGCTCAAACCTTTCAGGCTACCAACAAACCCAGAACTGAAACCACTGCTGATTATGGTGTCATGATAAATTTAGCTACAGTTAAACACACACACACACACACACACACAAGATTCTTGAGAGAAAAAAAAAAAACTTTTCTCCTTCTGCCTGTCATTGTTTAAAGACCAAAGCTGTAAAGACCCAAAACCTGTAGGCCACACATACAGTACACAACCCTTCTGTAATCTCAGCTGAGCTTTCAGGAGCGATCACACTATCTCTGCATAGCAGATCTTCCATCTTTAATTGCTCTTCTCAACTGTTTAGTTTCTATCTCACTAACGCTGACACTTACGCACACACTCACCGAGGTGATAGAGAATTTCTTTGACAGCAAATTAAAGGAAGTAAACATGCAATTGCTGTTGGGTTTGAAGCGGGCCTCAAGCGTTCACATCAGAGCTCTGTCAGTGAGATTACACTGCGCTCAAACCAGGGGTCCGTCACAGGGAAGCAAATCTAGGGCATCAAATAAATATGCTTAAAATGATTTACAGCGAGATGCATGATTGCGTTGTCCCCAACCTCACTTCCTGTTCTCGTCCTCTGTTTGTGTCTCTGTCAAACGCCCTTTTGTACTTTTAATTAGTAGTGTTTGCTGAGGCCATTGCTCATACTTTGGATTAGTCATTTGAACAATCCTTGCTGTGGATACCTCAACAAAAAAAAAAAAAAACAGATTTACAGATTTCTTCACACTTCAGTTTTCAAATCCAATCTGTGATGTGATGAAATTGTATTGGTTTACTAGTCAATATCTGGTTCAGTATATTTACATCAGTTGATCTGTTAGTGTTGGCATCAGCACAATGCCAAGAGAACTTACACATACAACTACGAAGAGCTGAAAGTAGCTGTCAGTGTTGCCTCTGCTTGTGTCCATTACAGCATCTCACCTTGGTGCTGAACTCATGAAGTGTATGAGACAGCATAAGCAGCATAACTGTATTTTAAACATTCATGCGTATACTGTGTCCAAATCCTTTCACTCATACACAATTTACTAGAGTTCACTTCACACAGAATTAGAGTACCCTGTTGTACACCCTACAAGCTCCTGCGACACTGGCATCACGGTTGCGACTTCTGCACAGCAAAATACTACTTACATTTCTTAAGAAATGGAAATGTCTAGTTTTTCTTCTTGCATCTCTTGTCCTAATTAGCTTAATAACCCCCTCTTCACTTTTCTTTGATTTACTGGCTGCACATACTCTTTAATCACCTTTCTTACACCCTTTCCTTGAACTTCACCGTGTTCTTAATTAATACATTTTGGTGCCTGTATGATTTACTGCTCCTAAATATATATGTCTTCAAATTTTATAATGATATGTGAACCTGGACCACAAAACCAAGTTATAACAAGTCAATTTTTTTGAAAATTGAGATTTATGCATAATCTGAAAGCTGCAAACAAATCAAAATATTGAGCAAATCACCTTTAAAGTTGTCCAAATAAAGGTTTTAGCAATGTATATTGCTAATCAAAAACTGAGTTTTGATATATTTATGGTAGGAAATTTACAAAATGTCTTCATGGAACATGATATTTACTTAATATCCTAATTTATTTTTGGCATAAAAGAAAAATTTATCATTTTGACTCATACAATGCATTTTTGGCTATTGCTACAAATATACCTGTGCTACTTAAGACTGGTTTTTGTGGTCCAGGGTCACATATTATGAGCATCTTATCTGAAATATTGCAGTCTTTTGGTACTGTAAAATCATTAGGACCACTGGTGGTTGTTACATGATAATAATGCCATAAACATTGATATAAAAACTCACTGATGTACACATAACCAACCTGATGTCCGTTGGCAATGTTGTATTATTTTTGTGGTCACAAAAATCGTTTGTTTTTAGGACCAATTCTTACTATTAACTGATCAACTACAGCTTTTGCCTCAATAAACTCCTAATTTGCTGCTTATTAATAGTTAGAAATGTAGTTGTTAAGTTTAAATATGGGGTGGATTAAAATCTAAAATATGGGCATGCAGAATAAACCATATGTGCTTTATATGTATTAATATATATATATATATATATATATATATATATATATATACCCTCCACCTTCCCCAGCTCCACCTGTATAGATGGGGTGATTCATGTATGTTGTATGGGGTTATTCATATGTGTTATACAGTGTACAGCATACATGAGTACACCCCCCTCTAAAACATAACAAATTCAGCAATTACTCTTGACTTAGAAGACATGTTAGGGTTCTTTGAAGATAAAATATTCCAACAAGCCTGCTTGATCAATTACTGAAGAAGAATGTCAAAATTATTCAGCAAAATAAGATTTTCTTATCAAAGTGATAAAATGTTGTGTTGCAAAAATGAGTACAACCTCCTAAAAGTTACTGAATAAAACAAACAAAAAATGTGTGTATAGGTTTAAGGCTATTTTTGATCAACATGTAAATATATTGAACCAAAACCTTTAAAGACAAGAAATTTCCTGACAATTAAAAGTGTTATATAGCCAATTGAATCTTACTCAGACTTAATGCTGGCAGCAATGGAATCAATTGGGAGAGAACTGCCAGGTGACTTATTCTTAGCATAAAAGAGGACAATGGAACAAGAGGAATACCAAATTATTGTTTTAAGCGTGAAAATATAATACAAGTAGCACCGACATTCAAAAACAATGGACTTGTGACAAGGCTCCCGAAATAATCAGGTCTTCACTTTAAGTTTTCATTTAGTGATGAGTGACTTTTTGCTAGAAAAAGAGCAGGAGAAATACCATGCAAGTGTCTCAGAGCCGGCAAAAGCTATGAAAAGAGTGACACTTTATCTCACAGAGTATGATGCAGCCTGTAGAAGTGACATGGATGGTTGTTGTCACCACTAGAATTACCTACTGTAGCCAAAGCTCATTTCAGATCCAAAAGCATCCAAAATGTTCTGGTGTTGCTAAAGGAGGAGTACAGTGAGAAGTGCCTGGTTCCCACAGTGATGTTCAGTGGTAGTAAAGCTCATATAGTGGGATGTATGAGTGCTGAAGGTGTGAGGGAGTTGTGCTTTATCAGTGCTATTATGAATTCACACACCACGGTGTGATGTAATACAAAAAACTAAAACTGAAGATGTTACCCTCCCCTCATTGCCTGCATTATTGGGCATTTTTTAGCATTACAATGAAGATGTTCATTCTCCCAATGTGAAAATTCTTCAGTGGACATGTATTTCACTCAATCTTAACGCTAATGAGCAGCTGTGGGGGATTCTGTAGAGATGAGCTGAGCATTACTCTCCATTAAAGACCACGACATTTAAGGAGGTCATCCTCCAGGAGTTAAACAGGACAGATGTGAAAGTTTGTCATGAACTTGTACACTCAGTGACAAGAAGTGTCAGAGCAGTACTTGAAGTTCTGGAGGACATACTGAGTACTAGAATATTATACATTTGCTGAATTAAATCTAGGGTGTACTCATTTCTGCAATCCTTTATTTAAACAAAATTGGCTAATTTACTTATGTCACAACCATAACAGTACACATTCCTCATAAACAGACACATCAAAATTAAAATAAAGTAACAATTACATGTTCTGTGATGAGCCATCGCTCTATTTGTTGGGTATTATTGCAACTGGTTTGTGTATAATATACATTTGTATAGTAATATAAGTTTCCCACTGAACGTTTAATTTTATTTTATGGCATTAATCGTAATTAATATTTTAAGCTTTGGATAACTGACATGCTCTTTAATGTGAAACGCTTTTGTGTTGTTTTCTTGCAGTTTTGTAATAATATATATTTGTCAGACAAAGTGTTGTACATACACATACAGTATGGCTTGCGCTCTCCCCTTCAAGTCATGAAATATAAGCCAGGATATCATAAAGCCATCTTCCTTGGATTCTAGGGGTGTAACGATACATGTATTCGTACCAAACCATCACGGTACGGGCATCTCGGTTCGGTGCATGAGGCCTTACAATAAATACAGGCAATTTGCCCTCAATCCAGAAGGGGGCACCCGCAGTAATGTAACTCTGTTTGATAACCGACCACAGAAGAACAGTGAATGCCAGGAGTTGTGCATTTGAAAACAAAGCCCACTAGACAGTGACTGGGGGTGCTTCTCATTTCTTATTTGTGCATCCTCATTTCCTTTCCTCGCTACCTTTCCCCGCGTCTTAGCTCCACCCTCTTAGGATATGAGGGAAGGATGCAAGGAAAGGAAATGAGGACGGGGGAATCAAGGGATGAACATTGGAATATTCTTGGCCACTCAAGCGTTACTTCAAAGCATCATCAGTTGCACTAAAGGGATCTGCCCTTATCTTGTTAAAGTTTGTTATTAAAGGCATTCATAATAAATATTAATAAAGCAAGACGCCCTCTTAACATATATGACATGTATGGTTTGTTTAAACTACAAAGGTAAAATATAAATGTAAATTATTACGACAGATGTGAAGGGGGAGGAGAATTTATATGTACGGCAGGTTTTTTTTTACCGAAAAAGACTTCCGCATAGGATACACCTGTGTTTGCACACTCGACTGTCTGCGAAATGGAGCTTTGTGCTCTTGTATCCTACCTCTCTCATTTGGCACAAATCCAAATATTACAAAATATTTCCATATTTGCGATGCATCCTACTATTATTTATTATGTAAATTATAGACTTTGTCCTTCAGTCGCGTTCTAACGGTGACACAGTGAGGCGGGCGCGCTGATGTTTGGTTCACTGTGTTTTATTTTGATAAGGTACCAACTGCGCTGTCAAGTTAGCAATGCTAGAAGCCTGGAACTGATATGTTTTGTGTTTGTGTGCCCCGGCGCGATTACTTCAGCTTTCCTCATAGCAGCAAAATCAATCAATTTGAGTTTCCATTCTGTCACAAAACTGAACTGAAACTCAGCAAATATAGGTTACATGTCGCACAATATTTTTTCCCTTGTCTATCAGTTAACTAAATTAAATATATTTCAAGTATTTATTCCTTGTATGTATATAAGTACTGCAGATTTTATAGTCTATATATGACATAAATTTGATATAATATTTAGTATTTTCACATGTAGGTGGAAAAATTGTAATTTGTACTACTGTCTGTTTAAAATAAATAAATAGATACCTAGCATAGTAGATTCAGGGTTTTTTTTCTGTTGTACCAAAATCGTATCAAACCGTGACCCTCAAACCGAGGTATGTACCGAACCACGAAATCTGTGTACTGTTACACCCCTATTGGTTTCACAATATTCAATTAATGATTGTACACTGAGTTTGGTATTTTTAGAAGATGTATCTGTGCTGAGTTTTACATAAATAAAGCACAACTATCTCCTGCTATTGGCACAGCCATTCATAACCCTGCTGAAAAAAAACTAGCGTAGGCTAGTTGGCTGGTTTTAGCTAGTTTAAGCTGGAAGTAGCTGGTTTTAGCTGGTCTCCCAGCCTGACCAGCTAAGATCAGCCTGGAAGTGACCAAAACCCCTCTAAAACCAGCCTGCTGACCAGCTTTGACCAGCTAAGACCAGCCTTGATGAGCTGGTTTTAGCTGGGTTTTTTTTTTCAGCAGGGAAGGGTTTTTTTTTACACTACTATTTGAAACTTCCTCTTTTCCAATGTGTAAATGTTATAAAATTAAGCATGGAATGTTGGACATTTGATGCACTCAACTGCTGCAGACTCCAGTGTTGACTGACATGGTAACCTTATATAATTAATACACTAGACACTAGAGTACATAATGCATAGAATTAGTGCATAATAGTTCATCATTTGGGACTTTTTCTAAATAGGTTCCCAAATATTCCCTCTGTCTCCCATTGGTCAGACAAACAAATAACATAGCAGACTTGTGGGATTGGTCGGTCAGGATTCCCCAACAAAAAAGTTTAAAAAAACACCACAAAGCTGCAGAGTTCAGGGAAATCAACCTACAAATGATTCTTTATGGTCCTCTCTGCGTATTAAAATGGGATGAGAGACATTTGAGCCAGTTAGTGAGTGTTTAACGGTACCATTTTTTCCCCCATTAAGATTTTCAGCTTTTACTCTTTCTTCCTGACGTGTCCTTAAGTTCCCTTTACCATTGCCTAGTTCTCTGGCAGTCTTACTTTCAACAGCCCTCCTTCCTCTCACTCTCTCTCAGCTCGCTGGTGTTGCGTTACATAAGTCATAGTTTTTAAATTGTTTGTCTGAGTGGGGCGGGGAAGTGCGGGAGAGGGGGCGGTTGGGCGTTCCTGCCCCGGCAGAGCCGATGGCCATCCCAGGAATGCGTCTCCTCCTCACACCTGGGACACGGCCAACAATGTGGCCTCCCAATGTCACCGCATGTGAGGAAGAGAGAAGGGAGGGAGGGAAAAGCGTTTGGCTCGGGGCTACGGGAGCCCGTCCAAAGAGAGAGCGCTGGGGCTCACTCCCTCTGGGTTGGCAACACGCGATACTTTGACTAATACTTCCTGCTTGGATGCATGAGTCGAGTCCCAGTTTCTTTTTTTTTTCGTTCTTAAGATGTGGAAACCACACTGGAATACGGCCTCCCGCTTTATGGGGCTCACATGCAGGATTTAGATCTGGAAGTGCACTTGAACTAGAGGAATGATATGATAAGACAGGGAATTGTGGGGATCTGGCTGTCTAAGAGAGTGATTTAATGTGCAAAATCCAACACGAGCGATTAATCTCACCCCTCGGCTGAGGAGGGGACTTCAAGGAGGAAGCGGGATGTAGGTGCGTGTCCCCTACCATTCCTCCTTAGTGGGTGTCGCCACGATAATCTTCCCTAGTTTACTGGCTTCGCAAGCTCAGATGGGAATCTAAAAGAGACGTACTGAGAGTCGCAGACATCTGGAAGAAAGAGTAATGCACTATGCAGATACATGCACACGGGATACAAGCAACGCTAGTTAGATTTTCCACACTGCATTTTGAAATTGCTTTCACATTAGCAAAATTTCTCCAGTTTTGCAGGCATTGTCTTTTGTGAATGCTGTTGCGATGAAACACATCTCACATAGAAGTCACTTTCAATATAAGCAGCTTTTTTCTGGTGACTGGCCTGAATCAGAGTGACAAATTTGAATGGGGAAATCTTTTGCTCTTACACAAAAATAAATCTTTTCGCCCACAAAATCCTGGGGAATGTTGCTGTAATTTATAATACATCACCAGTTCATCACATTTTCAGCACTGCTGTGTATGCAGACATTATTATATTGGATTCTAGAATACTCAATTCTGATTGGTCAGTGGCACCATATAGTTGTATAGTTCTTAAAGGAGAAGTCAACTTCCAGAACAAAAATTGACAGATCTCAGATTCACCCCTTGTCATCTAAGATGTTCATGTCTTTCTTTCTTCAGCCGTAAATAAATTTAGTTTTTTGTCACATTTAAATTACATCTTGGAATCAGGGCACCATATCAGTCCATTATATGGAGAAAAATCCTGAAATGTTTTCCTCAAAAAACACAATTTCTAAGGTGCAATATTTATGTGAAATTAAGTGGGGAAAAAGGGCATTATATATTTTTTAGAAGCAGCTCTCTGTTGGTCAGTGGGTCAGAGAAAAGGGTTTTGCCTTCACATGAAATTCCCAGTCACGTGGATTCATATTCAAATGACTGGATTTCACCCATGAAAATTTGCCAGTGGTAAATGTGACTGCATCTGCAAGGCTGGAATACACTACATGACTTTTAAATAACAACAGATTTTTTAAAACACTAGGCATCATACAATCACTGACTTTGTAAATAGTGACAAGAAAAAACTGGCCATTATACACTACATGACCGAGGATCATACACTACCAGACTTTGAAGTTGTTCTGATCATAGATATAAAATATGTATAGATGCCCCATTTGACTGCTCCAAGCACATAGATGTGTCCACCATCTTGGAATGGTCAACAATGGAATGCAATAGAATCACCCATGTAAATAAGGATCATTTTCATTTTAAATCGCCATTTTAAAACAAAAATGCACTAGTGTAAACAGGGTCTTAGCCACTGACATGTAAATTTGAAAATTCTAAAGCTATGCTCACACTGTCAGTTCAAATATGATTATATGTGTATCCGACTGCAATCTCACCTAAATGATTGACTGTCCACACTGTGTATCATAACTGTTCTAATTTATGTCCGGTGCGTGTCGCTTTTCAATTTTACAAAATATGTGCATTGGTTTATGACATGAGATGGTTATGGTACGTCAACACCAAAAACAGCAAATGCATCAGGGTTGGCAAGACAGATGGCATGGCAACATGTTGGTGTTGCAACATTATTACGTCTTATAAGGCAGCAGCAGGAATGTAGGAAGCTGAAATGCATGACTTTATTCCATGCTGATGTCTCTCTGCCATTCTCAGATTTCGAAGAGGTGTGTAGAGCAGCAATATATTGTAATTTTCTGCTTGACTTGTACGTCTGCAAGGATGTTCAGTATGCTTTCTAGCAACAATCTGATGTGTCTACATTTTGCATGGCGTGAAAAAGTGACAAGCAAAAAAAGCTACTGAAAAATCGTTCAGACAAAAAACAGATTTCCAGAAATGGGATTTGAATAGTATTTCAAACTACATATAAATAAAGCCTGAAATCTTATTTATTTATTTATTTATTTTGCTGTTCACAATAGCTAAACGTGATCATACATGTACAGTGCCTATAGAAAATCATCATTTCCTGTGAAAACTTACCATTTGTCACATTACACCCTGGAAAATAAAATAAAATTGTCTAACTTTTCTGAGCTCCATGTACACATTACAACCCTCATCATTAAAGTAAAAATATAATTTAAAAAATAATAATAATTATTAAAACTATTATTAATTTTAAAAAATAATAAAAAATATTAATTAGTGAAATGCCTGGTTTGGTAAAGTGATCAGCCCCTTAGAGTATACTATTATAAACTTGCTCAGGTGCAAGCAATCAACTTCCAGATTAAACACCAGGCTAATTGCCCCACCTGACTTTAATAGTAGTGGTTTTGATTACTTCAGAATAAAGTGAGCTGTTTCTTAAAGATTCCACTGTTAGTAGTGCATGGTACGGCAAAGAATTCACCGTGGTTGGGAAAGTGCTTTCAAAAGACCTTCGGGATAAAGTTGTAGAAAGGAACAAATTAGGAGAAGGCTACAAGGCTACAAGAAGGCCATTTCAAAGGCTTTAGCTATCCCTCGGAGTACTGTTCAGAGCATTATTAAAAAGTGGAAAGCGTATTGCACCACCAGCACATTGCCTAGATTGGGCCATTCGTCCAGAGTGGATGACAGAGCCAGGAGGACCCTGATAAGAGAAGCTACCAGGAGGCCAAAGGCATCTTTGAAGGACTTACTAGGTTTTATGGCTGGGTCTGGTCAGTCTGTGCATGTGACAACTATCTCCCAAGCTTCACACAAAGCTGGCCTGTATGGCAGGGTGGCACGAAAGAAGCCTTTCCTAAAAAGATGTTACTGACATCTTGTTTGCGCTATGCAAAAACACATTTGAAAGAGTCTGATACTTTCTGGCAAAAGGTGCTATGGTCTAATGAGACCAAAACTGACCTTTTTGGACTGAACTCCAAGCACTATGTTTGGCAAAAAGCAAACAAAGCACACCTAAATCACACCATACCTACTGTGAAGCATGTTGGTGGCACCATTATGTTGTGGGGTGTTTCTCTTCAGCTGGGACTGGGCGATTGGTCAGGATTAAAGGGAAAATGGATGCTGCCAAGTACATTTCTGCTAGACAGCTGAAAATGGGCAGGCCATTCACCTTTCAACACGACAATGACCCTAAACATGCTGCCAAAACAACAACAACAAAATCGCTTAAGGATAAGAAGGTGAATGTCTTTGAGTGGCCAAGTCAGAGCCCTGACTTAAATCCAATCGAAAATCTGTGGATGGATTTGAAGAGAGCAGTCCATTGCCACTCACCACAGAATTTGACAGAATTTGAGCAATTCTGCAAGGAGGAATGGGCAAATATTCCCCAATCAAGGTGTACAAAGCTAGTACAGACATATCCAAAAAGACCGATGACTGTAATTAAAGCAAAAAGTGGCTCTACAAAGTATTAAATCAAGTCATCCTGTTATTATAGTTAGTTTTTTTATTAATTTGCAGAACTGTTGTGTTTGTTCTTTCATTGGTTTGATACTGTAAGACCAAAATTGTAAATAAAGCTGAAAAAGTCTTTTGGTTTGATTTCAGGTTGTATGATAAATAAAGCAACTATTTCAAAAGGGTATGATGATTTTCTATAGGCACTGTATATTCCAATCATATATGCCCAAAATCTGATTTGGACTGGCAGTCTGAACAAGGCTGAAGTGACTGACTAAAGTGCACATTAAAATGCATTAACATTAGCGACATTTCTGTGAAATTAAGTGGGGGAAAAAAGGTCAGTAGTGTATGAATAGATGTCTGAAGCACAGCTTCATAGTGCAACCTGATCTCATGGCAATTTGTACATATTTTACAAGGTGGCTAATTCCAGGACCTCCACATCCAGCATCTTCACAGCTGCTGCAAAAATCGGTTTGCATAGCCAAAGAATTTCTGCACAAACTGCAACTCATCTGCATGCTCGTCATCAGCTCATCTGCATGCTCGTCGTCCTCATCAGGGTCTCGACCTGACTGCAGTTCGTCATCGTAACCGGCTTGAGTGGGCAAATGCTCATATTCGATGGCATCTGGCACTTTGGAGAGGTGTTCTCTTCACAGATGAATCCCGGTTTTCACTGTACAGGGCAGATGGCAGACAGCGTGTATGGCATCATGTGGGGGAGCGGTTTGCTGATGTCAATGTTGTGGATTGAGTGGCCCATGGTGGCGGTGGGGTTATGGTATGGTAAGGCATATGTTATGGATGACGAACACAGGTGCATTTTATTAATGGCATTTTGAATGCACAGAGATACCGTGACGAGATCTGAGGCCCATTGTTGTGACATTCATCCACGACCATCACCGCATGTTGCAGCATGATAATGCACGGCCCCATGTTGCAAGGATCTGTACACAATTCCTGGAAGCTGAAAATATCCCAATTCTTGCATGGCCAGCATTCTCACCGGACATGTCACCCATTGAGCATGTTTGGGATGCTCTGGATCGGCGTATACGACAGCGTGTTCCAGTTCCTGCCAATATCCAGGAACTTCGCACAGCCATTGAGGAGGAATGGACATTCCACAGGCCACAATCAACAACCTGATCAACTCTATGTGAAGGAGAAGTGTTGCACTGCGTGAGGCAAATGGTGGTCACATTTTAGAGTGGCCTTTTATTGTGTCCAGCCTAAGGCACACCTGTGCAATAATCATGCTGTCTAATCTGCATCTTGATATGCCACACCTGTGAGGTGGATGGATTATCTCGGCAAAGGAGAAGTGCTCACTAACACAGATTTAGACAGATTTGTGAACAATATTTGAGAGAAATAGGCATTTTGTGTAAAAAGTCTAAGATCTTTGAGTTCAGCTCATGAAAAATGGGGGCAAAAACAAAAGTGTCGTGTTTATAATTTTGGTCAGTGTATGTATGTATATATATATATATATATATATCAGAAGTTGCGCTAGACTTTAACATTGTCCGTCATTTTGATGGACAGGGTTGTAAAAATTCTGTATCATAATGTATTATTACCCGTCATTTTCATTTTCGTATTTTAATTAGAATAACATTTAATTGCTTTTATTTTTGTTCACATTTTCATTTTAATCATGAACCTACAGGACGACTGCAGTGCAGTGTTTAAAAACAACAAAATATGCTAGGGCTGGGTGAACAAAAAAAAAAAAAAGATTTTAATAGATTCTCATTTTAATGAACCAATATCGATTCTTAAATCACAGTCGATCTCTTGGTCTATGCTGTTGTCAGTTGATGAATGAACAGTACATAATTCGTCTTCCTTCCAATAAATAGCAATAGGCTAAGCTTTGTGTTACTTTTGATATGAAACAAAGTCTCAGATTTCAAATTCTGTCCATTTCATTCAGAAATTCAAGCAATAAATACCATTTTGGTGTTGTTTAATGTGGCGTAATAGATCGTTGTAGTTTCTGTGTACTTGTCTCTACGTAATCAAATGCAAAAATATTTGTGACAGTTTCGTTTTTGTTCTGGATCCAGTGCTCTGCTGCCAGACAGGAGCGCACTTGCCACCAACTGGACAGGGGTAGGAATTACAGCTACAATTTACAATAGATCACCCTCAGTGTAGTTTGTCAAAATGACGGACGACCTTCAGATTTTTCCATCACTGATAAAAAAAATTCTGTCAATGACAGACAATTATCGGGTAACATGACCTCTATACACACTTTTTTTTCCCAGCAAAAATAAAAGTCTTCTGCTCAATATTGATTTTTATTTATTTATTTTTTGCTAGGGTTGTCACAGAGACAGGTGTGCTATTTCAGGATACAGTTTGCAGTGATATCTGTCCATTTTTTGTTCGGTTCGGTTTAATGGCTCAGACTTTTTAAGGTAACTCTATCATCCCCTCCCCAGGCATTTATGTCTGCATATTTACTTACAGTATGTTTCTGGCTGTAGAAAGCAAAGACAGGAAAATACATGCAAACGAATATTACAGACTGTTGGAGGCTTGATAAGTGTGTTCTGAGAAGATCCTCTGAGAGACACCACAGAACATACAGATGGAGTGTGACGTGCTGGCATCGGTGTGTGCTTGTGTGTGTGTGTGTGTGCATAGTAAGAGGCACGTAACCTTACGAGTGCATCCTGACGGCAGTGTGTATGACATAAAGGCACGGGGCCAGCGCAAGTGTCAGCAGGTGTTGTGCAGAGTTCTGCCTGGCTGCGTCAGACACTGAGTGAGTGAACAGGAGATGACAGGCCCTCACCGGCCCCTTCACTCAACCTGTCACGCGAGGTCACCTGCAGCCCCGGGCGCTCATCACTCATACACACATAGTTACAGAGATTCATAGAGATTCAAGATATCAGACATATCACAAGAGCACTTAAAAGAATATTAAAGGGTTGTTTCAAGCTGATGTCTGTGCCGTATGTGTGGAATACTACAGACAATCATTTGGTCAACACACTGTTTCAGAAGTATAACAATTTATGATTTAATCCACTGGAAACAACATGGTATCTGATTTTACTTGCCTAAGACTGTTGACTGTTGTTGGCATTGGGCCCGGGCCTTATAAAGAGGGGCCAATTCTCTACGGTGGGAGTTTTCAAATTTTCTGATGCCACAGAGCCCCATATTTTATGATCTCTTCAAGAGGAAGCCAAAAATATACAGGCTGTGAGAAATTTTCATGTGCAATGTCCCATTAAAACAGTGTAAAATGTCCACCTACTTCAACTTGAAAAACCTAAGTTCAATTGCTGCTTTAAATTTTGGAGTATAATCAAATTATTTTAACTTAAATCCTATTAATATGCTAATTATTGATATTTATATTCAGTTGAAACTTCTATATCTTAAAAAAATAATAATTTGGTTACATTTAAAATACGTTTAGAAAAACTTAAATTAAAAATAGTTTACATTTAAATAAAACTTTAAATGTAAAATACTAATAGAAAAAAACATAAGTTGACAAATTATTGATCATATTTTTTAGTGTACTGTGTGAGAAAAATAAAGTGATATGTCATAATAGCAAGTTTATTGCAAGCTTATTTTAAATAATTATATTTTAATATAGTGAATGCGAATGCAATTATTAAAATACTATCTTCCATTGCATTTTAGAAAACTGGTGGCTAATTTGTGTGATATCGCCTTTTGATAAAATAGTTTTCATGATATCAGTTTTTTTTTTTAGTTAGTTATTTTAGCTGTACAAAAACAGATATATGCCGCTTCTTATTGCAAATTGGTATTTGCTATAGTCTTTTTATTATCAAAATTGTTTGTGCCACAAGTAGTTTCATCGTTTCTGTGCTTATTAAGTCATGAAATATTGTTTCTGCGTCCAATATTATTTCAAGAGCCATTTATGAGCACTATCTATTCATATAACATATCTAAACTGATCTTTTTAAAGTGTATGGAGTACACTACAGTGCTCCCGGACAGCAATATTTTAACGATTCATAAAATAAGAATTACTGTCTGGCCATTTGAGATTTTCGTATGTGAGTGTTATATTAGCACTGTTTAGTGTTTGATTTTAGCATCTGATAGAGCATTTGGACCTGAAAACAGTGATGTGTGACGTCCAACAGCAGCTGAAGACTCACACATTCGCAGGAAATAGCTAATGCATTGACAAAAGGTGAAAAGTAGAGATATAATCATGAATTTATATATATTTAATTCATTATTACTTATTTATTTTAAAATATATTGTGTTAAATATATATATATATATATATATAATTTATTTATTTATTTATTTATTTTTGTGGTTTCCCAGTTCAGGATGGATCTGCAGGGGTTTTATGAGTTAATGAAAAGCTAACAATCAATTTAAAAAGTGCAAAATGTGAACAAAACACATTAAATAAATACATTTAGAAATTAATGAATAAATTAATTAATTAATTTACTAAAAATATATAGATATTATATTTGTTTACCATGTCATGTGACCATAGCCTAGCGATTTCAGAGGACCATAAACATGTAAATGTGTTGGTAAATTATTAAAATTTTAAGTCTTACTTTAAGCACACATTTTAAGTAAAAGTAAATATTTTAGGTCTATAAGTATATTAGGTAATGTATTGAGAAACCCACGAATATTTTTGAACTCTAACCCACCTCAAAATGACGATTTAGAACAGTTTAACAAGAATTTTATACGTAGTGACGCTTTAATATATTTTTCATTCTTCCATACACTGTGTGACGAGTTGAAATTATTGTTATTGTTTAATGTAAATCAACATGACGCGTATCTGTCACAACATTCGGTCGATTTCTCTATATAACAAAATGTGCCATTTAACAGTACAGCTGTACAGCCTACATTTCATCTTTTTAGCTGTATTTTTTTCCCACCTGTTGTCGCAGGTACTACAGAAAGTCAGAGCTGGAAGTGGACTCAACTTTCACATCAGTGTTACAGGCAATCTGTTCCTGTTTTATTCTCATAAAATGGTGGTCACGGGTTAACAGCGAGAATGGAAAGGGAAAAAAATGAAGAGAAAAAAAATCCCAGCCTGAATTATAGAGAGGGAAGAAACAGAGGGGAGTTCATAGGGTCGTATATCATTAAGCAATTGAGAAAGTTAATTAGGCAGCTCTGATAATTATTGCCATGGCAACCTGAGCGCACTCATGCACATTTGATTAATGAGGTGCCATTTATCCGCGCCAGTGAGACAGTACAGTCATAGAGGAGTGCAAGAGACCCCTAGTGGGACACAAAGACACTCTGCCGAAACAATGACAGGCCAGCTGAAACCTGGAGTTGACGCACAAACCGAGAGCCACATTGTGAGCGAATTCAGCATTAAGAAAATCACCGTATCGTTGCATATATTGCAGAACCTAAAAGCTAATTAAACTGCAACGATGGATTTTTGCACAGAAACACATTTCCATTTTGTGCTCCTATTAAGGAAGATTTTAATTGATGGATGTGTCTGTTCAGAATCTATAAAAGATATTTTAACATGCAGTTCTTTCTCACATCTTGGCATATGCCCACATCATGCATTAGTGTTGTGTGTGAAGCCCATACAGACAGCTCTGTCTCACACTACCCTCTAGTGGACAAACTTCATTACTTACTCTCTCTATATTGAAGGCTTTTATGGATTTCAACTGTTCATCACTCATAAATGTCATCCTGAAGAGCGTTGAGTCATTCAAAACAAAATGACTCAATAATTGCAGGAAAGTTACAAGTACGATACCCTCAATTATACTTGTTAAAGTGCTATCACGTTTTCTAAGTGAACAGCTTTATGGTTTTCAACCAGGTTGGGGGGAGGAAAAAAAAAAAAACAGATAAAAAAGGCTTAAAATGACTAAGCTAGTTGGCTGGTCTCCCAGCCTCGCCAGCCAAAGAAGTGGTCCAAACCCCTCTACAACCAGCCAACCAGCTTAGTTTACATACACCTTGTGTAATGTGTAAAATGTTCATTATTTTACCAAAATAAGAAGGATCATACAAAATGCATGTTATTTTTTATTTAGTACTGACCTGAATAAGATATTTCACATAAAATATGTTTACATATAGTCCACAAGAGAAAATAATAGTTGAATTTATAAAAATGACCATTTCAAAGTTTACACTTGATTCTTAATACTGCATTGTTACCTGAATGATTGTTTGTTTTGTTTTGTTTTGTGTGTGTGTGTTTTGTTTAGTGATAGTTGTTCATAAGTTCCTTGTTTGTTCTGAACAGTTAAACTGCCCGCTGTTCTTCAGAAAAATCCTTCAGGTCCCACAAATTTTGAACCCTTATTTGTTATTTGACCCTTTCCAACAATGACTGTATGATTTTGAGATCCATCTTTTCACACTGAGTTCACCTGAGGGACTCATATGCAACTATTACAGAAGGTTCAAACGCTCACTGATGCTCCAGAAGGAAACACGATGCATTAAGAGCCAGGGGTGAAAACTTTTTGAATTTGAAGATCAGGGTAAATTTAACTTATTTTGTCCTCTGGGAAACATGTAAGTATCTTCAGTAGTTTCTGATGTGTATATAAAAAAATGTCAAATGTAATATTCATTCTGTTCAAAAGTTTTCACACCCCTGGCTCTTAATGCATCATGATTCCTTCTGAATCATCAGTGAATGTTTGAACCTTCTGTAATAGTTGCATATGAGTCCCTCGGTTGTCCTCAGTGTGAAAAGATGGATCTCAAAATCATGCAGTCATTGTTGGAAAGGTTTCAAATAACAAATAAGGGTTCAAAATCGAATTTGTGGGACCTGAATGATTTTTCTGAAGAACAGCGGGCAGTTTAACTGTTCAGAACAAACAAGTAACAACGATCACTAACAAAAAAAAACACACACACATACACAAACACACACACACACACACACACACACACACTTACACATAATAAAAAACAAAAAATCATTCGGGTAACAGTATTAAGAATCAAGTGTAAACTTTGAAACAGGGTCATTTTTATAAATTCAACTGTTATTTCCTCCTTTGGAATATATATGTAATCATCTTTTATGTGAAATATCTTATTCAGGTCAGTACTAAATAAAAAAACAACATGCATTTTGTATGATACCTCTTATTTTGGTAAAACATATTGAAGGGTTCAAATACACAAAAATGCTGAAAAAAAAATCAAAGAATCTGTGGGATCTGAAGGATTTTTCTGAAGAACAGCAGGCAGTTTAACTGTTCAGGATAAACAAGGAACTTATGAACAACTATCACTAAACAAAAACACAGCTGTGAATCATTCAGGTAACAACACAGTATTAACAATCAAGCGTATGTAAACTTTTCAACAGGGTCATTTTTATAAATTCAACTATTATTTCCTCTTGTGGACTATATGTAAATGTCTTTAATGTGAAATATCTTATTCAGGTCAGTACTAAATAAAATATAACATGCATTTTAGGGCTCTACGCTTACTTTTCTCTGTAGGACCACTTGTACTTGTAACAGTCAGGATTTCAGCAGCACCTTCTATCAATAATCAAAAAATCTGATTTAAAAAAAAAAGGCTTTTTGCCCTAAAGTGATTTACAGGGGAATTTTGTTTTTACCTTTATAATAGCATTTTTCTAACTTTATTAAAAGTATGCAATCTTTTATGTCAAATATATATATATATATATATATATATATATATTTATATAAAGCTTTTTATTAAGCTATATAAGCTATATTAAGCTTTTTAAAATTTCTTATTAAAACAACAGAATAAGAACAAGAATAACAATAATAAGTTACCAATCAAATTAAATCAGTATTCACAAAATAATTTGTTCTACAGAGGTGGCAGAAGAACAAAAAAGTGGCTTGGTGTATTTTCATCTGTTTAATGAGGTGGCATAAGTGCAATCAAATTCATAAAGGTGGCAGCAAGTCACTGATTTAATTACTGAATCATTCATTTGATTCGTTCGAACGGCTGATTCATTCAGGAATAAAGCAAGTGACTTTCTTTATGAGTGGGAAACTGAATCATTGATTCACTAGGTTCATTTAAAAATGCACGTTCATTCACCAAACACCACTGCGTTTGAATGGAGATGCGCAGCGGCTCAGTTGTGACTTGTTTCAGACTATTTTTGATGACAAATTAGAGCAAAATCAGGTAATAGTGTTATAGTCAGACAATGTAAGTCACTTGCTATTAACTTCTTGTTTATTTACCTGTTGTATTAAATCAATATCTCATTTACAAACTCCCTTAAAAATCATTAAAAGCTGTCACTCATCACAAAGTTCCATTATAATCAACAAAGCTCTCTACACTTTTTTTTAAGAAAGGATTGGTGAGATATGTCTGAGAGACATTACTCAACATTGCAAAAACACAGAGAAACCTTTGAAGCTCTCCTCAGCACAAACACAAATATGCTGATGGGGTCAGTCGCACTGGTTCTCCAAAATATTTTTTTATAGTTGCACGCGGTGGTTTTCAGTGCAAATGCGAGTGAAATGGTCGCACTGTAGTGCCCTGCATTTTGTATGATCACTATTATTTTGGTTAAAATAACTAACATTTTGCAGATTCTGCAAGGTGTATGTAAACTTTTGACTTAAAATGTATTTATTGTTCTAGCAGGAACCATACCCATCAACCAGAACATCACAGACAAATTTTTAACAATTCAACCACTCACAAACTCTTAGCATTTAAGATGGTAGCTTGAGTTTCGCAATTAAAATCACAAAAAAAGAAAAAAGAAAAAATCCATTATCAATGCACATCAAGTTAAGGGCAAGGAATACTGTTTATTAGACAAATAATCCAACAATAATTCCTTTCACGTTTAGTCTTTTCATCTGTGCTTTCACTCACAAGTCCATCGCATTCAGATATAAAAAATATATAAAAACGTTAACAAAAGTTCACATTACAAGGCAACTCCCTGCGTTCAGATGACAAAAATCAATGTCCTCTTTTCAGTGTTTGATGTCGAGTTTGCATTTCCCTCTATAAACCAACATTAACAGCCACAGTATTCCCAAACATTTCCTATAATTTCCTATAATACAGTCTGCCTCATGAAAACAGTGAAACAGATTAAACACGCAGCTCAGACTTACAGATTTATTTCCAAGAGCATTACGATTAGTAATGTAACATTTGGTTTGCTTTGTACTTAAAATACGCAATACGAAAACATCTTTTTAAAAACAAACTTACGTGAAAGTACAGCTGTACATGAGCTCTCAGGCTTTCAAAAAAAAGCAAAATCTATGTATTAAATACATGTTACTGTTAAAATGCAGTGGTTGCTGCACACGTTAACTGCAGAAAACAGCAAGCTTGTGTGTTTAATGTAAGTGAGAATGCATTTACCCAAACCACCTACTCACATCTACTGAATACGGTCCAAGCTTTCAGTCTGTAGTTGGCTGACGTTCATCTCAGAAAAAACCTGAAACAATCAACCTGTAACATAAGGTGTTATTAATCATGAGATTCCACATTTTCAGGGGGAAACTCATAAAAAAATATAACATATCCAGAACATATCCAGGTTATTATATTTCGCATTAAGAAAATGAAAAATCAAAACCGTTAAGATTTCACTTTAACAATAAGATTTACAATAAGAACAATAAGGTAACACCTTACAATAAGATTTCTTCTGCTCACAGTTACCTACATTAGTTAATGTGAAATAACAATAAAAACACTTACACAGCATGTTATTTCGATAAAGTTAAACATGAACATTTTCCTTAAACATGACCTAACAATGAACAGTATTTTTGTTAACTATACTTAGCAAAGATTAATAAATACTCTAACGAATGCATTGCTCGTTGTTAGTTAATATTAGCTGATGTATTAACTAATGTTAACTAATAAGACCTTTTTGTAAAGTGTTACCAAGATTTAATTTCTTTGCATTATGACGTTCATAACAATACAATTTCCCCCCACGCATTCTCACTAATGAAAAGTGTTTTTACATCATCCCAGTTGTTGTACTCCTTTCATCATTTTTATCAATGATATACAATTAAATAATAATAATATTAATTACTAACCAGATGATTTTTATTACATTAATGTGTGATGTTGTCATGAAAATACTGTCATAAAGCAAAAAAATAAAAATGAATAAATAAATAAATAAAATAAGAAGAGAAAGAAAATTAAAAAAAAAAAAAATAATTCATAAGCTTAATTTTCTTATACAAAATCTAATTTCATTTTGGATTTTTGGTAACACTTTAAAATAAGGTGTCGTTTGTTAACATTAGTTAATGTATTAACTAATATGACCAAACAATGAACAATAGATTTATTACAGTATTTGTTAATCAATGTTAATGTTAGTTAATGAAAATACAGCTGTTCATTGTTAGTTCATGTTAGTTCACAGCACAACTTGTGATTTTAATAATGCATTAGTAAACGCTGAAATTAACATCTAATAAGACTAATAAATGCTGTAGAACTACTGTTCATTCTTTGTTCACATTAACTAAAGTAGTTTTATAAAACGGATAGTTCCGCTCCTTGATTCTGATTGGCTGAGCCGCATTCTAAGCTGTTGTAAATTACTCTACATACACGTTTGTTTACTTTTGTGTGTTGCTTGGCAGCCACTTTGTAGCCGTTTCTGTGGAACTACATTGTTAGGTGGAAGAATACTGTTTTTATTAACATAATTACACTTTATTTGCTCGGTTTTATTTTGTGAAACCTTACTATGTATAGGGAATAACCGTTTTATAAAAGCAATAAGCCCCAAGAAGCCGTGGTTTACAGTGAATTTATAACAGCTAAGAGGGTTTGTGCCTAACATGCCCTTTAGCTGTTATACATTCACTGTAAACCACGGCTTCACAGAGCTTATTGCTTTAAATTAATGTTAACTAATGAACCTTATTGTAAAGTGTTACCAGATTTTTTTTTCCTTCCAGTTTTGGGGTGAAATATGAACCAAATATTTCTTTGTGATATTCACTCTCCCCAACATATACAACCACAGTTTTTAGTGTCAACTTCAACTTCTCAAAATGAGCAAACCATGTGACAAATCCTCAAGCTGTATCCGGTAGCGTTATGTATTTGATGTATGTTTCAGAAATGTGAAGTTTGGAAACAATAACTTCAAACGAACTCCAAAACGTAATCTTCAAATCTGTCATAGTTTGGCTGAGTCTGTTCTGTTGTGTAGTAAAGCCGCATGTTAAATCAGCAAGGAGGGGGTGGGCTTTTTCCCAGGCCACGCCTCCTTGGCGTATTTCTTCTTGCGTGGCTCGTTGAGCGGCTCAGCCGTATAGGGTCCGGGAGCGGGTGTGGGGTTCAGCATAGTGGGGGGCTGCACCGTCGTGGGTGAAAGATCCACCTCTGGGGCGGGGTTGGGGAAGGGTAGGGGCATCCCGCCCATGATGGCAGACGAGCCTCCCTGGCCTCCGCCCCCCTGTCCTGCTGCCTCGTGGCTGGTGGGCGGCAGGTCACCGTAGAGCCCTGCGCTCAGGGGGAAGCTTTGTAACCGCCGTGCTACGCTTTCCTCCAATCCCAACGTGCTATGGCCTTCTAGTTTCTTCTTCTGTGGTACAAAAATGAATGTATTTGTTTTGTTACTGTCCTGGCTATTGCAAAGAAAGGCAAGACTGAGTACTAAAGACATCTAAGCTTCTTTACATTAAGAGTCAGATATGACGAGGCAGACGATGAGGAAGCCTTTTAGCAGCCATTACTCCTGCATTATATAATTTCCTGTTCGCGAGCCATGCAACAAACAACTTAAATTGTATTGAGAGAACGGCTGTTCTCAAATCCATTAAAATCAATGACGACATGCTAAAACAACCAAGCAGACCAGCAGACAAGAGCAGGCCAGTGATTGTACCTTAATAGGAACCACAGCTGTCTGCACCATATTTCTGAAGCGTCCTACAGATGGGTCCACGTCCTCTGTAAGAAGAGAAAAGATATGCAACAAAGTCAAAACACAGACAAAGAATGAGAGAAGAGAGTGTGTGAAGATTGAGCCATTCCAGAAAAGTGGAAGGCAAAGTGCACTGAGTATTACACAGATCAGAAAGATTTTTAATGATTTTAAGAAAAGTCTCTTCTAGGGATGTAACAATATCAAAATCTCACAATACAATAATATCTCAATATGAAGTTCATGATACGATACTTATTGCGATCTTAAAAAAAAAAAAAAAAAGTTACCTTTTTCTAATGCAGTATGAAAATTCAAAATTAAGAGCTACAACCCATATTCTTAATAAAGAAAAGTCAGAAAAAAGTCAATGAATTGACTTGTACCTGAACTTTAAAGGGAACTCAACCCTCTTTTTATTTGTGATATACTGTCTCTGTCTAAATGTGACCATGGACCACCAAACCAGTCATAAGGGGGATTTTTTTTTTTTTTTTAAATTGAGATCAGTATGCATCATCTCAGTGTTTCCCCTACCATTATATTTGGGGGGCGGCCCGCCCCCCCAACGGCAGCCGCCACCCCCCTTTAAGGTCATCTAAACTTTATTTTCTATATAGCGCCAGATCACAACAGACGTCATTTAAGTTTACCTTTCCTATAGAACAGGTCTATACCTTGTTCTTTTATTTAAAAAACGAAATATCCTTATGTTATTTATCTTATTTACACAACAGCATGTCATTTCTGTCTCTAACGTTACGTGGTCACGCGTCTACAATTTCTCCTCCGCTAAAACGCGGACGGGATCGCGGAGTCCATTCATAAAAACAGAATTTACTCTATAGCGCGGGATGCCGCAGAATTTGTCAATTTTTGGTTTAATAATTCAAAAGTAGGTCTCTCACTTAATTCGAATCGCGATATAGACTAGTGTCTGTGAATATTAAAACGCAACAAGACGGTTTAAATATGATTCCTCCATGTTCCGCTTGGCTCTGTATGAATGAATGGCGGAGACGCGGCTTTGTTTACTACACAAATAATG
Source organism: Labeo catla (assembly GCA_012976165.1). Lineage (NCBI taxonomy): Eukaryota > Metazoa > Chordata > Actinopteri > Cypriniformes > Cyprinidae > Labeo > Labeo catla. The sequence goes on from VONZ01000004.1 coordinate 430,697, forward strand.
AAGCACACGTGACTCGCGGTTATTTTCGGCCTCTGCCTCTCATTATATGACGACATAAACGCATGAACTTAATCTCCAGAACTGCTGTGAGAGTCACTTCATGTAAATTTTACCGTTTCATTTGAGAAAATTAGCATCATACCGTAGTATATACACAAAAACTAACCGGCAAACTGTCAAAATAAAAGTACGGTTTAACATGTAACAGAAATGTTTTAGTCTTGTATTACTTTTGTACAGTATAATGTAGGTGTTTAAATATTCCTATTTCTGGCAAATTTAATTAAACCGTTAAATGCAGAAATTATAATAATAACAGAAATAACAGAAAAACTCTTGTTTGGCAACAAATAAAAAGGTTTAATTTAATTAATTTAATTTCATTAAAAAAAAATATTTAATGCCTGTATTTGATTATCAGAAAATTAAAACAAGAATTTCTGAAAAAAAAAAAGAAAAAGATTGTAGGGCCCTATTGTTCAAAATGTTGAAATTGAGATTTTTTTGCTTATTTTTTCACTGAAATAAATGTTTTTGTTATTACACAGAGAGTAATGTACCTTACCATTTGTAAACCACGCCCCCCCCAAACCTGGAATCCTAGGGGAATCACTGCATCTGAATAAATAAGCTTTCCATTGATGTATGGTTTGTTAGGATAGGACTAGAGGTCGACCGATATTGGATTTTACAGATACCGATAACTAGGTTGGACCACACTGGCCGATACAGATTAATCGACCGATATTAAAATGGATACTGAATGGAAAATAAATAGTGCTCTACTATTTAAAAAAAAAAAAAATGTAGCCTTCTGAAGCATACTTTGTAAATGAATAAAAATATTAATATTAATTATATATTGATCATTACAGTTAACTACAATTAAAAAAAAATAAAAATAAAAAAATCAGTAAGTGCTGAAATTGACAATGCTGAAACACACTCTAACAAGGAACAATACTTCTATTCTACAGCTTTTATCAATCTTAATGTTACAAATGGACTCATATTGTAAAGTGTTACCATTACATCAACAATCAAGCTAAAGATGGCCATCTTTAAATATCTACACAAAGGCCACAGTATTGAAATGGCATACATATGGATATTGTGTACTTTCACAATTTAACTGCTTCTATTCTAGAACATTTGTGGTTATCTAATCAAAATATAAAAATATGTTAGTCACACAACGGGCAAAAGTGCAGCGCGGCATCTAGAAGAACTCGCAGCTATCCAGTATCACACACACTGGACGCGTCACGTTCAATTCAAGCGATGGTCTACAAGACTTTATTTGATCACCAAATGGGCGAAAGTATACAGCTGTCCTTTCTCTACTAATGCAGCATCTAGTCAACAAATTCATCGCTTAGTAATGACATGAAAACATGCACTACAGTATACTGTACACACCGTTTTGTTGTCGATGTTTTAAATCCACCTTTAAAGTGTCCCGCTCTGTGCAGTGTCACGTGTCTAAACAAAGGGCGTGTGCTATCAGTGATTTCTGCCACTAGAGGCCGCTCTCATACTGTATAACAAAGACTATAGGGACTTTGCTGTATAATGACGGCCTTCTCAGCCGCTCCAGCAACGGACCCAACCCAGATAAAAATATCGGCATGGATTTTTGCCGATAACCGATAGTTCCGCTAATCAACTATCGGTGCCGATTCATCGGCAAAACGATACATCAGTTGACCTCCAGATAGGACAATATTTGGCTGAGATAGAAATATTTGAGAATCTGGAATCTGAGGGTGCCAAAATATAATATAATATATAAAAAAATATTGAGAAAATCACCTTTAAAGTTGCCCAAATGAAGCTCTTAACAATGCATATTACTAAATATAAAGTTTTGATATATTTATGGTAGGAAATTTTACAAAATGTCTTCATGAAACATGATTTTTACTTAATATCTTAATGATTTTTGGCATAAAAGAAAAATCGATAAATTTGACCCATACAATGTATTGTTGGCTAATGCTACAAATATACCCGTGCTACTTATGACTGGTTTTGTGGTTCAGGGTCACAAATTACATTTACACTGGTGTTTCAGGGAGCCAAACAAATTAGAATACAATAATAACGACAACAACTTTATATTATTGTTATTCCTAAGACATAATAGCCATACATTGTAAAACAATTGCACTGTAAAATAAGTGAAAATTAATATTTCATATGTATATTATTTTTGCTTTACACTACAGCAGGGAAATTACAAAATTGATTTTTTTTAATTTCTACACTTGAAAGAAATGTTTTGAATTTGGAGTGCAGTAACTTTACCAATTCAATTCATACTGCACTTATTTTAGATTTTTTTATTGAAATGGCTGTAGAACTTTTATTTTTGACAGAAAATTTCAGTGAAAAGAGGCTTACAAAAACATGTCTCACAACAAATCTAGTGAAATGCTGTAATCACCTGCTGCAAAAATAAAGCATAACTGGTGGCTGTTGTGTTCCCAAACGCACGACAAACTCACAGCGCATGCAATAAAAGAGTTCACTGCATTTATTCACAGTGAACGGAGCCATTTTGAGGCACGGAAAACACCCGATCACGAGCTGATCGCCTGAACGAAGTGTGTACTTTGCTTTGAAAAAAAGACTTGATGAAGGGATTAAGCCATATTGTGCCTTCGGTTTTAGTTCGTTTGACAGATACTGTGCCAAAGCAATGGCCCAAAACACAACTTACATGTTAGAATACTTTAAAAATCTACACTTTTAGCCTGGAAGACCTATATCGTTTCATATCGTCATGTGACCACAATAATAGCGAAACAGTTTTGCTGTCGTGATACCGCAATATTGTAGTCTCTACTGGTCACCAAGGATGCATTTATTTGATTAAAAATACAGCAAAATCTGTAATATTGTGAAATATTAACTCTTTTTGTCAATATACTATAAAATGTAATTTATTCCTTTGATCAAAGCTGAATTTTCAGCATCATTACTTCTGTTTTTAGTGTCACATGATCCTTCAGAAATCATTCTAATATGCTGATTTGCTGCTCAAAAAACAATTATGATTATTAGGAATGCTGAAAACACTTTTATTATGTATTATTTGCAGAATATTTTTGTTCAAACAGTGATGCATTTTTCTTTGATGAACAAAGTTCAAAAGAACAGCATATATTTGAAACAGAACAGTGTTTATTATGTAACACTGATCTTACTGAGCCCAGACCTTTAAACAGAAGAGTACATATATATTCACATCCTGTGAGTACCTGGGTTTATGATCTCCTCTTCTTCACTGAATGACACTCGTGAGCTTCTCCTCTTCCTCTTGGGTCTCTGGATTTCCAGGTTTCCCTCCTCGATGGTGAGTGTAGAAATGCGTTTGTTATGAGCCGTGTTGAACTCTGTCAGGTTCTGGGGGGGAAAAAGGCATCAGAACACCAGGAATTAACCACATGAAACTCTCCAGTGACACTTCTACGCTTTGAATGGAATGCTATGCTATGTATGGGATTTCAATTAAAGGAGAAGTCCACTTCCAGAACAAAAATTGACAGATAATGTACTCACCCCCTTGTCATCCAAGATGTTCATGTCTTTCTTTCTTCAGTTGTAAATAAATTGGGGTTTTTTTTGAGGAAAACACTCCAGGATTTCTCTCCATATAATGGACTTCAATGGTGCCCATGAGTTTAAGCTTCCAAAATGCAGTTTAAATGCAGCTTCAAAGGGCTCTAAATGATCCCGACCAAGGAAGAAGGGTTTTATCTAGCGACACGATTGGTAATTTTCTAAAAAACAAACAAAAAAAAAAAATTCATATACTTTTTAACCTCAAACGCTCAAATGTCTAAACTCGCGGGCACCATAGACGTCCACTATATGTACAACATTCCTGAAATGTTTTCCTTAAGAAACGTACTTTCTTTAAGACTTAAGAAAGAAAGACATTTTGGATGACAAGGGGTTGAGTACATTATCTGTAATTTGTTGTTCTGGAAGTGAACTTCCCCTTTAAGCGCAATAACAAATATCTCTTCAAAATGAGATACTCTTTAATTATTTTTCAAGATTCTTCTAGTCATTTGCAATCAGGAAAAGCATTTTATGAAGCATTTTACATTCATAAACAGCATATCCGGCCAAATACGTAGCACAGCTACACAAGTTTTTGAAGTGAAATTTAAGTCTTGATCTCAGTGAACAGGAACATTTGAAACCACAAAATACCCAGAAATCCATGTACAGCGACAAAAGATGACCCACAAATATGCTTTTATGCTATGAGCTTTGATATAATTTATTTGATATTACATAAAGAACTAAAAAGGGCACTTTTATGTACAGCTGCAGGATACTGAGGAAAAAACAACACTGCAATGTTTTGATTTTCTGCAATTTATATTGTAATTATACACTGGAATAGGAATTGCGATGAAAATTTATGAAAAAATACTTTTCACTAGAAGACTTAAATAACTATGTGGAACGAATGAATAATTATAGAATACAGCATATATTTCATAACTGCAAAATCCAGACTTGGATTCAGATTCTTGGAAAATCAAGATTCTTTGAATCAACATTTGGAATTGTTTCCAATTCTGATTAAAACAAAAATTCTGATCAAAATTCTGATATTAGAACTACAATTTGTTTAAGTAGCAACACTGATTTGAGAACCAGCGTCTATGATAACATCCTAAACTGTAAAATTATTAAAAAGTACAATTTAAACAATTTTAAAGTTCAAATAACACGTTTTGACAAAAATACATTGGTAACACTTTACAATAAGGTGTCATTTGTTAACATTAGTTAATGTATCAACTAACATTTACATAAACATTTACATTTACATAGTTAATGTATCAACTAACATAAACTAACAATAAACAATTTATTCATCTTTGTTAATGTTAGTTAATAAAAATACAGTCGTTCATTGTTTATGTTAGTTCACAGTGCATTAACTAATGTTAACAAACACAACTTGTGATTTTAATGCATTAGTAAATGCTAAAGTTAACATTAACTAAGATTAATAAAAGGTTGTAGAAGTATTGTTCATTCTTAGTTCATGTTAACTAATGTTAACTAATGAACCTTACTGTAAAGTTGTAAAGTGTTTTTATGAAATGATAAACTATGTGGCTATGTATTTTATATACAATCAATCTTTTTTTGATTTATCTGTCAGTCTGACTGGTTCAGCATTTATTCACACACCTCGAGTTCGGTCTCTTCCTCTGGCAGTCCGAGCAGTCCCTTCAGTTCCTCATCCTCCACGCCTTTACTGTCTCCTGTGCTGGAGCCGCTCTGCGTCTGTGGTTTCTCTCTCAGTGTGTACACGCGTGTGGACGCACCAAACGACATGGTCGAATCGATCGGCACCTGCTGAGGTTTCTGGGGCTCGAGGCGAATTCTGCCCAGAAATGTGCCATGGGCTAAATAAGAACAAAGATGAGACCAAAACGATTCTGTTCAGAATTAGTTCGATGTGATTTGTTTAACTCATGTCTGCACTCACTGCTGTTGAGGTCGATGAGAAAAACCCTTTTGAGGTGTCTGTGGTAAACCAGCGCCGCATGCACACGCGAGCACGACTGGTGGTCTATCGTAAAGTCACAGTGGTCAGGGTTCCTCCCAAACAGATAGAACTTCTTCTCATCAATGATCAGCTTCTGCAGGTCACAAGAGTGTATAATATGGGCTATTAATCATGACATATACAAAATTAACCTTTTTACACTGTTATAACTGAGTCAACACTCATTAATCATCAAGTAAGTGTTAATATTACAACACCTCCAATTTAAGGGATGGCTGTTAGTTCACCCAAAAACTATATTATGTCATAATTTATTAATCCTCATGTCATTAAAAACTCAACTGACATTTACACACACACACACACACACACACACACACACACACAAATGTTGGTAACGGCTTTAGTACCCATTGATTTCAGTTGTAAGGACATTTCTGAAAATATCTTCTTTTATGTGTTTTAATGATTTTTTTAGCTCATTTTCCACACATTTTAATCAATACTTATTAAGACCTTTCCGTTTATTTATTTATTTATTTATTTAATTATTTAACTTTTTATTATTAATTATTACTTAAATGAATTTCGAAAAGCTGATGTAATCTTGTAGAGCTGATCATAACCATCTTAAAAAAAAAAAAAAAACACAAAAGAAGGAGAATTTTAGAAACCAACAACTTTGGTGCCCATTGATTTCATTTCATGACAAATAAAGTCATGTCATGAGGGTCAATATATGATAGCATTTTTATTTTTTCCATTTCAGCTAATTTTCCACACATTTTAATCAATAAATTATCATGACTTTTCTGTTTATGTATGTATGTATATATGTATTTATTTATTTATTTAAATGCAGATTGCATGAACAACAAGGATTTTATAGTTGATGAAATATTGTAGAGCTGATCATAACTATTTTAACTTTTTAAAGATGTAATTTAAATTGAAATCTTAAAAAAACAAAAACAAAAACACAAAAGAAGGAGAATTTTAGAAACCGACATCTTAAAGAACTTTTTGTTTTTTCCAATTTAAGCTAATTTCCACACATTTTAATCAATAAATTATCATGACTTTTCTGTTTATGTATGCATGTATGTATTTATTTAAATGCAGATTGCATGACCCACGAGGATTTTATAGCTGATGGAATGTTGTAGAGCTGATCATAACCATTTTAAACATATCATTACAAAATTTAAATCTTTAAAAAATATTCTATAATGTATTAATACATTATATCCTATAATACTTAATAATAATTAATAAATATTTTCCGTTTTTTCTGTGCTTACTTTTTAACACATACTGTCTCATAATATATACTTGTATAAAGGGGAAACAAGTTCATGGCTCATAGTAACATTTTCCATTAACATGGAAAATAACACAGTCTTACCTCTATTAATTTGTCTCCTTTAACCACATCCAGATGGAGTCCGGGTGGAGGTTTTCCTGCCCTGAGATTAAATTAAATTATCAATTAATGTGACAATTCATTCATTCATCCATTTATTCTCCAGTCTCCCAAAACTTTCACATGTACGGTTTAATTTCTATATACTCTATGCAAAAATGCATTTGTGAATTTACTTGTAAGACTGACTAGGGTTGTATACAGATCATAATAAATGAGAATATTTAATTGAAATAATAGCAAAACAGGTATATTTGATGCGACTAATAAACTTTAATTAACACTGAACACTGGAATTGGCATTGTATCGCTAGATCACGTCACAAGATGTATATATTCTACAAATCAGACATACAAAAGAATAATAATAAAGTCAAAGCACAGTGATTAATGCAGTCATGCAGAGTGGGTTGATCTGCTGCTGTGTATTGAGTTACTATCCGCTCCTCATACAGGAGTGAGTTGCATTGTTTTTATTCATGCATTCATAATCTATTCATCCGCTCCACACACTCGCATGCAGGACTTTTATTTTAATTGCAATAATGTTGTACTTAATTTCTCATCTCACCATGATGGGCATTCGAAGACGGCTGTGTTTGTACTTGCATTCGCCGCCATTTTGCACAGTCGCGGGGAATACTGGGTAATTATTGGATGTAGCTGAGGATTGTGGGATTTGTAGTTCGTTCGTTTGACAGCTTATGTAGCTGATTTTTTTTTTTTTTTTTTGCTACTTATTTTATGTTTCAAAAATAATGTTCTCTATATTTTCTATACTTTTTTAGCTTTATTTTTAAAGCTCGACTTGGCTTTATTTATTTGTTTGTTTGCAATTTAAAGTATATTACACTAACAACAAAATAGCAAGATCATCATTTTGTATAATGTAGTGACAGTATTAGCATATTTGTATGGTAAACAGGTTGTAGTGATGCGACTTTTGACTCTGCCTCAACCCTAAACAACTCTCAAAACAGCCATTTCATTCTTTATATAAAATTTACATGTAAACTTACCTTTGGATCGGCACCATTCTCTTTGGTTTTGTGGCATAGTCTTTCCATTCCACTGATACTGACATGACATCTTGCTTTGATCTTCCAAAATCTTCACTGAATGCATAAATAATTGGCTTGTTCATTCCTCTGATCTAATTTTTAATTATTTTAGGCATTTTAAGCATCTTAATAAGGTTCTTTGGTGTTGCTTTACAAGACTACAGGGCAAACAGCCTACTTTCAAAGCATATGTTTTCAACATATTGTACACCCAACAAAACGACACTTCACAAAAGGTATGCTTTGTCAGCTTTTCATAGCATCAACTTTCCTCCAGTAGATGAAATATTGTTCATGCAGAGGTGCTTTAAAATTGATTGTTAAAGAGAGAGAGAGAGAGGGAGAGAGAGAGAGAGAGAGAGAGAGATTATTATTACATGAAAACAAGGTCAAACATCCTGCTGCTCCTGTTTGTTTTTTTTTTTTTTGTTTTTTAAAGTTCTAATTTGTGAACTCTGCTAACATGCAATACAGACATTTTACCCTATGAACATTATCATTACTGTAAATCCATGACATCGTTACTCAAATGTGCACTATATAAATCAATGTTAAGGTTTCACTGCCAGATTTCACTGTCGGGGTTTGTCGTTTTGTTATCCTGGCCAATCAAAACATTTCTTATTGACTCTAATGGTGTCCCCATATGGAACCACAATTTCCCTTTAATTAGTCACTACTCAGAGAAACCTGCATTGCATTACTAGCATTATTACAGTACTCAGTTTGAAACTAATGCTGTTGTAAACTACCCCCCAATTGATATTGCATGTGTTCAGAGGATATGAATTAAAAAAAAAAATTATATATATATATAATATATATACACACACACACACACATACATACATATATTCTGAAAAAGAAGATTCTAAAGAAGAAGATTGTGAAGAATCTAAAGAAGAAGAAGAAGAAGAAGAAGAAGAAGATGATGATGATGATGATGATGATTCCAAAGAAGCAGAAGAAAAAGGTAGTGATTCTGAGGAAGAAGATTCTGAGAAAGAAGAAGAAGATGATGATGATTATTCTTCTGATTCTGAAGAAGATTCAGAAAAAGAAGATAATGATTCTGAAGATTCAGAAGAAGATTCTCCAAAAACCAGTCAGTATCTGGTGTGACCACCATTTGCCTCATGCAGTACAACACATCTCCTTCACATAGAGTTAATCAGGTTGTTGATTGTGGCCTGTGGAATGTTGGTCCACTCCTCTTCAACGGCTGTGCGAAGTTGCTGGATATTGGCAGGAACTGGAACACGCCGACGTATACGCTGATCCAGAGCATCTCAAACATGCTCAATGGGTGACGTGTCTGGTGAGAATGCTGGCCATGCAAGAACTGGGATGTTTTCAGCTTCCAGGAATTGTGTACAGATCCCTGCAACATGGCGCCGTGCATTATCATGCTGAAACATGAGGTGATGGTTGTGGATGAATGGCACAACAATGGGCCTCAGGATCTCATCACGGTATCTCTGTGCATTCAAAATGCCATCAATAAGATACACCTGTGTTCACTGTCCATAACATACACCTGCCCATACCATAATCCCATCGCCACCATGGGCCACTTGATTCACAACGTTGACATCAGCAAACCGCTCACCCACACGACGCCATACACGCTGTCTGCCATCTGCCCTGTACACTGAAAACCGGGATTCATCCATGAAGAGAACACCTCTCCAAAGTGCCAGATGCCATCAAATGTGAGCATTTGAACTGCATTTGAACTGCAGTCAGGTCAAGGCCCCGATGAGGATGACGAGCATGCAGATGAGCTTCCCTGAAACAGTTTCTGACAGTTTGTGCAGAAATTCTTTGGTTATGCAAACCGGTTGTTGCAGCAGCTGTCCGGGTGGCTGGTCTCAGATGATCTTGGAGGTGAAGATGCTGGATGTGGAGGTCCTGGGCTGGTGTGGTTACACGTGGTCTGTGGTTGTGAGGCCAGTTGGATGTACTGCCAAATTCTCTGAAATGCCTTTGGAGAGGGCTTATGGTAGAGAAATGAACATTCAATTCACAGGCAACAGCTCTGGTGGACATTCCTGCAGTCAACATGCCAGTTGCACACTCCCTCAAAACTTGTGACATCTGTGGGATTGTGCTGTGTGATAAAACTGCACATTTTAGAGTGGCCTTTTATTGTGGCCAGCCTAAGGCACACCTGTGCAATAATCATGCTGTCTAATCAGCATCTTGATATGCCACACCTGTGAGCTGGATGGATTATCTCGGCAAAGAAGTGCTCGCTAACACAGATTTAGACAGATTTGTGAGCAATATTTGAGAGAAATAGGCCTTTTGTATATATAGATCTTTGAGTTCAGCTCATGAAAAATGGGGGCAAAAACAAAAGTGTTGCGTTTATAATTTTGGTCAGTGTATAATTGAATTGCAAAAAGCTAATGGCCAACCTTCCACTTTATAAAAAAAACTTGGTAGACGGCTCATTAAAATGTAATCTTGGCCAACACAGAGACTGCACTTCTCAAGAAATAAATACTTCAACAAAACATGATTCAGGTAAAAGTTTTATTAATAAAGCCAACCCCAACAATAAATTACACATTCACTTAGAAGATCCCCTCTCATGAAATTCTGTTTATCTCAAAATACTTTACAAGAACACAAAGTGTCTGTGAAAAAAAAAAGAAATAAAAGTGAAATAAAAGCACTTTTCAAGTCACAGTGCATCACCACCAAGTTCCCAGTAGTTGATCGTAAATCAGGTCAGGTTGTCGGAGGCTCGGTCGGGAATCTGTGAGCACGGCACTGTGGGAAATATTTCGTAGTGCTTCTTTGAAACCAGATTTTCTTTGTTACAAAATTTAAAATACAGTTGTGCTCCCAGTTTTAACACACATAAGACGTTCACCCTTCACATCAGTATATCAGATCATCATATGAGTAGACACACTGAAACAGCACAGAAACACACACACGGGCATGTAATTATGTCAGCTACTTACAACAACAGCCCAGCCCACAACACAAACCCAGCAATCATCCAAACAGCACATCAAACCATCAGAGTCTGTGCATTTCAGCCAAAAGACGTTCATGTACAGTATGTACAGAAGAGCAAAGATACTTGCTGAGAGAAACAATTATTGGGAGTCATTTTTTATTACTCAGAAAGTGAAGTCAAAGTAGGTAAATCTATAAAACACATTTGGGTTGTTCGTTTTACGTCCGTTCACATCGCAAAATAAAGCACCCAAACTCAATTTTCTGCCCAAATCAGGCTGCTGCAAAAGTTTTTAAAATGTGGCTCAGATCTTAAACTGACCGGAATTTAAAACACCTTGTTTTCTTTAATTCTAATATCATATTCAATTATTGTATGAAATTACACAACCATTCAAAAGTGTAGGGTCAGTACATTTTTCCCCCTGCAAGGATGCATTAAATTCAACAAAAGTGATGCTAAAGACTTTTAAATTAAATGCAAATCCAATAATAGCTGTTATGAATTTTCTATTCAGCAGAGTCCCCCAAAAAAAATAAATAAATAAATCTGTCACTTTCCACAAAAGCAGCACAAATGTTTCTTGAGCAGCAAATCATTGTATTAGAATGATTTTTAAAGGATCAGGTGACACTAAAGTCTGGAGTAATCATGCTCAAAATTCAGCTTTGACAACAGGAATAAATTACATTTTAAAATATATTAGAGAACCTGTTAAAAATTTTGAACAATTAAATTCAGACTTGGTAAACAACTAATAAAATAAAATAAAATAAAATAAAACAAATCTTAATGACCCCAAACTTTTGAACGGAAGTGAAAAGTGAAATTTTGGATCTTCAGTCATAAATCGAAGCATTTTAATACCACCTGTTATGACTGTTCAAACCAAGTCACAGCATCCAAAGGGGTTTGGACACTTAGGTCACATTTAAAATAATAATTAAAAAAAAAGTCTGAATGTCTTTGCATTTATATAATATAATTTAATATATTGAAGACACCACATTTAGGACTAAAAATCACCAAAAAAAAAAAAAAATCATTAGTCATTGCAAAAATCGGTCAGAGAAATTAAATGTCATTAGTATTGAAGGGCAGACTTGCTTTTTTAAATTGTCTAATACAGTAAAATGAATACATTTTTAAGTGTGACCCATGTCCAAACATTTTGGTCACCATATGTTTTAGTCAGATTCAGTAGGATTTTGTTGTTCACACTCATCCAAAAACAAATCGGTCGCAAATCAGGTTTGGAACGCATGCAACTGCGATGTGAACGTAGCTTTTTTCCCCCCACAATGTTTCCATCGGGTCTTACATTCCAATGACATTCATCTGCATGTCGGCTTCACGGCTGCGCAATTCCATACTTAAGTTTATGCTCAAGTTGACAACACATCTCTAGGAGGACGCATAGACCCCATCCATGAAGTTATCTTATTAATACTGACAAACAGCAACACTCGATAAAGAATCTTTTCTAACCAACACAACAGTGTTTGTCAGGCAAATGTAGCTCTGTCCTTTGTGAGAACTTCAGGAAACGCACGGTCCAATCAAGTGCTCATAAGGGCAATAGGATTTAAAAAATAAGGCATAAATTATGTTAATCTAAAAGAAAAGGAAGATTAAACAATATTTGGGCGATTAGGAAGTAGTGGCTGTTTGAAAATAATCCTTTTATCCTTTATTCTCACGATAATGTGGATTATACCATAATACCACAGTTGGAAGAGAAGCTTCCAACAAAAGGTGTAAAACAAAGCAGACAGATGATTTAAGCCATTGCTTGGGAATTAAATTTAGCTGGTTCTGACATTTACAACATGCCCCACTTGACAAGGTGAAAAAAAAAAAAAAGAAGTATGGATACACACAGCATTAAATATTAATGCCTTCGCTTGTCACTTAGGAAAAAGACGTGTCCTGTGTTTAAAGGGACAGAGGTACTACTGCCACGAGGGCTCATGTTTGCAGTGCCTGTAAAATTGTACAAAACATTGACCTGAATGGCAGTTTCTGTCCCAGAGAATGCTTTCTTCGCCTAATTCCTCAGGAACGTAACAGGCTTAGCGTTAGTCTGTCGTGAGCGTGGCGGAAGGGATTACCGGTAAGATTCGGCACTCTGGGATTCCAGGCGAAAATGACACAGTGAAGTGGAGATCAAATTCAGCGCGCTGGTATCGTGTGTCAAAGACGTGAGATCACCGACTCACAGAGGCTTACGGTTGTGTGTGTGTATGTGTGTTGGCATCAACGTTTTTATCCGTTCACACTCCCTGTACGCTTTTCCCTGAAGGTGAGAGGTGTTGCATGCATTAGTACACTGATGTTCGTTGTAGTGCGCAAGTAACTCTCTCGGTGCTAATACGTGAGGTTTCGTGTGTGTAATCGAGGCTGGTTGTTCAGAGCGTTCATTTGAGGATCATTGGGTGTAAAGTATCTCTACAAAACTTCCAACACAATGCCACTGCTGATTTTCAGTCTCTGTCAATGTTTAATTGAATCCTCAGATCAGTCAGCTAAAGGTACACAGCAATCAGAGTCATTCTGCTGTCTGAAAGAGCAGCTGGTACTTTCCACAAATAGCGTACAAATTGTTACTTTCTTTAAAGGAACACTCCACTTTTTTTGAAAATAGGCTCATTTTCCAACTCCCCTAGAGTTAAACAGTTGAGTTTTACCATTTTCGAATCCATTCAGTCGATCTCCGGGTCTGGCGGTAGCACTTTTAGCATAGCTTAGCATAGATTATTGAATCTGATTAGATCATTAGCATCTCGCTCAAAAATGATCAAAGAGTTTCGATATTTTTCCTATTTAAAACTTGACTCTTCTGTAATTACATTACGTACTAAGACTGACGGAAAATAAAAAGTTGTGATTTTCTAGGTTGATATGGCTAGGAGCTATACTCTCATTCCGGCGTAATAATTAAAGAACTTGAACGTACCATGGGTGCAGCAGGCACAATGATTTTACACAGCGCCTGAAAGTGACCATGCTAAGTTTGTGTAGATGCAGTGTTGCAGTCGGCAGAGTTGACGACTGCGTAAAATCATTGCACCTGTTGCACCCATGGTACGGCAGCAAAGTTCCTTGATTGTTACACCAAAATGAGAGTATAGTTCTTTTACATAATCGACCTCGAAAATCGCAACTTTTCATTTTTCTTAGTACACAATGTAACTACAGAAGAGTCAAGTTTTAAATAGGAAAAATATTGAAACTCTTTGGTCATTTTTAAACTAACGATCTAATCAGATTCAATGATCTATGGTGAGCTATGCTAAAAGTGCTACCGCCAGACCCGGAGATCAGCTGAGTGTTCCTTTAAAGCAATTGACGTAGGATTAAATTAAGCAACATTCTCTTAAAGGCACAGTTCACCCAAAACTGAAAATTCTATAATTCACACACCCACAAGTTGTTTCAAATGATCATCGCTTCATGCTATTCACAGAGCGCGTGCACAGATACACATGGGAACGTTTGAAAGCCACGTCTATCAGAGGATCTGTCTATCAGCAGACATATTAAGGCCGTGACACACCAAGCCAACGGTCAGCTGTCGGGCAAGTTTGTTTGGCGTGTCCCACACGTCGGCTCTTGTCGGGCTCACGTCGGCAAGAGTTTGCCCGATTCAACATGTTCAACATGTCAGTTGTGCGGTTACAAATGAATCGTAGTAGACCTAAATTTAATACTAAAAGTACCAAAAAATGAATAATAATAATAATAATAATAATAATAATAATTTATAATTGGAAATGCCAAATCCTCTAGATGGTGCTGATGAACTGTTTTTTTTTTTTTTAAGATATCTCTGGCTATCGTCCATATACACGTTGTCATCGGTCATTGTCTGCGCAACACAAGTATGAAGGCAGCACAAACAGAAGGCTCTTCTAATGTTACATGATCTTATCCAAGCATTTCAATATGCAAATATTTTCATAACAACATGATCACTTAAAATGATAAAAGTTATCAACATAACTGATTTTCGAAAACATAAGCAAGTACTGCTTTGTTTACATTCACGCAGAATGCACGTTAGTTTGCAGTCGGCTGTAGTCTGAGCAGTGTGTTCAAGTACAGCTTTGCGTATTAAGTGCAGCTCCCATGTGTATCCTTGTAAGCGACTGATGAAGAGTGTGAAGCGATGACCTCTGTAGCCAATCACAGACATACCTGTTGAGTGTGTGAACACAATGGCCAATCAGAGCAGTTTAAGGTTCCACTCAACAGCGCTCAAAATGCTAGGAGGAAATGCTCGTACAATTCAAAAATTTCAGTACCAATAAATTTCAGTACCGAAAATTCGGTACCGCAGTTGGTACTTTTGACAACACTATTCCATAGTACGGAAAAATATTATGGAAGTCAATGGGGACCAAGAACTGTTTGGATTCCCACATTCTTCTAAATACTGTTCAAAATTTATTAATTTTGGGTGAACTATCCCTTTAAGTTTGACAGCATGGCAGAAGTAAATTCCATTCCATTTTCTCAATTTTTTCAAATTACTGCATTCAGACTCAACCATTCAAACCCATTACCAAAGAAGTCATGGTTTGAAAAACTGCAAACCTCTGACCAAACAAACAAACAAACAAACAAACAAATCCCTTAAATGTACATAAAAAATTAATTTTACTTTTACTTTTTTTTTATACCCTCTTTGTGGAAAGCGCCAACTTGACCCTAAATGCGCAAGGATTTAATTAAGCCACAGTCCAAAGAAAAGAAAGCTCCTCAAATCAAGGCTTTCGTTTATGTTGAATCGCTTTATACCTGGTGCTCCAAAATGGACACACATCCTTCACACATACACAGAACTGCCTTTAGCACCAAAATCAGTTTCTGACGAGAGGTAAAGATTATAGTCATGTCTGTCAGTTACTAGATATGAACTGCCTTGAAATTTGATCTTCAGTGCACTTGTGTTTCTTTATTAAAATGTGTATTCCCCGAATATTCAAATCTTATCCATTCAGTAGGATAACGCATTACAGAATAATTTACCGCATGTCTTTTGACAGAGTATAAACTATTGCCTTGAAGTTTCTTTTTTGTAGAAAATGTTTTAAATTGAATGATACAAATACAACTCCCTGAAGCCCTTTTGTGTGTGAAGCACAGAAAAACAGATATTGATCTTGTAAAAAACTGTTTAAAAAAAAAAAAAAAAGTGGCTGTAAAATAAGCCGTTATTTGCTGCATGTTTTCCACTTTGCATTAAAGTTGAATTAGCACCGGGAGTGAGGTGAGAGTAGCTCTCATATAGAACTAAAGAGTTCCCAAGAAAAATGGAAGCCATGAGTCTTTTTGCTGTGTTGTATTAAAACTACATTAGGGCTGGGTGTTAACTTAAATATATACAATATATTTCACCATTATTTTGTTTGTTGACATAAAACATGATGAACATCAACTGTGATTTCATACCATTTTTCTAGACATTAGGATCATGCCAGTAGACCACTTTTGCCTTCTCCAAATTCATGAGCAAAGAAAGTAAGTCATACACCATCAAAATGCAAATATTGAATTTTTCACAAAGCCAAAATAGTTACAATACAAATATATATGTTTAGCTATACCACCCAGCCCTAATCTACATGCTCTCTGATGTCTTAGTGCTGGAATGTTCTGGGAATTCTGTGTTCCTACGTCTTTAACTGGATCAGTGTGGTTTATGGTCAATGGAAGGTGGCTATCTGATGTTTTTCCATCAATAAACCTCCACTGAAGCCCATTTGAACTCTTGGTCTTTAACCCTGCTCCTGGGGACCCAATGCCTGACAGAGTTTAGTGCCAACCCTAAAAAAAAAAAAACCACACCTGAAGCAGCTAATCAAGCTCTTTAGGACTGCTTGACAATACACATACAGGTGTGCTAAAGTAGGTTGGAAATAAACTTTGCAAGACACTGGGTCTCCAGGAGCAGGGCTGAATACCTATGCTCTTGTTGACAAAAGTCCCAATGTGCTTGTGAACAGGTGAAATAGTAATAAGCATTATACATTATAAAGGCTGTTTATCATCAATGAATCAGTTGTACTAAACTGTAAGAGTATTAAGGACCAGTGCAATCGCCCTGTAAAAATCCACTTTTGCCCACAAAGGCCCTCTCCCAAATGCCACCCTCAGCCTATGCAGTATTCCTCAACAAAGTCTATACTTTGCAGCAGAGATAATGTTAGGTAATAGTCCACACCACTGTGGGCTCAGCAAATGGAGTCTAAACTGAATTGACAAATGGGAAACCCTGCTCCTGGAGAGCTACCATCCTTCAGAGCTCCAACCCCAATCAAACACACCAGAATTAGCAATTCCAGGTGTTCAGGGTTACTTGATAATTACAGGTAGGTGTATGGGAGCAGGGTTGGAGCTGAAGTCCTGTAGCTCTCCAAGAGCAGGGTTCAAGATCCCCATCCTACGGTCTTGTGGATTTCACAGACACTCCTGAGCGAAGACGACAAGACCTCTATGTGCCATTTGGGACAGGGCCAAACAATATGTTCTTACGTTCACTTCAAGCTCATTGTCCTAGAAGTTTACCCCATCTCCAAGATGCTGTCCTTTCACGTATCCCAATCAAGTTCCCTGCATGCTATCCGAACCAGCCTGAGCTCCAGCTCAACGGCATCAGGTCGCTCCTGTGGATTGGCGGACAGCATCTCTCGAATCAGCTGCTTCATGCCAGCGTTCATGCTCTTCTTCCGAGCCGGGATGTGGAGCTCCATCTTGGGGTTCTCTAGCAGAGCCTCTCCCAACGGGACTATATCCTCCCCCTGCTGTACGTAGCTCCCTAAAAGCTCCTTCTGAGTTTCTACATCCACAAACGTAATCCGTTCCACCATGGCCCATATGATGACCCCCAAAGCAAAAATATCAGCCTTTGCGGTGTAGTGGCCCTCCCAGACCTCCGGGGCCATGTAGAAGTCCGTCCCACAAGCGGTGGACAAGAAACACTTGTTGACGCTGGCTGGTTCTTCGGGGTTCAAACCTGAACAGGAGCAGACCTTGCTGAGGCCAAAGTCAGCCACCTTCAGGGTGGGTTCGGGGGACCCGGCTGGGGTTCTGCCCTGCGAAATTAGAATGTTGTCGGGTTTGAGGTCTCGGTGGATGATCTGGTTGCGATGCAGGAAAGCAAGAGCACTGCCCAGTTGCAGCATGAAGCTGGTGTTGGTCTTGCGGCTGGGTTTGCGGGACAGGAGATAGGCGTTCATGTCTCCTCCATCGCAGAAGTCCATGACGAACCACAGGTAGTAGGCGCAGTGGGGGTCAAACGTAATCTCACCTTTCAGGGAGGTCTCCACCAACTGAGTGGATACAAATAAATACAAAAAAAAAAAAAAAAACAAAACAAAAAAAATTACAACATGTTGTGTAAAATGAGACTCTTCAACTCCAGAAGGACAAGTGTCCTGGAGACTTTAGTATCATTCCCAGTTTAACCCACCTGTCTGTAAATTGCAAGTAGTTCTCATCATTATCTTAGATTAGATTAACTTGTTCAGGTGTTTTTGGTTAAGGTTAGAGCTAAACTCAGCAGGACATCATCCCTCGAGGGTTGGAGTTGAAAAGCCCCAGCGTAAAGGTTCATTTTACATAGATTTACACACTGATACTTGTGATCAACTTCTGCAGGATTTAGAATGGCCAATTCGACTATTGTCATCCAGAAAGTAGTGTGGCTGATGGTTGGCAAATACAATTTAATAGCTTTAATTTTACCTAAGTTAATTCAAGAAATGTGTTAACAGAAAATGTGCAATGTCAACTTAAATAACTGACTTTTCATTATGCAAAGGCCCCTATATGTAAGGCCCATTTCTCTTAATCAGCTGGTAATTATGAAAATTCATTTTGAAAATGGATATTTTACAGTTCAAGAAGGGGAATATCACACACTGCAGAGTAATTTCACTTTGGCTAATGAACAACACATTTAACCCATGACTCAGAGATGAAGTCAGTCAAAGAGTCATCTGAGCATTTCAGAGGAGCTGGGAAAAGTCATTACACACTTCTCATGAGCTTAAAAGCTACTCTAAATGTGAGTACAAGTAAACAAGTGAACCTCGCATGTATTCAAAGTTGTGAAAGATGCTAAGTTAAGAGGATTCAACATCTCCTAATTGATAAATTTACCCATTCAGCCAACACTTTCAGCCTAAGGCAACTTACACTGAATTGAAAGTTCACATCAGTTCAGTGCCCTGAGAATCAAACCCATGGCCCTCCCATTACTAGTGCCATACTCAACTGTTTGAGCTATAGGAATGCTTGCCTGTGCAACACTTGGCACCATGATGCCAAGGTGTTGTGTGGTTTGTCTAGGTATCTACACAGTCGCTAAGGTGTTGTGAGTGGGTTTTTAATCACAAGGTCGCTGAGAGGTTAAGGGTGGCTGTTAGGGCACTAGATTGGGTTCCTAATTTAAGTCTATGGAATTGGCTTTATTGTCCACATCATAAATTAGATCACTTAGAAAGGTAATGATGTACTTCTCATCAACTAACTTCATGATTCAAAGGAGAAGTTCACTTCCAGAACAACAATTTACAGATAATGTACTCACCCCCTTGTCATCCAAGATGTTAATGTCTTTCTTTCTTCAGTCGTAAAGAAATTGTGTTTGAGGAAAACTTTTCAGGATTTTTCTCCAAATAATGGACTGATATGGTGCCCCGAGTTTGAACTTCCAAAATGCAGTTTAAATGCAGCTTAAAACGATCCCAAATGCGGTCATAAACGATCCCAGCCAAGGAAGAAGGATCTTATCTAGCAAAACGATTGGTTATTTTCATTAAAAAAAATAAAATAAATAAATTCTTTAAACCTCAAACACTCATCTTGTCTTGCTCTGCCTGAACTCTGTGTATTCTGACTCAAGACAGTTAGGGTATGTCGAAAAACTCCAATTGTACTTTCTCCCTGAACTTCAAAAACCATTTCAAAATCATCTTACTTTGCTGCAGAAGTACCGATCCAGTCTTGGAAAGTTGGAAGTTCAAACTCGGGGGGCAGCATTGAAGTCCACTATATGAAGAAAAATCCTGAAATGTCTTATTAAAAAAAACAATTTCTTTACGACTGAAGAAAGAAAGACATGCATACCTTGGATGACAAGGGGGTGAGTACATTTTCTGTCATTTTTTGTTCTGGAAGTGAACTACTTCTTTAAGGAATCATTCAAACTTCCAGATATTTCCTCCTGTTCCAGTATTATCTGCTCTCTAGGGGAAGTTTAGTAGGAGAAAACTGTAGTTGTTCTGGGAACTAAGCCAAACTCTGCTGAAATCTTAGAATGACTCACAACAACCCACATGCTACTGAAAGACCATAATCACACATCAACATCCATCAAAACACAATCACTTAGAGAGACAGCATGCTAGCATGTTATGCTAATGCTGTGTTCTGTACATAGTCGGATGTAGGATATTCCTACTTGCTATACATCCAGCTCTAACCAGTGTTGCACTGTAAATACTCATATGCTGATCTATAAAATAAAAAGCCAATGCTACTGTTAACCTTGTAAATGTTTCACTGTCTCTTAACAAGCTGTGGTGGATACATGATGCTACGATTATCAACAGAGAGGATCATTTACTGTTTTGTCTCTGCTAACAGTTACTAAATAGGAAATTTTCAAACTTTGGATTTACCAATGCAAATTATTTGCTTGAAAGTAAATGTTATTGTCCATGCACATTTTCCTTGGAGTCACTTTTTGTGACTGAATGGAACACAGAATAGTAATCACAGAAAAAGAAAAGCAGACACAGATAATGAGAAAAGCTGCCAAACTGAATTGGATGGAGCCTTTTTTATACTTTGCACCGTTAAAGTAAAGTACAAGTGCATTTATAAATTATTTCTGTCCACTCCGTCACAAAAAAAAAGGGAGAAATGTATATGCTGTCAGAAGAAGTGACTTCACAGCGTATTCAACAAGTATCATATTGACTGAATGATAGGGTAGTCTGCACCTATCAAGTTATGCAATTACACAACCAGCTTCGGGTTTGTTTTCCTCACCATTGCAGGCTATTGCAAAACAGAGCACCAACCTATGAACGCTGCACCATCTGTCTGCACAGGGAACCAATCAGAGCACATCTCTTAAAGACGATCTCTGATCTGACACGCAGCAACAATGCTGTCCATACAGGAGATGCGTGTTACTGCTGCAAGTCATGTGTTGGTACATTTAACCACATCCTTCCCCCGGTAACCTCTGCATGGGATTTGTGTTTCAAGGTTTTCTCAAATAAAAATAAAAAATAAAAAATCCTTGTTCAAAACAGTTTTCTTGTTTTCTTTAGATTAAGCCAAATCATTAATCAAGCTGCAGACTTAATATAAATTCCCTTAAGGTTAGTTTACCAAATGCACTAATTATTTCCTTAAACTAACAAAACAAATGAGCTTTTTATGCTTGAAATAGTAAGCACAGGGTCACTTTACCCCATTTAATTCAATCCATGTAATCCATATTCAGTACATTTGCAAATCTTGGATTAACATTGCTGTATGTACATTTACAAGATTAATAAAAGTGATTGGATAAGCACAGCACACAAAGAACACATGACCTGTGGTTAAACCTGCTTGTCTTTCAAAACACTCAGATGTTTTACCTCCATCTTAATCTTCTTTAACAGTTTTCCTAAGATTCTTATACTGCAACATGTTAAAGTGCATGAATATTTAATGAGCCAGGCATTGTTTAGTTTACGACTGGCAAAAATAGTAACTAAAATCATGGTTAACTGGCTTAAAAATGCTACCAACCTCAAAATGATGCGTGTGTGAAATGTTGCTTTACCAAGTGGTGATATTAAAAAGATTCTAACCCAAGCTCATCGTGAAATGTTAGACATAACAAACCTTTACAAACGGTTTGAGGATTTATGTCTAAACCTGAAGCACGTTTCCTTTTCATCAGCTTTTGACATAAGATGTGAAGGCTTTGCACAGACAGAGGTCAGCAGACAAACATCCCTCTGCAGGCTCATAATTATAGCAGCGAGAGTGCTAATCAACCCCATCTCAAAGGCCAGGAATAATAACCCATTACTGTGCTGCTCTGCACTCTGGCTTACTTCCACTCAGTCACAACATCCTCACGTCTTTATGAGACTTGACCCGACACAAATGGCATACAATACTATAATCACCCACTTATATTATAGAGAGCTATCTGCTTTGTAAAACAGTCTAAGTATTTTGCATTCCTGCTGTTTTTTTTTTGTTTTTTTTTTAAATGTTCATCATTAGAATAATCATCCAACAGCAATCTAGTTGATTAGAGAGATGATTTTTTTTTTCTCTCAGTGTTTAGAGACCGTTTTACTGTGCTGTACTTTACTATTAGATTGTCAGAACAGTCAAACCTGTATGTATGCACTGTTTGTGAAGACTATGATAGTTTTATTCAACAACAACAAAGGTATTTATTTGCTGAATCTATCAATTACACTACTCAAGGGATGTGCTTACAGTCCATATATTCTTAAGAAACATGCCTGGTCAGTGTCTGGTGGACACAGTCCTAAGCCCAAAATTATACACGGATGCCGTAATGCTGCCTTTAAGTCCTCTTGGGAAGTTCCTACTTACGGAAGTAGTAATTATAACGTAATGTGTGATTTTCAAAAGAAAAATGGGTGCAAAGGACAATTTCTTTTTCCGTTTTCTCATTTTCAATTACTGACAAGACACTTGGCAACAATGCAACATCATAAAGTGCAAAGGATGCACGTTAGGGATGTAATTAATGCGTTATGTATTTTATGATTATGTTAGAAAGAAAGTTGTCACATGAAAAACCACAATGATAAAACAATGCTAAATGAAGCTTTATAGCTACGCTTCATCAACACTATAGAAAAATAGTGCTGCACAATACACCGGAATAAAACTGGTATCACAAAATGGCTTAGTGTGATTATCTAATTGCAAAAGCTGTGATTTATTTAAATAACTATATGCATGGCACAGTGTTCATTTACATGCAAGCAGCTCCAAAATAGATTTATTTGCTGAAAACTGACAAAAAAAAATCTGGTGGTTTGAGGTTTGATGTAAATGTAAGTAATCCAGCAGCTGTACTATAAAATCCTTTTTTATTCTTTATATTAAATACTTATTTTTAATTGTACAATATGATTACAATATATTACAATATATTACTTGTTTTTATTTAATAATTATCATAATGCAAATCATTAATAAAAATTATTTTATATACATATTTATTGTATAACAAACACCAAGAAAGTATGAAAACTGTTCACTTTATGGTTACTGAAGGAGGTTTGATTTGGTTCTTGTCATGAGTATTCAGTGTGAACACCCATGTTTTTCAAGTTTTTACGCAAATTGTGCAGCCCTAAAAGAACCGGTATTAAAATTACATTTTTCAGAGTAAAAGTCATTTAGTTTTATGTTCTATGTAGACGTACTTCCCTACAAAACACCCAAAATGAATTATTCACATAATCCCTAATAATCTTGTGAAAATTCCTGTTATTTTTCATATAGCAATATGTATTGCAGAGAAAAAAAAAAAAAATCCTATGCAAGGTTTTTTTTTTCCTCTCTCATCATGCAACCCATGCTTACACAAATGGTACAGTGTAAAACACCTCAAACGTGGGGCTCGTGAACTGAAACTCTCAGAAGAGTGTCCCACAGATAATCATTGTGGGTCTGTTCATGCACACTCATAAAATCTCTAATAATAAATCAAAAACTACAGTGACAGTTCCTCCTTTAGCCTTTTTTACTGTTTCCTGGCAGGATATTGAAGGCACAGCACTAATTTGCAGATAATAAATTATTTTCATTTATTTCACATTTCTATCAGCAACTGTTCTCAAAGTGTCCAGAAACATCCTACTCACTGATGTGAGTACTATCATTAGTATGCAGTGATTTGCATTTCCTCTTGTTTGCCATTACATTTCTCTGCAGTAAACCTAACGTAAACCTAATCTTGGTGGGCTTTGTGTTGGCTGTGCACATACTTCCAGATAGAGTGAGGAGCTGGAGCCGTGGCTCATCCGCTGGGCGAGACCGTCTCTCTGGAGAATGCATTCCTCCAGGTGGATGACGTTGGGATGCTGGCTCTGGATGCTGCTTAGGGCCCAGAACTCCCTCAAGGCCAGCTCTACGTTCTCTGGGGAGTGACAGCGGATCTTCTTCACAGCCACGCGAGCACCCGTCTGCCGTACGGCTGCCTCGTAAACCACACCGTAACTGCCCCGGCCCACCTCCTGGATCAGCTCGTACTTGGCTTGACTGCTCACCATCCTCTTCTTCCTCACCTGTAAGGCCACAATACACAATATACCATGACTGAAGTCACTATAGTATTTGTTGGGAACTCTGAAGCCACTCTTAAAGGCGAAGTTCACGTCCAAAACAAAGATTTACAGACAATGTACTCACCTCCTTGTCATCAAAGATGTTCACGTCTTTCTTCAGTCGATAGGAAATTATGTTTCTTGAGAAAAAGAAAAAAATTCAGGAATTAACTCCATATAGTGGACTTCAATGGTGCCCCCAAGTTTGAACTTCCAAAATGTAGTTTAAATGCAGCTTCAAATAGCTCTAAAAGATCCCAACCGAGGAAGAAGGGTCTTATTTAGCTAAATAAATTATTTTTTAAACAAACTGACAACTTATAAACTTTTTAACCTCAAATGCTCATCTTGTCTAGGTCTGTTTTTTTTTCAATACGGTCAAGACAGTTAGGGTATGTCGAAAAACTCCCATCTCATTTTCTTCCGCAAGAAGTCAAAATCATCCTACATCGCTGCAGAAGTACCGACCCAGTGATGACTTTGACGTTGGAGAAAAAAATAAAATGGGAGTTTTTCGACATGCCCTAACTGTCTTAAACCGTTAAAAAAAAAACAACAAAAAAAAAAACAGTTCAGACAGACGAGACAAGACGAGGTTAAAAAGTATATAAATTGTCAATTTGTTTTCGAAAATAGCAGATCATTTCGCCAGATAAGACCTTTCTTCCTTGGCTGGGATCAGTTAGAGCCCTTTGAAGCCGCATTTAAACTGCAATTTGGAAGTTTAAACTTGCGGGCATCATTGAAGTCC
Organism: Labeo catla; assembly: GCA_012976165.1. Classification (NCBI taxonomy): domain Eukaryota; kingdom Metazoa; phylum Chordata; class Actinopteri; order Cypriniformes; family Cyprinidae; genus Labeo; species Labeo catla. The sequence continues at coordinate 455,845 of VONZ01000004.1, forward strand.
ACTTTATAAAGAGAAATCCTAGAATGAAAGAAACACAATTTCTTTACCACTGAAGAAAGACAGACACGAACATCTTGGATGACAAGGGGGTGAGTAAATTATCTGTAAATTTTTGTTCTGGAAGTGAACTACTACTCCTTTAACGACAAAGTATTTTTTGCAACACTTGTAGCACCAAACAAATGCCACAATACCTTTGCTTTTGTTTTGTTTTTTTTTGGTTTTTTGTCCATGTGACATCAGTGGTTCAACCATAATTTTCTGAAGCTACAAAAATGTGTTTTATTGTGCAAAAAAACCCTAAAATAACAACTATATTCATCAGTTCTTACTTTCCAAAATAGCATTAGGGTGACGCAGAGAAGAATTGTTGAATAAAGTTTTCGTTTTTTTGCGTACAAAAAGTATTCTTGTAGCTTCATAAAATTACGTTAGAACCACTGATGTCACTGATGAAGGATTCTAAATTCCACTGGAATGGGTGCTCTCATGTTCTGGTCTCTATAGAAATTAATATTACAATGTATAATGTATAATGTACAATAATTAAACTTTTTAAATAACTACATTTTAAAATGTGCGCAGGGTTAAGCTGTATGTTAATTTGACTAGAAACACTTCTGTGTTCAGAAAAACACAATACATTTGCATATATTTATAGTACAAAAAAAAAAAAAAAAAAGAGTGTAGAAATTTAAATGCCTCCTAATTTTTTATTTTTTTTCCTCATGTAACGGTCATTTTATGAAAATAATTATTGCCGTATTTTATCAGCCAGAATTCAATATCAGTGCACTTTTACTCCAAAGCAGATGACCGTGGAAACAGAGAGTTATCAAGCTCGCAATGCTGCTCCTTCACCACTACAGCTCCCTCTGGCATGACACTGATACCAATATCATCTGCAATGTTGATTTTTGATTTCAAATATATTGCAGGAAAAAATAAACCTGCTTATAGTCTATGGCCCATAAGAGCTGCAAGCTGTTGTATCAGGTTTCTCCTAACATCAGTTGTTATACAACAATTAGTCTCAGTCGCAGACAGACTGTCTGATATACAGTGTGCTCTAAATTGGCAAGAGCTGCCAATTCCACTCACACTGACTGACCGCTATGCAACTTCTGGGAGTCAGGGAGTACAAGGATTTTTCAGCCTGTCAGGAAAGAAAATAGTTCAATAGCGTGAGGCAGCAGTCTATGACTAATCACAAAATTCACCAACATTTGTGGGGTTTAAAGCCATCAGTCGTCAAGAGATATTCAGTTTTGTTTGAGGCAATTTGTAGCAAAACATCACCAAAGTACTAAGTCATGTTCCACTGACAAACACTGTTGTGCCATTATCTGAACAAGCTGAAATCTGTTGTATTCCAACTGTATATTGTGGTAGTATCATTTTTCAGAATTTACGTAAAAAGAAAAACTGTGGTTGCTCACTTTACATGTGGGTCCAATATCAGCTGCTTTCTGTCAACTGGGTGGTGTTCGGCCAGACGCCACATAATGAAATCGACTTGTCAATAGTCTGGCTCTTCAAGATAATACAACAGTAGGCTTTATCTCACATATTCGCTGCATATCAGTTTCTCTAAAACTAGTTTCTAAGAACTTGTTTTGAAAAACAATATTTTAGTGAACAAAGATACGAATGTCATGTGATCTAAAATAACAGCTTCTAGAACACATTCAGACCACTTAACAGTCAAATTAAAACCCATTTAATATTTATAATTGGTCACTGTTTTTTGCTATTGCCACAACCTTTGGTTTCTGAAACAGCTTGAGCAGATTTTTTCCAAAAAAATATTTTTTAAAAATTGTTTACATTTTTTACTGCAAGTGTCATGAAGTCTCTCCCGTCGGTCAAATCCACTTTTACTCATGAACTTGCTTCTTTGTCTCTTTCAGTGGAACATAATTCTATTGTGCACCAGCCGTTAGCAATAATGAACCTATAAAAATGTGTCTCAAGCTCAAGATTTGACCCTTCCAATCTTTTATTCTAAACTTGAAAAATGAAAAATACTTAAAGGCAGATTTTGATTTTTTGGAACGAAAATTGTTTAGAGACAAACACAAATTACTACATTTGTTACCATCCTTGCACCCATAATGCACAATGTCCATTTCTCGGTCTTACATTATCTATCTATCTATCTATCTATCTATCTATCTTTCTTTCTTTCTGTTTATTTATTTATTTATTTATTTGCAGAACAGTACAAAAATAAATTACATTAAAAAAAAAAAAAAGTTGTCATAATGTAACAAATGTGACACTCTTTGTTATTTGTATGTCTAGGAGATGAAACAAGAATCAAGTTCAGCAAGAAAATGTGGAGGAGATTTAAGCCATTTTGCTTATGAATGTAGAACTTTGCATTCAGTATAAGAAAATTAACAACATATTCATCAGATAATAGCTTTGGATTTTCATAATAGAAAATAACATCTTTGAGAACAAAGGTATGGGTCACATTTGTAAGGATAGAAACATAGGTGCTTAAGTTGACCCATAATTTGCTGGCAATACTACAATTGAAAAACAAATGGGCAGCTGTTTCCTCAACCAAACCACAAGACCAGTAAGACTCATCAACATCAGAATATTTATTAAAAAAAGTTAACGTCTCACCAAAGGAAAAATACATTTTTATGAAGAACTGTATAATGAATCTCCTTAACCTTGTTAGATATACAAAATTTACTGCAAAAGCCAGGCCTTTCTCCAATTTATATTTGTTATAAAAAAAAAAATAAAAAAACAGAGTAGAATTTCTCTCTTGGAGTAATCTTTCTCTTTGTCTGAAATATTGTGCGAATATGTCTGTTATTGCATTTCCGACTTAAAATATTGACACCACCCAAACATAAAGCCGGATAAACACTGTTGTTGGAATTGAAAGGGAGTTAAGCCTACTGGGATAGCTCTCATAAAATTATTATATTCCTTTGGTGGGACTGGAAAGTTATGGAGATTCAGAAATTGTTCGTAAGTTAAAATATTACCACAATCATCAAACACATAGAATACAATTCAAGTTGTCTGTCTTACATTATTTCCTACTGAAACAAAACAGCAGGGCGGGACACTGAAGGATCACGCCCCTTTTTAAATAGCCAAAAGCCATTAGTTAATGTCATGAACCATGACTTGCCACTTACATTACCTTTTATTGCAAGTTAGTGGAAGGGTCATTATCCTTCTAGAAGGCATTTGATTGGGCAAAAACGCACACACACTTGAGTGAAACATGATGCTACAAAACTCCAATGTTTCATTTTGCTTGAAAATCATTCTAAGGGAAACGAAAGTTCTACTAAATTAGCAATTGCTCATGTATGTAACTTGCAAAGATACAGCATGATAAAAGAGGTTTCTCTCGCTTTTGTATCCGAGTGACTACAAACATTTTAAAACGCAGTTAGTGCAAATGGTAAACAAACGCGACAGCGCTGCCAGCACGTGTGTGTGCGTGTGTGTGTGCGGAAGCAGCTTGACATGAGGAAACAGCGATCAAAGGGCAAAGCTAACATTACACACTCACTGTTTAACTATCCCACTGAGGGCAGTGTAGCAGAAATCGCAGGAATACAATCGCATGTTGTGTTTGTAACGCAGTCATGTGCTTGTGCTATGTAAAAGGCCTGTCGGTTTTGTCTCTTTCGGCCACAGCGCCGCTGTTTTCTCCTCTCCAGCTGGATATAAGCCTGATGTTACACACTGCAGCAGCCCATCACACGAGAGCAGATACGCTAGATGCCTATATGTTGCTGTGACAGTAACAGTTCAAGGTGTATTTCATGACAAAACCCTACCAGCAGCAGCAGCACCTGCACCTGCGCAGCAGCCCGACACACACACACACATGCTCGGACAAAGAGTCCTGTTGCAGGCTCACACGCACACACACAAACACGAGCAACGTTTACCTGTGCACGACGTTATTCCCAATGTAGCTGATTTTCCTCTGCTCTGCTTTTCCTGGCAGCCATTATAAGCGCGAGGCCGCCGCACACGCTCCTCGCCTCTCTCGCTTTCTCTTTTTCTCGCAGGCAGCTGTGTATGTCCGTGAGCGCGTGCCCGTGAGCGCACTCGCGCTCAGTGTCGCGTCCGCGTCTAAGATTCCTCTTGCGCGCACCCTTTCCTGTCTTATGAAATTGGGCAGCGTAGCGAAAGTGAGAAACACCGCCCTCTTTCTCTCTTAGAACACATCAGCCGAGTTCTGCAGACCAAAATTTACCATGGTAACGGCAATTTCGTCAAGAGACCAGTCACATTTATTTTAATTAAGCTACATAATTTATAGGATTTTGCATATAGGATTTAGGCATGGAAAAAAAAAAACAGACAGAAGATTCAGATCTCTTGCTTCTCACACTTAAGATCCCTTCTATTACTTTATTATGGTTTTACAAAAGCAGCATTATTCAGAAAATTAATATAAAACTAGCTAATAAAGTACAGAGGAGAAGGGGAACATCAGCTACTTTAGACAACACACACAAAAGCAGCACCTTAATATGGCACCTTTGATAAATGCCTGTGATTAATATGCTGTTTAATTCAATAATAATAATTAATGAATTAAATAATTATTGAGTTGGAATACTGCACACTATCAGGCCTTACAGTAAGCGAAACATGCTGAAAAAAACTTCTGAAACAGTAACAATGTGTCACACCCCTGTGGACTGTTTTGTGTATGCCTTTATTTGGTCTTTCCTGTTCCGTTTTCAATTATGATGTCACTGTTTGATTGTTCACACCTGTCGCCCCCTGTCTTTGTATATAAGTTTGGTTGTGCCCCACGTTAGATTGTCGGTTCTTGTATTGTCATCCTGTGGTTCTAAAGTCTCATACGTTGTGTTTGCGTTTGGTTCCCTGCCCATTCCTGTTCACGTTTTGGATTATTTAATAAACTTACATGTTCTGGATCTCCTCGCTCCTCCTCCTCATTCCCCGCACACGACCAAACAAAATGCTCTGGGCTGAGGATTTTCTGTTTAAGAAAGCAGGCGGAGCAGGCGGAGCAGGCGGAGCAGGCGGAGAGGCCGTTGGAGCACCACGTGGAGGAATTCCTGAGCGTTGTTCATCTGGTGAGTTGGAGCGATGCGACGATTAACGCGTGTTTTCAGATGGGGCTAAATGATAAGTTGTTCCGTTCCATAACTCCCAACGATTGCCGCAAACCTGTAGCGGAATTTATTAATTATGTCCTTGCTCTTTGTAATTCCAATTACTATGTCAATGTGGACGATTCTAATCTAACCCCATCTGTAAACACGCGGCCGCTCCAGCTCACCACCAGCCAGCGTCCTCCACGTGCTGCTCCAGCGAGCTCGCTCCCACCGGTCCTCCCTCGCTCACCCCGTTCTCCGTAGCTTCTCCCTCCGCCCTCTCGGACTCCGGCGTCGGCCGGCTCACGGACTCCAGCCACGCCCCCGCGCTCTGGATTATACTCCCGTGATCAGCCATGGCCGGCTGGACTGTGTACTTGGCCGTGGCTTCCCGAACTCCCTGATCAGCCATGACCGGATGGACTGTGTACTTGGCCGTGGCTTCCCGAGCTCCCTGACCCGCCATGGCCGTATAGACTCTGTGCTCCGCCGTGGCTCCCCAAGCTTCCTGACCCGCCCTGGCCGTATAGACTCTGTGCTCCGCCGTGGCTCCCCGAGCTCCCTGATCCGCCATGGCACCGGGACTGTATACTCCGTTGCTCCCCGAGCTCCCTGATCCACCATGAAACCCGGGACTGTATACTCTGCCTTGGCTCCCTAAGCTCCCTGATCTGCTCTGGAGGCGTACCTCCTCTCCCTCCTGTGTCTGCCCTTCACGAACCTCCAGGGCACCCACCCCCCCTCCCCGGTGTATTTGTTACCAGAGCATATGGGAGGGTATCACCCTGTGGACTTATTTTTTTTTTCACTATCAGGCCTTACAGTAAGCGAAACATGCTGAAAAAAACTTCTGAAACAGTAACAATGTGTCACACCCCTGTGGACTGTTTTGTGTATGCCCTTATTTGGTCTTTCCTGTTCCGTTTTCAATTATGATGTCACTGTTTGATTGTTCACACCTGTCTCCCCCTGATTAGTCTTTGTATGTAAGTTTGGTTGTGCTCCACGTTAGATTGTTGGTTCTTGTATTGTCATCCTGTGGTTCTAAAGTCTCATACGTTGTGTTTGCGTTTGGTTCCCTGCTGTTTCCTGTCCGTTCCTGTTCACGTTTTGGATTATTTAATAAACCTACATGTTCTGGATCTCCTCGCTCCTCCTCATTCCCCGCACATGGCGCCGTGACACAATGATTATTAAAAATAATTTAAAACACACTTACCATTATAAGTGGCAAAATTTGGCACCAAAACAAGTTGTTTAGCAGCTGTAGTGCTGAGTGAATACATTTCCAAAACTGTTATAGCATAGACCTATATCAGGAGGTAAGAAACAAAATGTGAGAGGATCCTCTGGCTAATTAAAATAACTGAAAGAATAAAATAAAGGCCACCTTAAGTTAACTTGAAGACAGGATGCCTTGGTAACAAACTGGATCATAAATATTACTTCAACTCAATCATGGTTACAGTTTCTATATTTCACTCAGCTTTTTAAACTGAAAGTATTTGCTCTTTTGGAGTAATGCACAACTTAAATAAGGGATTAAAAGTCAAGCCACCTTTATTTCTAGTGCTTTTTACAATACAGAATGATTTAAAGCATCTTCACAGTAATAAAAACAAACAAACACATTATATATAGGTGCATCTCAAAACAATTTGAATATCATAAAAACGTAGAGTAAAACATTTCAAATGTTTTTTGTTTTAATTTTGATGGTTAGAGCATACAGCTCATGAAAGTCAAAAATCCAGTTTCTTAAAGTATTAGAATATGTACATTTGAGTTTCATTAAATGTCCATCCCTACAGTATAAATTCTGGGTGTCTCCTTTATTCTTTGAATCTTCAATAATGGGGAAGACTGCTGACATGGCAATGGTCCAGAAGACAATCATTGACACCCTCCACAAAGAGAGTAAGTCACAGAAGGTCATTACTGAAAGGGGTGGCTGTTTACAGAGTGCTGTATCAAAGCATATTAAATGCAAAGTTGACTGGAAGGAAGAAATTGGGTAGTCAATAGAGATGTCAAGTAAAGCCGATTCAAACACTTGGGAGAGCTTCAAAAGGAGTGGAATGAAGCTGGAGTCAGCGCATCAAGAGTCACCACACTCAGACGTCTTCAGGAAAAGGGCTACCAACCCACTTCTGAAACAGAAACAACGTCAGAAGCATCTTACATGGGCTAAGGAGAAAAAGAACAGAACTGTTGCTCAGTCGTCTAAAATCCTCTTTTCAGATAAAAGTAACTTTTGTGTTTCATGTTGAAATCATGATCCCAGAGTCTGGAGGAAGACTGGAGAGGCACAGAATCCAAGCTGCTTGAAGTCCAGTGTGAAGTCTCTAAAGTCAGTGATGATTTAGGGTGTCATGACATCTGGTGTTGGTCCATTGTCTTTTATCAAGTCCAAAGTCAATACAGCCGTCTACCGGGAGATTTTGGAGCACTTCCATCTGCTGACAAGCTTTATGGAGATGCAGATTTCCTTTTCCAGCAGGACTTTAGCACCTGCCCACAGTGCAAAAACCACTTCCAAGTGGTTTGCTGACCATGATATTACTGTGCTTTATTGGCCAGCCAACATGCCTGACCTGAACCCCATTGAGAATCTATGGGATATTTTCAAGAGAAAGATGAGAAACAGACGATCTGAAAGCTCAATAGTGCCTCAGCAGTGCCAGGCTGATCACTTCCATGCCACACTTCACTGATGCTGTAATTTGTGCCAGGAGCACGTCATTTGCTGTAATTTGTGCTGCCGACCAAGTATTGAGTGCATAAATGAACATACTTTAAAAAACTTGAACTTTTCTTTTTTGCAAATCTGTTTTTTTGATTGATCTTAGGAAATATTCTAATATTTTGAGATACTGGATTTTTGACTTTCGTGAGCAATAAGCCTGTAATCATCAAAATTAAAACAAAAACACTTTCGTAAAATTTTACTTTAATGTAATGAATCTAGAATATATGAAAGTTTCAGTTTTTGAAATAAGTTACAAACAAAACTATTCAAATGATTTAATTGACAGCAGTGGTTCTAGAGGCAAAGTTGTCCAGAATGAGCAGTGCTATCATATGATACGAATACTGCACATACGTGTGAAAAAATGTGCAATGTATAATCGTTTACGCCTTTGAAAAATGCAGTATTGCCAACAAAGGGCCGATTTCTTTCATATTTTCTCACAGACCTTTGGGGCCGTGAGTCAAACAGGCCTACCAAGTTTCTTTCTGATTGGCCTCTGTTAACCTTGTCTAATAGGTGCTCAAACTTAATGTTTTTTTTAGATATGCAAATGTCCTTATACACTCGTGGCGCTTTGGACCAAGACCGTGCGCAGCGATTTTCATGTTGATAGGACAAATGCGCCACTCTTATAGCGCCACCATGTGGCCAAGTTCGATGATTTTTGTCCTGAGGCATGCGTTTTGTTCGACGTGAGGCGAGGATTCCAACGGCATAAGACCTGCGGCTGACAGTTTAGGAGTTATGAGTGATTTCACACTTTTGATCGCTGTAGTGCCTCCTTCAGGCCGATTGGCGTGATCTTGGTCAGTTGTAGGCGGTGTGCATACCACCATCCCTCCAAGTTTCAAGTCTGTACGACTTACGAATTGGTCTGCATGATCAGTTTTACGTGGAGATTGCTGATCCTTAGCCATTCTAAGAATTACAGTAGGGTTTTTTACGCGCTTGAACCCCTCTCTGTCTCCTTCGGCTTGCTCCCTTTATCAGGGGTCGCCACAGCGGAGTGAACCGCACAGCCGATTTGGCACGTTTTATGCCGGATGCCCTTCCTGTCGCAATCCAGCCCTGAGGGTGCACTAACTTGTGCACTCTCAACTTGTCATTCACACACTATGGTCAATTTAGATCCAATTCACCTATACTGCATGTCTTTGGGTTGTGGAGGAAATCGGAGCACCCGGAGGAAACCCACACAGACACGGGGAGAACATGCAAACCCAACACAGAAAGGCATCCCGGCTCAGCCGAGACTCGAACCAGGGACCTTCTTGCTACCCACTGAGCCACCGTGCCACCTCATACGCTTGAACCCCTAAAAACAATAAATGATGCAAACTTTCAAATATGAGACAAATTCTAATTCTGCTGTAAAGCATCTCTAAAAAGAAAATAGTCATTATTCAACTCTAATCAGTCCAGTGATAAATCAGTTCAGTTCAATAACTGTGTAGTGTAAAACTTAAATTCAGCTGCTGAAATTAAACAACCCATTCCCGGTGAGAGGGAAAGAGGTCGGTGTATTGGGCATCAAGAAATTGATAAATGCTTTCATTATCTGCATTAACATCTATAGAGCAGGTACTAAAACTGTAGTGGTGTCGACATTAACACATCTAGAAATTTTTCTTCAGTCAGACAGAAGAAGCCCAAACATGCCCTGTCTTTTTCTCATTCACAAGGAAGTGAGTGAGGGAATGGCTGGAGAGAGAGACTGTCCTGTCAGTATGGGGCTCATAAATCTATCTGACTGACATGGTAATAAATCACGAGAGAGAGAAGGCCATAAATTAGGGTCATTGCTGCTGGTGTGTTTTTATTGTTAAATTTAATAATTACTAAAAAAAGTTATTTTTTTTTTAACTAATTTCACTGCTTAAATGCACTGATTTAAAATGAGCAGGACTTTATATTCTAATGTATGAAAATCCATCATAACAATGTTAATTAGGTTAATAACAATGTTATTAGGATAATATAAAAAACAGAAAGTGTACAACATTTAATTTTCTTTCTTTCCTTTTTTCTTCATCTTTAAAACATTATAGCCATAGTTATGATGTAATTTCCAACACACTAAACATTGCCCCAAATTAAATTTGTTAAAACATATGTGACCCCGGACCACAAAACCAATCTTAAGTAGCACGGGTATATTTGTAGCAATAGTCAAAAATACACTGCATGGGTCAAAATGATTTTATGCCAAAACTCATTAGGATATTAAGTAAGGATCATGTTCCATGAATATATTTTGTAAATTTCCTACTGTAAATATATCAAAGCTTAATTTGTTTGTTTAATAATATGCATTGCTAAGAACTTCATTTGGAAAACTTTAAAGGCGATTTTCTCAATATTTCGATTTTTTTGCACCCTTGATTCCAGATTTTCAAATAGTTGTATCTCAGCCAAATATTGTCCCATTTTAACATACTCAATTTAAAAAAAAAAAAAAGGACTATTTTGTGGTCCAGGGTCACATATTTGTTTAGTATTTTTTTCCCAAAATGTTAGTGCACTTGTTTTTTTGTTTTTTTTTTTTCCACTGTGATCATGATGAAAAAGATGTAGGAGGTATATTTCATTTCATTTTCTTTCATTCATTCATTCAAGTCCAAACAGCTGATAAAAACATCACAATAATCCACTCCAGTCCATTATGTCTTGTGAAGTGAAAAGCTGTAAATATATTATTAAGAGATATACCTTCTATAATCCATAAAAAACACTTTGTCCACTAAAAAAAAAAAAGGAATCCCCTGTTGTTTTCTCACATCAAAAGCAACAAACATATTTTTTTAGGACTGGAAATTCCTATGCATATGCATATTTCTCTCCTGATTTAGACCAGCCCACTTGAAAAAGCAATATTATGGATAGAGGACTTGTTTAAAGTTAAATACATCTTTCTTTGTTTATTGTAAACATTCAGCTTTTGTCTTCTGAAGACATTAACTGTTGGACTTGAGTAACTGTTGAGCTTTTAATCCGCTGTTTGGACTCTCATTGTGACGGCACCCATTCATTGCAGAGAATCCATTGGTGCATAAAATGCTAAATTTCTCCAAATATGAAAAAGAAACAAACTCATTTATATCTTGGATAGTCTAAAGGTAAGTAAATTCACAGCAAATTGCTATGTTTGGGTCTATTTACTCCTTTAAATCAATGCACCACACCATCACACCCCGTGTGAAAGAAACACAATGCCAGCATAATCATAAAAAGATATTTATTCACTAGAAAGCAGTTTGTCAATATTAACACTAAAACACATTTTTGGGCACATCATTCTTTGCATGCTTTGTCACGATGAACTGAACATGAAATCGTTTTCTCTGAAACGATCAACACGGATCACTGCAGAAGAAACTCCATAAACCGAGCCCCACGCTATTTGTTTGCCATATTCAATGTGGCTACATTCTTTGGTCACTGGAGCACTAAACATGTCTGTCTTCATCAAACACATGGAACAAACAGTCCTGACCACAATCTACAACCTGCAACAACACAAGATGACTGAATGAAAACACTAACGTGATCAGAGCTTCATATTTGTGCAGCATCTGGAGCCCTGAGCATCAACAAGCAACAAAAAAATGACTATAATTATAATAATAAAACAATCAAGGTCACCAACATTGATTATCCTCTTCATTAATTAAAACCAAAAAAGAAATAGTTAACACATTCCTGAATTAACAATCTCAGCATACATTACAGTAAAAAAAAAAAATTAAAGTTGCACCTCTCTCGCGAGTTGGTCTAGATGTAAATCAAAAATTGAGTTAAACAGTGCAACTACATCGCAAATGATCACACCTCCAAAATTAAATACATTAAACCTAGAAAAATAAAACTAAAATACACACACACACTCTTCTCACACACACACTTAAATAGACAATGTTCTGGTAACAAAGTCCATTTAATACATTTCAACACACCCTGAGGTAGATTTGTATAGATTCAAAACAAGTTATGTATCTTGTTCTCACTTTAAATAAGATTAAAAAGAAACAATACAATAAAATATTGAAATGATAATGGAATATACAATAATGGCATGAACTATATAGAATACAATCTTACCAATGAGAAAGACACCTTCACATCCCTTAAACTGAAAACGTCAAGTTTTCAACAGGTTGTCTGAGGTCGAAACCCATCCACCCAACACTATATTCAACTACTCTAACACCTACATCCATGCAATAACATACTAAAACCATTTCAGATTATTCTGAGGGACAAATCAGTCTTTAAACAGCAAAACACACTTGTGGAGCAGTGATGTGCTGTTGTTTTGCTATAACATTAGAACATTCAACCTGTGCTCAACACAAGCATCTTGTTTGAGATTGAATGTTTATCCTTATTTTATGCAAGTTAAACCCAAATTGGTTTGTGGTTTGCAAGAAATGGTATAAATGTGTATTTTTATCCACTGAGGTTCTGAAAGTTTGAGGACTAAAGTCAAATATACAATAATGCTAAAAAAACACACAACTTTCATTTGGCGCAGTCTAGATGCTTTCCTCAAACACAGTGACGCTTGACAGCTCAGTTGCTCCCCGTCAAAACGAGGACATGAACTTCATGCAGCCATAGGGATAAATCATATTCAATGTTAAAATACTTTGAAATCAGCGTCTCTAGAGAAGGCCATAAATAAAAAATAGTGCATCAAAATCATGCTCAGCATAGTTTAAACACTGGGAATCCTAGTCACCAGCTGTTAAAACATGATTAAATTATACAATAATTAAAAGGATTCAGCTCTTGTTGTGACTGAGAGCAAACTGAGTCCGTCGCAACATCACAGAGTTTGAGGACAGTTTTTGTGGCTACAAATAAATAACAGTGGTTTTAAAAAAAGTTTACAGGTGTTATTTACAATAAAGTGAGATCAAGTCAGTCAGGATCTCCTCTTTGAAAAAACTTTGAAACACTTGATACCTCATTAGAGTCTCATATAATGTTTACATAAGGAAAGAGATAAAAGATTATCATAAAAACACGTGCTGTTGTCTTGGCTCTAGCTTTCAAGTACCAGTTAGGGTTTCCCAATCTTTAAATGAAAGCGAGCCTTTGGTTACAATCACACAGCATTAAATAATCTAAGAAAGCGACTGAGTCTTTCTTAGAGTAACTAACTAGTTACAGTGCAGTCAAAATACTTTCACTGATGATATAAAGAGGCTGAGGTAAAATATGCACAAACACAGTGTTTTAACATTCACTTGGCCTGTGTAAACCACAATCACAAAGAGTCTCAGACAAAACCACCAAGAAAAAATTTAAAAAGGTAAGTCAGTATGATTTATCCAGTGTACAGGTGAATGATAACTCTGATTTTGCCATCAAAAAGCAAGAGAGACATGCATTTCACCAGTGTCACTAATATCCAGGCTTATTGCGATATGTAAACATGATGCATTTTGATTGTTTCAGTACAAATCTAAGACACTTTGCTAGCTAAGGCAGAAAATAAAAGTCTTTTTCTCATACATTTGCTTTACACTTTTAGGGCAGATCTCACAAAACCTGTCCAAGCACAACAGTGTACCCTAAAATTAATTAATTAATTTAAAAAATAAAAAAAAGATTCTCATTCAAACAATATATTTTCTATTGTGAAAGAAAAAAAAACATGAAGGAAAACATGCATCATTTTCAATTAATAAAAACCCTAAAATAGGCTTTAAGCATATAATTTCTGAAATTGTGACTTGGACATTTTTTCTGTTCATCCCACCATTTGTGTGAATACGCAAATGGCAAAGATGAGGTACAGACATTTTACCAAGATGGCTGTCAAAATTCAAAAAGTTGTTTCAACGTAATATAATTTGTTACCCTGCTGCCATAAAATTTTTAGTTTAGTCAACTTAAAAATTAAGTTACTTAATGTTAATTTAAGTGACAAATAGAATATTTTAGTTGACTAAAAATTGAGCGAGGGGGGTAACTTTTTAACAGTGTGGATGGTGATAGTGATCATATTTTCCTAAGTAGAACATTCAATATTAATTTAATCTGGTTTTAATTTCCTGACTAAAATACAAAAGTAAGCGGCGACATTCATTTCTGCTGTTTGAAAAAGAAAAACCTGAGTTAGTTCCAAAAGCAGCTTTCCATTGGAACTTTTTGATTGGTGCTTGTGTTTCCCTGACGACCTTCCCCGACTAATCAGAGCTGTCCGGAGGGAAGGGGGTGTGGCTCATGTCCTCCTCTTCTCCTGTGGTTGAGGTTGTTGATTTTCCCTGAGATCCCGGTGACAACTGCTGTGCTTTGATTGGACAGTTGGCCACCATGTGGGTGATGCTTTGGCAAAAATGGCACTTTTTTGGCTGAGGTGGCAGTTGGCATTCTTTGGCATGATGATTCGGCCCTCCACAGTTGAAGCATCTGTAAATAGTGCAAGGAAACAAATGTGTTATTAGCAGGAAAGACCACTAGAGGGCACACAAACACTGCAAATGGTCACTGAGATATTACATGTAATTGTTCTTATCCTTTCTTACCATTAAACCTAATGATTTAAAGGAGAATGACAATGTTTTCATGTACATTTGCAGCACTATAGAATCCAAGACAAGTTTCCAAAAACAAAACAATATTTTATCATGTAGGCACTCTCATGACATTCAGTAGAATTTACTAAAGAAAGCAAGTGAACAGTGAAGATGGAGATGGATGAAACTGAAAAAGTATAACAAAAAATAGATTATTTACGGATATTTATTCGCAAATTAAGTTGCTAAATAAATAAATAAAATGTGTTTAGTATAATGACTTGTTCACAAGTTATTTACAAGTTGCTAAAAAACGTATTTAAAAAAATAAATAAGAGTTTAGTATAATAACTTGTTCACAAATTATTTAACGTATAATTTGTTCATAAATTATTTACAAGTTGCTAAAAAGAAAATATATAAATGTGTTTAATTTAATAACTTGATCATAAATTATTTGCAAATTGCTAAAAAAGTGAAGTACATGCATAAATAAAAATAAATAAAATGTGTTTAGTATAATCACTTGTTCACAAATTATTTACGTTGTGATAAATAAATAAAGTTTAGTATAATAGTTGTTCACAAATTATTTACAAGTTTCAATAAATAAATAAACAAATAAAGTATAATTTGTAAATAAGTTTAGTATAAATTGTTCACAAATTACTTACAAGCTGCAAAAAATAAAATAAAATAAAATAAAAAATAATTTCCAGTTTAGTATAACATTTGTAACTTGTTTCACTTGCATGTTTTTTTTACATGGTTTGTACTATTTAACAAATATTCTTAATTAATAAAATTATTATTTATTATATTTTAAGTGACACTGATATATTGCATTAAACTCCACTTTATATACTTAGAAATATAACTAAGAAATAATGTATAATAAATAATCTTAGAACAAAGAAATATTATGAAATCACAACTTATTACTTGCACATTAACATTAATATTTACAACAACAACAATAATAATAATAATAATAATAATAATAATGTCATCTAAAAATATAAAAAATATAATAGTCCTGTATTAACTTTATATACATATGCACCATATACTAAGAGGAGTTTAGTATAACACTTCAGTGTCACGTAAAAATATAATAAAAATGACCATTTTGGGTTAGAGATTAATTTAAATGAAAGCTTCCTGTGCCTATCAGCTCTCTATAATGTGAGGGGAGTTATTGATCGGCCAGAGGAAGGAGGTGTGCTTTGAGGAGGTGGGGCATTTCTGTGGCTCTTTGTTTCAAAATGCAGCATGACCTTTGCACTTTGATCCCTGCTCTCTCCTGCCCACCCCCACCCCGCTCACATACATCACACCTCAGGGTTGCCATGGCAGCGTTCACCTCTGACCTTTCTCAGGCACCTACATCTGTTATTAATTAAATGGACAGGATCTGATCCTCCATCAGGAGCCACAGATCCAGAGAGATGAAATATCAATGATAAACAGCAGGAGAAAGTAAGTCATACTGTCGCAAGCACACGCTGAATTTGTCTCACAGGACTGCAAAACCACTGCCGTCGTTCGTGCACAATTGCGAAAGCTGCACTGGCTTTGATCCGGATCCACACTTAACCAACCAACGTGATTGGATACAGCTGAGGATTGTGGGAGGACGCTGCTTATCAATAACCTGCGGCTGTGCTGTGGTGGGGGGCGGGTGACTCTGTGTGCCTAAATTCTGAGCTATGAGATTTTAAACAACCTATTGATCCAGCAGGTCAAGTCACCAACACACAGGGTGGGGGAAGGAAGTGCTCCTCGTTTGGTCAAAACCTGAGATACTGTGTCGAAACAATCCAAAAGCAACATCTCAAACGTCTCAGTGTACATGTAGATGAATCACACGAAACAATGAACATGTCCAGGGCATATTTACAAATTAATCTTCAAGAAATAAATAAATAAATAAATAAATATATATTCCCCTTAACAGGGTGCATATGCTGAAGTTGTCCACATCAAACTGGAAAGATAAAATAAGTAAAAACTGAAAATTAACAAAACAGAGGCTCCCACTTAATTGTTTTGCCTCAAGTGAAATGATATTAGCTATATTATATGATGTAATTTCCTTTTTCAAACTTTCATTTAAAGGGCCGAGAGTTATAAAAATAAAACAGGGTGAAAATATTTTGAGCTAAGAACCGTTATTTATTTATTTATTTATCTATCTATCTATTTAAAATGTATTTACTACTTGGAAAATATAAATTTGACAAAAAGTATTACTGATATTACTATTACTGAACTATTACTGACAACAACAACAAAACATTTAAAAATCTAAAAAATGAATAAATTAATAAATAAATAATTAAACAAATTAATAAATCACTCATATTAAATATTGTATTTATCATCAAAATGGCAGACATAGGCCTGAGGACATTTGGTAGTTTAAAATGTAAAATGTTTAGAACTGTTAATTAATAAATAAATAAATAAATAAATAAAGATTAAAGTTCAAAAGGTGTTATTTAAGCAAATACGACTTTAAAATTTATGTTGTTAAAATTTTTAAGGCAATAATATCATAATCTTTACTGAGGACACAAAAGGCACCAAATCCGAGGTATGACCCATTTATATATCTGAGCAGCACTCACCGATCTCCTTTTGAGCGACGTTTTTGGGCACCCTTGGGTTTCTTCTCGCTGCCTACGCATGGCACCCCGCCTGGCCCCGTCACCCGTAAGGACTCCAGACCCTTAGAGGATCTTTTGAAGGTGAACTCCACTGCTTCCCCTTCCTTCAGACTGCGGAAGCCGTCCATATGAAGCTTGCTCTGCAGAGACAGGGTAGAAATACTGCTTTAGACACTTAGATCGTATTTGTACTGTGATCCATTTATAAATCAATACTTGCAGAAAAAGGACTTGAATGTTAACAGTTTGGATTTAAATGTATTGTAAATAAATCTTTTAATACACATATACACATACATACATACATACATACACACACACACACACACACACACATAACATTACATTATATTACATGACATTATATATATGCCCTTTTACAGAATTGGTCCAAAGTAAGAGTTGGAAACATCATTGAAAAACCAAATGTATTTTTCCCAAAACAAAACAAAACAAAATAAAATAAAATAACTGTATAATATTCTAGTATTACAGTAATTGTGCAGTTAATTCTCATATTGTATTTTCAGAAAGTTTTGGAATATTTATTCTCTCCCCAAATTTCACTACCGAAACACAATAATAATAATAATAATAATAATAATAATAATATTATATATATATATATATATATATATATATATATATATATATATATATATATATATATATATAAAATTATTATTATTATATATTATTATTATTTTTTTATTATTATTATTTTAGAAGGGTTATATTGACCTATTAAGATTGTTTACATCTAGATTGTAATTTTTTTTGTGCTATTTTATTAAAGATTTTTCAGAGGTAAATCCATAAAAATTACATTTATATTTCAAGTGTAATTTATGTGATTTGTTGTATTTTGTATTTTTGATTTGTTGCATTTTAAATCCAATTGTTCTTTGTAAAAAGGCAAAAAGTCGATCATACTAATTTCAAAGTTAAGGATTCGTTAGTTTGAATATACATTGAACCAAAATATATCAAAATCTTAACAAATCATAGCATCTTTGTTCATCATTCAGTATACTTTTTTTTTTGACAAAACATCCCATGTTTAGATAGTGACGAAAGAATTTGCACTGAAGAAAAGAAAAAATTGCATTACTGTTCTAAAATTTATTTCCTCAAAACATGATTATGTGTCCCTTTAGTCACTACTGAAACAATGGTGACATGTTTTGGTATTAGCTGTTATGGTAGTTACAATTCTATGGGATAACACAGAAAACAATGATGACAACTTTGATGCTAGTCATGGTTAGCTAGCACAGTTCTGAACAGTGGTACACATATAAAAACTAAATGTTATGAAATAACTCCCAGGTGTGTGCTTAATTGTAGAAAAAGGTGTTGGTAGCGTTCCTTAAAGTTGCACAGATTTTCAGACTTTTGAACACATTTACCTCAAAATGATGAGACCAATCTACTCACACATTCTGAGAGAGAGGGACACAGAATATTTCCTGAGCGTAAATGTATGGGTTTAGTTAAAATCAGTCTCGGCCAGTAGACTAAAACATACACTTTTGGTAGTGACATGAAAAATGCTGAACATTTTTTTAACAAAGTTCCATAATTTACAAATTTTAATTTTATAAATATTTTTTGAACTTCACAATATTTTCATAAGTTGAAACTTAGGGTTAGGGTTCAGGACAGTCGCCTCCCAATTGAAGGTACCCAGTAAATGATTACTTTATATATACTTATGGGTAACATTTTATTTTTAAAGGTGTCATAATACAGGTAATTACCTAATTAAAACTGAGTAGTAGCCGTTGTACTTGCATGGAAACAAAATGTGTACTGACCATGTAGCTAAGTTATGGAACAGTCTGTAATTACAGTTTGTAATTATGTAGATGTAATAGGCAGCTACTGTTACACATATGCAACTGTATTTTACACAGCTACATATGTAACAAACACTCTTAAATGTGTTGCACACTTTTATACAACGTAATATTTTTTTTTTTTTTAAAAGTACACAGACATAAGCTACTTAAAATAAAGTGCATCAAGATTGTACTTAAGTGTACTTCATGTGTATCTATACTGTACACTTCATCCAGCTGCACCTTAGTTTGATTTAACTCACCAGTACACAGCTTAAATACATGTAATACCTACATTAAATTACATTAAAATTACAGAAGATTACACAGGCATAAGCTACTTAAAATAAAGTGTATCAAGAGTGTACTTAAGTGTACAAGTAGCTGTGTAACAGACTCGGCCTGTTACATGTCTTACAGGCTGTTCCATAACTTAGTTACATGATAAGTAAATTTTATTTCATGCAAGTACAACGGCTACTATAAAGTACTTAATTAGGTAATTACCCTGTATTATGGACACCTTAAAATAATTTTATAATAATATTAAGTCTACTGATACACACACACACAAAATATTGTACAACTTTTGCATAGCGCTTTTTCATAGTACACATTGTTTCAAAGCTGCTTTACATAAAATCATGATGTTAACGTCTAAAATAAATTGTATGTGTATATAATATAATGTAATATAATATAATATAATATTATATATATATATATATATATATATATATATATATATAACATATATATTACATATGTATATATATATATATATATATATATATATATATATAAAAATACAAAAATAAGTGTACACCTCTACTTATCCCTAGTACTTACATTTTTGTGGCCACATGTTTGAGTACCATCTCAATAAAATAAAAATATAAATAATAATTAATAAATAAATAAAATTATTTTAAAAAGAAATTTTTTTTTTTTTTTTTTAATTTCATCAAGTTCATCAAATCAAAAAAAAGGCCTTTAAAAATCATTTTAAAAAAGAAATGCTTCAGTATTTACTTTAGGTTCGTCATGCTGTAGATGGTAGATCAAGGTGCATTGTAGGATATGCATCAGTTAAAATGCATTGAGGTCTATCCGAAACATATGAACACGAATCTGATGGTTTTAATACAATACACTGGTTGCTGTATTGCAGCTGTTTGAAAACTGAATGAAGAACTGAATGAAGACAAGTCTCTACTAATCAATCTCTAATCATGAAGTGTTTAATGCCACTAGAACGCGTGTCATTTTTGGAGTTTTACTAAATTGTAGGTAGAGGTGCCTCCATACCTATTTTTTCCATACAGCCCTGCCTTTAAACTGTAAAAAAAAAAAAAGAAAAAAAAGAAAGTCTTTTAACAATCATTTTAAAGAAGAAACACTTCAATATTTACTTCAGATTCATCATACTGTAGATGGAAGATCAAGATGCACTGTTGGATACAGTACTTACTAGTGCACTTATCCTCACTTTGTGCACGCCATCCCCACAAAAATGCATTTAATTTAGAGTCATTTTTCTCTGAGATCTGCAGTTCTGAAAAGAACTGGTAGAATGGCATCTTCCCTGCCCCCAATACCACTGCTACATCGCCTTCACAACCACCTCTTCACTTAACATTCAGATCAAAATGTCTCTCTCTCTCTCCTCATCTAGCCTGTCCACCAATTAACCTTGAACATCTGTATCCATCAATGGCTGCGCCTAAAACCGAAGGCTCAAACTAGCAGTCTACATGCAAAAAACTGCAATAAGTTACGATGGATAAGGTCTGGTGACTCCAACCAGACAATGGAATCATAGCAGACATGTTACTCAACACTATATTCACCAATACACTCTAACAGCTTTACCATCACATTCAGTGCTGGATTTATCCATAGGCATTCTAGACACATGCTTATGCTTGCACATACAAAGTTGGCCAAATTACTAATGCTAAAACTCTGTAAGACAATTATTATATAAATGAACAAAATATAATGTTTTCAAACTATATAGTTTAGTATGTAAGCTACTGGAAATGTATTAGGCTTACTTATTCTACGTCCAGCCTTGATCACATTTGTACTTGCACGGTTTCGCAAGTAAAAGCAATGAAAGTGTGGCTATTGACATGAATGGGATGGGCAGATGAGCTTCCCCAAAATAACGCCATCTGGTTAAATCTCACCCAGGCCGTCAGTTCTGAGGGTTTGCAGTGGGAAAAGGTGGGGGAAGCTCACATTCCTGAGATACTTGCTCTGTAGGCGCATGGAAATGGGACTTGAGAAAGGATCTACCTTTAAAAACAACCTTCTGCTTGTACTCTTAACAAACAACCACTTGGAGACCAAAAACTGGGCTAGTTGGTGTATGTGTGGGATCACGTATCAAGTTGACTCCAGCCATGCTGTTTAGAGAACAATCTGCATTGGTGGTAGTGTTGGTCCACTACCTTAAAATCAGCCCTCATAACAAGATTGCTTATCATCTCACTAGGACATTCCTTGGGAGAATGTTTTTAGTCTTTTACACATTAATCTCTTAATGGTCTGTAATAAATTCCACACATTCTCTCTGAGAGCAAAACACTGGACTGTTTTTCTTGTTTAATGAAGTGACAGAAATTATACCATCTTTTTTCTTCATTTCAAACTTAAATGCATTTCTTTCTTCTGCATAAAACAAAATATGACATTTTGAAGAACACTGTGGCCCAAAACATTGGGCACCATTGATTTTCAATGTATAAAAAAAAAAAAATTCCAAATTTCCAAAATATACACTTTTGTGTGCCACCTAGGAACGCAAGTTATACAGTTAAAACACATGCTATTAGTATTATAGCTAACTGCTACATTAAAGGGGTCGTCGGATGCCCATTTTCCAAGTTGATATGATTCTTTAGGGTCTTAATGAAAAGTCAATAACATGCTTTGGTTAAAATTTCTCAATGGTACTGTAAAAAACACCCTTTTACCTTGTCAAAATCAGCTCTGCAAAAATCATCCTGTTCTGGTCGATGTTGCTTTAAATGTTAATGAGCTCTGCTCGCCCCGCCCCTCTCTTCTCTCTGTGGTGTGACAAGCCTGTTTACTTTATCCACGTTTAGCCATGAAACTTGCTAACTAGTACATTATTACGAAAGGTGACTGCAAAGATTCATTAAAAAAAAAAAGCCTTATACTCACTTCTGCTGTAAGTGAAGCTGGATCACAAATGATTTGTGCAAACATAGACATTTGTTTAGATTGGGAGGCGCATTCCCTTCATAAACAAACATAATCCACTCCAACTTCAGCGGCTCAGATGTCGGGAGTAAATGACGACCACTATGTTCATTATTACATCCAGCAACACAACACCTCAAACGCTTAGGAGCCATTCTTGTCTACGTCCCTGTTCCGGCATCGAAACAATGGCGATCAGAGTGTTAGACGGCCGAGTCAATCAACTATTGTGGGAGCGGCCTCTGTCGGTGTGGTGTCACACAGACAAGATGCTAAGAACGGCTTCATTTGAAAAAGGGGAAATTATTTTTACAGATTAAATAAAAACCACTGGGTAGATTTTTATCATTATAGGGTGGTTGTGCACAGACACTGCCAACACACATTTATGTTCAAACAACGTGTAAAAGTGAACTTTAAAGGAGTCATCGGATGCCCATTTTCCACAAGTTGATAGGATTCTTTAGGGTCTTAATGAAAAAAAATCTATAATATACTTTGGTTAAAAATTCTCAGTGGTAGTGTAAAACAACACCCTTTTTACTCAAAATGAGCTCTGCAAAAATCATCCCATTCTGAGGGATTGTTCCTTTAAATGCAAATGAGCTCTGCTCACCCCGCCCCTCTCTTCTCTCTGCTGCTCTGAGAGACTGTTTACTTTAGCTGCAGTTAGCACGTTTAGCCACGGAACTTGCTAACTAGCACGTTATTAGTAAAGGTGATTGCAGAGATTCATAAAAAACCCTTATACTCACTTCTGCTGTAAGTGAAGCTGGATCACAAATGATTTGCGCAAACATAGACGCATTTATGTAGATCAGGAGGTGCATTCCCTTCACAAACAAATGTTATCCACTGCATCTTCAGCTGCTCAGATGTTAGGAGTAAATGACGACCACTATGTTCATTATTACATCCAGCAACACAACACCTCAATCGCTCAATCAGAGATATTCTTGTCTAACTTACATCCCTGCTCCGGCATCAAAACATGGAGGTTGGACTGTTACAGCTGATCTGAGGTAAGACGCTCATGTCAATCAACTATCGTGGGAGCGGCCTCTGTGGGTGTGACGCCACACCGACAGGCATCTGAGAATGGCTCAGTTTGAAAAAGGAGATATTATTTTTACAGATTAATTAAAAACCACTGCATGGATTTTTATCATTATAGGGTAGATTTGTACATACACTGCCAACACACGTTAATGTTCAAACTAGGGCTGGGCGATAAAACGATAACGATATGTATCGCGATAAACACGTGATCGATATCAATAAAAAATGTGTTGGATAAAACGTTCGATATTTTTTATTCTTCTGTGTCGGAAGAAAACAGAGGTTGCGAAGCAAGTTTGGTTGCATTAACAAAGGCACTCGCTCTCTGGTAACCTAGCAACGTAGGGAGTGACACGCTAACAGCCAATCATGTAACAGTATCAACTTTCGTTGCGCCATATCGTTGTCTCGTGCTGGTCTGCTGGATTCCTCTTCATAAGCAGAAAATGAGTGCCGCAGCGAGCGAGGAAATTTTAAATAAAAGAGGAAAAGTCAGCTCGCCAGTATGGCAGTTTTTTGGATATTATAAGTCTGACCGTAGTCAGACCAATGTCGTCTGCAAATTATGCAAGACCGTCGTCCCCGCCAAGACTGGTAATACCACGAACTTGATGTACCACCTTAGCCGCGCTCACCAAGAATTTTGACCGATTAATACAATCAGTTAAACGGTTTAAAAGGTCTTTTTTCAGTTATTTATCAAAATATTTTAAAACGTTTTTTGGATGGTTAAAGTAAAATGAAATTGCATTTTTGAGAGAAAAAAGATAAATCGCGTAGGCCTATAACATTAAGTCGTATTTTATTATTACATTCAGAAAGACACCAGGTCGCGAAATATTTACAGTACACTATAAACATAGGCTAGGCTATTTTAGTTCCCCTCACTCCACAAAAATAATTTCAATTTAACAGTATTTAGAAAAGAACAAAAATGAAAAATATAAGAAGCTAGGGGACAAGCAAAAACGAAACCATTTAGGGTAAAGCGAAACTGAAACTAACATTGGGTCTCTCACACGACACAAATCCAATGTCTCTGTATTCAAGATGTATTTGAATGCTAAAATATTATTTATTATGTAAACCTGGTTTTGTACTTCTCGCATTACAATATCCACATTTAAAAAAAATGTTTGGAATAATATCACGGCAGTACGTTGATAACGATTAAGCAGTGTGATTATTTTAATTCTTTTTTCCCCCATATGTTTGGCTGATTGTGTGTGCGCGTGCGGCGCCGGCGCAATCACTTTATTTTTTCCTTCTAACAGGGGAAACAACTCTTTACAGATAATCGAAACTGTAAACGGTTTGCTGTTTGTAAAATAAAGAAAAATAGGATGCCGCTTTCAGCCGTCTTCCTTTCGCGCAGCACAAAATGTACCAAAACTCTGCATGCTAGCTACTTGTTGCACTTTTTTTGTTTGTTTGTTTGTTTTATTAAGTAAAAATATTTATCGTGTAGGCCTATTCATTCATTATATATATATAGCCTAGCTTTATAATGTTTTTCTCCATTCGCAGAGGCGCTGCAGGTGGTGCGACGTGTCCATGTGAATCCTCATGTTCTGTTGTTTGCTGCTTTTTGCGCATGTAAAATTAATCCCGGTAAACAAATGTTGGTATTTTAAGGAGTCACAGACACTTATCCTTTCTAAAATAATTAAATTCTAATTTTAAAAAATCTTGTCGGTTAACGGTTAACAAGCGTCGGCTGTCGGTTAGACATTTCTGTCTTAATAACTGAGCGGATTATAATCAGAGGAAGGTTAAGTTTAAAATAAAAATGTTTAAATGTAATATTTTCTTCTACTGGTCCTTATTTTAAATGGGTCATAAAAAATATCAATAATTATTGATATCGATCGATATGAAACACTGATATCGTGATACAGTTTTCAGCCATATCGCCCAGCCCTAGTTCAAACAACATATAAAAGTGACCTTTGCATCCGATGACCCCTTTAAAATGACTGCAGCTCAGACTCATTGCTAATATATGTCTGTGGTGACATTTCTGCAGAATTTTACGTTACTTTTTGCAAGTTCAGTGACACTTTCACAGTAAAATGCATTAAAAATGCAGAGTCAAATGCATTACTTAAAATGTTTGTCCAAAACAAATGAACATGAATCTGATGGTTTTAATATAAGACATTGGTTGTTGTATTGCACCTGTTTGAAAATTAAATGTCCGGTGTTCTGCATTATAATGTTAATGCTCTATCACTAACACCAAACGCCATCCTAAACCTAACTGTCAGTGTTAACAAATGCAAACATGAGTTTAAAATGCATTTTAACTTGTTTCTAAAAGTCTTGGAGCGCTTTCATTATGATTTGTGTTTCACAGGATTCACACTAGAGCGCACAGCATCCACATCTCAAGTGTAATGCTGTACCAGGTGCGCCATTGAGCAAGTTTACCATGTCAGAAAACACAGGAGCTGATTATACAACAAGAACATTAAAATGTATTAGTTTACAAATCATGCACTATGGTAAAAGTAGGGCTGGGCAATATGGCCTAAAAAAAAATCCCTGATTTTTAACAAAAAAAATCCGATTTACAATTTAAATTCGCTTTCCACAGGACCCCATTCTTTTCATACGGGAAATGTAAATGTTTGTAAGACCCCCGTAATCCAATCCGGCCGCATCCCAATACCATGTTCGGAAAGAAAATGATATGTTCTACTGAACCCTAAAGGAAATAAATACAAGTTGGGAGGAAAATATATATTTCAACGCTTTCTCTTCCAGTTATATCATTGGGTAATTACACAGTATATAAATTGCAGACATCAGGGAGACGCTATTAGTATGTGTGGCATTGAAACTGCTTTTGAATGCACGATTGCTTTTACTTTCAAAATTTGCGATCGCACGTGCTCCGTTTACTACAGCGGCAGTACTTGCCACACATTTTACAATATTAGATGCTTGTCAGTGGTGCTCAGGATCTGCAAATCATTCGCCATCATCTTCAGTCATCTCTCTTTACTCCGTTTATGTGGTAAGTGAAATTGTATGTACTGTAATAAAACAGGCTACCGCGGATGACACTGTGCCTGTCTTAGGAACAACTTCTTTCCTGCTCGCTGTCATGATGTTTGTGTATCTCTAATATGGCAAATGTGCGGGGAGGAACTACGGGAGCCCAGAGGGGAGGGTTGGCGGATGTTAAAGAGAAAGCCGATTTTAATTCAAAGAAAATTGACGTAAACTACACATTCGAGTTAATCGATAAAATCGATTCATCGCCCAGCCCTAGGTAAAAGTGTTGTGCAAAGAACTGAATGAAGATAAGTCCCTACTAATCGATCTCTAATCATGAAGTGTTTAAATAAGGAATAGCAGTTCTTTTAATGCCACTAGAACTCGTGTCATTTTTGGAGTTTTGCTAAATTGTAGGTAGAGGCGCATTTTTTTTCTTTAAAGCTCTGCCTTCAAATTGTAGTTTCTTAAGAGGCTGATCATTTCAAACACTGCTAGCTACACCAGGTGGTGCACATTTCGGCTCTCACACGACGTCAGGCTTAACTGACACCCATCTCTCAGAGGGGGGTGGGTCGCTGGGAAAGGAATCAGGCAAAAATGCCTCCCAACCCCCGCTAAGGCTTCCTGAAACCATCCACAGCTCCATCCTTTGACCTTCTCTACCGCTCACCCTCCTCTTTTACTATGGAGTTTTTATGAATGAGTTCAGCTAACAACCCCCTCCCCCCAAATACTCCCTCCCTGCCCCCCTTTCTCCAGTCTCTTGGTCTCCATTCCCAACATTCTGTCTCAGCATGTCTTTCAGCCATTTTTCCACATTAATTATGAAATCTCTCTCCATCATCTCTTCTTTTTGGTCATATTCACACACAAACACCATTCATCCAGTGATTCTCTAGTCTAAGGCAGGATTTCCTCGTGTGGGTTTGACAATGACAGCCATTGTCGTTTTAACCTGGTAGGTCCCATACATCCACAGAAAGAGGCTCAGGTAGGTTTAAATGCTCCTTGCCGCCTGGTTCTCTAGAATATCCAGTAATCTGCTTCCTAACAAGCCAAGGTCAAATTCACATAGTGTATTACAAATGGGTTAACGTACATTTAAATAGGAAACAGATCTCAAAGGGACAGTTAACCCCAAAATGAACATACCTTCATATACTCATCCTCTTGTCGTTGTAAAGTAAAGCATTAAAAAATTCAGGGTTCCTACACATTTTCCATTTCAAATTCTATACTTTTTCAGACTCAAATTTCCAAACCTCTCAGTAAATCTTCAGGCCTTATTTAACAAAAATGGTTAATACAGCATTATTTTCAGCTTTACATTTGGTATAATAGTCATCTGTGAATATTTTAATTTTGTCGGGTTTTGTTCATTGATATTCTAACAACATACTGAGCCCATAAAAACAAATAAATAAATAAATAAACACACATATATAGATTTTCGCATGCACACAAGAGACTTTTGCACACACACTTTTGCACTAAGAAACTATTCACATGAGCATGCAAATTTTTTGTGAATCACTGCTATCCTACTAAGAAAAAAGAAAGAGCATGGGTGCACGTGAGCTACTTGCTAAAATTTGGCTTTCCTTATGATAGTACCTCTAATATCAAGGCCTAATGCCCAATTTGGCACATCCTATATATATTAAGGTTTTGCATACTTTTTGCATACTCTGTGACGGACAAGAAACCACACCTCAAAATGGGCTGATTATTGGTGTATTGGTTTCTCGTGCGCATATAAAAGTCTGTGTATATGTATACATCCTCGTGGTCCTTAAGGCTATGTAATACAGTGATAGAAATATCGAGAAGAAACCCAAAATACGAAACATTTTGCATACTGAAAAAGTGCACCTTGAATTCACTCAGTTGTGTTTGACAATCACTAAAGAATCACTAAACAGCTGCCATGAAAACACACTTCTTGCATGATTTTTTCATAAAATTCTTCATTTTCTATTATATAATAAATAAATAAATAAATAAATAAATAAAGAGCAAAAGTCTGGAAATGCAAATATTTTTTCCACACTCTACTTTCTTTTTCCATACTTTTCCAGACCTGGAAATGACTTCAATCAAATTCCATACGTTTCCATACCACGTAGCAACCCAGAAAGTTGTGCTAAATGCATGCATTGATTTCTACTACTGGCAAACCATATTAACTTGCTGATATCTGGCCATTTTAAAATAAGCAATGAGCAATAACCATGCCTATTTGGTTGATTTATGAATGATTCACATAAACCTTGATGTCAGGTTTATAGGAACATAACCATTTGAAAAAACAACATTGAAGGGGGGGTGGGAACACATGAATGTAATTCTCTAAAATGCAGAATCTACTAGATTAAATTATGTATGGTAAACGTGAACCAATAAAGTAATAAATTATGTTTCCTGTTGACAGAAACTGTAATTTTGAGAATGCTATGCATGTGATTTAATGAGGAGAGTAAAAATGTAAAAGTGACTTTTTGTGTTTTTGATGAGACGGGGTGGAGACTTGATTGTGTTTAATGTTCAGCTATGTTGGGACTTTTTTTTTAATACACCATGTTACCTTTGTGGTGGATACTTCAAAATCCCTTTGAAAATGAAAACGGTGTAAGCATTTACTTACCCTCAAGTTGTTCTAAACCTGTATGAATTTGTTTCTTCTGCCGAACACAAATTAAGATATTTAGAAAAATATTTGTAACCAAACAGCTGTTAGTCCTCATTGACTTCTATTTTTTTCCAACACTATGAAAGTCAATGGGGACCAGGAACTGTTACATTACCACCATTCTTAAAAATATCATCATTTGTGTTCAGCAGAAGAAACAAATTCATGGAGGTTTGGAACAAACAATGACAATTTTCATTATTGGGTGAACTATTCCTTTAAGCAGCAGATTTAGCATGCTAAGTGTGCTACTGCTCACTAACAGTTTGTTTGCTAGCAAGTAATATCTTATAATTTGGTGACATATGTAAAACTGAATGAATTAAAACCATACAAAATCACTTGGAGACTAGACTACTTAAAAATAACTTATTATGATGATGTTGAAAAACATTTTTGTGTGTGTGTGTGTGTGTGTGTGTTGATTGATTCATGTGAAACCAATGTAGATTAGATTAGTGTATAATGTGGGAGTCACTGAAATAAATCAACATAATACTTTCAGGATTTTTAAAGGTATAATTTAGTACTTAATTTAGGTATAATTTAATAATTTATTTATTCACCCTTATTTTGTTCCAAAACTGTCTTTCTTTGATATTTTAAGAAATGTCTATTTCTCCATACAGTTGAACTCGGACACCAAAGAAAGTCATACAAGTTTTGAAACGACTGTCCTTTTACCACACACAGTCATCAGTTCAGGGTGTTGATGAAGAAGACTAAACACGCCATGCCAAGCTGATGTACCCATCTCAGTTTTACGTCCTAATGTGCAGTCAATGAGACTTAAAGACAATGTGTGCTAAGCCTTAACACCCTCTGTTCATCCTCCCAGACAGCCACTCTGGAGGAAACCAAAGACCTCTTACTTAGAGAGAGACAGAGAGATCACTTGACACCGTGTGTAGGGCTGCCTGCCCGTAAGATGCCCTAATCTCTGGGTAATTTTACACAATGACCTCAAGTCATGAGGCAGCAGCTCATTTGGCTCAGGGTGATAGGTGATCCACTGTTTGCCGACTTGCCGGTTGTTCTGGGGCAATTGCTTGTTGAATTATTGCTGATTGAGAAGGTTAGTGTTCACGACTAGAGACAGTATACTACCCAGGGGGATTTTTAAAATACAGTACTTTGTAAATCTCTGCAGAGCAAAGTAATGTTAAAATGCAATATTGATTGTGGTTTTCCGGCATTCATTCTTCATTTATGAGACAGTAAAGTCATGTGTACAACCCATTGAGAAACAGTTCAAAAACAAAAGCCAGGAAACAACATCGTTTCTTTGGAACAATTTGTTAGTGCATCCCAACTCCACAGAAAAAAATATATATATTTTTGATTTGCCACCTGTTTCAGGCTAATCTTTGCACATAATGTGAAAGGACAGACCTGCATTAGTGCATTTAAAGGTATACATCCATTCAAAGTAAATAAAGATAAAGTGGTACCGCTGTTAAAATATTACACTGTTGCATTTAAATTATTACAGGTTTTTCCTTTAATATTTTATTTATTTTCTCCATGTATAGTGCAGAGATTTTTAGCCATTTAAAGCCAATTGC
Organism: Labeo catla; assembly: GCA_012976165.1. NCBI lineage: Eukaryota > Metazoa > Chordata > Actinopteri > Cypriniformes > Cyprinidae > Labeo > Labeo catla. The sequence goes on from VONZ01000004.1 coordinate 486,301, forward strand.
TAAGCTAATTTGGCATCATAATTAGCTTCTTCACCCTGTTAATTAAATATTAAACAAACGTTAAACACAAGAATCTCAGCTTTCTGGCCTTTCAAAACAATTTAGACTAACACATATAAACACCACCAGATCTGTGGAAATTTCCAGAGAACCAAATATATTAAATTATCATTGAAAAACAAAACCACTGGACATTATCTTTGTGTTACAAATAAAGGTCCCGGTTAGAACTAAAACCAAAGCTTTACAGCCTGGCGCCGAATAAATAAAGCTTTTAAAACTAAGAAAATGTCCTAGACCTTTAGAAAAACATCCAAATATAAAACCCAGAAACCATGCTCTGAAGATCCCAAAACGTAACAAATCACCACACAGCTAACTCCAGAACCCCGTGCAGCTTTAAAATCGTTGCTGATAAAAATAGTTGCTGATCTATTTGCTAAATGACAACACCTTTATTTTTAAGAATGCAGATTTTGATTTAGCCTATTATGGCGTTAATGGTCGTGCAGCAGCACCGAACACTACATTCTAGCTTTATAAATAATAGGAAATAATTCTAAATGTGGCCAGCTGAGGCTGTAAATATTTAATTTAGCACAGTGACCCGTGTTTATGTCGTTTGAGCCATGGGAAAATAAAGCAACGAGATGACAGAGACAGAGGAAGGCCTTATACATGCCCGGTCCATTAAAAACGACAATTAATTTGCGCTCACCTGATGGACGAACACATCCACTGGTGGGTCCAAACAGATAGCCTCCCGATGGGTCATGGACAGGAAGCCGAAGCCCATCCGCACATTAAACCATTTGCAAACCCCACTTCCACGGAACGAGATCGAGTCTTCCTCGGAGCTCGCTGCTTCCTCCTCCTCTGTCTTTGCACAGCCCCCTGAATAAAAGCACAAACACGATAAAATCAGCCACAGCTAATTTTACAAACAAAAATATCGCGCTATCGAAAGTGGACGAAAACAATAAATCTGTGGGCTTTTACGTTGCTGTTTCGACATGTAGTGAATTCATCACGCTTGGCGTGAAAATGCCACCAGCTATACGTGAAAAAAACACGAGTGACTGAAACGCGACTCTATGGATTTCCTCTTACAAAAAAAAAAAACTTTCTTTTTGTTCAATAATTATTTTGCACTGTCCAAATGCACACTTTTATAAACCTAAGTAAAGTATTTTTGGCACGATCAATTCTTCAACAGGTAACTTCGACATTTTGCTCTGTTAATTTCTTTGCAGATTTTGTAGACAGCAACGAACGTAACAACGCAATGATTAATTCCATGTTCCTGAAGAAATACATTTTAAATGCATTAAATTACAAAAATCAAATCTGGGAAATGCAAATTAAAAAACAGAGAATATTGTAGTCAAATCATGAGAAACCAGCTACTTTTCCATTATGTGCGTCATTAATAATCATGTTGAAAAAATATTTTTAGATCAACATCTCAGCTAATTCCCTTAAAGTGCTATTTTATCATTAACTCATTCAACACTACAATATCTTAAAGCTGATTTATCACAAAAGTGCAGCTGCTCACCTGTGTAATATTGCTCATAAACTGAGCCCATTTCACCCATCTCGCCCATCAACCTCCAAATAAATCCCAAGTTTTGAAAAAGCTTCAGATTTTCCTCCACATATCAAAACTCCAACCAGAACAGACAAATAAAAACTACTTTACCGACGCCAAAAGAAACGAACAAACAAAAGATTTGGGGTACATTTTAGCGGTAAGGACGCGAAAATTCCACGGCTTCTGGGAAGAGCCCTTTGTAAAGATCCTCAAATCTAAAAGACAATGCAGGAGATCCGTCCCACCCCCTCTTCTTTATTCCCCTCTCTCTCTTCACTGACCCCCCACTGGAAGATCACCCACGACCTCACCTTCAGCCATGTCTCCAGGATGTCTTCAACCTCTTCTTGCTTCACACCACAAAAAAAGACCATTGATTGGGCCCCCAAACAGCATAAAACAGTGGTCAGTGTTTATTCCTGAGTGAATCATAAGATACGGGTCACTGTAGCATCTCCTATTTTACCTCCCTCAGCTTTGGGTCAAGTCTACGTGATGCTCAACTGAGCTGATGAATTGCACATTTCTGCGACGATAGGGTCCAAATTCGCCAATGGGCCAATCGCAGATGGAGAACATGTAAGCTTGGGGAATAGGAAGTGCCCTCCCCTCTTAAACCCTCAGCATGCTGACACACACACACACACACCAAAGCGGATGGACATTGGGACAGCAATAAAAGCCCAACCACTTTATTCACAACAAAACATTGATTTATTGCATCCAAGGCGTTTGTTAATCTATTCTCATATTCCATCTAAAAAATGATGCGTGTAATTAATTTCTTTGAAAACATATTAAGAATAACATTTTTTTAATATTGTGTTTAAAAATTTAGCAGGCCTATATAATTGTTATACATCATAGTTCTCACTACAAAGCAATGTCATAAAGTGCTATAAATTCTCCCTGTTAGGCTATCAAAGAAAGGAAAAGTGTGCGGAAAAAAATAAATTAGGGTAACCATAACCCAACGCAACCCAAAGTAAATGCATTTAAAACGAAGACTCACAAATACTAGTGTATTTGCAGGGACCTATGTCTGCGCGAACTTTCACTTAAAACTTATTTATTTTTTAATTCAAATGCCAAAACACAGGGAATGAACTCATGAGTTAATTTGCCTCTGTAGCTAATAATGTTGACAATGTTCAAAGATGACAGCAGTTCTGGTTTGGGCTTCATGAAGCGCATATGTCCGCAGTGTCTTATTATTCTCACACCTCAAGCAGCGACCTAGAGAACAATGAGACACTGAGCCGTGTAAATGTTATTTAATTGATCTCTGACGCCAGCACATAATGAATGTGAATCGCGTCAAGTGTTTCAAACACCATTCACACTCAGCAATTTACAACTGCATGCATCTGCATTGCAAAACTTCTTGAAACATAGAGGTAAATATATTTAAAAACAGTAAAAGCTTGCTTGCTATTATTAATTAATTATTTATTTAGCTTTTTGATTTTGCGAACCATTACAATATGACAAAAGCTTAAATGACAAATTTATATCCCATATTTTATTCATTTATTTTGGTGCAGGATATATTAATTTGATTAAATAATTGCATATATTTCACAAATCAAAATATATGTGAATGCTCTAATTTCACATTTTATGTGCGTTATATGGTTGCTATCGTAAAGTTCTCACCTGTGCGATTGAGATGCGGGTTCGCAGGAGGCATCTTGATGACTTAGCAATACTTATTTAAAAATAGTTGATTTTCTCTTTGTTTTTTAGTCAGCTAATGAGGACTGGTCTCCAGCCTTGCAAGCACCTAAAAGTGTCAGTCCAACTGTTCCCCTCCTCGAAGGCATTTTATAGTAGTCTACGCCGAGCATGTGCGAGTGAATGAATGCATGAGGAGCAGTGAGTCAGTCAAGGCTCCTGCTGTGGTTCTGCTCTGATGACTGTATTTGGATTGTCATGCGGCCCGTCACCCACAAACACAATTAAAGCCGCATCCACTTTCCAATTAAATATTCATGCCGGATTCTTGGATGCCGTTCATCAGCTTCCCAAACGCACTCTCAACAAGAGCACAGGTTGATGACTCATGTCAGAAGAAACAGTACAGCACCTGTTAAACGCGTTAGTCATAAAGCTACATCTAATTAAATATTCCGAACAGAACCAGAACTCTCTTCATGTGATAATTGGGCATGTGGGTCACGTGACGCACTCGTTAAACGCCAGTCAAAAGTGCAGCTGGAGCTCTGGCTCTTTGTGAAATGTAATAGGGAACTGATTATCGCGCATTGCTATTATTAAAAAAAATATTAGGTCAGATTTAATTTAGCAAATGGTGATTGTATTCATTCATTCATTCATTCATTTATTTATTTATTTATTTATTTATTTATTGCATGAACTGCATTAGCGTTCTGTCAAGATGAGTATTTTAGAGATGCATCATTTTAATGTGCTTCAATTGTTTAAGCAAAAGTATTAAATCATTTGAGTATTCCTAAAAAAAAGCAAAAAAAAAAAAAAAATGACGTAATGGGACCTTACCTTTTCAAAAGGTACACCTTTGTACCATATTCACCTTTAAAAGGCACATTTTAGTACCTTAGTGCTACTTTATATTTATGAAGAGTTCACATGCAAAAGTCTCTAAATCCATCTGACATATTTCTTTAAAATTAGCATGTCTTTCTGGCTACTTTATATAGGTTTCTATGTACATACTGGTACTTCTGATTGGGCTGAGGCTGAAATTTAGCGAGTCTGAAGTAAAAGTATTTGATGGACGTATAATATGTGTCAGGAGCATTCACTATCACTATCATTATATCATTATATCATTATCTCATTTTTTTCATTTTTGACCAAGATTGCTTTTAGCTGGTTTTGCATCTGAACTCTTCACATATATATATATATATATATATATATATACATATAGTATTGCATATAGAGAATTATATGCGACCATGGACCACAAAACCAATCATAAGTGTCAGTTTTTGGAAACTGAGATTTATACATCATCTGAAAGCTGAATAAGGAACTTTTACAGTGACGTATGGCTAGTTAGGATGGAACAATATTTGTCTGAGGTACAGCTATTTGAAAATCTGGAACCTGAGGGTGCAAAAAATAAATAAATAAATTTGAGAAAGTTGCCTTTATGAAAGGAAATTCTTAGCAATGCATATTACTAATCAAGTTTTGATATATTTACAGTAGGATATTTGCAAAATATCTTAATGGAACATGATCTTTACTTAATAAAATAAAAGAATAAAAGAAAAATCAATAATTTTGACCCATACAGTGTATTTTTGGCTATTGCTACAAATATACCCGTGCTACTTAAGACTGGTTTTGTGGTCCAGAGTCACATATTGTGGATGATAAATGCTCAGAATATTAGTATTAGTAGTTTTCCTTGGATGACAACTGGACCCTGAATGAAACACGAATGAACTCATGTGACAACATAATGCCCACAATAAGCCTTATTCAAATATAATAGAAATATAGTGAAAGCCTAAAATTACATAGAACGTTGGGATATAGTATAGTACTATATCTTTCTTCTCATGATTTATGTTTAAATTATGTTTAAATCTTATGATTTATCTTAATAGCATGTGTAATGTTTAAATGTATTATTTGATTGACAACACACTATATATATATATAGTTGCGTTTACCTAAGGCAATATAGAAACGGCATGTATACAAATGATAAAGCAGCTGCATTTGTGCCTCCATCAGCAAGATAATGAAGACTAAAGAATTACTATAGAGATCTCCTTAGTAACCAATGGCCTTGACTCAGTCTCTGCACCAGAGGGGTTTTCTGTAGGTGACCCATGTCAAGCAGAGGTGACTAAGGACAATGCATCTGGCACGTGCTTAAAACACTCTTAAAAATGCCCCTCTTTCTCTCTCCTCAATGCAAAATAAAAGATGGATTGTATTTAGTACATTATATATCTAGACGTTTATTTCCATTATATGTTTAGATTTTTTAGGTAAAGAAATAGTTCACCTCAGAATGAAAAAATGCCTTCCAGGATGTAAATGAGTTTGTTTTGGAGATTTGGGGAAATTTAGTATTACATCATTTGCTAGTGAATAGGTGCCACAAGTAATGCACACAAAGCAAAAAGCTATTTATTTGTACTAAATAGATGCATCATAAAGGTGGTTTAAAATTTAACTGTCCAAATCTAAGTAATCTAATAATGCATAATAATAATCCATCTCCTATGGTCCTCTCACTATTTTGTTTCCATTTCCAAACGGTGCTTTATCTGTGCATATTTCAAAAGAATGTTTTCTAGGGAGAAAGCAACATGGGTAGAGGACTTGTATTTTAGCCTGAAGCAACGGTTTGAAAATAAAAACATGTTAATGATGGATTTGTATCTTACAAACATGCAGCTTTTGGCTTCACAAGATGTTAATTGAAGGATAGGAGTGATGTGGATTACTTGTGGATTACACTGTGATTCTTTGATTAGCTGTTTGGATTATCATTCTGACGGCACCCATTCACTACAGTGGAAAGTAATGCTAAATATCTCCAAATCTGTTCTGATGTAGAAACAAACTCATTAAACTCAACTACATCTTGAATGGCATGAGGGTGAGTACATTTTAAACAACTTTTTATGTTTGGGTGAGCTGTTCCTTTAAAGACCTTTCAGCAATGTGTTTACAAAATTAGACTATTCCACAGTATAATGGCCTTTTTGAAATATTTGAGAAATTAAATGAGTTGATTAATTTCAGTTTGTGTAATGGGCAACATTTGCAATTATATGCATGGAAAGCTTGGGCCACAATATTGAGAATCAGGGTCATATCCCAAAGGGAAAGATGTCAGTTCAGGTCTTTCTCAAAGACGTTAGGGAATCGGTGGATAATCAATACTCGGAAAGCAAGTGTGAAACAGTGGAACAGCCAGTCACATCTAGGATCTGATTTCAGTGATCTTGTCAGGTTGTGAGTCATGACAGTGATGGATAGGACTTATCCTCTGACTCACCATCAGAAACTGGAGAATTAGAGCAAGCTTAACAGTTTCTTTTGCCACTCCTGTATTTCTCACCTATGTTCAGATCTGCAACAGAACATTTTGTTAGTGTGCAGACTAAATATTAGTTATTGTAGATATCAGAGACACAACATAAAGTACAGTGGTTTACAGCTTCAGCACCCTGGACAGCTCTACATTGCATTTCTCTAAAACATACTGTACATGTCTTGTGTATTACAGCTATTTAAAATCTCTAAAGCATCAGCCTATACAGAACTGGGATTGAGTAAATGTAATACTCCTCGAACATAAGAGTATGTTTTATTACAACAATAATTTGTTGCACAATTTCACTTCTGATTTTATTTTTCCTCATGTTGAAGCACTTTTGCTGTATTACTCCTCTCTTGTTAGCCACTTTAGATAAATGTTTCTGCTAAGTGAATGAATGCAAATGTCATTGCTTGAAGACATGCCACTTTAACTATTCTAGAACATTTAGAAAAATCAAGGAGAAAATGGCAGGTCATGTTATTAAGAGTTAAATTCAATCTGTAGTTAGATATTTATTCAAATAGTCAAAAAAAAAAACAGGGGAATTCATTGTTTCCATTGCCTTTAAAGATCAATATGGGAACACACTACTACTTAAAATGATGTCAGAGCTTTTGACTAATTTATGATCGTATTAATCAGGGCAAGAAAGATCAGCATTTGCTGAAGAGGCTGGATTTAATGAAACACTTCTGTCTATTTTCTACCTATTTTAGAAACATTTCAGAGAAAGTCACCTTTATTTTAGCGTTGTAACTTATTTTATAGTTACATCTGATATAAGGTTTTTTTTTGTTTTTTTTTTTTTGTCCCAGTTCAATCCGCACGTGTAAGTGACTGACTTGACTGCCCTCTACTGGATGCAATGTGAATATGATGATCAAATACCAAAGACCAATTTTAGATGACGTTAAGAAAAAGAGGACAGTGAAAAACTCAACAGTTCCATCTTTTTTAGTTTTTCACCTTTTTTAGATGCTGCTGTAAGAAATTAAATATAGACTCATCAAAATAATAGCGCTATAAAACAGTTTTTCAGATTGTAAACCTGCAAACTTGTAAAGTCTGACTTACAAAATAAAAGTCTAAATCATATTTTGAAATGGAACAGTTTACACCAGTTTACAAATTTATGGCTCATGTAGTGTAATAGGAGAATTTGGTGATCACACTCAATACTCAATGAGAGAGAATAAAAAAAAAAAGAAAAAAAAAAACGTGCAATTTTGTGCAGTTGCTGATATTTATATGGCCAAAAAGTATATATATATATATATACTTCACAACTTCAGTTGCTGATATTTACATGGCCAAAAAGTATACTTTTTGGCCATATAAATATCAGCAACTGCACAAAATTGCACGATTTTTTTTCTTTAAAAAAAAAAACGATATATATATATATATATTAATTATTTCTTATTTCTTATTAATATAGAATCCATCACTGTTTTTCCCTTCAAAGTTGCTTTGAAACAATCTGTATTGTATAAAGCGCTATATAAACAACAGTATAACGGTAAATAATGTAACTATTACAGGAGTCGGGGTTCAAATCCATGTTGAATTTATTAACAAATCACAAAAAGTAGTAACAGAGGCACAAAACAGTAAAAATCGCAGCCAGGGCGATATATAGCAGGATTCTCTAGGCAAGCAGCAAAGAATCATAAATGAGGGAGGTCAAAATACACCGGTAAAGGAAACACAATGCTCATAAATGTCATCTGTGGCCTTTTTGTACATTATTAAATTATTGTTGCTCAGTGCTTAAATAGTTCAAGGTATTACTGTTGAGTATATAGGGGCAGCCGTGGCCTAATGGTTAGGGAGTTGGCCTGTAACCGAAAGGTTGTGGGTTTGAGTCCCAGGTCTGGCAGGGATTGATGGTGGTGGGAGTGAATAACCAGTGCTCTCTCCACCCTGTGTGTGTGTGTGTGTGTGTGTGTGTGTGCACGTGCACCTGGTATTTATCACGTTATGGGGACCAAATGTCCCCACAAGGATAGTAATACCAGTAAATTTTGACCTTGTGGGGACATTTGTGAGGTCCCCATGAGGAAACAAGCTTATAAATCATGCAGAATTAGTTTTTTTGAGAAAGTAAAAGTGTGCACAGTCTCCTGTGAGGGCTAGGTTTAGGTGTAGGGTAGGTGTAGGGCGATAGAAAATACGGTTTGTACAGTATAAAAACCATTACGCCTATGGAATGTCCCCATAAAACATGTAAACACAACATGTGTGTGTGTGTGTGTGTGTGCGTGTGTGCACCTGGTATTCATCACGTTATGGGGACCAAATGTCCCCACAAGGATAGTAATACCAGTAAATTTTGACCTTGTGGGGACATTTGTGAGGTCCCCATGAGGAAACAGGCTTATAAATCATGCACAATGACTTTTTTTCAGAAAGTAAAAGTGTGCACAGTCTCCTGTGAGGGCTAGGTTTAGGTGTAGGGTAGGTGTAGGGTGATAGAAAATACGGTTTGTACAGTATAAAAACCATTACGCCTATGGAATGTCCCCATAAAACATGTAAACCCAACATGTGTGTGTGTGTGTGTGTGTGTGTGTGTGTGTGCACCTGGTATTCATCACGTTATGGGGACCAAATGTCCCCACAAGGATAGTAATACCAGTAAATTTTGACCTTGTGGGACATTTGTGAGGTCCCCATGAGGAAACAGGCTTATAAATCATGCACAATGAGTTTTTTTGAGAAAGTAAAAGTGTGCACAGTCTCCTGTGAGGGCTAGGTTTAGGTGTAGGGTAGGTGTAGGGTGATAGAAAATACGGTTTGTACAGTATAAAAACCATTACGCCTATGGAATGTCCCCATAAAACATGTAAACCCAACATGTGTGTGTGTGTGTGTGTGTGTGTGTGTGTGAGAGATCACTTCTCACTACTGTGTGTGTGCACTTGGATGGGTTCAATGCAGAGCACAAATTCCAAGTATGGGTCACCATACTTGGCCACACGTCACATCCTTTCCTTTCCTTTATAGGAAATGTAGTTCCGAGTGTTAACTGGCTAATACTCAGGTGAGGGAGCCCTCTGGTGGCCAGCGGTTGTGATAGCCTAAAAGTGTATTCATTACAATTGATAAGGCGGTAAGCACGCCTTCCATTGGGCAGGTGAATATTGAACTTTCTGAAACGTTTTTAGATTGGTGCACCAAAAACAACTTCTAGAACTTGCAGAGAGTCATCCGATTGTACGTATCTACAATCTTGACGTATCTAGATTGAGTGGTAGCAGAGATTAAAGAAAATACAGAAGTGATCAGATGGTGTCATGTTCTTAATGACAGTGAAAGAAATGTTTAGACCCTTACTGATGAGTAAATGTAGAGTGTGTCCACGACTGTGTGTGGGTCCATGCACATGTTGAATCAGGTCAAAACTGTTTAAAACAGGTATAATTTCTAATCTTCAGCATTATATATGTGAATATTAAAATCCCCCTGCAATAGCAAAACAGTCAAACTCTGAGGAAACCATTGATAACAGTTCTGTAAACTCTTCAACAAAGGCTAGAGAGTATTTTGGAGGCCTGTAACTAATGATAAATAGAATGCGTGGAGCACCTTTCAGCACAATCCCTAGATATTCAAAAGACAAGTACTGACCAAATGACCCTTGCTTGCACTAATAGACATCTTTAAATAGAGCGGCAACACCGCCACCTCTCCTAACAGCTCTGCAGACATTAATGAAAGTAAAGTTAGGAGGGGCTGTTTCATTTAGGACTGTTGCACTGCAGTTGTCTTCTAGCCATGTTTCGTTTAAAAACATAAAATCTAGGTTGTTTGTGGTTATTAAGTCATTGATCAAAAATGATTTATTTTTTAGTTAGCGAATGTTTAAAAATGCTAACTTGATGGCATTACTTTTTGTCCCCACAGCAGTCTTAGTTTGACACATAATAGGCCACAGATTAGATGGGTCAGCCGTACGGCTTGAGAAAGCCTTAGACTTCACGTGATAAAACAGAAATAGGGAAAGCTAAAGGCACACTGGGTTCCCGCTTGTTCTGAAAACATTTGGGAATGTTGCTGCTATCATAGCAGGGACCCGACACATCTCTGAAAGCTGCTATCAGTTGTTTTTGGTTCACCTACAGCAGATGGAGGAGGGTTTGGGCCCTGGCACTGTGGCAGCAGCCGGAGAGCTCTCACAGGAGGAGGGGAGCAAGCTGGACCCACGATAATGGCGAAGTAATGTATGCTGGTCAAGACTATGACAACCAGATGACAGCTGCTTAGGCGTTTCAAAACGAGGACCCAGTGACCCAACCCTATCAAGTCTCAAGAGTCAATGTGCAAAGGGATCCCAGACAGAAATCCGTGGGTAGTCAAGATCCAACTACTGAATTTGTTGATAAGGGTGGAACCTTGCATGCACAGTCTGGTAGAATGGTGAAGCCAGTAAGTAGACTAATTGAATCCATGAATATGCTGATAGCTGAACATGGAAAAAAAAAACCCTTACTGCTTTGATGCAGATGATTACTATCTTTTTTGAAATGTGAAAATGACATGATCTTACAAGAAAGGACATGAGAATGCAGGTTAAATAAGTTATATATAGTTTGTTAAAAAAAAGTGTAATAAAAAAAAGTGCCAAAAAAAGGAAAAATCATTTGATCTCTGGATATATACATAAGGCCGTTTATCTACCTGACAGACTAATGATCTGGTGTCATCACAGGAGACTTCACGTCATGGTTTTGTAAAATGATGTACGGAAAAATATAATATAAGTTCATAACTTTTTCCACATTCCTCAGAGTCAGTGCACATAATAATCAGTATATGTTGTATATGTGTAAATGGGTAAATAAGTAAAGTTATTCTTAGAGACTTAGAGAAAACTTACTTAAACTTAAAATTGGAAATAACATTAAAACACTGGCACTGGAGATGCGCATGCTTGCCACCATCCTGCCAAGATTGGGGTGTACTGATTTACAGTCTCTAACACCCAAACTTTTGAGTCAGAAGCAGAAACAAGCAGAATACTACCTTCAATTCTAGACTTGTTTGTATGATTATTAGTACATGCCGTTGATTTTTGGTTCCCTTGCACAAAATTGTCAGTTTGACATGATGTACCTCTGTTTAAGCACAAGGCAAGGGAACCAACATCCAACACCATGTGCTCATAATCTAACAAACACAACCATAAGTCATGTGATCAAGCAACAGACACAGCATTGAGTATGAGCATCTGGATCCCGATACCAGAAGTGACACCAAACTATCAGGATCCAGACCCCATGCTCCATACACAAAAGAAACAGAGCACAGCACACACTCAAGGACATAAATTCATAGTAGTCACCTACGCTCACCCACACAAAAGGACAAGACACATAACATGAGTTTCAGTACCCTGACACCAACTTTTAAACATGACAGAACCAGGTGATAGGATCCTGAAAGAAGTAAAACATCTTAAGCTGCTTGACATATCGTGTCAACTAACAGCGAGGATGAGAGGGAAGAATGCACGAAAAGAGCAAAAGATGGAGATGTCGGATTGACAGCTCCCTGTATATGTGTTTTCAGAAAGAAATACTAGTCCATCTCAAGGACATTAGGGAGGACTTTGAATAAGTAAACTTTTTTGAGTTACTGCTGGCTAAGCGCGACTGCGAAGTTCCTGACTAGTTTAAAGTGTGTCACAGACATTAAAGGAGAAGTCCACTTCCAGAACAACAAATTATAAATAATTTACTCACCCCCTTGTCATCCAAGATGTTCATGTCTTTTTTTCTTTAGTCATAAAGAAATTGTTTTTTGAGGTAAACATTTCAGCATTTTTCTTCATATAATGGACTGATGTGGTGCCCTGATTTTGAACTTTCAAAATGCAGTTTAAATGAGGCTTGACACAATCCCAAATGTGGTTGTAAATGATCCCAGCCGAGGAAGAAGGGTCTTATCTAGCGAAACGACTGGTAACACTCATCTTGTCTTACTCTGTTTGGACTGTTTTTTTTTCCAGTTCATGACAGTTAGGGAATGTTGAAAAACTCCCATCTCATGTTTTCCCTCAACTTCAAAATTGTTCTATATCGCTGTTTTACCTTTTTTGTTAAGGGTGTTTGATCTTCTTTACATGTTCACGTTGCAAAGACTGGGTTGGAACTTCTGCAGCGATGTATGATTTTGAAATGATTTTTGAAGTTGAGTGAGAAAATACGATTTGAGTTTTTCGACATACCCTAACTGTCTTGAACCAGAATACACAGAGTTCACAGAGAGAAAGGCAAGACAAGTGTTTGAGATTAAAAAGCATTTCAAATGTTTTTTTTTTTTAATATAAATTACCGATCGTTTCACTAGATAAGACCCTTCTTCCTAGGTTGGGATCATTTACAACCACTTTTGGGATCGTGTCAAGCCGCATTTAAACTGCATTTTGGAAGTTCAAAATCGGGGCACCATATCAGTCCATTATATGGAGAAAAATGCAGAGATGTTTTCCTCAAAAAACATAATTTCTCTCCGACTGAAGAAAGAAAGACATGAACATCTTGGATGACAAGGGGGTGAAGGATCCTTAGATCCTTACATGCAAATTATTGTGTTGTGTTTAAATTTTATGTTTGTTTTTAATTTCATTTATAATCATTTATTTACATAATCATTTAATAATCATTTTATAATCATTAGTCATTCACATAATTCATATTTAATTATTTATTTGATTAAGTATTTATCATTTATTCATTTATTCATATATATTGTTCATTTATATTATTCATTTATATGTTTTTATATTTTATATTTCTTATTATTTTCCTTGCCTATGTATTTTCATTATTGTTCAGTTCCATGATTGTGGGGTTTCATGAATTGTTTGGTCTAAGAAATAGATAACGGGGATGTTTATGGAAATTCAAGGTTTATGGGATGTGGAATCTGAAATATATCATTGTTCTTTGAGCTGTACTCCCCAGGCGAAGTTTGAACATTGAGACATACGCAACTAAAACTGTTCAATAAATTCTATTATACTTTTTTTACCATCATCACTTCGTCTCCTGCTTCTGCTCTTTTCTGGCTTCCATCGATCAACTTCATAACTGACAGAAACCTGCTCGTTAGTGGGGTTGGGGTAACTACAGCTTGCTGACTAGTTGTTCCGTTACCAAAAGACTGATATATTTCTGACGGGATCTGGTGTCCGGGGCTGGATCCTGATTGTCTGGCGTGTGGACTTGATCTAACAATTGGCGTTGTCGGCAGGATGGAATAACACGATGCTGTTATCTCCGAGAGCGGAGTCTAGATTATTTCTCGCACGACCAGATGGTGGAATGTACCAGACCACTGGGCTTCTGACTCCGGGGCCACGAGTGAGGACGGGGACAACTCTCACGGGCGTCTTCTCCTGACTTAACTACTGCGATGCAGAGTGAGTGTGTTCTGTTGACATTTCATGAAAAATTCAGTACGTACTGTGTTGGTAGCTTCTTGCTACTGGGTCAAATTATATTATTTCTTCAGTTATGGAGTGGTCAGATGTTAAGCTAGATGAGATAATTAATTTTGGAACAATTGGACAAGCATTTTAAGATCAGTAAACAGAAGCAGTAACACATGATTAATAGTTGCTAAACAATACAATCACAGTGCCGAAAGGTGTTCTCATTTTAACCTAAGGACAACAGAAAACTGAAGGGGTTAAATTAGGGTTTTCAAAAAAATGTTGAAAATGTTTTAAAAGTTCTTAAAGATATTTGTCAGATTAAACAGATGCTAAAGTCATTGCTGTGAAGGTAAAGAGAATTTGGGCAAAAAGGGACAATTTGAACAAAAGCTTGATGTTTATTTTTGCGTGTGGAAAGCACATCATTAACAGTAGGGTAAATAACTCTGAAATTCGGAAATTGACTGGGTTTAGATGTGATGCAGACACTAATCTCACTGTTGAATTGTTATTATGATAGCTGCAAAGATGTAGCATGAGCAGAGAGTGCTAGCCTCAGAGCCGGTGTGAATCTTTATTTGCAGTCTAAAACCCTCCAAGGAAACCTGGAGTGATTATATACATACATATATGCTATATTTATATCTGTTAATAATTTGGGGGAATTCTAATAATTTTAATCTTGCTCCCCTAGTTTATCAGCTTGAAAAACAACAGCTAAATGAGAAATTATTTTGTCTCAGACCCTGAGAAAGAGTGATTTCATCAGGTTATTTTTACAAATTTCAATGACATGTGAAACTGGTCATTTTTGATATGTCTATGGACAACAATGGTTTTTAGTAACTGATGTTGCTAATGGGCTTTGATCAATGCTACTAGCTATTTTTTTGGGTTTAACAATGTAACCGCTATTTCACCAGTCTTTTGGCAGATTTGATTCAACACCTTACTGGTGTATCAGTCACGTCTGTTTGAGATGTTGGGACACATCTGATTTCTGGAACTATTCAATGATAAGATTCTTTTGAGGATGTAACTACAGATGTAGTTGGATTGCAGCTCATCTGCAAACTACAGTGTTAAACAGTTTTCTTCAATTTGTTAAGTTCAGGGCTCAATGACTGAACTCCTAAAGCTGAAATAGTTTTTTCAGGAATTGACACAAGTAGCATTCGCACTAGATATATCAGATACAGTGGTAGAGATTTTGCATTGGTTACATGACATCTGTGCTAACCTAAGAATGGGAAAAACAGAATAACTATGAGAGGGGTATTAGTCTCCACAACTCATACCATGACTCAAGGCTTTTGCCTTGTTTATACAGTTCAGACAGTCTTTTTTGCTTTGCAAAGTGAGTCTTTGTAATGTTTGATGTTAACTATTTGCTGTCTACACTCTGTAAATGCACTGCGTTGCATTACTGACTAATGAGCAGCAGGACGTGTGACAAGTGGTCCACGATGCTAAAATTGCCAAACATCATTTTTGGGAAATCTAGTTTGTTTCATCTGAACTAATTCCAGATGGTCAAGACGGTGCAGAGCTCTTTAAGAATATTTTTAATGTTAGAAAACATTTAGACAATTTGGAACTCCAAATTCAAATTTGATTTTCTGTGCTGTTCATCTTTTGTGAACAATGGGGAATGCAAGGCAGGTTGAGCAGTAACTACAGACTAAAAGTCTCAGTGTTAATTTGGTTGTTCAAAATGTGAGTTGGCAAATGGCAAACAGCTGAAATGCTGAAATCTGCATGGACTTCCGTTATGCCTTTGGGTGTTGTGCATGACTTTTGAGCAGGTTGGCAGCAGAGTGGTTTCTCACTAAGAGGTGAGACGGATGACCCTCGCTGACCAGGCAGCTGCGGTTGCCGCCGCATGAACGGCAGAAATCTTCACTGCTCAGGCATGTCATTTATGCACTGAAACACCTCACTCACAACTCATAGTTTCTAAATTATCAGATGGATAATAGGCTCCGAACCTTGCTTCCTTTTCTGGTCACACCAGATACACAGTGTGTGTCTGTCACTTAGGCGTTTTTTATTTGTTCATGTTTAAACAATATGGGCGAGGGGATTGTTAGGAAACATGCGGAAGATGTTAACGGATGCGTGACGTCAAAAACACAATTTGGCAACCCTATTCTATTTAGCTGGGAAAACCTGCACCCTCAGGGCTGTTTTGTGAATTTGTGATTTAATGACTCCTTATAAAATGCCAGGGTTACTTGGATGTTTTGATTATAGTTGGCAAAATTTTTACTATCAATAGGTACTGCTGTCTTTATGGCTAAATATTGGTTTGAGACATCATTCCCTGATGGGAGTGTCAGACACTATTGATTCTGGCCAGGGGAAACACACTTAAATGGTCAGGTATGTCACGAAGTCTGTGGACTTCATTGGATTTTCATACTACCAACAATGACATTCATCATTTGAAAGAGTTAATCACACTCTGAGATCAAATGTAGTACAACAGAGCTAACATGGTTAGACATGCTTGTATTATTTCTGTGCATAATATAAATTTATCGGCTCAGTTTGGCTGAAGGTCAATTGTTGCTATGAGAGATCTTGCTAGGGCAGGTGTGCACTTAATTCAGATAGATCAGTTGGTTTTAACTGAGGCAATCAGGCAAAGGTTTGAATTCAGGCTTTATGATGTGTGGAAACCTCCTCCAGAGGGGGGTGGACATAGAATTCTGTAAAAATTAGTTTATCATTAGCAACCCCTTCAGATCTAAATTATGTAGAATTATTAGGCAAAATTAAATGGATAGATAATAGACATTGTAAATTAGCTCATACTCCCAAATGTTAAACAACCTGGTGAAATGCTGTAGGATGGAGTCATGAGGAAGAACCTTGTCTTTTAGTGACTTGGGGGCCACCCTCGTGATGAAGATATGAAGGGTGGGGGCTCATGAGTAGCTTACACCAACTGCAGTCTAGTCGCCAGATAATCTTATGGGAGTCAAAACAAAATTAAATTGTTTAAAATAAAGTTGTTTTTATGGCCATGAAGCTCTCTTGTTTTCCGTTTTTGTGTTTATATTTTCACAGATTTATGTCAGCGGCCTTCAAGAACTTCGCTGAAAGATTCAGGCCTTATCATTCTGAGAACTCTCCTTGGTGACAACCACCAGCAGACAGAATAGCTGGAACTTCACTACATTTCCAGTCTTGGGATTCTGCCGGAAGGACAGTCTGGCAAGAGTTTGTGAATTCCGGTTGGGTGTCTTCATTCCGCGAGCAGAGACATTCTGAGCTTCAAGAGTGACAACTGGAACAGTTGCAAGTGTTGTCACATGACAGAGCTATACTAGCTGTAGGTTTTACATCTGTTCGGGATGATTCATGGATACACCACCCTGAAAATCGACCAAGCTGGACTCTAACTGTATGCACTCAATATCTATTTTGGCCTCCAATCAACATATATACAGGGGTATTGAAATTTAAACCACATAACTGTCATACAAAGTTTTCTCCAGAATCTAAGTTAAAACCAGGCCAGTGGTTCATTTTTAATTATTACACTGAAGGGTATGAACCAAACTAACATGAACATGATATTGTTCTTTGCTACGTTGGTTTCCATTCTGATCCACAATTCAGATCCATTATTCCATCCATGGTTTGAATCTCACAGTAAACTTAATTCGGCTTTAACCTTAGCTCAAACATATGCTAAGGTACTCAATATTTCCAAATGTTGGATATGTCAATCTTATCCCGAAACATCTACATCATGGCCTCTGGATGCACATCCATTACCATTGTCTGATCTGATCTCCATAAGTGAACAAAGTAATATGGGTAAAATTAGCAACATACTAACTAATTTGATAGTTGACACCTCTGTCATTAAACACTCTGAATGATGCACTCCAATTGATGGTTCTGGTACCAAAATTGCAACCCTTCCAGATAATTTATTTAGAGTTTACTATGCCCTTTTGATGAGACAGCAAAGAGACACTAAAAGTGAAAAATGGCCAAAAATATTAAGTTTAGAAAAAGCCGAGGCACATGCAATAAAGGGCGGTAAAGAGTATGTTTTCACTATGATCTTTGGAGATTCTAATTGTACCAAATCACAAAGTAAAGCTGGTGCCAAGTGCACGATCATGAAACCAATGATAATGTCAAACCCTTACAGATGTGTTTTTAAAGTTGTAGAGTATCCATGGGAAAGTGGATGGCTGTTCACAAACACTGTGTGTCACTACAGAAATTGTTCTCATCCCATTTTTAATTCATGGTATTTGCCAACACAGAGCAGTACTAGTACCGAGTCTAGTCAACAATTTGCTCTTAGTATAATATTCGAAGGGAATTCTTCCTGGTGCATAGAAGGGAACGGTTCAACCAATTCCAAGCTAAATGTGCCTCTCCAGTTTTCCAAATGTGACAAAACTCTTCTGATAATGACAAATGAAACACTTATTGCTCCTAATGGTACACACTTTGTTTGTGGTGACAAGGTTTATCCATTCCTTCCTAAGGGATGGGTGGGTAGATGTTTTCTGGCCTATCTCTTACCAACAATGCGAGTAGTGCCAGAGGATTATGTGAAACACCATTTAATCATGACACGTACTAAATGTTCAATTTCTGAGACTGAAAAATGGTTAGGAAGATTACTTCCATTCTTAGGAGTAACTGATTTACAAAATTAATTACAAGCATTACATGAAGCATTTGAAGCTACAGCCAATATCACACTCATTTCAATTGCTAATATTTCAGATGAAATACACGCAATGAGAAAGGTTGTTTTGCAAAATCGAATAGCTCTTGACATAGTCTTAGCTTCTCAAGGTGGGACTTGCAAAGTGATTGCAACTGAATGTTGCTCATACATTCCAGACAATGCCAGAAAGGCAGTCCGTAATTTAGCTAAGGTCCTGCATGAGCAAGTAACTAAACTTAATGAAGATAACGGCCTTTTCTCATCTGATTGGGACACATGGTTTAAATCGATATTGGGACCAATTTGGGATCATTTAAAAGCACCTGTAGTAGTGGTAATTTCAGTTTTAATCATCATTTGTTCTTATGCATTACTATTAAGGTGTTGATTTGTCTTATCAGACGTTTGACTGTCACAAGGCCTTTCACATTCAGGCCATCATCCAATGCTAGACAACACACTTCCCCAACTGACGCTGGTACGCGGGATAACGGAAATGACCTGTTCTTTTAAGAACATGTAGAAGGGAAAAGTATGGACTGGCCATCCAAACTTTTAAAGATGTGTTTGATAAAGATTATGAAAGTTTGCTTGCAATAATCATTTAATTCAATCATATATGATTAAGAGGGGGGAGTGAAGGATCCTTAGATCCTTACATGCAAATTATTGTGTTGTGTTTAAATTTTATGTTTGTTTTTAATTTCATTTATAATCATTTATTTACATAATCATTTAATAATCATTTTATAATCATTAGTCATTCACATAATTCATATTTAATTATTTATTTGATTAAGTATTTATCATTTATTCATTTATTCATATATATTGTTCATTTATATTATTCATTTATATGTTTTTATATTTTATATTTCTTATTATTTTCCTTGCCTATGTATTTTCATTATTGTTCAGTTCCATGATTGTGGGGTTTCATGAATTGTTTGGTCTAAGAAATAGATAACGGGGATGTTTATGGAAATTCAAGGTTTATGGGATGTTGAATCTGAAATATATCATTGTTCTTTGAGCTGTACTCCCCAGACGAAGTTTGAACATTGAGACATACGCAACTAAAACTGTTCAATAAATTCTATTATACTTTTTTTACCATCATCACTTCGTCTCCTGCTTCTGCTCTTTTCTGGCTTCCATCGATCAACTTCATAACTGACAGAAACCTGCTCGTTAGTGGGGTTGGGGTAACTACAGCTTGCTGACTAGTTGTTCCGTTACCAAAAGACTGATATATTTCTGACGGGATCTGGTGTCCGGGGCTGGATCCTGATTGTCTGGCGTGTGGACTTGATCTAACAGGGGTAAGTACATTGAATCTTTGTTTTGGGTGGACTTCTCCTTTAACGGAGAACTATTGGTGGCGAGCCAACGCATCTCGCATAAACTGTCTAGGATCGTGCTTGGGGTAAAGAAAGCGATAAGAAGAACGATAACGCATGTTGATAGTGGTGACTGGATTGCCATCTACTGCTGATCAGAGTGAGAGTATTGGTGTTCCAAAGTGCTTTACCACGGTCCGAAGCGCCAGTGCTGCCTAGAGGATTGGACCAAAGTTGACATCTGCTGAATGTGTTTGCAGGGGGATGAATTCCGACAAGGAAACCAACTGACTGTGACTGCATATGATCCTGATCTAAATAACTGATATCGTGAACACAGGTGCCTGCTTTCTATTTTATTTTATTTTGCTGTGGCTTAAGCCGTGTGTTTATGGCCTCTACGAAAACAAGCAGCAAACAGGCCTGCAACAGTGAATGAAAAGTATTTTACGTAGTGTTTGCCGGTGTCATGCCGAATTCTGACCCCCGCCAGATTACTACCCCCCTTGTATAGAGTGTTTTCACGTTACGTCATCAATCTGGAAGTCAGCCATTGCGGTGGCACTGGGTGTAAACAATGCCACTGAACCAAACGGAATTTGTGTATGGGCCTGGCGAAATAACGAAAAAACGAAAGTAAGGATAGATGTCAGAATAAAAAATAGAAGGAAGAACTGTCGGGTCATCAGTCCGCAACAAAGGAGGCAGATCGTATGGATGTTTACCACTCGCTCGACAATATAGACTGCCTGTGGCCCATGCAAGTCGTACATTTTCTGCACTGCATTCATGTTCCGAAATGTTATGTGGAAATATAACGTTATTATTATATTTAGTCTGTAAAAGGCCGTTAACAGCTGAAGACGGACATAAAGAGGAGAAAATACTGTATCAGGCTTACTGTTCACAGTGCACAAAATATTGGAAGAAACTCCTAAATAATGAATTGGGGGTAGGAGTTTTTATGAATGTCTCTGAGGGGAACTATCTGTTTTCAGAAAAGTTTACATGGCGTTTTCTTTTCATCTAGCATCTGTATAATGCATTATTTTTATTTTTTTTTTGGCTCTTCCTTCGCGAACGAAGATTTTATTTTAGGGGGGAAGTCCACTTTTTTTGCAAGCACGCTCATGGCTGTGGAGGCCAATCCGAGACAAGCAGGCTCGGCCACAGTGGGTGCAGGGGAATGTCTGGTTTTGAGTTGCGGCGTCACTGTTCTTTTTCCTGAGCCGCTTTTCCTTAAGACTGGTTCTGCGGGATTCCTTGAAAGAGGTGGCAGCCCTTTGAATGGTGGAGCTCCAGGTGGCATGGTCCGTAGCAATGGAAGACCACTGGCGGTGGTCAATGTGACAGGCATTGAGTGACTTCTTGAGACAGTCTTTGTATCTCTTCTTTGGTGCCCCTCTGTCACGGTGTCCAGTGGCGAGCTCGCCATACAGGATGATTTTTGGCAGGTGGTGATCCTCCATCCTAGAGATGTGCCCTGCCCAGCGGAGCTGTGTTCTCAACAGCAAGGCCTCAATGCTTACGGTCTCTGCCTGTTCAAGAACCTCAACGTTAGTGACATAATCACTCCAGTGGATGCCGAGGATGGTGCGCAGACAGCGCTGGTGGAAACGTTCAAGAAGTCGCAGTTGGCTGCAGTAGAGGACCCAGGACTCGGAGCCATACAGCAGGGTGGTGAGGACAGCGGCTCTGTACACACTAATCTTGGTGCTTTGTTTCAGCTGTTTGTTGTACCACACCCGCTTATATAGTCGCCTGAAGGCACTGTTTGCTTTTGCAAGCCTGTTGTCCAGCTCCTTATCAATCTTGGCATCTGATGTCATAATGCAACCAAGGTAAATGAACTGGTGCGCTGACTTCAGTTCAGTCTCGCCGATGGTGATGTGGGGAGGGTGATGGTCTTCCTTTGGTGCCGGCTGGTGGAAGACCTCAGTCTTCTTCAAACTGACCTCCAGTCCGAAGAGTTGGGCAGCATCTGTGAAGCAGGACGTGATGCGCTGCAGGGCTCTCTCTGTGTGCGCAAGGAGGGCAGCATCATCAGCAAAGAGCAGCTCACGGATGAGTTGGTCTAGGGTTTTGGTATGGGCTTGCAGTCATCAGAGGTTGAACAGGCTGCCATCTAGACGGTACCTGATGCACATCATCATCGAAGTCCTGTAAGGCCTGCTTCAACATCGTACTAAAAAAGATGGTGAAGAGGGTCGGTGCCAGTACACAGCCCTGCTTTACGCCATTGAGAATGGGAAATGGCACTGAGAGGTCTCTGTTGAGCCTGACTTGGCCTTTCTGGTCCTCATGCAATTGGATGATCATGTTGACGAACTTTGATGGACAGCCAAGTCGCTCCAGGATCTGGCACATGCCTTGCCTGCTCACAGTGTCGAACGCTTTAGTCAGGTCGACAAAAGTTATGTACAGCCCTCTATTCTGCTCGCGGCACTTCTCCTGTAGCTGTCTCAGCACAAAGACCATGTCAGTGGTGCTCCTGTTGGCTCTGAAGCCGCACTGACTCTCAGAGAGGTGGTCTTCAGCAATAGCAGGCACCAGCCAATTCAGAAGCAGTCTTGCGAGGATTTTCCCGGCAATGGAGAGCAAGGTGATTCCACGATAGTTGGAGCAGTCAGACTTCTCCCCTTTATTCTTGTACAGAGTGACGATGACTGCATCGCAGAAATCCTTTGGTAGTGTTCCTTGCTCCCAACAGCAGACAAAGAGGTCATGGAGCTTACTGTGCAGTGCTGGGCCTCCATACTTCCAGATCTCTGGAGGAATTCCGTCAATGCCTGCTGCTTTGCCACTCTTGAGCTGTTGGATAGCTTTGAGGGTCTCTGCAATGGTGGGTGGTTCATCCAGTTTAACCTTCACTGGAAGGTGTGGTATCTGGAGGATGGCTGCTTCTTGTACAGTGCGCCCAGCGCTGAAGAGGTCCTGGAAATGCTCCGACCATCGGTTTAAGATCAAGGTATTGTCTGTGTGGAGTTTCTTTCCATTTGCGCTTCGCATAGGACTTTGCACCATGTGCCTGGGACCATACCCTGCTTTCAGTGCTTCGTAAAAGCCCTTATAGTCACCGTTGTCAACGCAAAGCTGGGTCCTCTGTGCGAGTCTGTTCCACCATTCATTCTGGATCTCTCTGAGCTTTCGCTGAAGCCTGCTACAGATGAGGCGGAAGGCAGACTTCTTCACAGGGCAGGAAGGTTGGGCTAGGTGGGCCTGATGGGCGACTCTTTTCCTGGATAAGAGTGCCTGAATCTCTTCGTTGTTTTCATCAAATCAGTCTTTGTTCCTCTTACTAGCAAAACCCAAGACTGCTATAGAGGATTTTCCAATAGCAGTTTTCAATTGGTCCCAGAGTGTTTCAGGGGAGGAGTCTGTTGGGTCAATTATGTCCTCCAGCCTGCACTGTAAGTCTGCCTGGAAATTGGCTTTCACTGCATCACACTGAAGGCTGGCAATGTCAAGTTTTTTCTTGGGGGCCCCGCATACTTCTTGGGTTTTGGTTTGAAGTGGAGCCTGAGTTTGCAGCGGACAAGACGATGGTCAGTGGGGCATTCTGCACTGGGCATCACTCTGGTGTGGAGGACATCACTGCGGTCCTTTTGACGCACTAGAACATAATCAATGAGGTGCCAGTGTTTGGAGCGAGGATGCATCCAGGTGGTCTTTCGACTGTCTTTTTGTTGGAAGATGGTATTGGTGATGGAAAGTTGTTGCTCTGCACAGAACTCCAACAGTAGGCGGCCATTGTCATTGCAGCTCCCTACACTATGCTTGCCAAGGACTCCTTGCCAGGCTTCTGAATCTCGGCCCACTCTGGCATTGAAGTCGCCAAGGATGATGACTTTGTTGTCTGCAGGGATTCTCTGCAGGAGATTGCGCAGGTCAGTGTAGAACTTGTCCTTTTCTGCAGGCTCTGCCAAGAGGGTTGGGGAGTATACACTGAGAAAAGTGACATGCTGCTGGCATCTCAGTGGCAGGCGCATGGATATGATGCGGTCAGAGTGACCTGTTGGTAGGTTTTCCATTTTGGAAGCAATGGAAGTCTTAACCATGAAGCCCACTCCTGAGAGCTTTCTATCTGATGCAGGCCTGCCTGACCAGTAGAGGGTGTAGCCAGCGCCAAGTTCTTGAAGGCTTCCTTCGTCTGGGAGGTGTACTTCGCTAAGCGCGGCAATGTCTGACCGCATGGGAAGATGCCCCAGGTCATGAAACCGGTATCATGATCCATGGACGTTTCCTAAAAGGCCTGTGTGGTTGATCTTTTTGGTGGAGTGCAGTGTGCGCAATACTGGCCCCACCCAAAGCCAACCTGCAAGGCAGCAGGTAACTCGTGGATGGCGGGATCGTCAGTTCCCGTGCAGATGATACATCTGCCCACTGCCATAAATAATGCATTATAAAGCAGTGTTAATAAGCGTAGCTCAGCTTATTACTTTTTTTACTTTTGTACAGCAGTAACCGAGGACACACTATCACTGCTTAGCAGTATTACCTTTAGTTTGTCAAAATAAAACGACCTTTCCTGCTTCTCTATATGACTGAGCAGCTTCCACGCATTTTCCATGGTTTAGACAGCATAAATTAGTAGAACAACGTCTTCAGTGGTACACTAACCGTGCCATCAATGCTTCTGTTTAAATATGAGTATCGCCGCAATGGCTGCGCATCCGGGTAACTGAACAGTGGTGCGTTTTCTGAAAGCATTGTTAGCTAACTATGGTGGTTAGGTCC
Organism: Labeo catla; assembly: GCA_012976165.1. NCBI lineage: Eukaryota > Metazoa > Chordata > Actinopteri > Cypriniformes > Cyprinidae > Labeo > Labeo catla. The sequence continues at coordinate 511,174 of VONZ01000004.1, forward strand.
ATTGAACTCTATTGGTAACGACGGAACTTGCAACCATAGTTGGTTTTGGGAAACGCACCCCTGAACGTGACATCAGTGCAAACCCTCTATTGGTAGGTTTAGGGTTAGGTGTGGGGGTGGGGTTAGGATTAAGCAAATCACGTTGCGATTTCAATGAGAGGGGGTAATAATTTAGCATGGGGTCGAAAATGGGCACAGCACACCGGCTTAGCGTGTAAAATTCTTTGGACTCGTGACTGTTATTTATTTTTTCCATATTGCTGACTGTTGATTGTACATATAGAGCTCATTAGATAGAAAGGGAACACACACTTGTGGTTTGAAAGACACTTTATTGAAAAGAATACCACTGTAATACGAACTAATTATATTCTTTTATTTGTATTGGCAACAAATTCGTTTTAAGTAAATTTGAATTTGGGTTAGCTTTTGGTTTGGTGGTTATTTCATATTTGCTGATATTTTGAGGTACCAACTTGAAATAGGTGTCAACACAAATCGAACCCATCATATAACAGAACCTGGGCGTCACCCATGAAATTCCCAGTGACAGGAAGGGGTGTTACATGTGGTAAATAGGTGCAGTATAACTTCAGTTTTTATGTAACCCTAGTTTAGTCATCTTGATATTCTTACTAATACTAAATTTAAGTTAGAGAGTTACCTAGTGAACTTTGGCATATGAGTTTATAGATTAACAGACACACCTGCATCACACAAATATAAAAGCAGCAGATGATCTGCCGTCAACATGATAAGCTTCTGGAGGTTTTCTGTCGTACTGACCAGCAATACATTTGCATGTTGTGTGCAAAGGATGAACATAAAAATCATGAAACTGTACCAACTGAAGCAGAGAGGACAGAGAAAGAGGTATGAACTGAAATTACACGCTGATTTATTTGCTGACGCTTGATTTGATCCTCCTTACTGGCATTATAAAACTGTCAACATTGCACAATTGTTAAACAACAAGAGGAATGAATAGTGTGAGCTCCACACCCACTGGTAATTGCCACATTGTGTCTCTGTGCATTTGAATATAAGCTGAGCCTTTGCCACTAATGGTCACTGTTTCTTGTGTGTCTTAAATCTATATGCAATCTAAATTCACAAAGATGTCAGAACCTGCTTAAGGAGTTCTGTAAATAAATAAATAAATAAATAAATGTTAAGGAAACAGGTAGCTGTAAGATATTATTTTTTGTAATATTTATCATGTTTGCTGTTATCTCCTTGTCCTGCAGAAACACTTGAAGACGACACAGACAAAACTCCAGCAGAGACAGAAAGATCTTGAGCAGTTGAGAGCGGCTGTGGAGTCTCATAAGGTGAGTTTGGAGAAGAAGAGAAGTTTGAGACTCAGTTTGACTCTCCTCTTTCAGTCCCACTGAAGCCGCTGTGTCTCTCAGGCTGTGTGAGGAAGCAGTAAGAGCTGATTGTGATGTGTGTGTAACAGCGCTCTGCACAGACAGCAGTGAAGAGTAAGAGGATCTTTACTGAGCTCATTGAGAGAAGCCGCTCTGAGGTGACACAGCGGATCAGAGATCAGGAAAAGGCTGCAGTGAGTCGAGCTGAAGAACAAATGGAGCGACTGGAGCAGGAGATTGATGATCTGAAGAGGAGAAACACTGAGCTGGAGCAGCTTTCACACACAGACGATCACATCCATTTTCTCCAGGTAGCTCAACTGTAGTGCAGGTTACTGGTGACAGTGTGTTATAATGGGGTCTTTGAGTTATTTGTATTGTCTTTCTGTAGAGTCTTGAGTCTCTCTCAGCTCCTCCTGAATCTACAGACAACATCACTGGAAGTTTCCTCTTTTCGTTTAATGATGTGAGAGAATCACAGAAAATGGAGGATTTCTGCACAGAGGACATAAAAGAGAAACTAGGTAAAGATTCATCTGCTCTCTGTAAACAGTCTTCAGGCCTAGTGTTTTACGTTTACCCGTGTTTTACTTTGTCTGTTGATTCCCACAGTCACACTCAGTAACACTGTTTCGGGGACAAGTGAGGACTCCCTACAATGTAAGTCAGTAATAAAACAAACACAATTACACAACATTTCCTTTCTAATTTCTTAATTATTTTGTGGAAAAACATCAGACTCGCCAATGTGTAAACCAAATATACTTAAAACAATAGGTTAAACAAAAAATATTCTAATTTATTCAATTTAATATCTAGACCGTGATTCATAATTTTTAACCCAAAGGGATATCAACCTTCATGACTATTTAATACATTAAATACACTAAATATGAGCAAGGAATTGTTGAGCTACAATTAATATCTAACAAAACAATTCAATTTCATTACACAGTATCATCAGATTTCCATCAGCTCACTCTGGATCCAAACACTGTACATAAACTCCTCCGTCTGTCTGAAGAGAACAGAGTGGTGACTTACACTAACACACCCCAGCCGTATCCTGATCATCCAGAGAGATTTGATAGATGTTTCCAGGTGTTGTGTACAGAGAATGTGTGTGGACGCTGTTACTGGGAGGTTGAGTGGAGTGGGAGTGTCGGTGTGGGTATATCAGTGTCATATAAGAGCATCAGCAGGAAGGGATCTGGTGATAAGCGTGTGTTTGGATGCAATGATCAGTCCTGGAGCTTGTCTTCCAGTTTCTCATTCTGGCACAATAATGAAGAGACTAAACTCCCTGTTCCCTCCAGCTGCAGTAGAATAGGAGTGTATGTGGATCACAGTGCAGGAACTCTGTCCTTCTACAGCGTCTCTGACACAATGAACCTCATCCACACAGTCCAGACCACATTCACTCAACCGCTCTATCCTGGGTTTGTAGTTGCTTATAAGTCAGCAGTGAAATTGTGCGATTTTCAACTGATATAGTTTCCTCATTCCAAATGTTCAGTATACCGGACACACTGGATTTTTACTGGACATATTTGTATAACGTAATATGTTTATGTCTTACTGTTATACATTTTAAGAAAAGTACTTACTGTATAATATTTTCAATGTACCAATTTTGAGTGAAAATGTCCAGTATACTGACATATGCAGTGTACAACAATGTAAACAATATACAACAATATAAAAAATGTGTAATTTGCTCCTTGAAATAATTAAATTTTAAATACATTTTATTTGTTAGTATTACTCAATACTTACTCATATCAGTCTGAATTATGTATGCCATTTAAGCAATCCACTTACCTTTCCACAATCAATTACCTTTCTTCTTGAATCCCATCTCCTATCTTGGGACTGATAAGGATAGATTCTGCATAATATCACAAATTAATAATTTAATAATTAATAATAACTGTAGTGTAAAGGTGGAATAAAAATAAATGTGGAAATTGCATATAAAAACAACAGTGACAGGTGTGAGTCTGAGTTTACATTATTATTATACCATTATTTATAGAGTGTTTTTTACAATGCAGATTGTGTCAAAGCAGTTTTGCAGTATTCACAGGAGAATAGTGTGTCAAAATAGTGTATAGTTCTCCTTTGGCCAGGCTAAACCAGCAGTTTGATTCCAGGCTGCAGCAAAGTCGGAAATGGCACCACATCATTACGTCACATCTGTAAACATAAAGAAGGCGTTCCAGCTAGTAGGCTATATTGCATATGAGGATGCTGCAGGTGCTGGATCGTTTATAGCCTTTTCTCACAGCAGCTGGAAAAATTTAATTTAGCATTTTGATGGCAGATTGTTTGATGTGATTTATCTGTATCAGATAGATTTATCTGTATCATATCTGTTTTTTATTTGTTGAATATTGTAATTGATTAATTGAACAATTAAATTGCAATTGGTTTGAATATTCTATAGTGTGATTTCTAGGTGAAAGGGTCTGTATGTGCTGAGAATTAACTGATTTTGTGACATGAGACGGCTAGCAGATGGTCGGTTTAGCCAGTCTATCTGCTTCCTGACCTGGGCCCAAGTTAGTCAAGTACAAACTCTAAGACTATGTGCCATATTTCTAGAAAGAAGAGCGGCACCACCCCCCAGAGGGATGTAAGTTAGACAAGAATATCTCAGATTGAGCGATTGAGGTGTTGTGTTGCTGGATGTAATAATGAACATAGTACTCCCGACATCTGAGCTGCTGAAGATGCAGTAGATTACGTTTGTTTGTGAAGGGAATGCACCTCCCGATCTACATATATCTGTCTATGTTCACGCAAATCATTCATGATCCAGCTTCACTTACAGCAGAAGTGTGTATAAGCGTTTTTTTATGAATCTTTGCGATCGTCTTTCCTTATAACGTGGTAGTTAGGAGGTTTAGCGGCTAAACGCGGCTAAATGCGGCTAAAGTAAACAAGATCATCATTCCACAGAGAGAAGAGAGGGGCGGGGTGAGCAGAGCTCATTTGCATTTAAAGGAACAACCCCTTAGAATGAGATGATTTTTGCAGAGCTCATTTTGACAAGGTAAAAAGAGTGTTGTTTTACAAAACCACTGAGAATTTTTAATCAAAATATATTAGAGACTTTTCATTAAGACCCTAAAGAATCATATCAACTTGTGGAAAATGGGCATCCGATGACGCCTTTAAATTTGCCAAGATGTCAGGCGCTCTGGCTCCTGGTAAAACTTTGGACTATGGTGGCTGGTGTCTCTATTTGAAGAGTTCAGATGCAAAACCAGCTAAAAGCCATCTCGGTCAAAAATGAGATAATGATACTGAGTGAATGCTCCTGACACATAGTATACATCCATCAAATATTTTACTTCAAACTTGCTAAATTCCAGCCTCAGCCCAAACAGAAGTACCAGTACTTACATAGAAACCTATACAAAGTAGCCAGAAAGAAATGCTCATTTTAAAGAAAAACGACAGATGGATTTAGAGTCTTTTGCATCTGAACTCTTCCCAGTGGGTGCGTCACTGAGTGGGAAGAACCTGTTTAATGTTTTGATCGAAATAGAAAAGCCGTGTTTTGTCCCGTGACTATGCCACCTCACCGTCAACCAGTCACCCTGCTGTGGGGGCTCTACAACCAGAACCAAACAAAGTATAGGACTCACTAAGCTAGTCGCACCCAAAGTCATATCTAAGGCCCAGACCATGATTGTAGAATAACTGTAGACTCACCACAGTTGTTAGAGTTTAGCTCCAGTCCCAGTCAAACACACCTGAACCAGCTGATCAAGGGCTAACTAGGTGAACTTGATACTTCCAGGCAGGTGTGCTCAGGCAAGTTGGAGCTAAACTCTGCAGGACACTGGCCCTCCAGGACCAAGTTTGGTTACTCCGGCTATAACAGGACAGGCAGAGAGTTCCTGTCATGGCCTCCTTGGTGGTGACAGGGCAGTAAGTTTGGAGACAATATAACAAGACAGGCAGAAGGTTCAGAGACAGCCTCCGTGGCCATGACAGGACAGGCTAAACGTTTAGAGACAGCGTCCTCTGAAGGTTCTGTAGTAGTCTCCACCATCTCAGGGGACTCTTTAGTGGTCACCGCTGCCTCAGAGGATTCTGTAGTGGTTGCCGACGCCTCAAGAATCTGTAATGGTCACTGCTACCTCGAGGGAAGTGTGTACAGTCCAAACACAAAAAATGGCTCGGCTCTGCTCCTAAAGCTAGCTCTGTGCTCTGTGCTCCCTCATCCATCTGGCTTTGCCCCGGTCAGTTGTCACTCTTGCCAAAGTCGTTGACCTGCATGAGATTATGTCAACTGCAGCAGAGAGGACAGAAAAAGAGGTATGAACTGAAATGACATGTTGATGTATTAATGCTGACCTTTCACTTGTTTCTCCTCACTGCAGTATCCAACTGTATTATGGGTCCATCATGTGATCTACACTACCATTGGGAATTAAGACAGAAGAGTACATTGTTGTACTACATGTTTCTCTCAGACAGACAGAGGAGTTATGTGTAGTGTTTGGACACAGGACATGAGTTTCAGGATCCTGACACCAATTTAAAACATGACAGAACCAGGTGATAGGATCCTGACAGAAGTAAAATGCCTCAAACTGCTTGACATGCCATGCCAACTATCCTGCAGTTCTGTGGGAACAGTGATTCTGCTCATAGTTTTCAGTACTGCAGCACAATACAGTAAATAGGCGCATCACTTCAGTAGTATCACTTTTTTTGTTAAGCTTGAGACTTAACTGGTGAACTTTAGTATATGAGTTTATAGATTAACAGACACACCTGCATCACACACTCTTCTTAAACATAAAACCATTAAACTCTGTTTGAGAGAACCCAGAACTTAGGCTGTTGTATGTTTGGCTGTATTGCTGTAGATGCAGTAAAATGGCTGAAGCCAGTGTTTCAGAGGAGCACTTCATTTGTCCACTGTGTTTGGATCTACTAAATAGTCCAGTGACTATTCCCTGTGGACACAGTTACTGTATGAGCTGCATTACAGACTGCTGGGATCGAGAGGATCAGAAGAGAGTCTACAGCTGCCCTCAGTGCAGACAGACCTTCAGTCCAAGACCTACTTTAGGTAAAAACACCATGCTGGCTGAAGTGGTGGAGACATTGAAGAAGACCAAACTAAAATCTGCTGTTCCTGCTGGACCTGGAGATGTGGAGTGTGACATCTGTACTGGAAGAAAACACAAAGCTGTCGAGTCCTGTCTGGTGTGTCTGGAGTCTTACTGTCAAACTCATTTTGAGCATCATAAGGAGTTTTGCTCAGGAAAGAAACACAAAGTGACTGATGCCACTGGACAACTGCAGCAGATGATCTGCCGTCAACATAATAAGCCTCTGGAGGTTTTCTGTCATACTGACCAGCAATACATTTGCATGTTGTGTGCAAAGGATGAACATAAAAACCATGCAGCTATCTCAACTGAAGCAGAGAGGACAGAGAAAGAGGTATGAATTAAAATTACACACTAAATTAATGCTGACATGTGAAGTGTTCCTCCTTACAAGTATTATACAACTTTATCACAAGGTGAATGGGTCATGTGAGATCCACTCCCACTGTTAATTGCCACATTGTCTCTGTATTCAATAATAAGTTGATCTTTGCTCAACTTTGTCACCTCACCAATGGTCACTGTTTTGTGTGTATCTTAGATCTATATGTAATTTAAATTCACAAGGATTTCAAAACTTTTGTAAAATTCTGTAAAAAAAAAGAATTAACAAGGAATTCTGTAGTATATATATATATATATATATATATATATATATTTTTTTTTTTTAAGAAGCAGATAGCTGTGTAAATAATGATTTCATGATATTGTTTTATATATGTCTCATGTTTGCTGTTTTTTTTTTTATTACTCTGACAGAAACACTTGAAGGAGACACAGAGAAAAATCGAACAGAGAATCCAGCAGAGACAGAAAAATCTTGAGCAGCTGAGAGAGGCTGTGGAGTCTCATAAGGTGAGTTTGGAGAAGAGAAGTTTGAGACTCAGTTTGACTCTCCTCTTTCAGTCCCACTGAAGCCGCTGTGTCTCTCAGGCTGTGTGAGGAAGCAGTAAGAGCTGATTGTGATGTGTGTGTAACAGCGCTCTGCACAGACAGCAGTGGAGGACAGTGAGAGGATCTTTACTGAGCTCATCCGCTCCATTGAGAGAAGCCGCTCTGAGGTGACACAGCGGATCAGAGATCAGGAAAAGGCTGCAGTGAGTCGAGCTGAAGAACAAATTGAGCGACTGGAGCAGGAGATTGATGATCTGAAGAAGAAAAACACTGAGCTGGAGCAGCTGTCACACACAGACGATCACATCCATTTCCTGCAGGTAGCTTAACAGTAGTGCAGGTTCTTGGGGATGGTGTGAGGTGAGGTCTTTGAGTAATTTGTACCGTTTTTCTGTAGAGTGTTCAGTCTCTCTCAGCTCTTCCTGAATCTAAAGACAACATCACTGGCAGTTTCCTCTTTTCGTTTAATGATGTGAGAGAATCTGTCAGTCAACTGAGACAGAAACTGGAGGATTTCTGCAAAGAGGAGATGAAAAAGATATTGGGTAAAGATTCATTCGCTCTCTGAAAACAGTTTTAGGTATAGTCTTTTAGGATTACCTATGTTTTACTTTGTTTATATCTGTTGATTCCCACAGTCTCCCATAGTAACATTGCTTCCAGGACACGAGAGGACTTCCTACAATGTAAGTCAGAAATAAAACAAACACAATAACACAATGTTTACTTTGAAATTTCTAATTCTAATTATTTTGTGAAAAATATTGGACTCACTAATGAGTAAACCAAATTATACCACACAATATACTTAAAACAATGTTCAAAATTCAAATGTATTCAATCTAATATCTAGACCATAATATAAAACTAAAAGAATATCAGCTTTAATAACTATTTAATATGTTACCTTTTGTTTAATACACATACACTGAATATGAGCAAGAAATTATTGAGCTACAATCAATGTCTAACAAAACAATTCAAATTCATTATATCATCAGATTCCCATCAGCTCACTCTGGATCCAAACACTGTACATAAACTCCTCCGTCTGTCTGAGAGGAACAGACTGGTGACTAACCCTGACAAACTCCAGACATATCCTGATCATCCAGACAGATTTGATAAATGTCTTCAGGTGTTGTGTAGAGACAGTGTGTGTGGACGCTGTTACTGGGAGGTTGAGTGGAGTGGGAAAATTGGTGTGGGTATATCAGTGTCATATAAGAGCATCAGCAGAAAGGGATCTGGTGATAAGTGTTTATTTGGATGCAATGATCAGTCCTGGAGTTTGTCCTGCTCTCCCTCCAGTTTCTCATTCTGGCACAATAACAAAGAGACTAAACTCTCTGTTCCCTCCAGCTGCAGTAAAATAGGAGTGTATGTGGATCACAGTGCAGGAACTCTGTCCTTCTACAGCGTCTCTGACACAATGAACCTCATCCACACAGTCCAGACCACATTCACTCAGCCGCTCTATCCTGGGTTTCTGGTTGGTTTTAAATCATCACTGAAGCTGTGATTTTCTGCTGATCCTCATTTCAAACATTTTGTACACTGGACACACTGGATTTTTACTGGACATATTTGTGTTATATAATATTTTTGTGTCCTACTGTTATAAATGTTAAGAAAATAACTTACTGTATGTTATTTTTAATGTAACAAAATTTGAAGGAAAATTAGATGTCCAGTATACTGACATTTGCAGTTTAAACTGTCCATATTACACACATTGCATGTTAGCATGATTACAATAGGACTAACAATAACAATGTGTATATTGTTGCGGAAAATAATTACATCTTAAATACATGTTATATATTAGTATTACTCAATATTTACTCATATATCAGTCTGGACAGTCAACATTGTTCCACATCCAATTACCTTTCTGTTTAGTTACTTTTTAAATCTAATATCACAGATTAAGATTTACATTTACTTTTTGTTGTTGTTGTTGTTGTTTTTTTTAGATTTACCTGTATACATTTTTATTAAATCAGTTTCTGTAACTGAAATAGCATTTCAGATTAGATTAAAAATAATTTTAAAAATGTAACTGTAGTGTAATGGTTGAATAAGAATAAATGTGGAAATAATGTATAAAAACAACAGTGACAGGAGTCTGAGTTGACATTAATACTGAACATCAGTATTAGAACTACATTTAAACAGTTTTGATGTGATCTAATTCATTTTATGTTTAAAGGAAAAGTCCACTTCCAGAACAAAAATGTACAGATAATGTACTTGTCACAGTTGAGAAATGCAAAGACATGGTTAGTTTTGATCACAATGTTTATTTGACGTAAACTCAAAGACTTCCAACATAAACAAAAGAAGGGTGAAGAATATCCATAAGGTGGAAGCATATAGCAGTATAAGGTTCAAAGTCTTATCTCTCCAATAATCCTTTTAAATTTTTTTCTAGAAATCCTTGCATCAATTCGTCCAGGAAGGTAAATAGAGACAGGCAGGTAATCCCAACTTTGAGACCTCGAGACCGGCCGCTGACTGAGTGGAGTGCATGTGCTTATATGTGTTGCAGGTACAGTGGGTACGGAAAGTATTCAGACCCCCTTAAATTTTTCACTCTTTGTTATATTGCAGCCATTTGCTAAAATCATTTAAGTTCATTTTTTTTTCCTCATTAATGTACACACAGCACCCCATATTGACAGAAAAACACAGAATTGTTGACATTTTTGCAGATTTATTAAAAAAGAAAAACTGAAATATCACATGGTCCTAAGTATTCAGACCCTTTGCTGTGACACTCATATATTTAACTCAGGTGCTGTCCATTTCTTCTGATCATCCTTGAGATGGTTCTACACCTTCATTTGAGTCCAGCTGTGTTTGATTATACTGATTGGACTTGATTAGGAAAGCCACACACCTGTCTATGTAAGACCTTACAGCTCACAGTGCATGTCAGAGCAAATGAGAATCATGAGGTCAAAGGAACTGCCTGAGAGACAGAATTGTGGCAAGGCACAGATCTGGCCAAGGTTACAAAAAAATTTCTGCTGCACTTAAGGTTCCTAAGAGCACAGTGGAAGAACCCAAAGATCACTGTGGCTGAGCTCCAGAGATGCAGTCGGGAGATGGGAGAAAGTTGTAGAAAGTCAACCATCACTGCAGCCCTCCACCAGTCGGGGTTTTATGGCAGAGTGGCCCGACGGAAGCCTCTCCTCAGTGCAAGACACATGAAAGCCCGCATGGAGTTTGCTAAAAAACAGCTGAAGGACTCCAAGATGGTGAGAAGTAAGATTCTCTGGTCTGATGAGACCAAGATAGAACTTTTTGGCCTTAATTCTAAGCGGTATGTGTGGAGAAAACCAGGCACTGCTCATCACCTGTCCAATACAGTCCCAACAGTAAAGCATGGTGGTGGCAGCATCATGCTGTGGGGGTGTTTTTAGCTGCAGGGACAGGACGACTGGTTGCAATCGAGGGAAAGATGAATGCGGCCAAGTACAGGGATATCCTGGACGAAAACCTTCTCCAGAGTGCTCAGGACCTCAGACTGGGCCGAAGGTTTACCTTCCAACAAGACAATGACCCTAAGCACACAGCTAAAATAATGAAGGAGTGGCTTCACAACAACTCCGTGACTGTTCTTGAATGGCCCAGCCAGAGCCCTGACTTAAACCCAATTGAGCATCTCTGGAGAGACCTAAAAATGGCTGTCCACCAACGTTTACCATCCAACCTGACAGAACTGGAGAGGATCTGCAAGGAGGAATGGCAGAGGATCCCCAAATCCAGGTGTGAAAAACTTGTTGCATCTTTCCCAAAAAGACTCATGGCTGTATTAGATCAAAAGGGTGCTTCTACTAAATACTGAGCAAAGGGTCTGAATACTTAGGACCATGTGATATTTCAGTTTTTCTTTTTTAATAGATCTGCAAAAATGTCAACAATTCTGTGTTTTTCTGTCAATATGGGGTGCTGTGCACATTAATGAGGAAAAAAAATGAACTTAAATGATTTTAGCAAATGGCTGCAATATAACAAAGAGTGAAAAATTTAAGGCGGTCTGAATACTTGGTGACTGGGAACGAGTGACTGTGGCTGGTGAGACAGGTGACTGTGTGACATTACCCCCTCCCCAGACCGACGACGACCCCGTGCCCTGTGCATCTCGTACTCTGTGGATGGAGGGAGAACAGGATTAACATAAGGCTTTAAGAGGGAGACGTGGAAGGTTGGTGAGATACGGTGGACCTCCCGGCGGAGCGGGCTCGGTTCAAGTGGCGGCCTCTATTTGACTGTCGAGTGCCCAGGTAATCAGAGATACAAACACTGAAGCTGGTAAGATGGGTTCTTGTTTGTCCGGTTGTGGATCAGGTTGATGTAGGCGAGATAGAGCATCGGCTTTGGTGTTCTTGTTTCCTGGTCGGTAGGTGATGGTGAAACGAAACCGGGTAAAGAAGAGTGCCCAGTGGGCCTGACGGGGATTTAGTCTTTTGGAATCTCGAAGATATTGCAGATTCTTATGATCGGTGATTACTTGGAATGGGAACTGGGCACCCTCCAGCCAATGCCGCCACTCTTTGAGGGCAAGCTTGATGGCCAAAAGTTCTCTGTTCCCCACATCATAGTTCTGCTCCGCCGGGGACAGTTTCTTCGAAAAGAACGCACATGGATGGAGTACAGGGGGTTCACATCTCCATTGGGACAGAACGGCGCCCACTCCCAGGGTATCTGCATCCACCTCCACCATGAAGCGGAGATTGGGGTCTGGATGTGTGAGAGCTGGGGCCGCACAAAAGGCTTGTTTGAGATCTGTTCTTTTGTCGGATCATTGAGGTGAGAGGCGCTGAAAGTTGGCTGTAATGGTATATGAATCGCCTGTAAAAGTTTGTGAACCCCAGGAACCGCTGCATCTCCTTGATGGTAGTTGGGAGTGACCAGTTCCGTACCGCATCCACCTTCCTCTGGTCTATCTGAACTCCAGCAGGGGTGACGATGTATCCAAGGAAATGGATGGTGGTTTTGTGGAACTCACACTTCTCGGCTTTCAGGTAGAGATGGGTGAAATGGCGGCAATGATCCTGGAGTGATGGTGAGTAGATGAGAATATCGTCAGTGTAGATGATTACAAATTGATGGAGCATGTCCTGGAATATTTCATTCATGAAGTTTTGAAAAATGGACCGACTATTGGACAGGCCGTAGGGCATCACCCGGTACTCATAGTGGCTGGTAGGTGTAACAAAGGCGGTCTTCCACTCGTCACCCCTGCAGATTCGAATTAGGTTGTAGGCACTCCGGAGATCCAGCTTGCTGAAGATGTGGGCACCTCGTAGCTCCTCCAGAGCAGCTGGGACCAGAGGAAGTGGGTAGGCGAACTTGACCATCTGTTCGTTGAGGGTTCTGTAATCGATGCAGGGTCTCAGACCCCCATCCTTCTTGGCCACAAAGAAGAAGCTTGACGATGCGGGTGAGGTGGATGGACGGATGAACCCCTGTTTTAATGCCTCCTGGATGTACTCCTCCATGGCGGCTCTCTCCGGGATCGATAATGGATAGATTCTTCCTTTTGGCAGTTTAGCTCCAGGCAGCAGGTCCATGGCACAGTCCCATGGTCGGTGAGGGGGAAGATGGGTGGCAGCGACCTTACTGAAGACGTTCTGGAACGCCTGGTATTCGGGAGGAATGGAGAGAGGTTGTGAGGAGTTCAGGCTTTCGACGTAGGTGGAACAAATGGGTAGGTGAGTAGTAGTGGTGACTGGTTTGGGTAAATCCTTCAGACATTCTCGGAAACATCGGGAACTCCATTGACGGATCTCTCCAGACCTCCAGTCGATGAGTGGATCGTGCTTGGTGAGCCAAGGGCGTCCCAGGACAACATCCACATTTGCCTTCTCCAGCACCAAGAGAGAAATCCTCTCCGAATGGAGACATCCGAGGTCCAGCATGAGCTCTGGCGTGCGGTGGCGCACCAGCCCCTTACCCAGCGGTTTTCCTTGAATATTGGTAATATGGTAGGTTGTTTTATTTTCTGAGCTGGGTACATGGAGCTTGTGGAGAGTGTGAGATGAGGTTTCCTGAGGCGCTGGAGTCCACCAGGACTTTGACTGGGAAGGACGTAGAATTATGGGTGAGTAGAGCACGAGAACACGAGAAACAGAAGGAGTGATATTGACAGTACTCACCACTGGGTGTGGTGGATGAATGGGGCAGGTGCGCAGATGGTGATCTCGGGCACCGCAGTATAGGCAGAGGCCGTTGAAGAGTCGACGTGCTCGCTCGGCACGGGGCAGACGATAACTCTCCGTGATCATAGGCTCAGGTGCTGGAGGAGCGGGCTCAGGAGAGGCGGCGGCAGAGGGTGAATGTTCCATATGGCAAGTGGTTATGTGTTGAGAGATATGGGAAGCTTTCTGTAGGAAATTCTCCAAACCGACCAAATCTTCATAAATGGCCATGTGCTGACGAAGCAGCAGATTTAGTCCTCGCCGGAAAGCAGTGAGGAGGGCTGTTTCGTTCCACCTGCTACTGGCCGCAAGGGTGCGGAAGCGGAGAGTGTAGGCATGGATTGTTAAATTAGCTTGCCGTAATCTGAGGAGTTCATCATGCACGGAGATTACGGTGGTGGCTTGGCTGAAAACTTCTTTAAAATGTTTTGTGAAGCTGGATAACGAGTAGATCAAGGGGCTTTCCGAATTCCACAAAGCATCTGCCCACTGCAGAGCTCTTCCAGCAAGGAGAGAGATGATAAATGTGACCCTCGCTCGGTCATTGGCGAACTGGTGAGGATGAAGTTCAAAGTAGAGGGAACATTCGAGTAAAAGCCCACTGCATGTAGCCGCTTCTCCCGAATAGGTTGCTGGACGAGCCATGGGACTGGCCGGTGGTGGAGAGACGGTAACAGTGGGATCCATTGTGCACGTAGTTCATTGTTTTTGCTGGGCTGGTCTACTGTCACAGCTGAGAAAGGCAAAGACGTGGTTAGTTTTGATCACAATGTTTATTTGACGTAAACTCAAAGACTTCCAACATAAACAAAAGAAGGGTGAAGAATATCCATAAGGTGGAAGCATAAAGCAGTATAAGGTTCAAAGTCTTATCTCTCCAATAATCCTTTCAAGTTTGTTTCCAGAAATCCTTGCATCGATCCATCCAGGAAGGTAAGTAGAGACAGGCAGGTAATCCCAATGTTGAGACCTCGAGACCAGCTGCTGACTGAGTGGAGTGCATGTGCTTATATATGTTGCAGGTAAGTGATATCAGGTGTCCAATTAGAAGGTTGGTGACTGGGAACGAGTGACTGTGACTGGTGAGACAGGTGACTGTGTGACAGTACTCACCCCCTTGTCATCCAAGATGTTCATGTCTTTCTTTCTTCAGTCGTAAAGAAATTCTGTTTTTTTGATGGAAACACCTCAGGATTTTTCTCCATATAATGGACTGATATGGTGCCCAGATTTTGAACTTCCAAAATGCAGTTTAAATGCTACTTCAAACGATCCCAAATGCAGTTGTAAACAATTCCAGACGAGGAAGAAGGGTCTTATCTAGTGAAAAGATCAGTTATTTTCATTAAAAAAATACATTTTAAATACTTTTTAATCTCAAACGCAGGCAGAGCAAGACAAGATGAGCGTTTGACATTAAAAAGTATATAAATTGTATTATTTTTATAAAAGTAATCATTTCACTAGATAAGACTGTTCTTCCTTGGCTGGGATCATTTACAACTGCATTTGGGATCATTCGACCGTTCATCTCGAGCAAAGTGTGTATGGCCCAAACATACAAAATGGCGACTGCCATCACCAGCAAGGCAGCTGATGGTGGAAGAACCTCTGAGGCTGCTGGGCTTGAGAGTGATGAGGCCACCGGGTTTGAGAGCACTGAGGCCGAGGAGCTAGGTATGCCAGGTAACGGAGGGCCCCCCCCCCACCCCCCCAAAACTGTAACTGTATTTTGGTAACTTTTTCCCTACATGCACAAGAAGTCGTTCAGACATTTGCCTTAGTTTGTTTTTTACACATACAGACTAGTTTACAGTTAGTTTGTTTTGCAGTTCTTTAAACTGTTGTTTTCGCTTGCAAATCATGGTTCATGGTTCTTGCACATGCAAACTTAATTTACATTTACAGTCTTATGTACACTTCCACAACTCTTACCCTGTGCATGCAAATCTTTATGGCACCTTCATAGATTTTAATACAAAGAAAACCAATGAGAGGTGCAGTTTTTCCTGCCTGAGCTCACCTGTAATGTGATCATGCCCATGCACAGTGTGCACTATTCGTACGATAATTATCCACGTGAAATGTGCGAACGTGTAAACGCCCACATCACCATCGTAAACAAAGCATAAAGATTCATAAAGTTTATCTAGGCTTTTCATTTCTGGAAGAAGATGCGCTGAGAGGAATAAGCCAGGATTTACTTCAGAAGAAGAACGCAATGTGAAATGATGTTCTACATGACTACTGATGATGGGGCCTTTTTTTTTTCTTTCTTTTTTTTTTCTTTTCTTGAATCCATGGAAAGAAGCAGCAAACACTTTGTAAATATTAGTTATGGCTCACTTGTTTCACCATTTGAACAGGTTCTGTTGTCAGCAATGTTCAAGTCTCAGTGTTTAGATTAGTGTGCTCAATAATGTGCTAATAATAATAATGTGCCTTTCTTACCTGACAGTCAGAGTCACAGTGATGGGACATTAGGGTTGAGCCCTTTTAGGCGTGAATTATCAAATATTCATGGCCATTGTCACTTAGACATTAATATGTTTTTTAAAATACTGAAAAAAAAAAAAATACAAATGTCAGAGCATGTCAAAACAAAAAAAAAGACCCCAAAACACCCTCAGACCCAAAACCCCCAAAGTTGTAAACAGGTTAGGTTAAATACAGTAGTGTTTTGGAAAATTAAATACAGCGGGGAAAATAATTATTTGATCCCCTGCTTTGGGCTCACCGCAGGCTCTCTGTGAGTAGGCCACACTAGCGGACTGTCCACATTAATCCCATGATGGCCCAGTGTGAGCCAGCCCATTCAGAACTTTTGTATCCTTTTGGCCCATGGAGGTTTTGTGTAGGCAGCCCCGTAATGCAACTAGGAGAATACAAACAACATTGACTGGCCATTCTTTAGCCACTCAATTGAACTGGAATGGCTCAAACCAAAAGAGACTTCAGAATGTGTTGTTTTATATAGGCCAGACATCCTCAAATCTGGCTCACAAGGTCCAACTTTAGCTCTAACCTTAATCAAACAAACCTGACCATGTCATTAGAAAATCACAGTTGGGTGACCTTGAAGTTGGAGCTAAACTCTGCAGGAGACCTGTTAATAAGAATTTTGTGGGCAGTTTTCTTCCTTACCCCTAGGGGCACTAGGGTCTTTTAGGTTTTCTCAAGTAAAGCCATGTGGGCAGAGAGAGTTAGCAACAGCAAGCAGCAGTAGCCAGCATGGTTCACCTGGTGAATACATTGTGCTGTGTCCTCGTTGGGAAATGTGTCATTCCAAGCCCAGTCTAAAGAAGTTGATTTTCTTTTTTTTTGTTTGTACATTGCTGATGTTTTTGCAGAGATGTTACATCTATGTATAGCCTATGTTTGGACTGATGCTAAAAGTTTAGGGCAGTGTATTTGTATACATTTAGAAGGACCCTTTATTGGTGAGGTTACCACATCATGGTCCAGTTTGAATATGGATTTTAAGTTCTTTTCAATGTGGGACCAAAGTCTAGACCAGGGGTGGTGAACGTTGGTCCTGGAGAGCTGCAGCCCTGCATAGTTTTGCTTTAACCCTAATCAAACACACCTGAACAAGCTAATCAAGTTCTGAAGGGTTACTAGAAAGCAACAGGCAGGTGAGTTTTAATTAGGGTTGGAGCTGAACTCTGCAGGGCTGCGGCTCTCCAGGACCGGAGTTTGCCACCCCTGGTCTAGACTATTTTTGACTGTTCCTGGTTAGGAAGAGTCTGGTATTTGAGAGCTGTGCTGTGGCATGCCTATGGAGGGGCAGAGGCAAAAATGATGTTACGAGGGCACAGTCAAATAGAAATTGCGGACCTGGGGCACGTAGACCGGACCGCGAGTCCACTTTAGCGTTGGACCTCAAAGTCCGCTGGCCTTAGGCTAGCCCTAAATGGGGGCCAGTGCAGGCTTGTTTACAGGGAGGTTTATTTTAAAAGTAAGAGACAGAATAACAACAAAACATCCGGAAAATGCAATTCAAAATGTTATAAACTGATTTGCATTTTAATTAGTGAAATAAATATCTGACCACTTCACAAAACATGACTTAGTACTTGGTGGCAAATCCCTTGTTGGCAATCACAGAGGTCAGACGTTTCTTGTAGTTGGCCACCAGGTTTGCACACATCTCAGGAGGGATTTTGTCCCACTCCTCTTTGCAGATCCTCTCCAAGTCATAAGGTTTTGAGGCTGATGTTTGGCAACTTGAACCTTCAGCTCCCTCCACAGATTTTCTATTGGATTAAGGTCTGGAGACTATCTAGGCCACTCCTGGACCTTAATGTGCTTCTTCTTGAGCCACTCCTTTGTTGTCTTGGCCGTGTGTTTTGGGTCATTGTCATGCTGGAATACCCATCTACGACTCATTTTCAATGAGGGAAGGAGGTTCTCACCCAAGAATTGAAAATACATGACCCCGTCCGCCGTCCCTTTGATGCAGTGCAGTTGTACTGTCCCCTTAGCAGAAAAACACCCCAAAGCATAATGTTTTCACCTCCATGTTTGACGGTGGGGATGGTATTCTTGAAGTCATAGGCAGCATTCCTCTTCCTCCAAACACGGCGAGTTAAGTTGATGCCAAAGAGGCTGATTTTGGTCTCATCTGACCACAGCACTTTCACCCAGTTCTCCTCTGAATCATTCAGAAGTTCACTGGCAAACTTCAGATGGGCCTGTACATGCGCTTTCTTGAGCAGGGGGACCTTGCGGGCACAGTCCTTCACGGCGTACCAATGTTACCAATTGTTTTCTTGGTGACTATGGTCCCAGCTGCCTTGAGATCATTGACAACATCCTCCCGCGTAGTTCTGGCCTGATTCTTCACTGTTCTCATGATCATTAAAACTACATGAGGTGAGATCTTGCATGGAGCCCAATATCAAGGGAGATCAACAGTTAATTTGTGTTTCTTCCATTTGCAAATAATCGCACCAACTGTTGTCACCTTCTCACCAAGCTGCTTACCGATGGTCTTGTAGCCCATTCCAGCATTGTGTAGGTCTACAGTCTTTTCCCTGACATCCTTGAACAACCCTTTGGTCTTGGCCATGGTGGAGCGTTTGGAATCTGATTGATTAATTGCTTCTGAGGACAGATGTCTTTTATACAGGTAACAAAATAAACCTACCTTTAAAATTATAGACTGATCATTTCTTTGTCAGTGGGCAAATGTACAAAATCAGCAGTTGTTTTAACAAAAAACATTTGAGTTAAATGAGCCATTTCTGATGGCACTGTATCATTTTATATCTCATAGAGATAAGCCGTCTGAGCTACTTTCAGATCAAGGCACTAATTTCAATGGCAGGGTAAGAGAATTCCAGGAAGTCTTCAAAGCCTTGAGTCCTTCCCCCCTAGCATTCGACACCTGGGATGAGATAAGGATGTATGGATGAAACTGCATGCTACTTTGCAAAGTCAAAGCATGTCTAAGGATATTAAAAATATTAAAAAATATTAAACTCAAAACCTCTGGGTTATGTGTCAACTGATGTTGCAGACCCCAATCCTGTCACACCTAATTTTCTCCTCATGGGGTGGATCAATCCATCCCTGGAGGCAGTTTATCAAGTGCTACCTTCCTAGTTTACAGACCCATTCTAGTGGCAGAGAGACACTAATTAGTCTTGCATGATCGTGATGATCTTAAACCCTCAATTACCCAGAGCTGTCACCAATGTCTTCTCTGGAGCCGATGGACTGATTAGGACAGCAGAGGTCCCACAAAACACTAAGTTTTAAAAGGAACATGCGAACTGGCAAAAACTTGCATTCGGTGGCCGAATTCTGTGAGAAAGTAGAACAGCACTTTTTAAGGATATGAGGCATAGACAGAGATTATTGGCACAATTGGCAGATGCCATATCAAGATCCAAAGACCCCACTTCAGGGGAATAGACTATATTAACAGGAAAGGATTTTACTCAATTATTCTACAAGGAATAGTGGATGAACATGGAAGATTTGATGATGTATTTGTGGGACCACTCGGCAGAATTCATGACTCCAAAATGTTGAGGGCTTCTCCTCTTTTTTAATAAATGGGAAGACAGAATGGAAGGACACAAACTATTAGGAGACACAGCATACGTAGAGAACGTTTATTGTCACACCAAAGCATGACAATGGAACACTGAATCTTGAAGAACAATGCTACAACACAAGACTCAGCCAAGGCAGAGTGGTGGAGAAGGATAAAAGAAATCCAGAACACTAGGCAAGATCTTGTTGTGCAGGAGATTTTAACTGCTTGTGTTTTGCACAACTTGTCTTTGGGTCCCATTATCTTTGAGTCTTTGATGACCATGCTCTTGGATGCCCCAGAGACGGATATGAAAATTAATAAAATGAGTACAGTTACAGTAAGTGTAACCAAGGTTACCAGAGAGTAACAGAAAAAAGAATGTTATATATATATATGATTTATATGAGAACCTAATAATGAAAAAAAGTATTGAAACTTATTCAAAAGAAGTCAAATTATAAAAGAATATATTAATTTTATACGAACCCATATTATTAATTGATTATTGATGTGACCAATAGTGAGCCGTCTTCAACTTGAGAAGGACCAATAAGAACGCAGAATGCGGCGCAGTAAAAAAAATAATTTCCGGGATTTGCACGAGCTTCACATGTAGAGTTAGAAGCAGCTCGCTTACACTTGCATCGATTCCTGATGAGCATGGTGTTTGTTCTGCTCCATGACACATAAAAGAGAAAGAAGAAAACCTTCTAGAAGAATTTTGTCGAAGAATTTATGTGAGTGAAATGACGAACCTTATGTTGTATTATGAATGCATGCAATTAATATTACCGATTAGGGTGGAACGAACATTCACCTTAGAAATATCAAAAGATACGGTGATATACATTTACCTTGTTAGCATCAGAGAGTTGCTGAAGTGTTTACAGAGTGTATTTTTGATTGAAAAGGAGAAGGAAAAGGATTTAAAGGGGACAAGGTACATCCATGCCTTTCAGGAACGTTCTGTGTGTTTAGCGATCTCCTTGGTCAGGTTTTTGTTGTGGTTCTGTCCCTTCAATGTTGAGTTGATCTCCTTGCAATGAGGTGTTCTGGAGTCTGCATTCTGGATTTGTCCCGGCCTTCCATTCGTTCTGAGGAGGGTTTGGACTGGCGAGCCCCTTGAGTCTGTTCTTGGATTTTCCTGTGCAAAAAGGCCAGTTGTGAATTCTGCGAATGGTAGGAAATCGAATGACTTTTCTCTTCTTCTGTTCTTCTCGGATGGAGACTTTCTTTTCCCCTTGTGACGCATAAAAGGACTTTCAAATCTTTCTATGGACTATTTGAAAAACCTGTTTTTTTAAGAGACTGGGAAAATTTAGGGTTGAAATACGAGAGATGATATTCTGTTGAAAATTGTTGATTAATTTTTGATTTACAACTGAAGTTGTATGTCTATGTTTTTTTTTGTTGTTTGTTTATTCTGGAAACTGATTGATTTAAGGGAACCAATAGTTACAACAGAAAAGTGAGTGACTGAAATTTGTGAAAATATTGTTTTTTTTCCATTTCCGTTGTTGTCTATATATTGAAACAACTTACCAGTTGTGTTTCTGAAAAAAATAATACAAATTGCAAGTCAAAGACAAATCCTCAGAGTCTGGTCTGTTCACTGTTGTTGTGGCATCTTTCTCAGCAGCGAGTCTATTTTTCTGAGACACTGGTCCATAGAATTGTATTACAAATCTTTATAAGTTAATTGCATAGAGTAAGTGCTACATAAGCGTGACAGCATTATTATTTTTTTTTTTATTTGTTAATTGGTGATCGTAAACGCAGACAAGTAATGCATTTGAAATTAAAATATTACTTGCGTGTCATACTGAGTTGGTGGAAAAGGGAACCTGTGTTTATATTTCAAAACTAGCCTGGGAGTACCATTTTTGATGCCTCAGAGATGAAGAAAGAATAAAACAGAATTACTACACCTACAAAGGGGACAACTGTGGGTTAGAAAGTCAGAACTTGTAACCCAAAGGTCACAGGTTTGAGTCTCGGTACCAGCAGGGATTGTAGGAACGATTAGCGGTCCCTTCCATCCTCAATACCACAGCTGAGGTGAGAGCAAGGAACCCCCCATCTGCAAAAATGGATGCCCACTGCTCTGTCAACTGTTTGTGTGCGTGTGTGTGTGTGTGTGTGTGTGTGTGTGTACACTTGTTCTTGCTACATTTTGGAGACCAGTTATCCTCACAAGGATAGTAAAACCTGAAATTTTTGACATGGTAAAAAAAATTATTAAAAATGGTAAATGATGTTTATCTGAAAATGTAACAATGCAAACATGTTTTCTGTAAGGGGTAGGTTTAGGGTTGGGTTAGGGGATAGACAATATTGTTTGTTCAGTATAAAAACTATGGGCCATCATACTTGGCCACACGTCCTGTTCCCCTCGTGTCTAGGGGTTTAAGAGGGGAAGTAGCAAAGAAAAAAGCAAATAATATTAAAAAAACAAACGGCAAAAACACACTTCAGTCCCCTGTCCCAGAGTGAAGATGACACCAATTTAGAAAAAAGAGACAATAAGTTTAACAAAAAGAGGGAGCAATGGCTCAGGAGACCAAGACCTAAAATAACAAACAAAATTAATTTTAGGGAGCAACTTACCTCAAATTAAAAAAGAGAAAATAAACAACATAACACTTCCCTGTACTCCCTAACTGAACCAAAAAGCAGGAATGAAGGAGAAGTGCAAAGAAAAAGGCACTCTCTCCCTACGGCTTCCCACAACAATATACAAATAACAAAATTCCAAAAGAATAGAAGTTCTTGCACCTGTTTTTAGCTTAATAAATAAATGGAACAAAAAACAGGTACTACCTTAAGACAGTTCACAACTGAAATACTATTAGCCACTGCTAATTCACAACATAAACTCAGGTTGACAACTATGATCCTGAAAAACCACTAAGTTCAGTCTGGAGCAGAGGAGAAGTGTGTCTCCCTCGTACAAACTGCACACTGCTGAAGTTACTGCAGGAGGGATAATAGAAATAATGAATAATAATGAAATGCAAATAATGAATGGAAGATGTTGAATATTATATACAATAATTTATTGTTTTATACGGTGAATCTACAGCTTTTGAATAGTCAACGTTATATAGCCAACCTCAGAAAAGACAACAGTGTAAGGTGTGTTAACGAGTTGGAGTCTACTTCAACCTTTAGAACGCTTTATTGTTCTATTCATATATATCAAATACATGTGGAATTGAATACATGTAGAGTTGAAAGTCCTATTGTAAATGCATTTTGCACCTTTATAGACCCTTTTTAGGCTAATAAACATTGTAACGTTTTTATTTTATTATTTTTTCTGTGGGCGGAGCTTAGGTGGATGCATCGATTCCCCTGACCGCTTCACAATAACTGGATAAAATCTGATTGTACCTGCACATGTAAGGTAACTCACTGTCCAGGACCGTGATTGTTATTTGAATAAGTTATCTTTAACGGACGAAACCAGATTGCGACCCACACGGATGGATGATCTGACAGGATTACCTTCGGTTGCTTCACATCTATGGAGAAACCTAAAGTGCATGTTAAACATTGATGGATGTTTTATTTGAAGATATATGTATGGTTATTACAATGTTATTGTTTTTATTGTAGCAACATGTTTATTATGATTAGTCTACAATATAACGCTATGCAAGAAATGCATACAGACCTGGAGGATAAGACTCGTTTGGAATGATCGACTTTGGGTTAAATATTTCTTTATCTGAATGACTTGTAACACTTGATGGCTGTATCGGAAAGCAAAGTAACTTTATGAAAGCAGTACGAACATTATTTAATTGCCCGTGACGGTGCATGTAATGGTTTCCACTTAAAAAGAAATAAACAGAAATGAGAGGCTTTTTTTGTTTGTTTTGTTTCGTTTTGTTTGTTTGTTTGTTTGTTTTACGATTTGTTTGATAAAGGAAAAAAAAAATAAGCGCATTGTTGTTAGTGGGTTAAAAAAAAAAAAAACAGCTTTAATATTTTTTGGTTGACTCAGGTTTATTTAGGTTTTGGTCATATATATTACAAGCTGCAAATATCTGCTTTTTTGTGTACGCCCACCGTCCGTACTTTTTTCCATTTAGTTTTTTTCCTTTTTAACCATAATAAAAAAATGGTTGTATTTTTACATGAAAACCAAAATTTAAATTAAAACCGTATTCACAAAATGCTACCCGAAAAAGTTAAATATTGACTTCTTTTCAGATTTGTATTACTTTTTTGCACTTTTAATAAACATTTGAAAATTGCACAAATTAATATAGAAAAAGAATGTCGATATTTTTTTTACAAGTTTGCTTTGGCCAGATTAGAGGTAACGATTATCCCCGCACGTTGAGAACTAGGAAGATCCTCTATAAAGTGAAAATAGAAAACTATAGGCTATATTATATAATAGATACTGACATTTAAAGGTCTTAAACAAATATATTACATAAATTTATAGGGTTGAATTAATTTTCCTTTTGACCATATATGACACTAAATGTCACCTTAAACACATTTGTAAACGGCTATTGGACTTTTTATTTATAAAAGCTGTCTTTGAATGTATTTTATTAGTATATTGTATTGTATTGTATATTGTATTACTGTATTGTGTTCGTTAATAAAGGACTTTTGGACCAAGCGATTCGTTAGATTCGTTTTGTACGGTAAAAATATGGCTTTTAGCCTATTCCTAAGTAGGTTAGTGTGAGACCCTTGGGGCAAAGATGTCCTAAGTATAAATATTTGAAAGAATAAAAATAATAAATTAACATCCTTATGGGTTTCAAAAATTAATATTATTTATTTAGTTAGTTATTTTTGTATAACATAAGAAACATGTACTTTAACTTAATTTGTTAAATGTGAATAATATTCATTAAGGGAATAATACAGAACAAGCCTTTCCAGTGATCGCGTTGAGTGCCAAGCCGATTCCAAAGCGTTGCTACGGTGTTTGATGACGCCATAAAGAAATAGAACGTTGGTGCGCTACTTTAATTAACAACGTGAGGAACACATTGAGGTGTGAGTTTTCCAGAGTTACAGAGTTACTTTCCCGAGTGAAAAACTGTTATCATGGCACTGAAAAGAAAACGCAGTTCTAGCGCTCAGGTGTACGAGTTTCATCAGAGTACATCCCCAACATCCAGCACCAATGCAGCTGAACAGCATTTGCCCAGTAGTGCTGCTGAACGATGTGAGATGCCTGGGAGTTTTAAGAAGCTGCTCCCTCGTAAATACACTGAATGGAGCAGCAGCTCAGACCAGGCATGGATATACGAGAGACACGCTGAGGGTAAATCCAATGACCGTTTCACAATGTGTTTCATAGTGTCTGCATAATTTTAAACTATGAGCATCCATTAATGGCATAAACTTATTAGAGGATTAATTAATATGTTACAATACACTAACACGCTTTACATCAAAATACAAAAGTTTAGCCACAATCAGATATTTATTCCAGGACATGTCATATATCTTTAAACACAGATGAAACCAAGTGGTCATCATCTTTTACTGGCCAAAAGAGAAAGCGTAGTCCTCTCAGTGCTCAGGTGTACGATTCCTACCAGAGTACATCTCCAACATCCAGCACCAATGTGACTGAGAAACATCTCTCCATTAGTGCTGGTGACAAATTTGAGATGCCAGTGAGAAAAAGGAGGAGGACAACTGGTTTTGAGAAACTGCTCTCTTTTAAACTCATTAAGTGGAGCAGCACCTCAGACCAGACATCGACATATGAGAAAAATGCTGGAGGTAAAACAAATGACCATTTGACAATGCACTCTAAACCCGGATAAGTTGAATTTACTTAAAAAATTGGAGGAAACTGGTTGCCCTAAAAAATTTAAGTAATGTAAAGTTTATTTAACTTAAAATGTTTTGTAATATGAATTACAAAGGTCATTTCATTTAACTTAAAATGTTTTGTAACATCATTTCATTTGCAATTATTATAACTATTATATTTAAGTCAAATATACTAATTTCCAAGTTAAATCTATATCAATTGTTTTATTTTTCCAATTTGTTAACCTAGAAAATTAAGAAAAAAGCAAACAAATAAAGGAACATTAATGCAATTTTCCCTTTTATTTTAAATCAATTCAATTACAAATATTAAATTGAAAACACAACACAACCATTTTTTCATATCCTGAAAACATTTCCCCATAAAACATGGGAGAAAAAAAGAAGTTCAAAAAGATACTAGTTCAACAAATTAACTTATCGTTAAGCACACAAACAAGTCTTTCTCAGAATCGCAACAAACAGCATCAAAACGATATGTTTTTTCCCACTCTGAGTTCACACTATTGGCAATACTGAATTTTAGGTGTCAGCTCACCTTTTCCCAAAAAAAATATAAAATGCTTTTCATACACTTAGGATAGTCCAGGTGCAGGCAGGGAAATCAGTCTGAAAACAATGGACATAGAAGGCCTGAGATTGGTCAGTTCATCCATTACCAAGCTTTCTTCCAAGATGATTCCCACTCTAGATGAGGTGAGCTGTGGACTTTCTTGATCAACGCTGAGGATTCTTACTGAAGTCTGTCTTGTCAGCTGCTTCCTAACAGAGGAAGAAACAGAACGACAAATACATTATCAAGTCAGTTAGACAATGCTGTTGTTAAATACTCAAAGTCATATGCTGCGTTCACACCATGTCATAATTACTTTAATTCTGAGAGGACAACATTGTGATGTTCAGCTTGTGAGCTGTTCATGTCAATGGACTGGGAATTGTGCTTTTCTATGGCAACACTATCAATGCCTAAATTAATCTGGAGCAGTCAGATACAGTGGTTAGGTGGTACAGCTCTCAGAAAATAAAGTCTAAAATGGTAATTAGACTTTAGGGTTTACGTTTAATTGTACATCTACAGAATATTTAAAGTAAAATCCACATACAAACACTACTGGCATATGGTCAGGAAGATCAGTGTTATTCAGGAAAGCTTGTAAATAACAGGAATGAGTGCAGGACAGACTCACACCATCATCATTATGAATAATCTTCTGACACACACTGTGCTAGTCAAAGTGATCATCCTCAGAACAGGTCTCAGTTAACCCACGACATACAGCTGATCTTGAACTTTGGTGTGAAGGTGGCATAAATGTGAACAAGGAAATTGTTTTGTTCTTGAATAATTTCCATGTTTGAACAAAGAGACAGGGTTTCACAGACAGGGCTTAGCTTAAGCCAGGACTAGGCCTTAGTTAAATTAAGATACTTAAATAGCTTTTATAAAAACGCCTTAAAAACTTTACTGGTGTGCATCTTGAGAAAAGAAAAATGGCACTGACATATTTTAAAATATGTCATTACAAGGTATTTTCAGTAAAGACTCCTTGTCATGTTATTAAACATGTTATTTTATTCTGAGACTGGCCGTAAGCCTTGTCTGTGAAACCGGGGGGAAAATGTGTAAATAGCAGTGCTCTCTTATCAGTTATTAGGATCATACTTACGCTTTCAAAGCATCTCTTCCATTTCTTCTTTCTTCCAAAACAAGATAGTCGTTAAGAGGACTCTGAACCTAGATAGAACAGAAGTATATTCATCCGCCTTTGTATTTATACCGCTAATTAACGAAAACTTATGCTTTCAAACAATAGCCATGTCTAAATTAAACGTGGTACATTAACGTACTGCACTCACCATATTAGCTCCACCATTGTCGCTCCTCGGCTGGAATCGCGGCTACTGTATGAGTAAAACTAAATTTACACTCCTCACAAACAACAGCTCCTCGAGTGAAAAAGAAATCATTGAAAGAAAAAGGCAAAAAATGTTAGGCGAACTCGCCAGTCAGGGGTTCAAGCGCAGGCGAGTGAGAACACTAGCTATCAATGGATGAGAAATGTCCCGTCATTTAGACGAACAACAACTTTTGCCGATCACAAAGAGTATCTCGAGGGAAGTGATAAAAGATAAATGGCGGAAAACAATGCCAATAGAACTATCTAAATCTAAATTTCCACATTCATCCACAGCTTAAATTCATACACAATCACAGTGACAAAATGGCGCTGTTACTCGCAGCACCGGTGGAGGAGGCGTGGTCAGGAGATAAATTTCATAATACGAGTTAATTTAACTTAAGTTTATTCACAGGTTCAAATATGTCTACAAATTAGTAGAATCTACTTATATTTTATAAGCAATGCAGTAAAACTTAAATATTGCGTTCAATTGTAATTAAATGGTTTAATTAGATACAAAATCCGGGCTTACAGTGTGTGTTTCATAAAGTTTGCAAAATGTTCAGCTATTTATATGAGTATCTAATTAGAGGAATTTTTCTGTTCTCTAGAATGATGTGACATTTATTCCCATATGTTACAATACACTATCACACTTTACATCAAAAAACAAAAGTCTGATCAAGGCAACAATCAGATATTTATTCCAGGACATGTCATTACCTTTAAACACAGATGAAACCAAGCGGTCATCATCTCTCTTTGGCCAAAATAGAAATCAAAGTTTTCTCAGCACTCAGGTGTACAATTCCAACCAGATCGCATCTCCAACATCCAGCACCACTGTGACTGAAAAACATCTGTCCATTGATGCTGGTGAAGAATATGAGATGCCAGTGAGCAAGAAGAGGAGGACGGAGAGTTCTGAGGAGCTGCTCTCTCTTAAAACCATTCACTGGAGCAGCAACTCCTCAGATCATTCTCTACACTCCATGGTCTGGTCTATAGATGAACCTGTTTGCAGTGGCCTTGAAGTCCTTCCACATGCAGAACAGCAGGTTCAGAGCCCTCCAGCTCCAGTCCTCAACAGTTCAGTCAGTCCGGCATCAGCTAATGGCAGCATAGTGGACTTGACAACTGAGGGTAAGTTTACCTGAATGACCCCAAACATTACACACACTACTGTCAATTCTTGACATTTCAAGTCCAATGCAATTATTGATCTTTCAACAGACGACATTCTGAGCCGGTATGAAATTGGCAGAAAGCTGGATGAGGGAGGATTCGGCTCCGTCTATGAAGGGAAACGCTTGGAGGATGGCCTTGAGGTATCGTCATTTTTTAAAATTATATTTAACTGAATCGTTTTGGTTCAATATGTCCATTTCAAATCATCTCAGTGTATATTCTGTACCTTATTTAGTGCATTTGTCAAGCTGTAATTGTAATACGTTTTGTTTTGTTGTTCAGGTGGCAGTGAAAATTGCCAGAAAGCCAGAGAACATGAAATACATCAACACTGTAAGTAAGCTACACTCAATAAAACTTCAAACATGCAAACATACTGATTTGTCCAAGATTCGACAAAAGTCCTTATTTGGCAAAGCACCTACATCTCACAATGACCTTTCTTCTAGTCTGGTCATCCCACGCCCCTTCCAGTGGAGGTCGCCGTATTAATCCTTGTTAATAGAGAGCCCAAAGCTCCAGAGATCATTCAGTTGCTGGAATGGGAGGACCAGCCTGAATATTACATCATGGTCCTGGAGCGTCCCTCACCCTGCGAAAATCTGTCGAGCTTTGTGAAGCGTCACGGGGGCATCCTCAAGGAAGAAACAGCACGGGTCATCATGGCACAGGCAGCAATGGCTGCTCACATCTGCTGTGAAAGAGGAGTGTTTCACCGTGACATCAAACGGCAGAACCTGCTGATTAACCCCAAAAGCCTTGAGGTCAAACTGATTGACTTCGGGTGCGGGGATCTCATGAAAGACTCCGGCTACGAAGAATTGTGTGGTATGTATTATGCATCAGACCTGTAGTTTAAGACTTCTAGTCACAAGTTAAATTGGTATCCTATGAACCATAGCTCACTTTTAACTCAGCCCTGTTTTAAACAACATAATTTTCTTCAGGCACACGAAAGTACTTCCCCCCCTGAGTACTACACGGTGCGCAGGTACCACGGGAAACCAGCTACTGTGTGGTCTCTGGGAGTGCTCTTATTTACGATGGTGTGTGGACGCCATCCACAACCCATTGACCTACACATCATTGATGACAAGATCTGGTCTGAGCCTGGCATGTCAAACGGTAAGATGCAATTCATAACAGCAAAAAAGACCAACTGTAATTGAAATCATACAAAACAAGGAGGGAAAAGATGGATAATGTGGATAATACAGAAATTATACCTGTTTTAATGTGTAAAGTAATAATCCAACTCTCGTGTCTTTCTCTCTTTCATCATTTTTTCACAGATTGCTGCAACTTGATTCAGTCTCTCCTGCAGCAAAACCCAAGCCAGCGGATTGATTTGGGGGAAATCCTTCTTCATGAATGGTTTAAGGTACTGAGCCACAGTCATATTCAAGGATTTAAAAATGTTTATTTCCTAACAAATTCTATGCATTTGTTTTCATATGTTGTTTTTTGTCAGTGTTTGAAGATAACCCTGATTTTTGTATTTTTTTTCCCCAGGCCACCAAATAAGCTATGTAGAAAAGAGGAAAATGTAAATAGTGCCACAGTTCCAGAGTATCTTGACCTGAATGCTGATCCCTCTATTAGCATCTTGCTGGGCCTTGATATCGTCTGGCACATTGGCACATATTACTTGCCTAGGGACAGTGCAAAAATTCACCGCCACTGCTGTCTGTATGACAGACCAACATGTCATGGTTGTAGTCCTGGAATTCCTCTTTTGGCCGTCCCAGAGATTCCTAAGAAAGCCACTACTTCCACGGCCATCCCAGAGTTCCCAGTCTCGGCCTCTCCATCCCTCAGCTTAGCATCTGGCTTATGGTCCCACAAAGCCTAAGCATCTTATGTGGATGTTAAGCTCTGGTAGCTTTTGGCTACTTGGTTTGAGGCAGTGATATTTATATATATGCATATATAATATCAAAATGTTGTAATATAATAAAAAATATATGAATAAATACATAAAAATATTTTTGCTGTATACAGTACCAGTCCAGTCTGTTACCTGTTTTTTAAACTGTATTACATGCATGTGCTTAATAAACTCATTACTTTATGACTGTTTCTAACAACTAGCAACATTTAAGGGTCCCAATAAAAATTTATTAACCACCAATATTTATTTATTTGTTTATTTATTTACTTATTTGCCTCCACTGTTGAATATTTGAAATGTAAATAGTGCAACTAAATAGTACACTTTGTGCCCATGCATCGTGAGAATTAGTATAGGCTATAAACTTTTGAAATGCTTACCTTCATTTATTACATGTCTCTCTGAAATACTTGAATCTAATTTTATCATGGCATTATGTGGTGAAAAAAATCAACATGGTTATACTCCACAGTCTCTCTCCTTATAACAATTGCAATAGCTATTTGCCGCAAGCCTGTGTCTCAGATGGTTAGTATTGTAAAACGCAGATACAAGGTGTAACTGATGGAAACTGATGGTTTAAATGCATTCATTGCTTTTTATGAAGTTACACAATACATGAAGCACTTCAGATGTGCATTATTTTCAGTCCAGAGTCAATTAGCAGCTGGCTTCCATTACACTCACCCCCCTAAAGCTCACGCCCATCTGGGTCACGGCATCAATATAAACCCACTCTGCTTATATCACCCTTGTGGTTCTCCTGTGTTTTGTATGTAGTTTGTTGTCGTGGTTCACGTTAAGCTTCTGCTCCTTGTCCCCCCAGTGTCTGTGTTTGCAGTTTTGCTTTAACCAATAAATTCCTGCACTTAGATCCGGAGAGAAACAACATAGCATGCTTTGATAAATAATAAAAGGTAATTAAGGGTAATTAATAAATAAATTAATAAATATAAATAAATAAATAAATATGTGTAATTTATCCTATTGCTTCTCATATTTATTTCAACATCTTTGTGGTTTTGTTTTTTAGCTCTTGCAGGCTGCAAGAGTATTTTAAATAAGTGTCATAATTTGGCGCAGTGACGTTGACCTGCAATGTCATCCAAACCTGTGTGGAACAACTCTGGCTATGTAAATAAGAACCAGTAGTGCTCTTATTTATATTCATGGAGTTTACCGAACCCCCCTGGACTTAGCAAATTAAAGGTAAAATGTGTAGCGGGAATTTTTTGGAGAGTGCTAAAACTCATAGACTTGATAATGTCAGTGATAATGTTCTTTCCTCGCTTTCTATAGTCTAAATAACCATGGAAATTAAAGCATAATAATTAGTAACTCTGAATGTTTTTATTAAATTGTGATCAGTTAAATGTAAATTCAATCATATTAAAAAAAATTGATGACATACATATCTGGTTCTTGCCTAAAAAGAGAGGTTTATGATGTGTGTAGTTAATAGATTACGCTAACATTAGACTACTTACCCTGCAGTTGGTTCACACACCGCCTATGCCTTTCAAGCAAGGTCTTTCCACATACAATTACTTTTCTGATTAGTTACTTTTAAAACTGCACTGCATTTTATCACATCAGGTGAGCGAAAGCAAAATCACTACATTTTAAGTGCAAATGGAAGTATGCATGTAAACAAATGCAAAGGCAAATAAGTAGATTCAGTTTGAATGATCACAAACATTTGTTCAACTTAACAATTCATATTAATAAAATACTGAATGTATGTCATGTAAACTAACATGAAGTTCTGGGGAAATACAAGTACTAGAAATCCAGGCCCAGATTTCAACAGTGTGGTAGATATAGTATTGTTTTGTTTGCAGAGTGTTTACTCTGTATTTTCACTACCTGCATGTTTCTGTGCAGTTGACCTAGTGGATTTTAATATTAGGGTTTACAGACTTACAAACACACCTGTTTTGCAGAAACTTAGTTTGGGGAGCCTAATTTATTGTTGATCTGTTTTATGTGTGTCTGCATTGCTGTAGATGCAGTGAAACGGCTGAAGACAGTTTTTTTCAGTGGAGCAGTTCAGCTGTCCAGTGTGTCTGGATCTCCTGAAGGATCCAATGGCTATTCCCTGTGGACGCAGTTACTGTATGAGCTGCATTACAGACTGCTGGGATCAAGAGGATCAGAAGAGAGTCTACAGCTGCCCTCAGTGCAGACAGACCTTCAGTCTGAGAATTTGTAAAAAGTTAAAGTGAAACCCTTGTGTTTCATGTCTGCTATGTTTCATTGTGTTTTAACCATAAAGACCATAAAGCATGGACATACCTGCTGTAAAGCTGCACCTTCCTCTGTGCCAGTCTGAACATGGAGGCAAAGGCACACCAGCCCGGTGTGGGTCCTCGGGGGATTTTCGCCGAGTTTGTGCTGGTGAGTTGTGTTTCTCCATACACCATCAGCCCCAGTGAAGAACAACTCACCAGCCTTACTCTGACTCCAACGCGGCCAGAGACCAGCCATCCACCACCAGTAAGTGCCCTGACAGAGATGTTTTTAGAACCAACCGCAGACAAAGGAGAATGGCCTTCCACGATTTTAAGAGCCTGATCCAACAGAGAGGACAGGACATCACCCCTCAGAGAATCTGACTAGGTGTGTGAGCCAGAACAACTCTGTGTCACCGAATGAGTGTGAAGCCTGAGACACACTGGACAATTTTCAGGTGTCCTAGATAAAAGATTGCCATTGTGAAAAAATTATGGCGATTTCTGTGATCATGGCTCCTAATCAGAGGTCCTATGTCGTACAGTGAAGAGGTTGAACTGTGGTCGTTGTCACAGTCTTTCGAATCAAAGATAACCTACAATAATGTTCTGACAGTGTCCGAAATTCAGCCTAATCATTGCACAGTGTGACCAGCCAATAAAAATGCAGCATGAAATGGCATTGCTCAACACAGTAAAACTGCTTTTACCTTCTTCTTTCACAGCTCCCTTTTTTTGGGGGCAGTCGTGGCCTAATGGTTAGAGAGTCAGACCTGCAACCCAAAGGTTGTGGGTTCAAGTCTCAGTACCAGAAGAGATTGTAAGTGGGGGAAATGAATGTACAGCACTCTCTTCCACCTTCAATACCTTGAGCAAGGCACCGAACCCCCAACTGCTCCCCAGGCACAGCAGCAAAAATGGCTGTCTACTGCTCTGGATGTGAGTTCAGTACTCACTGCTGTGTATGTGCACTTAGATGGGTGAAATGCAGAGTATGGGACACATCACATCCCAACCTTTTAAAAAATACACCTGTCAAACTGTGATTAGTCATGCTCTTTTTGTTTACCACTAGTGAATGCTGATGACGAGTCACAAGGTGTCATTAATCGTCTGCATACATGTCGTATGTAATACACAGTGTGATTTGTAATGATTTTATAAGATTTCTAAAATCGAGCCCTCTGGAAGGTATTTGGGGGAACTCATGGACATTTGTTAGGAGGATCTAGTCGATTGGTTTGGAGAGATAATACCCAATGATCCTGAGTTCCTGCATCTTCTGAGTCTTTTGAATCTTGTGTGTTTCTGCTGGTTCCATCTAGCTCAGAATCTCCAGCGTCTCCTGCATTTCCTGTGTCTCCGGAGTGCCCACCCAGCCTTCCTCTCACACCTCCTCTAACAGGCAGTTCCTCTGCCCTGCCTCCACTGGTATCCTTCAGCTTCGCTGCATCTCCTACACCATTATGTGTGGATCTGCCTCAGTGCTTCAGGCCACCAGCTTCATCTAGTCCAGAGGATATCCTGGCTCAGCCTCCAGCCTCTGTGCCCATCACTCGTGGGCAGACACAATACAGTGACTTTTTTACTGCAGTGTCTGCTTTGCATGCTACTATGCTGGAACATTATTACTACATTTCCATCTGATTTTACTGTACATACTGCTGTTGTTTATATTAACTGTGACCAAACTAATATTAGTGTATAGAAATGAAATGCATGCTGCTGCTGAGAAAATTAATATTCTCGATGACTGAATACCTATGCAACCTGCTGCTACAAGGATATTGAATTGCTCTAAGCTCCATTAATTAGCATATAGGTAGCTAGTCAAATGCCTATTTCACTCTAACACACTGTCTACCCAGACGTGAGCAGCACAACACAACAGTATCAATAGAACCCATTACAATAAGTGAAGCTGTCTGTAATGTATGTGGTGCGACACGACCAACATTAAACATTAACCAATGTTTAACGACAATTCATTAAACATTAACCAATGGCCAGTTATATTTCTGACTAAATCTGATATGATAGACAAATGAATTTGGACAATCGCTTTGTCGCTTCCACGTGTATAGGCTGTTCTGCAGCCATGATCACTACCAGCACTCACTGTATCCACACGCAACTACACTGATAATTTACTTCTGCCACTGCTGCTATTAACATTTTAAAACTGAATTGTAATGCATGCTATTGCTGTTAATGATAATGATATATTAATGTTAATGCATCTCAATAAATTAGAATGTCATGAAAAAGTTCATTTATTTCAGTAATTCAACTCAAATTGTGAAAATCATGTATTAAATAAATTAAATGCACACAGACTGAAGTAGTTTAAGTCTTTGGTTCTTTTAATTGTGATGATTTTGGCTCACATTTAACAAAACCCCACCAATTCACTATCTCAACAAATTAGAATATGGTGACATGACAATCAGCTAATCGACTCAAAACACCTGAAAAGATTTCCTGAGCCTTAAAATGATCTCTCAGTTTGGTTCACTAGGCTACACAATCATGGGGAAGACTGCTGATCTGACAGTTGTCCAGAAGACAATCATTGACACCCTTCACAAGGAGGGTAAGCCACAAACATTCATTGCCAAAGAAGCTGGCTGTTCACAGAGTGCTGTATCCAAGCATGTTAACAGAAAGTTGAGTGGAAGGAAAAAGTGTGGAAGAAAAAGATGCACAACCAACCGAGAGAACCGCAGCTTTGAGAGGCAAAATCGATTCAAGAATTTGGGTGAACTTTACAAGGAATGGACTGAGGCTGGGTTCAAGGCATCAAGAGCCACCACACACAGACGTGTCAAGGAATTTGGCTACAGTTGTCGTATTCCTCTTGTTAACCCACTCCTGAACCACAGACAACATCAGGGGCGTCTTACCTGGGCTAAGGAGAAGAAGAAATCGACTGTTGTCCAG
This sequence comes from Labeo catla, assembly GCA_012976165.1. Classification (NCBI taxonomy): domain Eukaryota; kingdom Metazoa; phylum Chordata; class Actinopteri; order Cypriniformes; family Cyprinidae; genus Labeo; species Labeo catla. The sequence goes on from VONZ01000004.1 coordinate 546,799, forward strand.
TGGTCCAAAGTCCTCTTTTCAGATGAGAGCAAGTTTTGTATTTAATTTGGAAACCAAGGTCCTAGAGTCTGGAGGAAGGGTGGAGAAACTCATAGCCCAAGTTGCTTAAAGTCCAGTGTTAAGTTTCCACAGTCTGTGATGATTTGGGGTGCAATGTCATCTGCCGGTGTTGGTCCACTGTGTTTTTTGAAAACTAAAGTCACTGCACCCGTTTACAAAGAAATTTTAGAGCACTTCATGCTTCCTTCTGCTGACCAGCTTTTTAAAGATGCTGATTTCATTTTCCAGCAGGATTTGGCACCTGCCCACACTGCCAAAAGCACCAACAGTTGGTTAAAAGACCATGGTGTTGGTGTGCTTGACTGGCCAGCAAACTCACCACACCTGAACCCCATAGAGAATCTATGGGGTATTGTCAAGAGTATTGTATTGTACAGTACTTAGAATTGCTATAAGCCCCTTTATAAATAAGCAAAACACAATCAAAATGTCTATTCGCTTTGAAGATTTCAGGTACCATCCATGTTTAGTCACTGCAATTTCAGCAGCTACAGTCAACTTACTGATAAGACCAAGACCTTCAAAAAAGACCAAGTTAGTCTTGAGTACTAACACTAAGCTGTACAAAATAAGTATTGGTTGGCTGTATTAACTATTATGGAAACATTTGAGAATTTTGTGCACAGCGTTTTGAGAAAATGATTTACATGATTTGTAATTAGTATGCAATGAATGAAAACTATTTAGGACAATTACAAAGTATTCAGATCACTGTGATAACTATTTTGAGAACAGTAACCTGAGTTTGGAGAAATGTGTCAAGAGAAAAACTGTAATAGTATGACACCTAGTGGACATTTTAGTATGTGAATTTACAGACTTACAGACACACTTGTTTTGCACACGTCTCTCAGACACAGAACCAGGAAACTGAAACTGATCTGCTGTTGAGCTGTTCTTTGTGTGTCTGAATTGTTGTAGATGCAGTAAAATGGCTGAAGCCAGTGTTTTTTCAGAGGAGCAGTTCATCTGTCCAGTGTGTCTGGATGTACTAAGTAATCCAGTGACCATTCCCTGTGGACACAGTTACTGTATGAGCTGCATTACAGACTGCTGGGATCAAGAGGATCAGAAGAGAGTCTACAGCTGCCCTCAGTGCAGACAGACCTTCAGTCCAAGACCTGCTTTAGGTAAAAACACCATGCTGGCTGAAGTGGTGGAGAAACTGAAGAAGACTAAATTAAAAGCTGCTGTTCCTGCTGGACCTGGAGACGTGGAGTGTGACATCTGTGCTGGAAGAAAACACAAAGCTGTCAAGTCCTGTCTGGTGTGTCTGGAGTCCTACTGTCAAACTCATTTTGAGCGTCATGAGGAGTTTCGCTCAGGAAAGCGACATAAAGTGACTGATGCCACTGGACGACTGCAGCAGATGATCTGCCGTCAACATGATAAACTTCTGGAGGTTTTCTGCCGTACTGACCGGCAATACATTTGCCTGTTGTGTGCAATGGATGAACATAAAAACCATGAGACTGTATCAACTGCAGCAGAGAGGACAGAGAAAGAGGTATGACCTTAAATGACACATTTAATACAGTGTAGTAATTAATGTTAAGTAGTTAATTAATGTATTACTTCATGTGTATATACTTCAAGTGTTTCTCCTCACTGCAGTATCCAGCTGTTATCATGGGTGTGTCATGTGATCTCCACTCCCATCAGGAGTTAATACATGACGGCTCTATGCATTTGCACACATGTTGAACTTTGCTCAGCTTTGTCACGTCTCTCACATTCCATATTCTATAACTTAACATGCATCAGAGTTTATTTGTTGCTCCAGTCAGTTTGAATGTCCAGAATATTGATGATAGTAATAGTAATGTGTGACTTCACGTCTAAGCTAAATTCAGTGATGATCTCAAAACTATCTTAAGAATTTTTGCAAAAAAGAACATTTTTAATTGAAACAGGCAACCATTACATTATAATTGTATGTAATATGGCTCATATTGTATGTGTTTTATTTCTCTTACAGAAACACTTGCAAGAGACACTGAAAAAAATCCAGCAGAGAATCCAGCAGAGCCAGAAAGATCTTGAGCAGCTGAGAGAGGCTGTGGAGTCTCATAAGGTGAGTTTGGAGAAGAAGAGAAGTTTGAGACTCAGTTTGACTCTCCTCTTTCAGTCCCACTGAAGCCGCTGTGTCTCTCAGGCTGTGTGAGGAAGCACTAAGAGCTGATTGTGATGTGTGTGTGTAACAGTGCTCTGCACAGACAGCAGTGGAGGACAGTGAGAGGATCTTTACTGAGCTCATCCGCTCCATTGAGAGAAGCCGCTCTGAGGTGACACAGCGGATCAGAGATCAGGAAAAGGCTGCAGTGAGTCGAGCTGAAGAACAAATGGAGCGACTGGAGCAGGAGATTGATGATCTGAAGAGGAGAAACACTGAGCTGGAGCAGCTTTCACACACAGACGATCACATCCATTTCCTGCAGGTAGCTCAACTGCAGTTCAGGTTATTGGTGACAGTGTGTTATAATGAGGTGTTTGAGTAATTTGTATTGTTTTTCTGTAGAGTCTTCAGTCTCTCTCAGCTCCTGCTGAATCTACAGACAACATCACTGTCAGTTTCCTCTTTTTGTTCGATGATGTGAGAAAATCTGTCAGTCGGCTGAGACAGAAAATGGAGTATATCTGCAAAAAAGATCTGAAAAAGATTTTAGGTGAAGATTCATCTGCTCTCTGCAAACAGTCTTTAGGTCTAGTGTTTTAGGTTTACATGTGTTTTACTCTGTTTACATCTGTTGATTCCCACAGTCTGTCACAGTTGCACAGATCCGAGGACCAGAGAGAACTTCCTACAGTGTAAGTTACTATACGAAATAACACAAAATGGAAAAAAAAATAAATAAATAAATAAAAACATGTTCACATTGAAGAATAACAGTTAGATACATCCTCATGTAACCCATTCATTCTTTAGGACACAATTATGCTGCTAATAGACGACAGAACCATTACTTGATTTTAAATGTCAGACTCACTAAACGAGTAAAACAAAATATACCACACAGTATACTTACAATAATTTAAGAAGATATCAACCTTATTACCAACACGGAAATAACCTATATAAACATATATGTTTTAATATAGGTTTTGATATAGGTTTTTAATATATGTGACATATATAAAATTGGCCGTTTTCCTATATTATATGTATATATGTACATATAATATAGGAAAACGGCCAATTTTATATATGTCACATATATTAAAAACCTATATCAAAACCTATATTAAAACATATATGTTTATATAGGTTATTTCCGTGTGGGTAAATTCCATAACATGCCAATTACATGTGATACCAATTTCACGTGTTCGCACATAAGTTTTTTGCATTTTTTTTTTTTTAGTTAGTTCTTAGTTATAGCCTTGATAATAGAAAATATGAGCTAGGCATCATGTATGACAGTTGCCAAAGTGAGATATGAGCTAAAATGACCAGATCCTGCCATGAGCTATATAGGAGACATATCTTGTATGTACATATAGGGCTTTTTTGTGGATATAAAGAAGCAATACAGGAGACCTATATGGCCTGTATATGCACATATATGCACCTCAATTTTGCCTATATGTGGCATATATATGCATATATGCAGCATATATATTATCATATATGTGCATATATACTGCATATAGGTTTCATATATGCGCATATATCCTCATATAGGTTCTTTCCATGTGGGTAAGCATAATATTTAATACATTACCTTTTGTTTGACATGCATACACATAACTGCAAAGAACTGTTAAACTACACACAATGTCTAACCTAAAAATTCTAATTCATTATATCACCAGATTCCCATCGGTTCACTCTGGATCCAAACACTGTATATGAACTCCTCCATCTGTCTGAGAGGAACAGAGTGGTGACTAACACTGGCACACACCAGCCATATCCTGATCATCCAGACAGATTTGATGGATATCCTCAAGTGTTGTGTAGAGAGAGTGTGTGTGGACGCTGTTACTGGGAGGTTGAGTGGAGTGGGAGTCGTGGTGTGGGTATATCAGTGTCATATAAGAGCATCAGCAGAAAGGGATCTGGTGATAAGTGTTTATTTGGATTTAATGATCAGTCATGGAGACTGATCTGCTCACCCTCCAGTTTCTTATTCTGGCACAATAACAAACCAGTTACACTCCCTGTTCCCTCCAGCTGCTATCGAATAGGAGTGTATGTGGATCACAGTGCAGGAACTCTGTCCTTCTACAGAATCTCTGACACAATGAACCTCATCCACACAGTCCAGACCACATTCACTCAGCCGCTCTATCCTGGGTTTCTGGTTGGTCATAAATCATCAGTGAAACTAATCCATGTTATGCATTAGTATTAATCACTACTCATATATTAGTCTGCTTTATGTTTGCATCAAGCGAGGCCTTTCCACATCCAATTACTTTAACATTGTTAAACATTGTTTGTTTGAAAAGTTTACCATCAGTTACCATGGACTGATAGATTCTGTACATAATAGTATGAATAATATCAAAGTTTGAGATGTTTTCATTCTCTTATGTTATTTCATTAAATTTCAGTTTCTTATTAAATTAATTTTTATTTCAATTTATGTCACTGAAATAGCATTTCAGATGTTATTAGATTAATAATAACAAGATTATTCTGTTAACTGTTGTCATGGATACACCAGGCTCCAACGTCACTTCCACACCATGATCCATGTCTGCTGAATTCTGATGACCAGCACCTGTCATCGCAATAATCAATGCACTATAAAAGCACACGACTCAGCTTTAGTCATTTTCTGGTCTCCAATGAGGAAACACAACTACTTACCTGTCAAGGATCAGAGCATCCTCAAATAAAACTGTGTTTTGCTTCAAGAGAGCAACCATATTTATGTTGTGTTTTACTTTCTTTTTAAAAAACGTGGTCTTAAAAAAACGCATGGTGAAAAATATCAAATTGAATGGTCTTTAATAAATCCACAGAAAGATATTTCAAAGGAGGCAGGCAGGAGACACACGCAGGGGCAACATTCACACAATACCGGATGAAGAGACAGGGAACTGAATACAATTTAAATACTAAAGCTAATGAAGATAATTGACAAGACACACCTGAACGTAATAGCACAATCAAACATGAGGGAAAACTAGGTCATGAAGCACATGAGAAATAAAAACACAACAAAATAGGTCTTAAAGATTTTAAAGGCCATAATTAGTAGCCCTTCAGGTGTAAGGTCTAATTTCAGGTGTATTTTATTAGGTCTGATGCAATTACATTTCTTTTTTATAAATGTTATGTGGACCTCTATTTATATTGAAGTGTTATAACAGTTTTAAATAAATAGATTGTAGGGGTCATATGACGTTGCTAATACTATTTTTGTGTGTGTGTGTGTGTGTGTGTGTGTGTGTATTTGGTGTAATGCAATGTGTTTACATCATTTAAGATTCAAAAAACTCCTCTCTACCCTGCCTTTCTGAAACATGTTGATTTTTACAAAGCTCATCGTTCTGAACAGCGTGGTGTGCTCTGTTGTGCGTCGTCTGTTGTGCTCTGCACAGACAGCAGTGGAGGACAGTGAGAGGATCTTTACTGAGCTCATCCGCTCCATTGAGAGAAGCCGCTCTGAGGTGACACAGCGGATTAGAGATCAGGAAAAGGCTGCTCTGTTGTGCGTTGTGATTGGCCGAATACATCAAGCGTGTGATGGAAAATTTCAATACCTGTATGTTTCTGTTCAACTGACCTATAGTGGAATTTAATATGTGAGTTTACAGACTTACAGGCACACCTGTTTTGCAGACATCCCTTAAACAAGGAACCAGGAAACTCAGGGAGTCTGTTGTATGTGTGTCTTTATTGCTGTAAATGCAGTGAAATGGCTGAAGCCAGTGTTTTTTCAGTGGATCAGTTCAGCTGTCCAGTGTGTCTGGATCTCCTGAAGGATCCAGTGGCCATTCCCTGTGGACACAGTTACTGTATGAGCTGCATTACAGACTGCTGGGATCAAGAGGATCAGAAGAGAGTCTACAGCTGCCCTCAGTGCAGACAGACCTTCAGTCCAAGACCTGCTTTAGGTAAAAACACCACGCTGACTGAAGTGGTGGAGACATTGAAGAATACCAAACTAAAAGCTGCTGTTCCTGCTGGACCTGGAGACGTGGAGTGTGACATCTGTACTGGAAGAAAACACAAAGCTGTCAAGTCCTGTCTGGTGTGTCTGGAGTCTTACTGTCAAACTCATTTTGAGCGTCATGAGGAGTTTCGCTCAGGAAAGAGACATAAAGTGACTGATGCCACTGGACGACTGCAGCAGATGATCTGCTGTCAACATAGCAGGCTTCTGGAGGTTTTCTGCCGTACTGACCGGCAATACATTTGCCTGTTGTGTGCAATGGATGAGTATAAAAACCACGAGACTGTATCAACTGCAGCAGAGAGGACAGAGAATGAGGTATGAACTGAAACGTCACGCTGATGTATTAATGCTGATAATTCAAATGTTTGTTCTCGATACTGCAGTATCTCTCTCATTGCAAGTCACTACATCATGGCTCTGTTCATGTGAGCATTAAGTTGAACAGCTCACATTTTCTGAACTCTGCCCCCTTTCATGCCTGACTCCATGTCTAAGCTAAATTCATTAATCATCTCAAAACTCTCTTGGGAATTTCTTGAACTTTTTAAACGAAACAGCAAATTTTTACATGAGTTTGTGATAACTGTATGTAAAATGTCTCAGGCCTGTTTGTAATTTATCCTACAGAAACACTTGAAGAAGACACAGAAGAAACTCCAGCAGAGAATCCAGCAGAGACAGAAAGATCTTGAGCAGCTGAGAGAGGCTGTGGAGTCTCATAAGGTGAGTTTGGAGAAGAGAAGTTTGAGACTCAGTTTGACTCTCCTCTTTCAGTCCCACTGAAGCCGCTGTGTCTCTCAGGCTGTGTGAGGAAGCAGTAAGAGCTGATTGTGATGTGTGTGTAACAGCGCTCTGCACAGACAGCAGTGGAGGACAGTGAGAGGATCTTTACTGAGCTCATCCGCTCCATTGAGAGAAGCCGCTCTGAGGTGACACAGCGGATCAGAGATCAGGAAAAGGCTGCAGTGAGTCGAGCTGAAGAACAAATGGAGCGACTGGAGCAGGAGATTGATGATCTGAAGAGGAGAAACACTGAGCTGGAGCAGCTGTCACACACAGACGATCACATCCATTTCCTGCAGGTAGCTTGTAGTGCAGGTTATTGGTGACAGTGTGTTATAATGGGGTCTTTGAGTCATTTGTATTGTTTTCTATAGAGTCTTCGGTCTCTCTCAGCTCCTGCTGAATCTACAGACAACATCACTGCCAGTTTCCTATTTTCGTTTAAAGATGTGAGAAAATCTGTCAGTCAGCTGAGACAGAAAATGGAGGATTTCTGCGCAGAGGAGATGAAAAAAATATTAGGTAAAGATTCATCTGCTCTCTGACTTAAAAAAAAATTAAGTCAGAGAGTCTTTAGGTCTCCCTCCCATTTCTCTTTCTGGCACAGTTTCAAAGAGACTGAACTCCCTGTTCCTTCCAGCTGCAGTACAATAGGAGTGTATGTGGATCACAGTGCAGGAACTCTGTCCTTCTACAGCGTCTCTGACACAATGAACCTCATCCACACAGTCCAGACCACATTCACTCAACCGCTGTATCCTGGGTTTGGAGTTGGTTATGAATCATCATTGAAACTGTGGTTTTGATTGATATAATCTCCTCATTCCAAATGTTCAGATACTGGATACTGATTTTTTACTGGACATTTTTTGTCATGTAACAGTTGTTGCCAGGCTGAATTCTAGAAGATGTTTTGGTCAGTTGGCTGCATGTAAAAAAATGACACTCCACATCTCCACACACAACATTTTATTATAATGTTTTTTTTACCTGAATATTTTTGTGTCTTACTGTTATAAAATTTGAGAAAATAACTTTGTATAAATTATTTTTAGTGTCACAATTCTGAGTGAAAATCATTTGTCCAGTACCTGACATATGCAGTTTATTGCCCAGTGTCCATATTACACATATCACATGTTAGCAATTTCTGTAACTAAAATAGCATTTCAGACATTATTAGATTAATAAAAATATATAATAATCAGATTAATCTGTTAATTGTAGTGTAAATGTAAAATAAAACTAAATGTGGAGATTACATAGTGACATCAGTATTTATGAAGGTAGGAACTACTACATCTAAACAGTTTTGATATAATGCAATTTTCCATTAATTTATTTTATTTTGGCTATTAAATGTTATGTCTGTGGAATGTGGAATTTGTGGATTATATTTATTATATATATTTGTGTGATTAAAAAAATATATTGTTTTGTTTTGTTAAAAGTTAAAGTGAAACCCTAGCATACGAACCAGAATTTGGGCAGAAGGTGATTTGCTTCTTGATAATGGTGTTCTTTTTTTTATTTAATTTACTATAATTGTTTTTGTAATTTATTGTTATTGTAATTGAGTTATTTAAGAATTCCATCAATTACTATTTAAACATTCAGCATTATTGTTCATATATTTTTAAATACATTTTTATATATTCAATATAAATGTACAGTACAAATGTTTTTTTTTTTTATATATAAGTCTCTTAAGTCTCTTATGCTCATCAATGCTGCATTTATTTGATCAAAAATACAGTGAAAACAGTAATATTTTTAAATATTTTTAAAATGTGAAATATCTATTTTCTGTTTGAATATATTTGTAAAATGTTTTTTCCTCCTGTAATTCAAACCTGAATTGTCACACAGTCCTTTAGAAATAATTCTAATATGCTGCTTTGAAGAACCTCAGACACTTTGATCAAACACCAGACACTTTGATTAAACTATAAGACCGGAAGATCTTCTGAGATACAGACAATACACACCCAGTGTATTAACATCCAGACATTTGCCTCAGCATCTCACCAAAAAAAGATGTGAAAAAAGTCTCTTCTTACTTCTCCACTTCCTTCCCCTCACCCATCGTCCTTTCACTCAGCTCACTCAGAATGGTCAAGAGTATAAAGCTCTACATTAATTAAAGTGTTATTCACATTTATGTTTGGTATCATTTGAATTGTGTCTGTGAGTCTGGTACAATGGTCTCAGTCTTACAAGAAGCAGACTAAAAGGTAATACAGATCCTAAGAGTATAGAGATATTTTGCTCACTGTAGAGGGTGTGCCAATCAGTGTCTTTCATGCAAATTACCACCTGTCCCCAAAAGGTGCAAACAATCACATCTACGACTTGATCAATGCAAATTCTAGCCTAATTATCACAAGAGGAGCTCACTCAAGTCAATCAACGCCATATGTTTAAATACAGCTGACTTACCTCTATCTATTCAACGATTTATCTGTCAAGAACGAGACTGGGATCCAATTGCAGGTGAAAACAAAAGTTCAATATTTATTTGAAAACTGAGAAAACAAAAAATGTTCAGACAAAAGGTCAGAAGAGCTGCAACAACCGCCAGCAAATGGTCAGCCGGCCCAGCGCGGAGAACTGGCCCGCTTCAGCCAAGCCCATGGGTATAAGAGGCGCGGCGGGATGGCGATGAATAGCCACGGCTGAATTCTGGAGGGAGCGTGGCGTGCGAGCAGGGTAAGAGCAGGTGGGGCTGCTGTGAAAAGATGGAAATCCAGGCAGAGAAGAGCCAAGACAAAGAGCAAGAGAGAATCCTAGAGGGCAGGCAGGTAAAAACAAAAATGACAAATGACTGGCAGGACTAGGGAAAAATAAACAAAACAGGACGGCTTGGAAATTACGGCAAGTTGATTGTCAGAGCAAGATAGTCAGAGCTTCCGAACATCGAATAACGGACTGACGCAAAACAGAAAACACAAGGGCATAATAAAGGGGAGAAAATTAGGACCAAACAGGGTGCAGGTGACGGGGTCAATGTTGTAATTACGCTCAGCTGGGTTGAGGCGATGAGAGGGCAGAGATAAACCAGGTGAACGGTACCTTGATGGAGGTGAGTGCAGCTACCTGGTCAAAGTTCCTGATGAATCGCCGGTAGAAGTTGGCGAAACCCAAGAAATGCTGCAGAGCCCTTCTAATGTTGGGAACTGGCCACTCTGCAACAGCCTTGACCTTAGCAGGATCAGGCTTAATCTCCCCAGCCGAAACAACATAACCCAGGAACGAGACCGACTTGGCATGGAACTCGCACTTCTCCGCCTTGACATAGAGCTGGTTCTCCAGCAACCTTTGGAGGACCTGGCGCACATGCTGAGTGTGTATCTGATTGGATGGGGAAAAGATGAGAATATCATTGAGGTACACAAAGACAAACTGGTTAATCATGTCCCCCAACACGCTATTGACCTTGCCCTGGAAGACAGCGGGGAGGTTAGTGAGCCCAAAGGGAAGGACCAGGTATTCATAGTGTCCTGTGGGGGTATTGAAGGCTGTCTTCCACTCATCACCCTCGCGAATGCGGATAAGATGATAGGTGTTGCGGAGATCTAACTTAGTGAAGACCTTGGCTCCCTGCAAGAGTTCAAAGGCAGACGACATTAAGGGCAAGGGGTACCTGTTTTTAACAGTAATGTCATTCAAACCTCTGTAATCTGTAATGTGACATTATCAGCATCCCTCCATCACCCCATCTCCTCACTCTGAGTTCTCACTACACATATGGGGGTTACTCTGGGTTCAGGCCATTTCCGAGCTCGGAGCCTTTCCCTGGACAGCACACCAAACATGCATTACTATACTCCGACTAATTATATGTAAGCGTGAGCTCGTGAAGTATTTTTCTAAAGTCAGGTATGCATCTTTTACTCAGATTTATCTTTGAGAATTTGAAGTTTTGAATTGATATGATTTGATATCTCTGAACTGGCTATGTAATTGGCATAATACATAATTACCTGACTGATAATAAATTGTTACATTTGATTTTATTCTGATTTACTCTGTAATTATTGACTCTAGTATAGTATGTTGTATCCTTGTTACTGCGTTTCTGTGTCAGGTTAGTAACAGTGTAAAATTCAGTTGAGATGGAGATAGATTGTAAGAACTTATAGGTCTAGGCCAGCGTTTATGTCAACTGGATGTTGTTCGTCCAATCTAAATAGGGTGAGCCATGACCTGTAATGTTATTCTAGCTAAGTGTATATGGAAAACCATGGCATGATTATAGCAAAGCTACTATAGGGAAGTAATGATGGTCAGCTTATATCTACTCTACACTGCTCAAAACTTGCATTTGAATAGTCAGTAGCAAATTCTTTAAATATGAAAGCATACTTACAGGCTGCGAGTCAGAAGTTCCAGACTGTCCTTTCAAAGTTGGAATTGCCCCACTTTTAGAAACAACCTTATTGCACAGCCAGTACAAAGTGGTACTCTTCCAGGCTCAGGAAACTATCCTCTGTAGAAATATTTGGGTTGTACTGTTCTGGAACAGTGTTGTAAATACAACTTTACCACTGATTTCTAGTTGTGACCTCTTTTGGAAGGCCAAACAGAGTAGTTTTGCTTTCTCATATGACATATGACATATGTGTCATATGACAACAGTGTCCGCACTGCAACAGTGCAGAACAAGTCTGGTAAAGTATTATTTATTTGTTTACTTGGTATTTTCACTACCTGCATGTTTGACCTAGTGGAATTTAATATGTGAGTTTACAGACTTACAGACACACCTGTTTTGCAGACGTCCCTCACACAAGGAACGAGGAAACTCAGTTGAGGGAGTCTGATCTATTGTTGAGCTGTTCTTTGTGTATCTGTATTGCTGTAGATGCAGTGAAATGGCTGAAGCCAGTGTTTTCTCAGTGGATCAGTTCAGCTGTCCAGTGTGTCTGGACCTCCTGAAGGATCCAGTGACCATTCCCTGTGGACACAGTTACTGTATGAGCTGCATTACAGACTGCTGGGATCAAGAGGATCAGAAGAGAGTCTACAGCTGCCCTCAGTGCAGACAGACCTTCAGTCCAAGACCTGCTTTAGTTACAAACACCATGCTGACTGAAGTGGTGGAGAAACTGAAGAAGACTGTTGAGAAACTAAAAGCTGTTGTTCCTGCTGGACCTGGAGACGTGGAGTGTGACATCTGTGCTGGAAGAAAACACAAAGCTGTCAAGTCCTGTCTGGTGTGTCTGGAGTCTTACTGTCAAACTCATTTTGAGCGTCATGAGGAGTTTCACTCAGGAAAGCCACACAAAGTGACTGATGCCACTGGACGACTGCTGCAGATGATCTGCCGTCAACATAGTAGGCTTCTGGAGGTTTTCTGCCGTAGTGACCAGCAGTGTATTTGCCTGTTGTGTGCAATGGATGAACATAAAAACCATGAGACTGTATCAACTGCAGCAGAGAGGACAGAGAAAGAGGTATGAACTGAAACGACACATTGATGTACTAATGTTTCTTCTCACTGCAGTATCCAGCTGTAACTAGCTGCATGCTGTGATCTACTCTCCCATTGGAAGTCACTACATCACAGCTCTGTGCATTTGAGCACAAGTTGAACTGCTTAAATGTCTAAGCTAAGTTCATTAATCATCTCAAAACTCTCTTTAGAATTTCTCTTTTAATGAAACAGCAACTTTCTACATGAGGAATATACATTGTGATAGCTGTACAGTCATGGCCAAAAATATCGGCACCCTTGCAATTCTGTCAATTCTATCAGAAAATGCAACATTTCTCTTAGAAAATTGTTCTAATTGTAAATGTTTTTGTATTCACGTGCTTACTGTTTTTGTTTGCACTGCAACAACACAAAAAACAGAGAAGAAAAGTCAAACATGATATAATTTCACACATAACTCAAAAATGGATTGGACAATATTATTGGCACCTTGTCAAAATTGTAAGAAATAATTGCTTTTCAAGCATGTGATGCTCCTGTAATTTGTATTTAGACACACCTGTGGCAAGTAACAGGTGTGGGCAATGTAGTAATCACAGTTGCAACAAGTTAAAATGGAGAAAAGTTGACTCAACCTTTGTGTTGTGTGTCACACTAAGCATGGAGAAAAGAAAGAAGTGTAAAGAGTTGTCTGTGGATTTGAGAGAAAAAATGTGGAAAAATATGGACAATCTCAAGGCTACAAGTTCATCTCTAGAGATCTTAATGTTCCTGTGTCAACTGAGTGCAATATCATCAAGAGGTTTACAGCCCATGACACTGCAGCTAACCTCCCTGGACGTGGACGGAAGAGCAAAATTAATGAAAAATTACAACCAAGGATTGTTTGAATAGTGGATAAAGAACCAGATTAACTTCCAAACAAATTCAAGCTGATCTGCAGACACAGGGTACAACAGTGTCAGGTCGCACTATCCGTCGCCATCTCAATGAAAAGGGACGCTATGGTAGGAGACCCAGGAGGACACCACTGCTGACACAAAGGCATAAATATGCAAGATTAGAGTTTGCCAAAACTTATGTGACAAAACCACAATCCTTCTGGGTCGAGGTGCTCCAATCAGGATTTTTGAGGCCAATCACTGGTCGCCGATCACAGGAAGCAGTATCTGCCGATCTGAACACCGATACCGATCTTTTTAAAGCCTCCTATTAATCATGTAGTATTATTTATAGAGATACTCCAATCAGAAATTTTAGACACTTATTCAGGGCCTGATGTTTTTTTGTTTGTTTCTTTGAGAGAGGGGAGTTTTTTAATTTGAGGGGAGCATGTTTTAAACTTTTTTTAAAACATATCCCTGGTGAAAAAAACAGCATATGCTGGTAGGTATGTTTTGATGCTGGGATGCTGGTTAGGTATGTTTTGATGCTGGTTTAAGCTGGTACTTTGCTGGTTTATGTTGGTCCTTTGCTGGTTTATGGTTTTAACTGGTTTTAACATGACCAGCATAAACCAGCAAAGGACCGGCTTAAACCAGCTAAGGTTTTCTCACCAGGGATATATTTATCTCACATAAATGTTTGATCATGCAGTACATTTTTGTTTTTAGAATTGTGTAATTATTGCACAATAGCTTACACACAGCAGAAGTTTGTTTTCCACAAACACATTTATCCATTATTTTGATTTTGAATACAAACATTGTTACTGAAAATAATTTTTCAGCATATTTACCGCAAACAATGCGCCGTCACTTTAATTTTGCGCGTGCAGCACAGATTCCCTGCGGAAACGATCTCTATGCTGCTGTAGATTCACCGCTCCAGGAACGCATTACTAGACCTCAACCGTGTGCAGTTTGAACGCTTTAATCCGGCATGAGCGCGAAAAAAAATACGCACGTGGCGTTATGTGTTTACGCTTCGAGTGTGCATGAGCGCCCAGTCCAGGAGAGCGCGCGAGCGCTGAATGGTTAAACACTGGAAATAATTAAAAAGAAATTCAGTTTACAAACTTTAGCAACTCTAGTGATGCGACACTGATTATATTGTGCAAGTAACAGTTCCTGTGTCAACTGTGCAGCTTGCTTATAGTCAGACGCGATGTGGTGATTGGAAGCCATTTGCGCACTTTTGAGAGTGAAAGAGAGAGGGCGCGTGGTCACTCACTCGTGCTGTTTGTGAAATTACGGCTCAAATAAGTTTTTCAAATTACTTTATAATTTATTGAATGAAGAAATATTAATTGTACCTCGCCTTCAGCATTATAATTGTTTTACCTGCGCCGAACAAAGACTGAGATGCATGTTGTACCAAACCTCTCACAGCAGGCGCGTCATCAGCTTTAGATCGGTTTATGAGATCGGCCTTTTTAGAGACCGCCGATCAAACATCCCCAAGGGATTATCGGCCGATAATGATCGGTAGCCGATCAAACTGAGCACCCCTACTTCTGGGAGAACGTACTGTGGACAGATAAGACAAAAGTAGAGCTTTTTGGCAAAGGACATCACGGCACTGTGCCGATATTTTTGGCAATGACTGTATGTAAAATGTCTCAGGTCTGTTTTTAATTTCTCCTATAGAAACACTTGAAGGAGACACAGAGAAAAATCGAACAGAGAATCCAGCAGAGCCAGAAAAATCTTGAGCAGCTGAGAGAGGCTGTGGAGTCTCATAAGGTGAGTTTGGAGAAGAGAAGTTTGAGACTCAGTTTGACTCTGCTCTTTCAGTCCCACTGAAGCCGCTGTGTCTCTCAGGCTGTGTGAGGAAGCAGTAAGAGCTGATTGTGATGTGTGTGTAACAGTGCTCTGCACAGACAACAGTGGAGGACAGTGAGAGGATCTTTACTGAGCTCATCCGCTCCATTGAGAGAAGCCGCTCTGAGGTGACACAGCGGATCAGAGATCAGGAAAAGGCTGCAGTGAGTCGAGCTGAAGAACAAATGGAGCGACTGGAGCAGGAGATTGATGATCTGAAGAAGAGAAACACTGAGCTGGAGCAGCTTTCACACACGGACGATCACATCCATTTCCTGCAGGTAGCTCAACTTGTAGTACAGGTTATTGGTGACAGTGTGTTATAATGGGGTCTTTGAGTCATTTGTATTGTTTTTCTGTAGAGTGTTCAGTCTCTCTCAGCTCTTCCTGAATCTACAGACAACATCACTGGCAGTTTCCTCTTTTCGTTTGATGATGTGAAAAAATCTGTCTGTCAGCTGAGACAGAAAATGGAGGATTTCTGCAAAGAGTATCTGAAAAAGATATTGGGTAAAGATTTTCTGTAAACAGCCTTCAGGTTTAGTCGTTCAGGTTTACAAGTGTTTCACTACGTTTATGTCTGTTGATTCCCACAGTCACTCACAGTAACACTGTTCCCAGGACCAGAGAAGACTTCCTACAATGTAAGTCACTAAAAAAAAAACACAATATCACATTGTTTCTTTTCTGAAAGTGAAAATAAATAAATTAATATTTAAATAAATAAATAAATGTTCATATTAATTATTAACAAGATTCCTCATTTAACCAAGTTAAATTCATTTGTTAGGAAGCTAATATCATGCTGTTAACAGACAACTGAACCAAAGCTTCCGTTATGTTTTCATTTATTTGTTTAAATTTCTAGTTTTGTGAAATATATCCTCACCACTGAGTAAAAAAAATCCTACCACACAGTTGAATCTAATAACTATACCATAACACATAATTCAAATCTGAAAGGATATTACCCTTAATGTAATACTATTTATTACCTTTTGTTTGATACACATACACTGAATATGAGCAAGGAAGTGTTAAGCTACAATAAATGTCTAACATAAAAAATAAAATCCATCAGATTCCCATCAATTCACTCTGGATCCAAGTAGTGCACATAAACTCCTCCGTCTGTCTGAAGGGAACAGAGTGGTGACTTACACTGGCATACCCCAGATGTATCCTGATTGTCCAGAAAGATTTGATGGATCTCTCCAGGTGTTGTGTAGAGAGAGTGTGTGTGGACGCTGTTACTGGGAGGTTGAGTGGAGCGGGAGTCATGGTGTGGGTATATCTGTGTCATATAAGAGCATCGGCAGGAAAGGATCTGGTTGTGAGTGTGTGTTTGGATGCAATAATCAGTCCTGGTGTCTGTTGTGCTCTCCTTTCAGTTTCTCATTCTGGCACAATAAAAAACAGACTAAACTTCCTGTTCCCTCCAGCTGCTATAGAGTACGAGTGTATGTGGATCACAGTGCAGGAACTCTGTCCTTCTACGGCGTCTCTGACACAATGAACCTCATCCACACAGTCCAGACCACATTCACTCAGCCGCTCTATCCTGGGTTTGGGGTTGGTTTTAAATCATCTGTGAAGCTGTGTGATTTTTATTGATATAGTTTCCTCATTCCAAACATTCAGTAAACTGGACACATTGGATTGTTACCGGACATATTTCATATTTGTGTAATGCAACAGTTTGAATACCAGGCTGAATTCTGAAAAGATTTTTTGGCCAGTTTAGAAATAGGAAAAGTAAGATTTTATTATATCATGTTTTACCTGAACATTGTTGTCTTACTGTTTTAAAATTTGAGAAAAGAGTGTCAGTATTACACATATCGCATGTTTGCACAATTACACCTGGATAAGAATAGGACTATTGTGTAAAATGCTCCAGGAAATAATGAATCATGTTAAATCCAAGTTTGTTAGATTATTTGTTTTTGTAAATGATATAACATTTTAGATATTATTAGATTACTAATAATCATAATCAGACTAATCTATTAACTGTAGTGTAAAGGTGAAATAAGAATAAATGTGGAAATTACATAGTGACATCGATATTTTTGACTGTTATGACTACATCTAAACAGTTTTGATATGATTTTATTTATTTTTTTGCCATTAATTTATTTTTTGTTAGCTATTAAATATTATGTTTGCGGAATGTGGAATTTTTGAACACAAATTATATTTGTGTGATGAGAAATGTTGTTTTAATTTTGTTAAAAGTTAAAGTGAAACCCTTGAGGTAAGATGCCGTCTCAGAATTTGGGCAGAAGACCATTTGCTTGTTGCTAATGGTGTTTTTATTATTGAATTTATGAGTTATTGTAATTAACTTATTATTTAAGAATTCCATCAATTACATTTCAAACATTCAACATTATTGTGCATAGCCTATAGGTTAAGTGATCTCTGCAATTTAAATAAATAACATTGAATGAATGAATGAAGAAATAAATAAATAAATTCATTCATTCATTCATTTAGTGGATATGCTTACCTTTTAAATGTATGTCCTTTGGATGCTGTTTGGTTTGCCCGTCATTGTTCAGTTACACCCCTGTATTCAGTATAAATGTACAGTACTTGTACTGTACAAAATTTGGAAAATCATTATTTGTAAAAGTGTCGGTTCCTCACCAAAGCTGCATTTATTTGATCAAAAATACAGTAAAAACAAGAATAGCTATTTTGAAATATTACAATTTGAAATAGCTATTTTCTGTTTGAATATACTTTTAAAATGTAATTTATTCCTGTAATTCAAACCTGAATCGTCACATGATCCTTTAGAAATCATTCTAATATGCTGATTTGCTGTTGTTGGATTATTATTGGTGCTCAGTTATTAATAGACTTTTAAGGGTTATTAGAAATGTTTTACTGTGACTTTTGCATCAATTGAATGCATATTTTTCAAATAATAGCATTGATTTCGATTAAACAAATACATATATTCCCCAAAAAATTGAATAGTAATATATTGTGATTTCTGCAAATACATGAAGCAGCACAACTGTTTTCAACATTGATAATAATCAGAAATATTTCTTGAGCAGAAAATCAACATATTAGAATGATTTCTGAAGGATGCGACACTGAAGACTGGAGATGCTGAAAATTCAGCTTTGATCACAGGGCTAAATTACATTTTACAATATATCCACATAGAAAACCTTTCTTTTGAAATTGTAATAATATTTCACAATATTACTGTCTTACTGTATTTTTAAGCACATAATCCTGAGCAGACTTGAATAAAACATGTAAAAAACATAATATTACCGTTCTGACAAGTATTGTATACCTACATCTGAATGTTTAATTTAGTATTGTACTTGATATCAGATATATTTTTATAATTTAGGCAAAATTATGTTTTGATATTTTAAGTGATTTACTTTCACAAAACCTATCCAATATTATGAGATCTAGAGTGCATCAAAAGTCAGAGACCATTACTCATAGATCGCTTTGAAAAGAATATAAATATATGAATGTAATGCAGTAACGTAAACTGAGACCCAAACGCCTTTGCTAGGCTGTCATCTGATTGGCTTGTTGCATCAGCGATTATTCTGTAACGCCATCTGATTGGTCCGTTGGTGCTACGATGGTTCTCCCAGCCAATCATTGCTCACTTTTTAGAGTTTTATAAGAAAGTCGATCGAGGTGGAAAGATTGACTTCCGTGTTTTTGCTTTAGTTTCGCTGCTTTCTCCGTCAAAATGGGAGCGTGTATGGCCTTGTGCTCGCTAGCGAGCTGCGTAAGTCTAAACTGTTATTTTGACTCAAATCGAGTTTGTCTCTTTATGTTGTCAAATTTCATCTGGTAAAGAAAGTAACGCATTTTTTTTCCGAAACTTTTAGAACCGACTTGTTCATAGAGGAATTTTAGAGGTTGTTTCCTCGTTTTGTTTACGTAAATAAACTATAAAGTTTTGAGAAAACATAAATAAATGACTCAAGGGCAGCATTTCTTTATGTTTTTATACATTGTTTGTTCACAATAATGTCATACTTGTAAACAATGTCTACCTATAAAACACTTACGTTACGTTTTCCGCTTTCACGCACGCAATTCCTTTTCAGAACAAACATTTCCATTTTTACCAAAACTGTTTGATATAAATGTTTAACATACAGGTCCAGGCTACTCATATAGCTCTCATATATTAGGTTGTTCCCCCAGCCCAAAGAAATGTGTTTATTTGCTTTGTTTAAGTGTTTATGCGTTTCCCATCACACTAGGCGTCCTGTCTGTGCGGCTCTGCGCCCTGTCTTTTATCGGGATGTTGCCCTTCTACATACAACTCCACTGTCACCCGCCTGGCCTTCTCCTTCTTCCTGCTGCTGGGCACTATAGTGTCCATCATCATGATCCTGCCAGGCATGGAGACGCAGCTGAAGAAGGTACATAGATCATTGGTGTCTTGGTACAGGTGGTCTATGGGATCACAGCAGAGCTAGGGTGATTAAGGTTGAATCTGGCCTGATCTAATTTTCTCTTACTTGTTTTCCAGTTCTCCATCTAGCCTAAAAACAAAAAATAAAAATATAGACCACTGTCAGAAATTGTGTGTTTATTAAAGGGAAATATTTACCCTCTGTAATTTAAATCTGAGGGAATTTTAATTTAAGACCAAGCATTAAAATAATTTAGAAAAATATAAATATGTATCTTATTTTCACGAAATATGCATTTATTTGATAAAATGCCATAAAATAGTAATAATGTGAAATATTATTACAATTTATTTTTATTTATTTATTTATTTATTTTTGTAATTTATTGCTGTGATAGAACCTGAATTTTCAGCATCATTACGCCAGTCTTTAGTGTCACATGATCCTTCAGAAATCACTCTAATATGCTGATTTGCTACTCAAGAAACATTTCTGATTATTATCAATGTTGAAAGCAGTTGTGCTGCTTCATATTTTTGTGGAAACCGTTCAAAAGTTTGGGGTAAGGTTTTAAAAAATGTGAACATAACCAGAAAGGTTGCAGTAAATTGATTAAAGAAAATTGTATTTGAGAAATATTTCTACTTTAAATAAATGCTGTTCTCTTAAACAGTAAATGCTATTCATCAAACAATTATGAAAAACATGTGTCATGGTTTCCACAAGACTATCAAGCACCAAAAAAAAAAAACATTTACAGCATTGATTATATAATAATCATGTGACACTGAAGACTGGAGTAATGATGCTAAAAATTCAGCTTTGATCACAGAATTAAATTAGATTTTACATTATATTAAAATAGGAAGCAGTTTTTTTGCATTTTTTGCTGTTTTTACAGTATTTTTGATTAAATACATCCTTATAGAGCATAAGAGACTTCTTTCAAAAAATTAAAAAAAAAAAAATACATTAAACGGTTCTTTGGCTGGTTTGTTTGCCATGGCTTATTCATGCAGTTTTTTTTTCTTTCAGATTCCTGGTTTTTGTGAAGGAGAATCTTCTATACCTGGACTTCATGGGAAGGTGAACTGTGAGATCATTGTTGGCTATAAGTCGGTCTACAGGATGTGCTTTGCCATGGCCTGTTTCTTCTTCCTGTTCTCCATCATCATGATCCGTGTGAGAAGCAGCAAGGATCCACGTGCCGCGATTCAAAACGGGTACAGTTTTACTGTTTACCAGCTGTAATCTTTTCCACTGAAATAATGGGAAGGGCGCTCCCAGCTAATGTTTGTAACAGTATTGCCCTCTACTGGTGAGAGCTGGGTTTTTGAAATATGGAAAATTCCTTTTTGCACAATAGTTTTACTTTGTCCGGGAAGTCTTGCGTAATGACCTGTGCCAATGTGACTGTGTATTGTTTTTTTCAGTTTCTGGTTCTTCAAATTCTTGATTCTGGTCGCTCTTTGTGTGGGAGCTTTCTTCATTCCAGATGGAACGTTCAACACAGGTACATCAGCTGATAAATAAGAACTAATAATACCTTGATAATTACTTGGGTATAAAAGTTTCTATTTTTAGTATTTCTTTTTGTTGTAGTTATTTCCCACTCTTTAGAAGTTATAGTAAATAAACACTCAGTGTTTATATTAATCGTTCTTTATTGAGATTCACAACTAGGTAGGTTGTTTTTCAGTGCTCTGTAGTTCCCAGGAGAAATAGCCATTTCTCATATGCATCCAGATGAGAATGCAAGCAAATGACATTTGTAGGCGCTGTTTAGACCGGATATCCGTGTAACCACATCACATTTGTTGAGTAAACACTAACGCTTCCTGATGCATCACAGACAACAATGAATGCTATTGCATTTCTCTGGTTACGTGAATGTTTAAAAACATTGATAATCCCATACATACACCAGGATTCCCACTGTC
The DNA here is from genome assembly GCA_012976165.1 of Labeo catla. Lineage (NCBI taxonomy): Eukaryota > Metazoa > Chordata > Actinopteri > Cypriniformes > Cyprinidae > Labeo > Labeo catla. The sequence continues at coordinate 568,330 of VONZ01000004.1, forward strand.
ACTGAAAACATAGACATTTCAGGGAATATTAAAATTGTGATTTCCATGCTTGAAAAGTCAGAATCTGGTGATTAAACTGAATGCTAAATCTAAAAAATAAATAAATAAATAAATAATGGTAACAATCTTAAAGTCTCAGTTCATTGGTCAGGAATGGATGTCTAAACTTAGCCTACATTTTGTCCATTGCAGTGTGGTACTACTTTGGTGTGGTTGGGTCCTTCAGCTTCATCCTGATCCAGCTCATTCTGCTGGTGGATTTTGCTCACACCTGGAACCAGAAGTGGGTGGAGAACGCAGAGAATGGGAACAGTAAATGCTGGTATGCAGGTATGTTCAGCAACATTGTTTCTGTGTGACTCAAATGTTAAACTGATATGGGTATAGGCTGAAAATGGTGTCATGTTAAAGTCACAACATTATAAGCTGTCTTTTCCATTTGAATATCACATTCTTTTCTAACCAGCTACAGCTTTAACCAGCAGTGGACTAGGGCTGGGCAGATTTTTGCTCCAGCGTGAAAGTTGTAAAAATCAGGCGGTTAATTGTAGCTTTAAACTCTTTTTTTTTTTTTTTCAAAACATGACAAAAACTTCATGTTTTTGAATTCTTTACACTTTCCAGTCATTTTTCCTTAACAAAATAAATTAAAAACAAAAAGAAAATAATAATTTCTTAGTTCTACATATTCTAATTAGTAATATTGTTTAAAATCAAGAAAATAGATTTGTGTTGCCTCATAATATTAATAAAAGCATTTCTTTGTCTCTTAGAAATACACATTTGATAGTAGCTTGAGTTGTAGATGCAGATGTAGATTTATGTTCATTATCAAAATCAGTAATATCGGTTAAAATTGTAGCAACCTCCTTTTTATATGGTGAAATTTAATTATTCTGACTGTTTGAGGGTTTTTTTATTTATTTATTTTTTTAATAACTATTGGTCTTCCATAGTAGCATACATTTAGATCATGATAATTACAGTTAAACCCACAAATACAGCACCTCAATACCATGGTAAAAATTAAACATGGTCTCTATGTATTTGTATGAAAAACAGTAGTCTAAATACATTTAGTACAAATGCATAAACACTATAGCTGTTATTTTATTTTTATAGCACAGTTTTTTTTTCTTTCATTTTTAATTTGAACTAGTGCTGTCAAAATTACCGTGTTAAAGGAGAAGGCCACTTCCAAAACAAAGATTCACATATAATGTACTCACCCCTTTGTCATCCAAGATGTTCATGTCTTTCTTTCTTCAGTCGTAAAGAAATTGTTTTTTGAGGAAAACATTTCAGGATTTTTCTCCATATAATGGACTGATATGGTGCCCCGATTTTGAACTTCTAAAATGCAGTTTAAATGCGGCTTCAAACGATCCCAAATGTGGTTGTAAATGATCCCAGCCGAGGAAGAAGGGTCTTATCTAATGTAACGATTATTAAAAATATACAGTAGAAATACTTTTTATTCTCAAATGCTTGTCTTGCCTTGCTCTCCTTGAACTCTGAATATTCTGGCTCAAGACAGTTAGAATTTGTCAAAAACTCTAACACAGGGTACAGGGTAACTGTCCTGAACCGGAAAAACAGTCCAGACAGAGTAAAACAAGATGAGCGTTTGACATTAAAAAGTATGTAAATTGTATTATTTTTATAAAAAATAATTGATTGTTATGCTAGATAAGACCCTTATTTCTCAGCTGGGATCGTTTACAACCACATTTGGGATCATTTGAAGCCGCATTTAAACTGCATTTTGGAAGTTCAAACTTGGGCCACCATATCAGTCCATTATATGGAGAAAAATTCTGAAATGTTTCCCTTCAAGAAAGACATGAACATCTTGGATGAGGGGGTGAGTACATTACATGTGAATCTTTGTTTTGGAAGTGGACTTCTCCTTTAACACAGATGATTAATTTTTTTAGTTTTTTTAAAGTCTAATAAAACTTAAAATTGATAGCTGTCAATTATACTGTAATGCTGAATGGCTATAGGAAATGGTTAAATATTGTTAAACACTTTAGATTGTGGACCAGTTCTCAATACAAACTAGTTTTGGTTTGGCAACCTACGGCATGCAGAGGGATAATCACTGGTATGTAAACAATAGGGAAAACTGCATACCAACGTACTTTTTTGAGGTAATCAGTCCTCACAGTCTCACAGCCTGTTAGGAGCTATAAATACTGGAAAAATGTGAGAATTAATCTGCTCTAGTCTACAGATGCATGTGGCTCCTGCAAACCATTTGTGCATACGAGGCACAGTGGTTACCAGAAAAATGGCACTTCACAAGGTTGCCGACCCTTGAACTAGTTGCTTATTAGCATTAATATTACTTGCGTATTGGCTATTTATTAGTACTTACAAAGCACATATTAATGCCTTTTTCTGCATAACCATATTTTAGATCCCTTAACCTAACTGTATACCTAAACCTAACAATTGCCTTATGAACTGTTAATAAGCAGCAGATTTGAGCAAAAGTCTTAGTTAATAGTGAATATGTGTACCTTAATGTAAAGTGTTCATTTTAGTGATCCTAATGTGTCAGTGGGATTGAGGTATATTGACCGGAGAATCATTTTCTCTCATAATGTTTCAGCAACCAAGTTGTGAGTTTTCTGTCAGCTGTTTTGAATCATAAGATTTGCAGATGAATCACTCTTTTGGTTAAACAGGTTTGCAAAAAGTCCTAAAATTGTTCGCTGTTCAGTTTGATTAATTCAGACAATTTGATCAATTAGTTTTCAGCTGTTTCTTACACCACAACTTACACTTTATAAGAAAAAACACAAAAAGAGCGCTGGATAAGGTGAATATTAACTTACAATTCATTGTAAGAAACAAAACTTGCAAATGTCTGTCGTTGGTTGTTTTTTGAACAACTCTGTGCTGCAGCTAAAGAAAATATGTATCCAAAACAGTATTTAAAAAAAAAAAAAAAAAAGTTTCAAAATATGGGCGCTTTTGTAAAGTCTTTTGCTATTAGAGCAAATAGGAGCACAAAAAAATATATTAGTTGACCGTAGAAGTGTAGAAGTTTACCCAACTATGTATACTTCCACTTCTGTGAACCCAAGGAATGTGAAAAGGGTCCATGAGGGACATTATGTTGGTCGCTTGGTGTCTTTCTTCGACCCAAAATCCACATAGCTGTATATTAAATATCAAATATGAGCTGATTGGCTACAATTCTATTCCTTTGCACAACTTTTTCCACTTGAGTATTGAAAGATGTGTGTGTGTTTTCTCCACAGCCCTGCTGTCGTTCACAGTGGTTCACTATATCTGTGCCTTTGCTGCTGTGGTTTTGTTCTATATATTCTACACACAGCCGGACGACTGCGCAGAGCACAAAGCCTTCATCAGCCTCAACCTCATTTTCTGCATCATTGTGTCTGTGGTGGCCATTCTTCCAAAAGTGCAGGTCATTGGCACTCTCATTTGCTCCACTTGTTTTCTTGCTTTTCTCTCTGAATGGATTTAAACAAGATAAAATGTGTTATTGGTAGACAAGTCCGTCAGAATGTGAACATCAGATGTTCACACAGCAAATAAGCGGACAGAATGATTTACATTGTTGGTGAATGTGTTACAGGAAGCTCAACCGAGCTCTGGTCTGCTCCAGGCATCTCTCATCTCTCTCTACACCATGTATCTCACATGGTCTGCGATGAGCAACAACCCCAGTGAGTTTCACAATCAGATCACATCTCCATATGACACAACTTCTTTAAATCCTTTTTCTGTTTTACCTCTGAACTTTCTGATTTTAATAGATGAGAATTTAGTTGATATGTACTCTGAAACAGATGACAGAAAAACACTGTCCGGTGAAACGGTGCTTATATGGACAATAAAAAGTTGACAACTTTTAAGAATTTGATGTTTAAGCGATCAACACAGTGCAGTTGGACTTAAACTATTAACATATAAATAGTGCAGTTTAAAGTGGACAGGAAGCTGGGAGAGAGAGGCAACTGGCTTGCCTAGTATATTTACTTTTAAAAGACTATTTCTGCCATCTTGTTAATTTGGTCTTGCTAAACTCAAAACCTCACCCTTCAAAGGTATGTCAGCAAACTTGAATGTGCTAAATGATTGACAAGCAAAGAGAGAAAAGGTCTAGGAGGCCATTACAGAAACAAGTGACATGTTTCTCACAACCTATTTCAGTGCTGTTTGCAGAAATACATTTTTATGAACATTTCAATTCAAAAGTTAGGTTAGTGTCTGCTTGACAAAGCTACATTTAATTAATTAAAACACTAAAAACAGTAATATTGTAAAATGTTATTGCAAACTGAAAGAACTGTTCTCTGCCGTGATATATTGTAAAATGTAATTTATTCCTGTGATGCAAAGCTGAATTTTCAGTATTATTACTCTGGTCAGTGTCACATGATCCTTCAGAAATCATTACTGAAAACAGTTGTGCAGCTTCATATTTGTGTAGAAACTGTAATTTTGTTGTTGTTTAAAAGAACAGCATTTATTTGAAACATCTTTTGTAACATTATAAATGTCCATGCAGTCATTTTGATCAATTTGATGCATACTAGCTGGTTACCTAAAAAAAAAAAAAACGGTTACAGACCCCAAACCCTTTTTAAGGTTTAAGTTAAAGTTTAAGGAGACGTTCACTTCCAGAACAAAAATTTACAGATAATTTACTCACTGCCTTATGATCCAAAATGTTTGTGTCTTTCTTTCTTCAGTCGATAAGAAATTATGTTTCTTGAGGAAAACTCTAAAAATCTACATATAATGGACTTCAGTGGTGCCCCCAAGTTTGAACTTCCAAAATGCAGTTTAAATGCAGCTTTAAACGGCTCTAAACGATCGAGGAAGAAGGGTCTTATCTAGCAGTCATTTTGAAAAAAAGACAATTTACTTACTTTTTAACTTCAAATGCTCGTCTTGTCTAAGTCTGTGTGAACTCTGTTTCGGTTCAGTACGGTCTGGACAGTTAGTGTATGTTGAAAAACTGCTATCTCGTTTTGTTCCCCAACTTCAAAATCGTCCTACGTCGCTGCAGAAGTACCGACCCAGTGTTTACAAAGTGAACATGCAAAGAAGATCAAACGGCCTTTACAAAAAAATGGTAAAACAGCGATGTAAACGTTGAAGAAGAAAACAAGATGGGAGTTTTTCGACATACCCTAACTGTATTGACCTGGATTACACAGACTACGCATGAAGTTCATACTTGGGGGCACCATTGAAGACCACTATATGGACATAATTCCTGAATTCATGTTTTCCTCAAGAAACATAATTTCTTATTGACTAAAGAAAGAAAGACATAAATATCTTGGATGACAAACAGGTGAGTAAATTATCTGTAATTTTTTGTTCTGGAAGTGGACTTCTCCTTTAAGTTTATCTCATTGTCTGATTAAAGGGGTCATCGGATGCCCATTTTCAAAAAATTGATATGATTCTTTAGGGTCTTAATGAAAAGTCTGTAACATACTTTACAAAATACTAACAAAATTTCTCAAAAAACACCCTTTTTACCTTGTCAAAAACAGCTCTGTTCACAGCTACCCGTTTCAGTGCATGTCCCTTTAAATGCTATCCTCACCCCGCCCCTCTCTTCCGTGGTGTGACGAGCAGTTTGAGAGACTATAAACTTTAGCTGCATTTATCCATGAAACTTGCTAACTAACACATTATTAGGAAAGGTGATTTGCAAAGATTCGTAAAATAAAAAACCTTGTACTTGCATCTACTGTAGGTGAAGCTGGATCACGAATGATTCACACAAACATAAACAGATTTAGGCAGATCAGGGGGTGCATTCCCTTCAAAAACAAAATTAATCCTTTGCGTTTCAGATGTCGGGAGTAAATTAAAAATGCTATGTTTATTATTACATCTAACAACAATATACCTCAATTGCTTAGGAGACATTCTTGTCTTCCCCTGCTCTGGCTTCGAAACAATGGCAGACTGTTCACAGCTAACTCAGGGTGGGTCTGTGCTAAAACGCCAGTGTCAGTCAACAATTGTGGGAGGAGCCTGTGCAGAACTATGTCACTATGCCAAGAATCTCAGAACAGCTTGATCTGAGAAAGTAATTATTATTAGGGATTTTAAAAGAAAAAGCACTGGGTGGATCTTTGTCATTATAGGGTGGTTGTGTACACACACAGCCAAAACACATTTATGTTCAAACAACATGTAAATGTGAATTTTGCATCCGATGACCCCTTTAATAATCTGCATGGAATGAATAATTGTCTCAAACCACATTTCGTTACCAAAACTGAGAAATCACGTGGTTGATAAAGTTGTTCCAAAACAAAGGAATTCTCGGAAAGCCATGGGAAAAATTCCAGATGCAGGTTGTTTGTTTACATAATTGAATTCTGGGAAATAAGACCTACACAAACACATGGAGCTGCTTGAATGGAAAAAATGACAAAACCTCAGCAACCTCCAGGCCTGCAGGATGTAATGCAATCAAACTTTAAAGGAGCATTTTTGCTGTGGAGCACAGTATGGAAATTCTCTGTAAGAATCTCATAATTTGGCCCTGGTTAACTCGCAGCCAGGTAAATTGTGTAAAATTAATAACAGAATCTGTTTCAGAGTGTGTTACTGTATGCTATTTATTTGCTCTTATGATGCATCACTCTTTTCTCTGTGCACAGATCGTAAGTGTAACCCGAGTCTGTTGAGTCTGGTCAATGGCGGGTCGACAGCACCCACTCCCACCAGCGCCCCCGGCATCACTACACAGTGGTGGGATGCCCAGAGCATTGTGGGGCTGGTCATCTTCCTCCTGTGCACACTGTATGCCAGGTAAGCTGGTTACCATCATCCTCACCACTGCCAGAAACAGACAAAGAAACGTGTAATATCTTTAGCTAAATGAATGCATCTTTAAAAAATTCAGTATTTTCTTTTAATTGTATTCAAATCAGTATGTTTATTAATGTACAGGGGTTGGACAGTGAAACTGAAACACCTGGGTTTAGACCACAATTAGTATGGTGTTTGGCCTCCTTTTGCAGCCAATACAGCATTATTTCATCTTGGGAATGACAAATACAAGTCCTGCACGGTAGCCAGAAGGATTTTGAGCCATTCCTTTCGCAGAACAGTGGCCAGGTCACTATGTGATGTTGGTGTATGAAAACATTTCCTGACTCACTCCTCCAAAACACCCCAAAGTGGCTCAATAATATTCAGATCTGGTGACTGTGCAGGCCATGGGAGATGTTTAACTTTACTTTCATGTTCATCAAATCACTCTTGTCACCAGTCTTGCTGTGTGTATTGGTGCATTATCATCCTAATACACGGCACCACCTTCAGGGTACAATGTTTGAGCTATTGGGTGCACAAAGTCAACCTTCACACTCTGCTCTTATTGGTGGAATGTGCGATCAGTAAAGACTGGCCACCAGGCTGCATAAATATAGCCATGAAACCTCCAACACTATATTGGCCAGTGTTTCAGTTTCATTGTCCAACCCCTGTATGTGCTTTAAAATAGCTTAAAATAATTATAAATAAACTACAAATAATTAAGGCATTTAATTATAATGTCCTCATACTTGTTCAATTTTACTGACATGGTTTGAAGGAAACATAATGACCAAATAAAAGCAAGTGGTAACACTTTGGTATAGGGACCAATTCTCACTATTATTTGCTTATTAATTTAGCATGTCTATTAGTGGCATATTGACTGTTTATTAGTACTTATAAATCACATGTTCTGCAAGACCATATTCTACATCCCTAATCCTACCCAGTACCTAAACTTAACAACTACCTTACTAACTATTAATAAGCGGCAAATTAGGCAAAAGTTTATTGAGGCAAAAGTCATAGTTAATAGTTTGCTAACAGTGAAGATTGGACTTTAACGTAAAATGTGACCATTAAAATCATTGCTATGTTCATGGTATTTCTTTATTTTACATTATTGCTAAAAGTTCGGAGTCTGTAAGATTATATATATATATATATATATATATATATATATACACACTACCATTCAAAAGTTTGGTCAACAAAAGAAGTCTCTTATGCTCATCAAGGCTGCATTTATTTGATTAAAAATATAGAAAAAAAACTGTAATATTGCAAAATGTTTTTACAATATAAAATAATGTTTTTTATTTTAACATACTTTAAAATAGAATTTATTCCTGTGATGAAATGCTGAATTTTTATCAGCTGTTACTCCAGTCTTAAGTGTCACATGATCCTTCAGAAATCATTCTAATATGCGGATTTATTATTAGAATGATCAATGTTGGATAATATCAACAGTTGTGCTGCCAAATATTTTTTGGAACCTGTGATTTTTTTTTTTCAGGATTCTTTCATGAATAACAAGTTTAAAAAGTACAGTGTTTATTCAAAATATAAATATTTTATAACAATGTAAATTATTTATTATTAACTTTTAATAAACTTTTAATTATTAACTTAATACATCCTTGGTGAATAAAAGTATTAATTTCTTAAAAAAAAAAAAAAAAAAGAAACAATAAAAATGTACTGACCCCAAACTTTTGAATGGTAGTGTGTGTATATATATATATATATATATAATTCTTAATAAGTCATAAAATTACATTTTTAAAGTCATCAAATTTTAAGCTTCTGATTTATCAACTATTTTTTATATATGTTGATTTGCTCGTCAGGAAACTATTATTAATAATGTTGAAAACGGTTGTGCTGCTTCATATTTTTGTGGATTGATTTATTTATTTTATTTTTTCAGGATATTTTGATGAATAGAAAGTTAACAAAATAAATCTTTTGTAACATTATAAATGTCTTTACTGTCACTTTTGATCAATTTAATGCATCCTTGCTGAATAAAAGTATACATCTTAAAAAAAAAAAAATCTTTCTGACCCCAAACCTTTTTAATGGTAGTGTATATTAGCAACAAATTCCTAATCAATGTAAATTAAAAGCTCAATATATTGGCTAGCCATAAAATGATTATTTAAAAAAAAGTTAGATTTATTGGTAACACTTTACAATAAGGTTCATTAGTTAACATAAGTTAACCACATTAGTTAAAATTAAAAAAAGATTGAACAATACTTCTACAGCATTTATTAATCTTAATGTTAATTTTAGCATTTACTAATACATTATTAAAAACATAAGTTGTCTTTGTTAACATTAGTTAATGCCCTGTGAACTAACATGAACAAACAATGAACGACTGTATTTTTATTAACTAACATTAACAAAGATTAAAGGAGAAGGAGAAAACAAATATTCACATATAATGTACTCACCCCCTTGTCATCCAAGATGTTCATGTCTTTCTTTTTTCAGTCGTAAACAAATTGTTTTTTGAGGAAAACATTTCAGGATTTTTCTCCATATAATGGACTGCTATGGTGCCCCGAGTCCAGCCGAGTCTTTTACATGTTTGCTTATTGTCTTTTTCTAGCATTCGTTCCTCAAACAACAGTCAGGTGAATAGGCTGATGCAGACAGAGGAAGGTCAGGGGCTGGCGGCCGCCGATGCCAACGAGGGCGTCTCCGAGGACGGCGTGAGACGCGCTGTGGATAACGAAGAGGACAGCGTCACCTACAGCTACTCCTTCTTCCATTTCTCTCTTCTCCTGGCCTCTCTCTACATCATGATGACCCTGACCAACTGGTACCAGTGAGTGTCTAACAAAGTATCCTGATACAACTCTGACCGCCCTCTTTTTCAGGAGACATTTTCCTATCCATTTTCTCAAAAGGAAATGATTTGGAAATCAGGAAATCAAATGACTTGGAGTTCTCCATATTTGACACTATTAGGACTAAACGATAAATAGTTCTTAATGTTCTCTTTTCTCTTTCCTTCTCAGACCTGAAACAGACTACACAGCCATGAAAACCACCATGCCGTCTGTGTGGGTGAAGATCTGTTCGAGTTGGCTGGGACTGGCGCTGTACCTCTGGACCCTGGTGGCTCCGCTAATCCTGACCGACCGAGACTTCAGCTAAACACTCAGGAGATTCAAAAAGTGTCCTTATACTGAAGCAATACACCTTTTACCAAACCATATACAAAGTCAATCATTTAGTACATCACAGAAGTTGTTAATCTTTAAGATGCTCTGAGCTCTTGAACTATGCACACTTGTAAACTTTCACACTTTACATATGTTTTTGTTGTTACATAATCATAATCTGTTAATTTCTTGATCTTTGTTTGACTTTTATGTATACATAAATTCGCACTGTTGAATTTCTAGATATAGATATATATAATCTTTTATTTCTGTTTGGGTCCAGTTTTGTTATAAATTGCACTACGTTTGATCAAATCAAAGTTAAATGTTCAGCTGATTGCCTCATACGTATCAGGATGTTTATTTTGATAAAGATACGTTTATCTGAGCTGTATCTATTTAATTTTGAAGCTTTGTTTTATGAGTTTTATGATGACACTCCTCCTGACCAAAAGTTTTTAGTTCAGATCAGATGATCTTTTGTATTTGTACTTTTATTCATTCTTGTAAAACTGATTATTAAAAATTGTACACAACAGGTCATGGTTCTTCAATGCAGCTATTCCTGTTCTGCTGCTGTAACACAGGAAGGTGTTTCCTCTAGGTGGAAGTGTTGTTATTATTGAAGTACATTTCTCTACCTGAAGAGAGTGTGTCTAGTCAATGAATCTTAGACAAGAGTCACTTCTTGTTGCTCTTACTCCGTGGTTACATATTTGAACAAACCCATATAATTATGACTGGAGAAATGTAAATTAAAGAGATATCTACTGTACACTGATTGTGCTACAGATGTTTGTGATACTTTAAATCATGAAGAGAGTTAATTTTCTAGCAATTTGCAATTTCCATCTAGAAAATAAGAATAAGAAGAATTAGACTGAAGGAGGGCCCCAGATATCTACAGTAGAGAATCATTCAGATGTCCAGAATCATTTAAAATGGATTCTTAGTTACTATATTTCTATAGGTTACATCATTCTAAGATTCTGACCATAAGCTTATAAACTTACAACATTAAATACATTTTATTTTAAGTTCATCACAACAAATTCTGCTTTTTTAAAGAGGTCATCAGATGTCCATTTTACACAAGTTGATATGATTCTTTAGGGTCTTAATGAAAAGTCTATAACATGCTTTGGTTAAAATTTCTCAATGGTAGTGTAAACAACACCTTTTTTACCCTGCAAAAATTAGCTCTGCAAAAATCATCCTGTTCTGGTCAAGGTTGCTTTAAATGTTAATGAGCTCTGCTTGCCCCGCCCCTCTCTTCTCTCTGTGGAGTGACAAGCCTGTTTACTTTAGCCGCATTTAGCTGCGTTTAGCCGCTAAACTTGCTAACTTGCACGTTATTAGGAAAGGCGATCGCAAAGATCGATAAAAACCCTTACACTCACTTCTGCTGTAAGTGAAGCTGAATCACGAATGATCTGTGCGAACATATACGGATATATGTAGATCGGGAGGTGCATTCCCTTCACAAACAAAGGTAATCTACTGCATCTTGGAGTAAATGACGGCCACTATGTTCATTATTACATCCAGCAACAGAACACCTCAATCGCTCAATCGGAGATATTCTTGTCTAACTTATATCACTGCTCCGGCATCGAAACAGTGGCGATCGGACTGTTACAGCTGGTTTTGGGCAGGTCTGAGGTATAAAGCTCATGTCATTCAACTATCGTGGGAGCGGCCTCTGTCAGTGTGATGCCAACACACATTAATGTTCAAACAACATGTAAAAGTGAACTTTGCATCCGATGACCCATTTAAAAAAAAAAAAATAAATCACACTTGCATACAATTTTTTATTTTTTTTTAATCCAGTGTATCTTCATTGTTTGCTACCACAATTCGAATTCAGAAATTGAAATAGAATATAAAAGTTACACTTTATTTAAAGGTTTCTTTCAGTGTAATTACATGTTATAAGGTTATATAATATAATAATTAACACCATGTACTTATTATAGGGTTAGATTAGGGTTTGGTTTACAGTTGCATGTAATTATGCATAATTTACTGTTATTATGATTTGTAAGGTGTAAAAAGCACACTGTAAAATTAAGTGATAGCTCAAAGGATGATTTTTATCTATGAAATAACAACTACACAAATAGACAAAGAGCCCTTTTCCAGCTAAAATTCAGCAATATCATCACCACACTTAACAGACCGCCAACCGGTTACATACAATACAACAGACAGACAGAAATAAATTCTGAGTAGGGCTTGCTTGTTTGTTTTTAATATAAAAAGCAAATGTTAAAGCCCTTTCACACCAAAAAGTGAAATGAATAAGCCTCATGCTGAAGGAAAAGTAAATTCACGCCTGCACAGTAGAACGCAGGAGAAGAAGGTTCAACACTCTTTAGCAATAATAATAATAATAATAATAATAAAAAATAAATAAATAAATAAAAAAAACAAAAAACAATGAAGCACAAATGTTAGTTTATCTACAGTCATTTTTGCTTATTAGCATAGTAGAACTGGATCATCAAAGGTCAGCAGCAAAGACATGCGAGTGAGATGTATTAATGTGTGTTCACATTTAGTCTAGAAGTACATCAACAAGTAACGGAATGTTTACACAGCGAACACAACGCCTTTGTAACTTACGATTTCTCTCAACATGAGGACTGGAGACTTGTCAGTCAATAAATGGGAAAACAAAGTAACTGGCATTACTTATTTGAAAAAGTAACTCTGATATTTTCTTATAAATTCAACAGTAATGCGTTACTTTACTAGTTACTTGAATAAAAAAAATCAAATTACATAACTTGCATTGCTTGTAATGAGTTACCCCCAACACAGTTTAGAACAGACTAATACATGAAAACACAAATACATAATTTAAAATAATAAAAACATGCGTTACCATAATTAATTAGTTATGAAAAATAACGCGATTACAATATTTTTATATCACATGGGCAGCAAATCAATACCACACAAGTGCTGATTTTGTCCCGATCAATCAGGAGCTTAAATGTGATTTTATACAACAGTTCAGTAAATAAAAAGTTGATATTGTGTTATATTTTAAACAATATATTATGTGTTTTTGCTCAGTTTTGCTGAAAACATATTACCCTTTGAAGTCATAGCAGAATTGTTGCGCGTCTCCAGCCAACACAGCGGTGTTTAGTTTCTCAATGAATCTGCGATTTGAACGAATCATGTGAATGACTCATTAAGACATTTACCGCCACCTGCTGGCAGATTTAGTTTCTTATTTAGAGTATCATTTCATTATGAAAATATAATAATAATAATAATAATAATAAACATAGGGATAGTTCACCCAAAAAAATGTAAATTCTGTCATAATTTACTCCACAAAGCTGTTTTGGTTACCAATGACTTTCATTATATGAACAAAAAGTCCTGAGATGTTTCTCAAATGATCTTCTTTTATGTTCCATAGTTCACGTTAGGCCGTTGCAGCCTAAATGTTTATGTGTAATAAATTCTATGTTGAATCAAATAAAATATTTCTTTCTAAAGCTACAATTTGTAATGTCTGCTTGATATTTTCTCATTTACCACAAAAATAGCTTTAAATAATCTTTTGTGGGTATTTTCAGTCAAATTAATTTTGCGATTAATATTCGATTAATTAGATTAATTAATTGACACTTTATGTAATTAATTAGATTAAAACTTTTAATCAACTGACAGCCCTAATATATATATATATATATATATATGTGTGTTAATTTATTAGTTATGAAAAATAATAACTAAAAATGTTAAATATTTAAAAATTAAAATATTTTAACTCAGTTACCGCACTGGCCCCGCCCCCAGACCTGTATGTCATCTTATATCTCATATAGTTGACTGTTGACAAATATGATGCAACAACTCCACAAATGCAGTTATGCCCTTAGAAGTTAAGTGTTTTAGTGTTTTAGGTGTTGTTGTTGTTTTTTTCGCTAGATTTAGATATTTTTTATTTTTCCACTAGATTAGAGTGGCTAATTATATGGATGAGTAAATGTGTTAGTTTTTATTTATACTGTATATTAATATATTGTAACTTTTTTAAAACAATTTATTTGTGAACCCTCAACCTAGAGTGACATCAGGAGACTGTGAACTCCTAGATCACTTGGGTACTTGTGTTTGTAATATTACTATTTTAAAAATGTAAAATTATATATAAATATTTAATAAATGACATCTGTTTGAGAAGGTTAATAGGTCTTAATATCTGTAAAGAATGTCATTTGTCAGTTATGTAACAGCGAGATCCTGAAGTGTACAGCTTGACTGTGTGACGTGGATGAGGAGCAACACTAAAGAGTCCTTTCCCGTTACGCATCACTTTGCGGTGACCTCACTAATTGTGCTCTCGCTCACTATGCACCCGCTGGCTGTCCCACTGCAGGTATCTCCCTGTCTGTCTCCTCGTTACTCCTGATGGTTTTACGTCAGCGTAGTACACACGCACACAGACACACACACACACACACACACACACACACACACACACACACACCAGGGAGCAGTAGGCAAATCTAATTCTGTTATATAACCAGTAACTACACCACAACATAGTCTAAAGTGGGACTGTCTGTCTGCTTGAGTTCGGCGGCTGCCATCGTGTCGGCACGAGAAGCTGAAGGCCCAAAACAGGCTTTTCACAATATCAAAGTCCCTCTTAAGGGACTGACTCAAATAGAGGATGATGCACTGGTTAGGGACCCTATACTGCACTCTCCAGATCTGTGTGTTTGCTGTCAGGGTAATTAAAGGTTCAGCTGCCTGCCTCTGAGACTCCAGTGTGGTGTGTAGGGAGGCTGCCATGGTTATGTCGCGGGAAAAACAGCAACCGTTTACACCTGCTTCATAACAACTGTAATTGCTCCTAATGGTGTTCATTGTGTTGTCCGTTGGTGCTCATTTTAGGAGTCTGGTTAGTACACCAGGGGAGAGAGGCAAAAAAAGCATTCATCATGAAAATTGTTTTATAAATGCTGTTTGGTAGCTCTCTTTGAAGTCAGCATAAAATGAAAAGTAACTCTATATACTTTTTTTCAACTTGTAATTGCTGTTATTGAGAATGATTCATTCATTCATGTTGTTGTTGTTTTTTGACCTTGTAATTTTTTAAAGCAAAATGTCATTGCTTGATCACAGACTTCCATCTGGTGACATATGCTTCCCCAACCATTAAATTAATCATGAAATAAAAAATTCACCCTATTTTTAAAAAAATAAATAACCATAATTGTGATTATTGTTATTGAGAATGATTCATTCATGCAGATGTTGTTGTTGTTGTTTTTTTGACCTTACAGTTTTTAAAGCAAAATGTCATTACTTGATCATAGACTTCCATCTGGTGACATATGCTTCCCCCAACCATTAAATTAATCATGAACTCAAAATTCACCTTATGTATTTTGCAAATGCATGTTATAGATCTTACTGTGAATGATTCATCCATGTTTATGTATATTTAAAAGTTGGAGAACATTTCTTGTTGCTGTGGACAGATGATGTTCTGAGTCATTTTTTATTTATGTATTGTACTAAATGTGACACAGGAGCACAAAACCAGTCATAAGGGTCAATTTTTTTTTAAATTAAGATTTATACATTATCTGAAAGCTGAATAAATAAGCTTTCTATTTATGTATGGTTTACTAGGATATTTAGTTGAGAAACAACTATTTGAAAATCTGGAATCTGAGGGTGCAAAAAAAAAAAAAAATCTAAATATTGAGAAAATCGCCTTTAAAGTTGTCCAGTGAAGTTTGTAGCAATGTATATTACTAATCAAAAAAATTAAGTTTTGCTATATTTATTGTAGACAATTTACAAAATATCTTCATGGAACATGATCTTTACTTAATATCCTAGTGATTTTTGGCATGAAAGCAAAAAAAAAATAGATAAATTTGATCCATGCAATGTGTTGAAGGCTATTGCTACAAATATCACCTGTGCAACATAAGACTGTTTTATGGTCCATGGTCACAAATATTAATACAGTTTCCACAAAACATTTCAGTGAATAAAGATTTTATTATTGCCTTGATCAATCTTAAAGTAGAGTTTAATGTTTGATGGTCTAGATCTTAGATGCCCAAACCAGGACCTTTTGATTTGGCCTATAAATTAATTAATTTGTTTAAAGTTTTTGAAGTATTCAAAATCATAGTCATTGTTGGAAAGGGTTCAAATACACAAAAATGCTGAAAAACCAAAGAATTTGTGATACCTGAAGGATTTTTCTGAAGAACAGCAGGCAGTTTAACTGTCCAGGAAATACAAGGTACTCATGAACAACTATCACTAAAAAAACAACAACAACACAGTATTAAGTGTATGTAAACTTTAGAACAGTCATTTTTTATAAACTGTATGCAATTGTCTTTTATGTCAAATATCCTATGTCAGTAATAATAATAAAAAAAAAAAAAAATCGCTCTTATTTTGGTAAAATAATGAACATTTTGCAGATTCTGCGAGGTGTATGTAAACTTTTGACTTCAACTATATCTAGTTACTCTGCTAGGACACCTAGTGAAATTATTTAGAACTGACCTCATACATCCACTAAAACCCAGCTGATTAAAAGTCAGAAACGGCTCGAAAAAGCAAAATTAATGCTCAAACAACATTTTTTCCCTGTCACTTTCATCTTCCATTATCATGTGAAATGCATCACATTCAACATTAAGTGTGATCTAAGTGTCCAAACACGCTTTCTGTGACCACTGCAGGTCTGCATAGAGAAACATACACTACTGTAAACGACTGTACAGCATGCAGTGGGACAGGCAGGCGTGCTGCTGCACTGCCATTGACAGCTCACTGAAGGGGGCGTGGCGCGGGCCGCTCAATGGTCTCGTGCGGGATAGCGTGGCGCGCGGCGCTTGCGCTCATCGAAGCAGCGTGTTCTGCGCGAGATTGCAGCTCTGCCAGTGCCAGCCGCTGGACGAGAGGAGAGACATGTCCCAGCATCCGACAGACCTGCCTCTCTGGACCTAAATGCTACAAGGCAATCGGGTGCCCGAGTCATCGTGGACTAATAGATGGAGAGGAAAGCACCACGCTGTCAGGTAAACGTCTATTCTGACATTGCTTTCACTGAGCTTTATTGTGTACACACAGATCTGTCCTGCAGGGTACAGTAACAGTGCATTGCATCTTAAGAAACCAAGTCTGCCCCATGCGCTGTGTAAATATCCTTTTAACGAATTATACATGTGGCAGACCTTTAAAATGACGCCAAATGGAACGTTTAGTGCGTCAGTGATTTATAACCCACCAGTGTTTTTACAGTGAAGTCACATGCGCTCGTTGGGAACATCACTCTAGGTGCCAAGGCACAGGGTGGGTATATGTTGCATTGTCAGTGGTGTAAAAGGGGTCACTAAACATGTTCATTGGCTTCAGTAGGAATACACCCATGTGTTTCCCAGCTGGCCTCTTGTTGATAGCCATTTTTACATGCAAGCTCTTTGTTAAACCTTAATATAGTTGAACTGAAGTAAAATGACATCATCGTTCTTTCCTACCGTTTGTGCAGATTAGCGTCACCAGGAAATCCACACTCTCTGGGAAGCGTTTTTACAACATTACCGCATTTAATATTAATAGCAGAATTAATAGAGTGCCTAGTCAGCGTTGATCTGGATAGCGTGCCGTTTTGTCGCCGAAGTGAAGTATTGGAGGCGCACAGAATTCCCGGCATTGTCCAGAGCGCGATGAAATCATCAATAATGTTACATAATCGCAGAATGCGGGACTGGGTTAAACGGGGGTCAATGCGATCCTGTCGATCCTGGAAAGATGCGAAATGTCATCTCATAATGACGACTAGTCAATCAGTCAGGCAGTGCATCGCGTCGTTTGTTCATCGCCTTTGTTACATCGACATCCGCGAAGCAGTGCAGTACGCGAGAGCGTGTCACATTATAGGAAACAGTAATTCTCTTTATCGTTATTGTGCGATAATTCGAGCTCCATAACAGTGCAATCGCTACGCGACTGAAGCATCGATGCTAAAGGAGCAATTCACACAGCGCTGGTTTGATTCTCTGTAGCCTACACATGCGTACGGATGTCTTTCGCCGTTTCGCGTTTTGTGCGTTTTAAACAAGGTGTAATGTGAACAATTCAGCTTTTAAAACATCTGTAGAGCCCTGTTGTTTCTGAACGCAGCGTTCTGTGTGAACGCCCCCTAAACACGCTTCGGTGATAACAAGAGAGCGTTTTTGTCGCGTCGCTCGCACTGTGGATGGGGTTTAAAGATGACGCCAGTCTACGGCTCATGTGATTTATGCTAATGTGGCCTAATTATAGCCCACCTTTTTGTCATTTCCAGTCACATTCTGTCTGGAAATGTGCCAAAGGCACATTATTAAAAATTATAACAATATGTGCAAATGAGAGAGTGTTAAAAAATAAAACCACTGCTTTCGATTTGACCTACTGTAAAATTGGTATTAGCCATCGTTCAGAAACCTAGATGTCTGTGCTGTCAGGCAGAGAGCATTTCAGGACAAATACACAGTATTTCTGATATTGTACCTGCTGGATTTGACCCAGTTGTTAGCTGACATTTCCATGCTGTAGTAGCCTACGGAGTATCATAACACTGAGCTTTTGGAAATGTGGTTTGGCACTACGGTTGGAATTGTTCAGTTTCTTGTATTTGCTTGCGAATTAAATCAGATAATACAGAAAATGCATTGTGTTTTAATAAAATGTCACGTGAGTAACTCTGGAGCCGTAGAAAAGTGATGTCATGACAGCACTGATTGGCTGATGGTACCACAAAATCACACACTGTCCCAAACCCTTCACTGATCTCTGTGATGTCAAAGACATCTGACAGGACATCTAACAGGGAAATGGATGCATTTTGCACTTTAAGGAGCCTTGAAATAAGATCTGAACCACTGGTAAAGCACCAGCACATTGTAAGATATTTAGTTTTGTTAGACAGACACGTCAATGTAATTTTAAAAAGGCATGTAAAATGTGAATTGTCTTAGTACTGTACCATGTCACAGTATCATGAATTGTTTATTTATTTATTTTGTTTGTGGTATTTTTTAAAATATATGTAGTACAATCACCACCAAATGATTACTCCCTTGTGAAAGAGAAACTTGCTGTATTGAGCTAAGTATTGCAATCACTACTTGTCTGGACAAGTTTCAATAGAAATGGCTTTTAGATTACAAGCAGTAGACTTTAACCGTATTTCAAAGACAGTAAAAGTAATTTTAAAAATACATATGGATATGTACTTAAGTGTTACGTAACTTTGAGGTAAATTGAGATATCCAAAAAACCACTAGAACAGTGTTATATATTTTGCTGACTCGTGTGCTTACATTATCCCAAATGTTTAGAAGAATGTTTAAATCCTACACATGACCGGAAAAAGCAGAAGCAGTCGACTGTGACATAAAGCTCTGCACTTACACAACTTTCAGCCCCACCCTGCTTTATTTTACTTAAATACATTACTTAAATACATTAGCTCATCCATGGACATGATTTCCCATGAGTCCCATCAAATTGCATTGACTATGGGATGAAGATGACAACTCCCATGATTCCACACTTAATCATGCGTCATCAAACTACACCTTTGTTTTGTTGTTTGTTTTGAATATGCCAACCCTGAAACAACATACAGCACTACCGAATTCTGCTACTACTTTATAGTGTTCTTTGTCTGTTTGATTACATCATTAATTGATCTTTACCACACATCTCTGCCATACATCAAGCTACTACTACATATATTGTAAAAATGTCAATTTGGTGTAAAGCTGCTTTGCAACGATATGTATCGTGAAAAGCGCTATACAAATAAATTTGAATTGAATTGAATTGAATATGCGCCCTCTAGCGGCAGAAATTACATATTGTGCCTTTAAGTAGGTCAAAAACCCTAGTTTAGATAATTCATTTTAAAATGAATACATTTAAACTATAATACATTTTAATTAACATGCACCACAGCCTTTCAATGTGCAGACAAAAAAAAAATTAGATGTTTCAAATGTGTTCCAAAAGCAGATGATGTCAGAATTTTGGGTGGACCATCTGTTTTAAAGTAACTGTTTTAAAGTAATGCCATTGCCACTACAGATAATGCCTCTTTGCTCAATTAATAAGGAATTCATGCATCATATGAGCAATTAATCGCATATAATACTAATGGAAATAAAAAAATAGTCATTCATGGATCATCCAGTAAATTCCAGTTATTAATCAAACCCAGTACACCCGACTGAGCCACCGTCATGAGCTTTGATGGAATCAGTTCTTTCCTCCAGGGCCCACAAAGGCACCTTTCCTCATGTTTCTGATGCCTGGCATGCTGACATACTGATAAGGCAGAGATTTTTCAAGTTGCTCTGCGTCGGACAGGCCATACCTTCTCAAGGAATCTCCCCAGTGGTTTTCAGGAAAGCCTGTGCATATTTATCTCACACTTCTTTTTCTAAGAGCGCAATGTTCCTCAAGAGCGACCGGGATCTTACCTCACACAGCCTACTTTCTGTCTATGGCACTGAGCTGCTTCTTTCTGTGCAGTTGGCCTGCAGTTCGTAGCTCAAATCAACATGCAAAATGCCAGGCGAGTCGTGCCAGAAGTGTATAAATGACTGGTAAACTTTAAACGACAACATTAAAGTAATAGAGGACGACGTGGAACGAAACTGGTTTCTTAATGACAGCCTTAAATTGTGTGTAAAAGCGAATGGTATCTGCTTATGTAACCAAGTATAAAGATACTCCTTACATCGCTCAATGGCTACCTCAAATAATCCCAAGTATTCCTTTAAACTCAAACCTGATGCTTAACTGTCCTTCCCGTAATTCTCGTAACTCAGCTCTCCTCTTTGCTAAATGTGTTCTGCCAGCATAAGATTTAGCTCACAGTGCCTTTTCTCTCTGAGGTTATTTAAGACAATCCCTCTGTAATCATACTTAAAGGCTGAGCCGTTATAGTCCAGAGGAATAAAGCCTCGATTGTGAAACTGATAGGCCCGGAGCCCAAATGGCACTCTGAAGGTGTGTCATCAGAGCCAATACGGAGTTTGATTTCTTGATACCTGATACAGGCACAGTTCAGGAGGAATTAAACCCATTCTATCCAGACAAGAGCCTTGCAAGGGCCAAATCTGCTTTAGTGCTTGAGCTGTTTGATAAGTGTATGAGAGTGATGACAACATGACTTATATTTGGTGATGTGCACCATGATGAAGCGCTGGATTTGTTATGGACTCGGCCAAAGTTTTGAACTTGAGGAGATTACAGTAAATCCCAGTTGGCCAAATATGTTGGATTCAGGGTTACCGTGATACCAAAATGTCAGCAGTCAACACTGATATACCAGTGAAATTTCTTATTATTCTTGGTACCAATTGGAATCCAAAAGGAGAACAAATACACAACTGAACACACAAATATTAACAAATTAAACTACTGAATTTTAGCCTTCAAATATTTATTGAACTATGTATTTATAACAATGAACATATATATATATATATATATATATATATATATATATATATATATATATATATATATATATATATATATATATTAGGGCTGTCAGTCGATTACAATTTGTAATCTGATTAACCCTAACATGATGTTTCGATGAATTAATCCAATTAAGTGCAAAATAAATTTGACTGTGAAAATACCCACAAAGAATTATTTAAAGCTATTTTTGTGTTAAATGAGAAAGTATCAACAAGTAGACATTACAAATTGTAGCTTTAGAAAGAAATATTTAATTTGATTTAACATAGAATTTATTACACATAAACATTTAGGCTGCAACAGCCCAACACTGACTATGGAACATAACACAAGATAATTTGAGAAACATCTCAGTAGTTTTGTTCATACGATGAAAGTTATTGGTAACCAAAACAGCTTTGTTACCAACTGTCTTCAAAATACCTTCTTTCATGTTCCACAAATGAAAGGTTTGAAATGACATGAGGGTGAGAAATTATGACAGAATTATTATTATTATTATTATTATTATTATTTTTTGGTGAACTATTACTTTAATGTTTTTATTTTTCTTCTTCTTTCTTCTTCTTCTTTTTCTTTTTCTGCTGCTTATTCTTTTTTTTTCTTAAATGATACTCTAAATAAGAAACTAAATCTGCCAGCAGGTGGCGGTAAATGTCTTTATGTGTCATTCATTTATTCATTTGATTCATTCGAACTGCTGATTCATTCAGGAATTAAGTAAATGTCTCTCTTTACGGATGGGCTTTTGAATCATTGGTTCAAAACGCGGATTTATTCAGAAACTAAACAACACTGTGTTGTTTGGAGAAGCACAACAATTCTGCTATGGTTTCAATGGTAATATGTTCTCTGTAAAAATACATAATATTGTGTTTAAAATATAGCACAATATCAACTTCTTATTTACTGAACTATTTACATTTAAGCTTGTAATAGATCAGGGTCATATTGTTCTTGCTGACCGTGTGATATCGTGTGATATGTGATATATATAAATATGAGACAAAACACATGCAGGGGCATTTTTTGCGCCAGTATCTTGAATTTTAGGGCATAACTGCATTTGTGGAGTTGTTGCCCTGCATCATATTTGTCAACAGTGAACTATATGAAATATAAGATGACGGACAGGTCTGGGGACGGGGCCAGTGCAGTAACTGAGTTAAAATGTTTTAATCTTTAAATATTTAATATTAAAAATTTTTAGTTATTATTTTTTATAACTAATAAGTTAACGCGTTATATATATATAATCAGTTACTTTTAGATTACTTTTGGCTTAACTCAATTAACACATTACTTTAAATAAGATGTTCTTGTACCATTTTGTATGTAGGCCCTTTTCCACCACTGAATAAAATAAAAAGGTAATTGCAACTTTTTATTTCGCAGTTTTGACTTTTTCTCTTAGAACTGTATGATGTAAACTAAAACAAGCTATAAAGCCACAATAGCAGGATATAAACAATTGCGAGATAAAAAAAAACCTCACAATTCTGGCATTTTTTGCTCGCAATTCTGACTTTTTCCTTGCAGTTCTGACTTTTTTTTTTTTTATCTCAGAATTAAAAAAACCTAAACTCCAGTTCTGAGGTAAAAAAGACTGATATTTTCTCAGAATCGTGAGTTTATATCTCACAATTCTTACTTTATGACTCAAGATTGCGTGGTATAAAGTCAGAATTAAAGAAAAAAAAAAACAATTCTGAGAAAAAAGTCACAATTGTGAGATTTAAACTTGCAATTAATGCAATGCAATTCTGATTAAAAACTCACATGGCAGATACAGAATTACAATTCTGAGAAAAAAGAAGAAAAAAAGAGTTTATATTCCACTTTGTTTCTCAGAATTGTGACTTTATTTCTCAGAATTGCAAGTTTATATCTCACAATACAGTGATTTTTTTTTCTCGCTATTGCAAGTTTTTATCAGTCAGTATTGACTCACAAATGCAATTTATATCATGCAATTCTGACATTATAAGTTGCAATTGCGAGTACAAAAAGTACTAATAACTTTTATTTATTTATTTATTTTTTTAGTGGTGGAAATGGGGTTCCATAATATTTATATAAAAATACAAAGAGAAAAAATATATATTCCATTTATTGTAATTAACAACATGAAGTGCATTAAAAGTTCCCTACAACTACACCTCAAATCATAGCATTGCACGTCTTATTTCAAGCCAGTGAATTATAGAAACACTATAGGCTGTTTATTTTTTAAAGGTTTTAGTGTACAGCCAACAGCAAATCCCAGTGAAGTCTATATTGATATTCATGTCTCATTCACATGTAGGCACTTTCAGTTGCTGTCAGTCAGGTGGCTCCTCTGGAGAACTGGGACTTGGACTGGAGTCCGGCCCAGTTTAACAATGCACCGCACAAGAGAAAATAGCCAACTCCACTGTCAACCTTTAACCCCTCAACTGGAATCACAGATTTGAGAGTCTCGTCACTAGTTGTCCAATATGCTCAGCTGTCAAAAAAAAAAAAAACTAAAACAAAGGAAACTGTAGCTCTGATAGGTAACTGAAAGAGTAATCAAGGTCATCATTGTACTTAAAAATTAAATCATTACATCTGACAGAAAAAAGATCAAAAATCTGTATCACTGTATTATTATTATTATTAATAGCATTTTTTTTTTTTAAGATTTTCTTTGAATGCCTGGATCTTTATATAGGTTTATAGTAGCTTATTTTACTGTCAGGAGAATATAAAACTATTCAAATCAAATCAATTTCTAAAATTAAAAAATCAGTTAATCTTTTAAAATGCTTAATTCTTTCATTCTTTTCATGTTTTGGCAGAGAAGTTTTGAGAAATACAGTGTAATATAATATATTTCTGTTATAATTTCTTTAAGTTAGTCCAAACTTTTATTCTGGCATTTTGAAGCTAGGTTGGAGCCGATCTTTGGAGCCCTTGATGTTTATCGATATGCAGTGTTCAGTATTAGTATTTATCGAGCCAACATTGATACTTTTCAAGTTTACAACATTCAAGTCTATTGTACCTCAGAAAAAAAATAAAGTTTTGGTTGACTAGATAATAAGTTTATCCACAAGGTGTTTTATTTCTATATGTCACTTTTGGCTATTCAGGTTATGTCTTAACCTTGCTTCCTTTGCTTTAACATTCTTTTAATGCAGAATATTAGTCCAGACCACTTTGAGGACTAGCTACACTCTTAAAAATAAAGGTTCTTTATTGGCATCGATGATTCCATGAAGAACCTTGAACATCCATGGAACCTTTTGAATGCAGAAAATGTTCTTTGTAGTCGAAAAAGGTTCTTTAGATTTTTAAAATGTTTTCAAAATGGTTCTTTTAAGAACTGTTCACTGAAAGGTTCTTTGTGGAACCAAAAATGGTTCTTCTCTAGCATCACTGCAAAAACACCCTTTTGGAACCTCTAACTTTAAGAGTGTACATGGAAATCTACTGCTGAATCACCCCTTCCGTTTGTCTTATTTGTGCATTATTGTGGTAGGAGAAGATTTGTCTCAGAGTAAAGCAAGATGAATCAAGAGGCTCTCATTCAAAATGCCCTCGTCTGTAGCCAAACTCAAGTGGGATGACTGGTGCTCCTTGTCTTGTTGATGTGATCAGGGATGAGTGGTTTAATGTGCATGTTGTGTCCTTGGTCCGCCTGCTTTGCCCCTGTCCACGGTGCTGAAGCACATCCTGTTTGGAACCCGGAGCAACGCTGACAAGTGTACAGGGGGCTTGACCTGACAATATGTAATCGTCAAGCTTTCACAGTATATTTATCTTCCTTTTCCACTGACTTTCTCCCTACCGTGGACAAAATTGCCAGTTAGGCAGAAAGAAATGCAAAAGAAAGCACGCTCCCACTTTATTTTTTTAATTAGAGAAATCATCTTTTTCAGTGCCTTCACCGAATGACAATAGTTTGCTCTTTCTAAAACCAAATGGTTGAAACAATTCTAGTATTCATGACTGTACTTATCTGCACATATCAAAGCCCCATCACCCACCCTTAATCTATCTATCTCTCGTACTATGAATGCTATAGATTTCAGGGCTGCAGGGATTTGGAAGTGTGCCATAGCTTGTCTCTTGATTCAGTGTGGGTGAAATGAGAGAACATATGTCTGGTCCCTCTCCGCATGACATCACCTTGCTATCAGAACTGATCTGTTTGCCTGGGCTGCTCTCATGGGGTGGAACCGTAGTCTCTTTCATAATAAAACCCTCTACTCACTCGCTATTTTCTTTGCTCTGAGAACCAGGGTAGTCAACACTGAACATTATTTTTCAAAGAATTGATTCTTAGCTGCTTTGTTTCAACTTAAACTGGTGAATGCTAGTTGTGCCATTAAGGACATAGACTCACTGGAGTGCAGCCAAAAACCAGCCGAAATATGCTTTAGCGATGCACCGATTGCAATTTTCTTGGCCGATTCTGATTTTTTTGTAAGTGTGACCTGCCGAAACAGATTTTTGCTGATTCCGATTTTTCTGCTAAGAAGTATAATTGACAGCATATACAAACAAAGATATATACTTTTTTCCAATGCCCAAAAAAATTACGTAATAAAAATGATTAAACATTACAATTCATCCAATATGGACTAAATTACAGGTATTCTCTATAAATGCATTTACACTGCAAAGTTTCAAATGCATAAATAATTTTAGAAAATTAATGTTTTAAATATATTTTTAAACATGCAAATAATAAATGTTGTGAAAAATGCAATGATACTTTTAAATATTAAAAAAAACACAAGTAGGTGGGGGGAAAAGACTGTTTAAATGAGTGAGTCATTTAGTCTTTATGAATGTAAGTCGCCTTATTTAAACTTATTGTTTATTGAACTACTGTTGTATAAAATCAGTGTCACATTGCAGTCGTGTTGATATTTAGGTAATCATATTGGTCATACAATGTTGTGTACCTAAATCATATTATAAATACATTTTTTTCTACCGCATATACATCTATAACTTGCTGTTGCGCTTATTTGTTTTGATTTCTGCACGAGTCTCTCTCGCATAGTCATCTTAAGCTGTGCAAGCTTCATCTGTCATGACATAAATTAGATTATCAGTTGCCGTAAGTGTGACGTCACCGGTCCGGGCCGATCATGTGGAAAACTGACTAAATCCAATCCCTGGCTGATCAATCGGTGCATCTCTACTATGCTTACAATTTGCTGAAGTTTCTAACTAAAATAAACACTAGTGGCAGTAAAACACCAACAGTGTTTCATAAAAAGTATGACTATGTGCAGATTCTTGATTACTAAAGAATTTTCGTGTTTTAATACATTTTTTTACAAATGCATTACATAACCAGCACAGTGTGCATGGCTTTTCTGGTGCGGTAAACTTGCTCCGTGGCACACCTGATACAGCATTGCACTTGCAATAGAAGAGGTCAAAAACTTCTGGAATCAAGCTGAAATATCATGGTTGCATGGATGCATTTTTATTTAATGTTTGCTTTAGTTAAAGGAGAAGTCCACTTCCAAAAAAAAAGATTGTCATCCAAGGGCGTGAGTAAATTTTTCTTTCTTCTTTCTTCAGTCTTAAAGAAATTATGTTTTTTAAGGAAAACATTTCAGCATTTTTCTCCATATAATGGACTGATATGGTGCTCCGAGTTTGAACTTCCAAAATACAGTTTAAATGCAGCTTCAAACGATCACAAATGTGGTTGTAAATGATCCCAGCCAAGGAAGAAGGGTTTTATCTAGCGTAACGATCGGTTATCTCCATTAAAAAAAATACAATTTAAATACTTTTTAATCTCGAACGCTCGTCTTGCCTTGCTCTCTGTGAACTCTGTGTATTCTGACTCAAGACAGTTCGGGTATATCAAAAAACTCCAATCGTATTTTCTCCCTCAACTTCAAAAATCATTTCAAAATCATCCTACATCACTGCAGAAGTACCAGCCCAGAAGTTCAAACTCGGGGCACCATATCAGTCCATTATATGGAGAAAAATGCTAAAATGTTTTCCTCAAAAAACATAATTTCTTTACGACTGAAGAAAAAAAGACATGAACATCTTGGATGACAAGGGGGTGAGTACATTATTTGTAAATTGTTGTTCTGGAAGTGGACTTCTCCTTTAACACTGTTGGTTAGGTTTAGGTTTAAGTGTACAGGTTGTGTGACAGAGCATTAACATTTTAGTGCCACTCACCAGACATTTAAGTTTCAGACAGCAACCAGTGCATTTAAAAACACTGACAGATTTACTTTGATCTGTTTTGGATAAAACTGAACATGCTTTTTTTCACTTTGAATGTGTTGCAACACACTGAAGTAGCAAATTTGCTGCCATGTCGCCACAGGCACGTATTCCATTGAGCCTAGTTGGAGCATCAAGCAGCTTCAGTGATTGTCAAATTTCAGGTTGAGCCTGTATGACACAAAGCTTTGCATCCTGTTTAACATTAGCTGAGTGATTATGCATCCTGCCTGACACCATTAGCATCGATCCGTTCAACGCCCCGTCTGAAGTAACAGACACTGAGCATGTTTGGAAAATTTCAAATGACTACTGTGTGGTGGTTAACTAGTGCATTAACAGCTGCCTACAGACCCCAATATTATCGTACTTTAAGTTTTAATAAATAACATCACAAAAAACAGTTGCTTTAAAGTCAACACGTAATACATTAGGCGATCCACACTTGATCTATGTGTGCTTACTAGAAGCGTGTGCAGGACTGATGTAAAGCAATAAGCTTGTGATTTACAGATAGAGCTAGATTAGGAAAGTTTGATGAAGAGAGCTGCTCTTTGTCTTGGAAAATGTACTGTATAGTGTGTATGGTGTATGATCAATGTATGCTTGTATGGTGTATGCCTGTGGGTTTTCTTTAGATTTTTGTCAAAATGTGTACATATTTTCATTTTTATCTTTAAAATCAATTACAAACCTCACCCGCTCATTTCAAATGGTATGTGACTTTTTCCTCTTCTATATTTTTGTCTGTTTCAAAACAGTCTCCTCAGTGAGCTACCGTTTATAACCGTCTTACTACTTTTTCCAAAAACATTTTAATGATTTCCATCCTACATGTCAGCTGTGGTGCTATAACTTAATACACTATAAAGATGTTGAGCATCTTTTGGTAAAACAATCAGGGTTTTTCCAGTAAGCAACACAAGACAGTAATATGGAGTGGTAAGTCAGGAATGAGACTGTTAGGGTGCTCAGTGAGACTCTTTACTGGAACTAAGGTGACTCATATGTGATGAATTTTCTTTGAGTTCTCCAGCGCTGTCTGGTTGGATACAGTTGGTTTTATCCATCTTGGTTTAATCCGCCACGGTCCAAACGTGTGATCTTGTGCTGTGACAGCATTTTAACAGCGGTGACAATAATATGCTGAGCCCACCTTTTCCGAGACAGACTTTATTACTATTTGACAAATATTGGCAGTGTTAGATACTGTGTAAACAGTGTTGTTTTTATATTTAATAACACGTATTCCAGAAAAGCCTCACCACAAGGTACGATGTGGCTACAAATATGTGTTTGAAGTGAAGGGGTATCTGCATGTGGTGCTGTACTTGATTTTTTTCAGGTCACAGTTTTACTTGAAGGAGTGGTCCAGTCTATGGTTTTCTTGTTACATGCTGGGAAGTCCATCATAGCCTCAGGTCCAGGGCTGTTTGTGTGCGTGGGTGCACATATTTTCATGTTTTAGTGTATGTCTGTGGGTTTATGGACAAGGGGTGTGACTGGCCCCCACCCCAGACGTGGTCGTTTTTTTAACCCCTCTCAGGTGCCCCTCTGGATGCTCACAGGAAAATGAAAGACCCTCATTTATTGTAAATGCATGGCACATACACATCTACTCTCTCATATTCTTAAACACACGTATACAGTATGTTGCTGTGACATACACTACCGGTAAAAAAGTCTGAAGCATTTTACTGTATGATGCAACAACTCTCTAGCATACATGATAACTCAACACTCTCAGAAAATCAAGGTACAAAAGCTGTCACTGGAGCAGTACCTTTTCAAAAAGTACATCTTTGTACCTTGTTTAGCCCTGAATGGTGCCTATTAGTACCATAAAGGTACATACTAGTATCTGAAAGGTACATAGTAGTACTTTTTGAGGTACTTTTTAATTCTTAAAAAGTACCTCAAAGTACAAACAACAGGACAACAATACAATCAAATCACCTTTATTTTTATATAGCGCTTTTAAAGGAGAACTCCACTTCCAGAACAATAATTTACACACCACCTTGTCATCCAAGATGTTTGTGTCTTTCTGTCTTCAGTCGTAAAGAAATTATGGTTTCTGAGAAAAACATTTCAGGATTTTTCTCCATATAATGGAATTCATTGGTGCCACGATTTTGAACTTCCAAAATACAGTTATTCATTCTAATGATCATTTGATTAATCGTTTGTCAAAATAATTGTTTGTTGCAGCCCTAATAGATAGCAGAAGTTATATTAGGCTGCTGTCACTTTAAGACCTAATGCATTGATCCAAAATATTGACACACACTTCTTAAGTTAACTTAAGACATAACTAACACCGTTTACATAAATATTCACTAAGACCGGTATTTTGACCATTTTATGTGTATTTGACTGTTTTGCCGTAAAAAAAATGTCAAAAGCTGAATTTGGGATTGCATGTTATCTGATGCAAGGTGTGCAAGCTTCAGATCTGTGTCAGTGCAAGTACACAATGAGTTCACAATTTATTGTGCATAACAGGTCTTTTTAACATCAAGCATATCCCATACTTCATTTTCTCATTCATACATGTTTCTTCATTAATTTATGCAGTCCTGTGCTTCACTGATGTATTTAGATATTGCAATATAGCTAACTCTTTATCGATACACGCTTTATATTGTCGCCAAGATACACATTGTATTGCCAAAAGTATTCGCTCACCCATCCAAATAATCGGAATCAGGTGTTCCAATCACTTCCATGGCCACAGGTGTATAAAATCAAGCACCTAGGCATGCAGACTGTTTTTACAAACATTTGTGAAAGAATGGGTCGCTCTCAGGAGCTCAGTGAATTCCAGCGTGGAACTGTGATAGGATGCCACCTGTGCAACAAGTCCAGTCGTGAAATTTCCTCGCTCCTAAATATTCCACAGTCAACTGTCAGCTGTATTATAAGAATGTGGAAGCGTTTGGGAACGACAGCAACTCATTAGCTCAAGAACAGTGCACAGAGAGCTTCATGGAATGGTTTTCCATGACCGAGCGGCTGCATCCAAGCCATACATCACCAAGTGCAATGCAAAGCGTTGGATGCAGTGGTGTAAAGCATGCCACCACTGGACTCTAGAGCAGTGAAGGCGCGTTCTCTGGAGTGACGAATCGCGCTTCTCCATCTGGCAATCTGATGAACGAGTCTGGGTTTGGAGAACGGTACTTGTCTGACTGCATTGTGCCAAGTGTAAAGTTTGGTGGAGGGGGGATTATGGTGTGGGGTTGTTTTTCAGGAGCTGGGCTTGGCCCCTTAGTGAAAGGAACTCTGAATGCTTCAGCATACCAAGACATTTTGGACAATTCCATGCTCCCAACTTTGTGGGAACAGTTTGGAGCTGGCCCCTTCCTCTTCCAACATGACTGTGCACCAGTGCACAAAGCAAGGTCCATAAAAACATGGATGACAGAATCTGGTGTGGATGAACTTGACTGGCCTGCACAGAGTCCTGACCTCAACCCGACAGAACACCTTTGGGATGAATTAGAACGGAGACTGAGAACCAGGCCTTCTTGTCCAACATCAGTGTGTGACCTCACAAATGCGCTTCTGGAAGAATGGTCAAAAATTTCCAGAAACACACTCCTAAACCTTGTGGACAGCCTTCCCAGAAGAATTGAAGCTGTTATAGCTGCAAAGGGTGGACTGACGTCATATCGAACCCTATGGATTAAGAATGGGATGTCACTTAAGTTCATATGCGAGTCAAGGCAGCTGAGTGAATACTTTTGGCAATATAGTGTATGTAGCCTTAGGTGCTACACAATTTCCAAAGCTTCCTTTCTGACAATTCATAGCAGCATCTACAGGGTAATATGGAACATGGTTGTAATTAAAAATGAGCAGATGTGTCCAAACTGATATTTGGTGGTGTGCATAAAGGCAGTTCAGTATCTAATAGTAGATTAACTTACTGTTATTCAATAAGTTGAGGTGTGCATTTAGCCTTTGGTTTAGACTGTGTGAGTGACTGTCTCTCGCTGTTTTGCAGGTGACATTGAGCCCAGAGTTTTCTCCTTTGGCGCAGAGAGCAGGATTTTCAGACAGACCCACCTGGAGCACACGGGTAAGGCAGAGACTCACCTAGCGTCCAATGTTCTAGTCTAATGTGACATGACAGGCGAGGACAGTTTGAATGTGATCTATGACAAGGTCATCTAAGGGGCTGTTGAGTAACTCAGGGTCTGTCTGCTGTGCTGTTATCTTTGCTTTGGAGAGCCAACACAGCCCTCATATATTTTATTTAGTAATGTGCAGGGACATCAGGGATTTTCAAACATGCAGCCCTTTCTGAAAAATTACTAGTAAATTACGGTTTAGAGATGTTTAGGCTTTTCAAAAGTTAGTTCCAGCAATTTGACCATGGTGCCACATCTTGCAGGTGAGCAGTGAATTTTTAAAAAAAAACATGTCTTGAGACCCTGCCATACTATTAAAAATACTATTGTCCAATGTTTTGAATTTTTAAAGGTATAAACGTGATTTGTGTGAACGGTTCCTTACGTTTGTCAAAAAAACGTTCTCAGATGAGACAGCAATGAAAGCACTTTTCATTTAGGCAGATGAAAATGGTGCAGCTGGTAAAGGTAATTTCCACTGATTGACATCACAGAGTTTACCAGTATTATTTGGTATTTTAAGAGCAAAAAGATGGAAAGCCGAACAGCTCATTATGTGCATTTACTGTAGAGTTTGATCTGTGAAAGCACGTATTGTTGCTGTAATTTAATGTGCAAAAACAAAGGGGCCCAGGACAGATCCCTGTGGTACCCCTGCTCCGGCAAAAGAACCAGCACTATTTCAGTGAAAAAGGTAAGTGTTTCTAAGACCCATGGCTTTACTAAATACTTACTGCCAAAGGTGTTGTCCATGGTCCAGGAGACTGCCAGGTGTCCACCTGCATCGCCCTGAATATTTTCCAAAGCTTGTAACCTAAACAGCAGAGGTGAAATTAATCACCATAATTCACACACTCAGGCAATTCTACATCAGAGAATTATGTGATGTGGATGTGTTATACTCTTCAACAGTGTGATACTTCACCTTTTAAATGCTAGATCTGCTTGTCCACATAGAAGATTATAGCTGCTAGAAGGTCATCCCTCATCATAGTTATGCTACACCGATTTTAGTCATCGTTATCTGGCTTATTCCTTGTTCCTGTTCTGTACATAAGTTAAATGCTTGTCATGTCTTAGATTTCTGCAAAGTAAATACCCAGACAGTCTGGTCTGCTCTGGCTCTGGCTGCAAGAGACAGACACTGTCGGTTTTATCACTGCCTCAGAGGCAGAAGGGCTCATTTGCTGCCTCTGTTTTCTATGAGCTTTGTTGTGACAGTCCTAACTGACCAGAGGTCATTTGATGTACAATAATGTAACTCTCTGCTTAACTACCATAGCACAATGCATCACTGGAGAAACTAACCAAGTAGTCAGAACTTTTTTCAAAAAATGTTGTAACAAAGTCGTACCTCTGTAGTTTGAACTACACTGGTTTAACAATATAGGAATGATGTTATAATTAATTGATTTGAGATCTCGTAGATACTGCTGTTACAAACATGGCACCCTGTCATTTTGCTTTATTTGATTTGTTTGATTTGTTGTGGATTTCCTCTTACATCATGCTCTGTGTTCCCTTACTCATTTATGCACATAAGCACTCTTTAAAAACACTGCTGATTGTTGACACACTAAAATATGTAGATTGAAAAATTCAGCTCAGGTCAAGAGTTTACATACACCTTGCAGAATCTGCAAAATGTTCATTATTTTATCAAAATAAGAAATGCATGCTATTTATTTAATACTGATATGAATAAGATATTTCACATAAAAGATGTTTACATATAGTTCACAATAAAAGATAATAGCTGAATTTATAAAAATTACACTGTTCAAAAGTTTACGTATTTGATTCTTAATACTGTGTTGTTACCTGAATGATCCACAGCCGTTTTTTGTTTTGTTTCTGTTAAGTGATAGTTGTTCATAAGTCCCTTGTTTGTCCTGAACAGTTGTACTGAACAATGCCTGCTGTTCTTCAGAAAAATCCTTCAGTTCCCACAAGTTCTTTGGTTTTTCAGCATTTTTGTGTATTTGAACCCTTTCCAACAATAATAGTATGATTTTTTCACACTGAGGACAACTGAGGCACTCATATGCAACTATTACAGAAAAATTCAAACACTCACTGATGCTTCAGAAAGGAAAAAACGATGCATTAAGAGACAGGGATGAAAACTTTTGAACAGAATGGTGTGCACGTTTTTCTTATTTTGCCTAAATATCATATTTTTTATATGTAGCACTGCCCTTCAGAAGCTACAGAAGATACTTGCATGTTTCACAGAGGACATAATATGTTACATTTACCCTGATCTTCGAATTCAAAAAGTTTTCACCTGACTTAATGTATTGCAGTCTCTCAGTTGTCCTCAGTGTGAAAAGATGGATCTCAAAATTATACAGTCATTGTTTGAAAGGGTTCAAATACACAAAAGTGCTGAAAACCAAAGAATTTGTGGGACCTGAAGGATTTTTCTGAAGAACAGCAGGCAGTTTAACTGTTCAGGACAAACAAGGGGCTCATGAACAACTATCACTAAACAAACAAACAAAAAACACAACTGTGGATCATTCAGGTAACAACACAGTATTAACAATCAAGCGTATGTAAACGTTTGAACAATTATTTTCTCTTGCAGACCATATGTAAACATCCTTAATGTGAAATATCTTATAAATAACATGCATTTTGTATGATCCCTCTTATTTTGGTAAAATAATTAACATTTTGCAGATTCTGCAAGGTGTATGTAAACTTTTGAACTGTATATAACTGTACCTCAACTGTACATATTCAAATGGAATGAAAGATACAGAATGTAGTGCATGTTTGCTTGCGTATTGTGCCCAATAACACAATCTATTTAAATCCACATTTCTTACTAACAAGAAACTATGAGCTGTAGTTCCAACTACGTAAGTATGTAATGCTGTTTGTGAATGTTTATTGGAACCATGGTTTTGGGAAACACAGAATTGTTGAACTATGTTGGTAAAAACTGAACTTGCGAAGATGTTGGCTAATGTTGCTTTTGGGAAACACACCCAGCCCAATTGGAAAGAAGGAATAAAACAAGACTAAATATTATGATAAGAGCACTGTCCGAACTCTTTCTGTAGTGATATTTGCTTTTCCTGATAATAACAGGGGGCATTTTTACCTTCGTAAGGTCATTGTTTTTCCTAAACATTTTAAAACAGGAAAGCGTTTTCCATTTACTTAATTTAATTTCTCACTTCCCTTTCCCATTCCCATTGAAACGAATTATCAGTATGAAAAATTGTAGCTGTTACCTCGACTCAAACCTGTCAACTTAAATCAACATCAAATTGTGCATTCAAAGACACAAACACAATTTAGAAGACTGCTAGACAAGTTCCAAAACGCATTTGAAACTCATTCCTGCCTAAACTGGTCTTCTTTTCATTAGCAGTTTGCACTTTCTCCCACTACCAGCATTTGTTTCCTTCAGTCTTGCACACAGAGCTTCAGCTTCCTTCTGTATGAATGGAAAGAAACAGAAAACAGAAAACTGTGGTGATGTCAGAGTTCCTGGTCTTATTTCAGCTGGAGTGGAGGTTTTTCAGCGAGTTTGGGCAGTAACGTGGGCATTCTCCAGAGCCATGCTCTATCTGGAGCCCCTTTTTTTTCCACCTGGGCCTGATTCTTTCCATCTTGTGCAGATTCAGGACTGATGGGAGCAGCAGAAAGCTGAATGGGAAAGTGTGCTGGAAGTCTTTACCCTCACTCTCTCCATATTGGAAAAAGAAAACACCAGCATTTCAGAATAACGAGAAACATCCAGTTCTGTCAGGTCTGATTGAGGGAATCCTTATAAATGCTTCTGAATGATGTGTCAACAGACACCAGATTTACATTAGACCACATTACCGGTCATTCAGATATTGAAGACTGCACAGAAGCACAGCTTCTTCTACAGTTTCATCAAACATACTGCAGTGACTAAAAAAGAAATCTATAATAATTGTCACTTTCTTGATGTTCGGGTTCCAACTGGATGTCATGCTTTACTGGCAGTCTGTAAGGACCTTTGAATAAATATCTGATTGTTAATAGGAAAAACCTGTCGTTTAATCAGAGTCTTCTTGTCGTCAACAGCCTTTAACAATCCAGAAATCCAAAGTCAGAGGGTGCGGTTAACTGAACTCTTTTTCCTTTTCAACTCTTTTTTGTTTTCATTCCATTTAATATGCGTATTCGGCAGACCCGATCTTCTTTTGACGAGGATGCTTTCATTGCATTACAGCTCATTACACTGAATTGCCATCCTTTTTACTCATATGATGCAATCTATTTCAGATCAAAACAAAATATTCAAAGTCGAAGAGACTTCATTTTGTCCATGTTCTGTCAGGAATTGACTGGATTGCTAAAAGTGGACATTAATAGAATGAAACCAATCCTAATGCAAGTTTGCTATAAAATAATACCCAATAACCTGCATAGCCTGTGTGAATGAATGTGATTTCAGATAACAGCCAATACATGAATGCTGCAGTGCATTTATTTGGTTTATTATTTAAGAGCATCCAGGTGATGTGTTCAGACAGTAAAAATACATGATGCATTTTGGCATTGATAAGTGGCATCTGTGCCTCCCACTCCTTAAAAATCTCTGCTGTCCGTCCGCCGTACACGAAGCACAATCTCACCTCCCCTTCGCCTCACGGTTAGCGCGCTAGACTACGGCAGCTCATTCATACATTCAGCCTCTCTCTCTCACCGTCTCTCTCGCTATGACTCACACGCTCTCAGCCTCTCAGCCTTCACTCAAAGCCTGACTGCTCTCACATATTAGCAGGGCTGAAGAGGAGACCTGCAGCTACCAGGTAAAAGACATTGATGATTACTAGTCTAACCTGCTTGATTACCAGATCTCACACACTTACATTTCTACAGGGCTTACATTTTACAAAATCATGATGTTGCTTGTTTTAGCAGTCTGTGTGGTTTGTGTTATGAGTTATATATGTCTGGTTGTACAGTGTGTACCGGCTGACGTTGAGTCAGGGAGACTGTGATGCCCGTAGTGTACTGTGTGTGTGTGTGTGTTTCAAATGGCTGCCAGTACAGAAGGCAAGCAAAGAGAGGATGAATGGACTGACTGTACTGCGTATGTGTCCTCCTCTACGCTGCTGCCGTATGAATGAGACTCGGGGTGGATGGATGCCGGGGGTGGCCCAGGGCTCTTTCACTGGAGGGAGGGGAAATTTAAATCCCTGGAGATGGACATGAACAGTGTGGATGAAGTCACTGGGAGAGAGTACAGAAGAGACTGGGAATAACAGATGTATAGAAACAGCAAAAGATTGCTGATCTGGAATGCCTGACACATGGTTTAAGTGCATCAACAGACAGAGAATGACTGCAGAGCTGAGATGCTTTGTGTTGTTTATCTCCGTCTGCATGAGTAATGTTTATGTAACGTGAAGTTATACGAGAGATTTCATTATGATTATGCAGTAACTGCAGACAGAGCATTTGTTGCTGTGAGATTTTTCCAGTATGGTTAAAATCTGTCTTGAGTTTGAACTTAAGTTGCATCTATGTGTGCATTTTGTTCAGTGGTTTATTAATCATGGTCTGCTAATTTGTGTTTAATTAAAAAAAAAAATAAAATAAAATAAAATAATATATATATATATATATATATATATATATATATATATATATATATTCTTTTCATTTAAAGTTTGAATTTGAATTTGAAAATATCTGATTTTAAGATTCTATTTTATTTTGAAATGAAACAATGAAAAGGAATACTAGATTCTGATATTGTTTTCCTCGTCCATCAGCTCCTGTCTGGAGAGATGAGGGTTTTTGGAGAGAAGGGGGGCACCTTGGCTTGTCAGGCGCTCACTCTGTAGTCAGGGAGGATGCTGGGAGATAAATTTAGCCCTCCAGCTTTGCTTCCATCTGCCATTGCATGGTTTAGGGCCGTTGCCATAGGAACCACCACTGGGTGCCCATTAGTGAGCAAGAGGGAAAATTGGCAAGCTTTCTTAAACGTATTTAAACGACATATTTTAGATTTGGTTAAGTACAGTGTAAAGCTTATGTTTTTGTGTGTTTGTGGTTTTGACAGAGTGGACAAAGCTTTATTCCTAGATTCTAACCATCTGAGCCTGGCAGGGTAATGCTGTGGTTTGGTAAAGCTCGTCTCTGACCTCGTTATAAAATATTTTGAAACGCTCACAGGTGCCCGGTGATCGTTCACGACGCGGCTTGATGATTCCGTTTGCCACACATTGGATGTTTTCGCATTCTCATCAAGTACAAAATCAGCGCCTATGGTTCTTCCCTGTTGCTGCACATTTAAATGCACATTGTGTCTGTAATCTAGGATATCATCATGAGTCGAGTTGATTACCTGCAGAGATTTTATGAGTTTACCCTAGAAGACCTTGTGTGTTTTGAGTTAAATTCTAATCCTGACTCCTAATCAAGAACATGTTTGGAAAAAGAGTTCAGAGAAGACCGATTGGTCTCTTTGTACAAGCAATTTTTGTAGTTTGAGTACAGAATTGTGGAACAGTTATAGAACTGTGTTCAAGCTAAAATGAGTCATTATGATGTGCCACTGCAGTCTGTGATTCAAGGTCGCCAGTGTTTTTGAGTGGGAGGACAGAACAGGTGGTTCTGGAGAGATGAATGCTTGCTTGACTCACATCCAAGTCCAGACAAGCACCATGTTTTAGGCCTCCTACACTATCCGTCCGACCTACATATCCTCATCAAACCCAGCAAAACATGAGCCAAAGAATGACATGTGAATACAACCCAGGCAGCTTTATCTTATTTTGGTTAAAACCGAGGTTCATATCTTGTTGTTTCAACATTTTTGAGATGCTTTTTTTGTTCAAACACAAAGATTTGTTTAGAATTTCAATGGTATTGGTTAATTTGGTTAACATAAATTAATTTAGGTAACTGAATGTAATATTTTGGTGCACTCAGTGAAATAATATGTATACACACTACAGCATTCTTTAATAACACACTCGTCAGTATGTTCTGTTTTCACTATAATTGGAAGCCTGTGAACACTTAGAGTTGGATTCACACAAGAATTGTGCTGGAATGTATAGTTGGCAGTGATTTTGATATGTACCAGCAGGATCTCCTGTGGTTCCACACCTAACCGCCCCCTAAAGCAAAGCGTGGGTGCCAATACCAGCTGGTCAGTG
Source organism: Labeo catla (assembly GCA_012976165.1). Taxonomy (NCBI): domain Eukaryota; kingdom Metazoa; phylum Chordata; class Actinopteri; order Cypriniformes; family Cyprinidae; genus Labeo; species Labeo catla. The sequence continues at coordinate 607,429 of VONZ01000004.1, forward strand.
AGTGGGATGCCTAATTCCTTATTGTGTTCTAGTGAAAGCAGTGTCAGAGTTTATTTTCACAAGCATCAGTGCTGTCTTAAATTGTGCTTTTGTTTTTCACTCTTTGTTTCAGTACATACTACTTAAAGCCCTTTTTCAGTCTTATATGCACATAAACATCCTATAGAAGCTCTAATGCCTTGTAATGTTCCTTTTAGTCCATTTAGACCATTTTTTAATTTTTAATTATTTTTAGGTTAATGTAACACAACTTTTTCCCCACCGCTGACAGAATTTTCTGTCATTTGTCAGATAACGCTTCCATGCAATTCATGGTGTAGGAGGCACTATTACGCATCTTCTGAAAGAGTATTGAATGTCTGGATCAAAACACACCAAAGAAGAAGCAGAAATAAGTGATCGTGTGTAAGCAAATGCACATGTAAAATATCAATCATCAAACATTATAGAAATCAAAACTGCCTAACGTTACCATGAAATTTCAATCCAGGAAGAGGCAGGTGACATCTTTCTAATGCTCACATACAGTATGTATTTGTGCGAATGCTCTGTGTGGTATGAAGGTTTTGAGCGTTGCTACACACATAAATATAGAGTGTTTTGCGTACTGTATTTTATTAGCAATTATAACATAGCATTGACAGTGACTAATTCTGTTGTTTTCTGATATTTTCCAGAATTTAAATCTCTGAAGTGGATCGTCATAGAGCATCTGCAGAATACAGGGACTTGAAAGTATTCATGGAAAAAACATAATTGCCATGGATTTCCAAGGACAAGAAAGAACAAGAAACAAAAGAGGCAGAATTTCCTCTAACTGAAAAACTGAAAGAAAGAATCGTAGTTGTATTTCACATAATTCCTCTGAAGAAGCTCTTCTCACATTAAGCAATAATGTATACAGAATGCTCCAAAATTGTACAACCCATGCATGTGCTGTATGGAACAAAGTATTATGCGATGCTCTGAATGGTCATAAATTAATTGATCATTCATACAGTCTGGAATAAACAGTACCTCAAGCTTTCATCCCATTTTATGGAGGCCTTGCATAGCCAGTTGACCACAGGGGAGCAATCTGGAGGTTTAGAAAAGCAGAATGAGACTCCAGTGGACAGCCCCCAGCCACATTCAGTCCCGCAGTATCATGAACAGAACAAGGTTGTCACCCAGCAGCAACATGCACAACAGCAAAAACATCTTAATATTGAGAGAAAACGTCTCCGATTACAGAGGAAACCTGCTCAGGAGACAGACACTGTTGAAGAGGGAACGTCACAGAGGGCATCACAGAGTTCTGAATGTCTTGATGCTAACATGAGGCAGCCTAGTAAAATGCCATCTGGAGCATCATCCTCAGCAGTATCAGCTATACCATCCTGTTCCATGGATGAGGCCCTGGAAGGTACACCTAGACAAAAACGTGAGCGTAAACCTCAAAAGCCTGGAAAGTATGTGTGCTCATACTGTGGTCGCGCTTGTGCTAAACCCAGTGTGCTTCAGAAACATATTCGATCCCACACTGGAGAGAGACCTTACCCATGTGCGCCATGTGGGTTCTCCTTCAAGACTAAAAGTAACCTGTACAAGCACAGAAAGTCCCACACTCATAGGGTGAAAGCTGGTCTGACTGCAGAAGTGGAGGGACCAGGTATAAGCTGTTCAGAGGAGCCGCTTACAGAATCAGATGAAGAAAGCCAACCCTCTTCCTTTTTAGAAAAACAAAGAATTTCCATTGAAAAGTCAAATGTCACAGAAAAGTCATCTGAGGAACAGCTACAAGGTATAGAGGACTCTCATGCAGTTAAAAAGAGACTTGCAATGAGACTTAGCAGAGGAAGACGAACACCTATAGGATCATCTGATGAAGCGTCCTCGTCGTTTGGTCTAAGCAGCAAAGGTAGCACAGAGTCTGGCTATTTCTCTCGATCTGAGAGCACGGAAGTCTCTCAAGATAGTCCACCAAACACAAGTGCCAAAAGCTATGCAGAGGTAATCCTTGGAAAGTTTGGTCGCCTTGGTCATTTACAAAGGACTGCTCATGAACAACATGGCAATCCTGCTGTGCAAGAAGGGAAAAGAATTCCATTCACTGTGCCTAAAAAGCAAGTTATTGACCACATAACTAAACTCATCACCATCAATGAGGCTGTGGTAGACACCAGTAAGATTGACAGTGTCAAACCCAGAAGGTTCTCACTCTCTAGGAGAAGCAGCACAGAAGTGAAGGCAACCTCTTCTAAAGAGTCCTTTCTTCACAGTCCAAAAGAAATAGATTTGAGTGCAAAGAGCAGTGGCTCCATTACTCTTGGTGTACCTTGTGAGAAATTTCAGCACCATTCTCTTAATATCCAGCAAGCTGACCCAACCAGCACTGCTCCTCTTCTAAGAAGTCACTCTATGCCTTCAGAGGCAGGTGTTAGTGATGTGTCTGAAACTTCTCGCAGCCTTCGCCTTAGCCACTCCTTTGATGACCAGCAGGCTGCTCAGAATCGGCGCCATGGTATGCTAAGACGACAGCCTGCCATTGAATTGCCCATAGGTGCTGAAATGTCCATGGAGGAACAATCTTATTGCAGCTCACCATTTCATCCCTCAGTTTCTACAGTGCCTGATCTCAGCCATAAACAAGAGCCATCTGAGTGTGATGCATGTGGAATAGTTTTTAATGACTGGGAGAGATATCAAACACACAAACAAGACTGTTGCACGGTTCATATTTCTCAACCAACTGAAAGTCAAGGCTATCAAGTGGAAGAACCCACAAGAACACACACAACTCGTCCCGGTGCTTTTGCATTTAGAAAAAGAAGGAAAGAAGAGAGTATTGAACTTGAAGATCCTTCTTTACCCTTTGTTTCATATGTACCACTGAAAGGATATACATCATCTTCTGAACAGGCTATTAAAGGGACTCTTGAAGTAGGTCAAGAACATGCTACAGAAGGTGCTTTGAAAGGAATATCTGTCATACAGCATACTAGTTCATTTGAGAAACATGATAGTACTTTAAAAACCTCTGGACCAGATGAGGTCTCTCACTCTCATGATGTCTCCCACAGTTCTCTTTACTCACAATCAAAGCAGCAGGCAATTAAACCATCCTTCCGTAAACTCGTACGGCAACACAGTGTCCAGGTGCCAGAAATTCTGGTCACTGAAGATTCAAACACTGACACCATGGCAGTATCACCCCCTCCAACTGCCCCTAAAATGAAGGACGTTGAAAAAGTCAGTGAATTCCAGTGGCCCCAAAGAAGTCCATCTTTGGCCCAACTTCCAATTGAGAAGTTGCCGCCTAAAAAGAAACGTCTTCGTCTCGCAGAAGCTGCCCAGTCCTCAGGGGACTCAAGCTTTGAATCAATGTCCTTGCCTCACAGTCCAAGTCAAGACAGTTGTGTATCTCATACCTCTAGTCGATCAGCTTCATTTGAAGAGGCTTGCAAAGGTGATGCAGATACAACGCCAACTAGGAGATCAAGAGCCACTCATACTTTGACAATTCCTACAAATTCTCACAGAGAAATGAGGCGCTCTGCATCTGAGCAGGCACCCCATGTTCCTCAACATGCTAACCTTATTACGGAAACTCGCAGTAAGTCATTTGACTACAGTAGTTTGTCTCCAGATCGAACCCCTGCGGGATGGAGAGAAAGGCGGAAATGCCTTCTCATGAGGCATAGTGCGGTGAGGGAACCTGAGGAGGAAGAGCAATCTTCTAAAGTCTTCAACACCAGTTCTCCTACTCAAAGAACTAACACATCACCTAGCTATAGCTCAGGCACCTCCTACAGTCCAACAACCACCCATCTTGTGACTTTGAGCAATACTGTACACTCATTTGGTGAAAAGCAGATCATGCAATCACAGCATGTTTCATCAGAGAATACGCAGCAAAATGCATTGCAGTTGACTCCATTGATTCATACTGACCAGCCCACAACAGCGGGAAGTCTGCTTTGTGCATCAGGTGCTGCCAGAGCTCATTATTCTTCAATGTCGACAGGACTCAAGCTCGAAATTCCAGTGGAGAATGAATTGGTGAGTTCTGATACAAGGGTCAACCAACCATACCTCACTCATTACCACCATCAGAATCTTGGTTTTGATGTTACTTCAAACCCAGAACCACTGAGACCTTTACCAGCCCAGAGAATCCCAGTCCGTCTTAATTCACACCTTCCACATTATGCAGGCTCAATTTATACTACAGTTTCACAAACATTTGCCTCAAGGCCTCAGGAACCCTGCTGCTCTGGAGTTAGTTTCGTTGCAGCGCCCTCAAAATTTGAAATCATGGACCAACAACCAATATCTGATGGATCCAAATCTGTAAGTGCTGGCGCAACCAAACGTGTGCTGTCCCCCACAAGCAGTGAGGAGCTCAGCCCAGAAAGTGAGCAACAACAAAAACGGGTGAAAGAGGAGGAGGACAATCAGGAAAATGAAAGTGGAAATAATAAAGTTTTGATCGAATGCAAGAAGGAAGAAAGACTTGGTGAGCAAAGTGTCATCTTCCCTATAGAACACAAAGAACCATCATTTCCGACTCTTAACACTAACCTTAATTTTAGCTGGTGCTATCTAAACTACATAAAGCCCAATCCATCCATACAGAGTGAACAACAAAACTCAGTCTATTCCTCATGGTCCACAAGTACCCGTAACCCATACCCTCCTGGCCTGACAAGCAAAGACATGCTAGCCCTGTTGCACTGCAACCAGAGACATGCAGCACTCATCTATACCATGGCGGCCATATCACCTTCTCTGGACAGGGAACAAGAAACACCTGACTCCCAAGAGCCTAACGTGACTGAGGTAAATGTAACAACTCTTGAATTTACCTAGTCAATGCATGAAAATTTTTACATTTGTAGCTGTTTTGGAACATGGTTGCTGGTTCCTGTCTGCTCCAAGCAGGTCATTAGTTGTTTAACCAAGTACCACGTTCTCAAAACAGCTTGACCTCTTCTAACCTCTGAAGTCCAAAGTATACTTCACTTTTTACGCTTACGTGAGGGACAGCTTACAGTGTGCGTGATGTGTTTTTTTTGTAACGTGCACACATTAGGCCTCATTCATGAAACACGCGCAGAACTAATTTTTGTGTAAATCATTTCGTAAAGCCATTCTGACATAAACTTTAGAATTCATAAAAATGTTGTTTTTTTTTTTTTTTTAAATGTTAGTTGGTGCGAAAGAAATGTACACCTGCTCCCTACTACGTGTAAATGGTGCATAAAATGTTCTGTTCTTTTTGGCAAACTGATGACACAATAATTTTTTGTAGATGAGTTGATAACTGTTAAACACAGCGCTCGTCATTTACCCAGCCGTAAACAGAGGAGGGACGGGACAAATACCGACCAACCATCCTACTTATATGACTGCCTACAACAATGGAGAAGTCAGTATTACTGGTTACTGCTTTTGTATATTTAGTAAAATTCTTAAAAATGAGATACCACTAGCTGGTCATTTTAAGAAGAGTGCCTGACATTTTTTAGCTGGCTAAAAACTCTTTGGTGGACACCCGTTATTGAATATTTATTGTTAGGAATATGGCCTAGTAGTCTTTTTTGCATTTATGCAATATACTGGAGCCAAACCTAAAAAAGTAGACCAGAATATTCCACTACATTCCTGGACTCGCAATTCACCCAGCTTTAATTCATAGGCAGGGATTGTGCTAATTGTGAATGAGCGTGCACTAGCGCCCTATTTACGAATGATTGGAATTCATTAACATACACATTTAACAGTCAGATTGGACATTTACAAAGCATTTGTGAATCCAGAAGACAGTTTTTGGGAAGGTCTGGTTTAAGCGCAAATTGCTCAGAATTTACTCATATATTTACACAAGTTTCATGAATGAGGCCCATTGCATTGAAGTTATTTTGCAGTAATCAGTTGTTCCACAAGGTGGCAACACTGTCCTGGGCTGTTTTTTCACAGTAGAAAATGAAAATAAAGGGACTAAAGTGTAAAATATTTTTTATCATCATAACTTAGCATACAATATAGCGTACGCATACAAAAACGGAGTATACTTTGGTCTAGCTGACAGTGATTTTATTAACTTGGGGGCTTATGTTTGTTTAGCGCAGTATTTTAAAATGTATGCGTTTTAGAAATATAAAAATCTTTTCTATATTTACATTTTATTTTATTTTATTTTATTTTTTTGGAACCCTGGATGCTAAGAATTGTATGACTTAATGTCGTAGAAAACCCACAAAATATTTATTTAAAATATCCACAACGTTTTATACATATATTGAACATTATTTTGATTATGTAAAATAGTTGCACACTGTGAGCTTCTGGCGCTACCTGTTGCTATTTTTACTGCAACACAACTCAGAATACACAACTCAGAAAATAAAGTACTGATACAGTGACCGCAGCTACTGAAAAAGCTTACAGGTGGCGATGGATATAAGTGTAGCCGGCATGTTTATATCATGCCAGGATGGCATCTAGCGTTTCTTGTCTCTACCGTTTGTGGCTGTGGTCTACTAAAAGCCTCAAAGGCATCAGGGCTGAAGTGGAGAGAACAAAGACGCGGGTCTTTAGGAAGTTTTATTCATCCACAGGCATCTTCCCATTCTTTTCTCCTCTTCTTATCACTCACTTTTTAAGACTTACATTGCTTCTCTTGTTGCCCTTTGACTAAAAAGTATAACCAAAAGCCACAGAATCCATTGTATCAGTATTTTATTTTGTGGTGAGTTGTGGTAACAAAAAAAAGCAACATTTTGTCGGCGCCGATAGCCTTGTGATGAGTGCGCCAACATATAGCGCAACTGTGCTCACGGCGACCTGAGTTTAATTCCTGTCTCGAGGTCGTTTGCTGATCCTGCTTTCCTCTCTCTGCCCAGTACTTTCCTGTCATCTCTCTACTGTCCTGTCCATTAAAGCCAGAAAAGCCCAAAAAATATATATATTAAAAAAAAAGCAACAAGTAGCACCAATAGCTCACAGAGTGCAACCATTGTACATCACTGAAATAATGGCCCCTCTGGTAGTCCAAAATATGTATGAAACTATGTGGATTTTTTAAAATAATGTGAATCTTTCATGGGTTTTCTACTACGCATCTCAGACATTATTTACGTAATTTTAAGCAATACAAGTCTTAATACCTGTGGTTCCCTTACTTTTCCTAACTTACTCTTGAAATGACAGAGTAAAAGTAAATCAGTTCTAATGCTATCTGGAAGATGTTGAATGAGACTTCCCCCCCATCTCTGTCTCCCTGGGCACCTGGAATAGGGTTGGTGAACTTGCCCGTGTCTCTCTCGAGTGTAGGTACATGCCACTCAGCCCACAGAACCGAAAGAAGCCCAGGAAGCTGAGTTGACAGAGGTAGAAAAGAAAACCACAGAGGAGAAGGAAGATCAACTATCTACCTCCAAATACAGCTCACGGGTACAGATTTGTGAAGGAGGGTAAGCCATACTAATGCATAACACTTGTACAAATGCAGTGTGTAAAAGTATAATGATGTAGATGATTGCAGTATATCTTAGCTACAAGCTTGCAAGGCAGCATTGTATATAAATACGTATTTGCGTAGTGAATTGTCATTGACATTAAATCAAAATTTCGAGAAAAAGACACAAATTTCACACAATTGCAAGTTTTTAACTCACAGTTTTGACTTTATTTCTTGCAATTGTGAGTTTATATCCTGCAGTTTGGAGCAAGAAAGTTAGAAGGGTGAGACAAAAAGTTGCAATTAAGTTTTTTTTTTTTGTTTGTTTGTTTTTAACTATACAGTGGTGGAAATGGGCTTCCATAGATACATCATTTCATTAAAAAATAAATAAATAAATTACAAGCACTGTTATATGCAGCAGAAGTGGTTTTTCTCTTCTCCTTATCCATCTGAAAGCTAGAGTCTTTTACTTCTGTGGTAGTTCCTGCACTGTGCACCCTGCTCATACTGTATGTATGGTGGCTTTCTGTCACCAGTTTGTCAGTATTTTGAGCAGTGTTGTTCTTGCCCCGCTGCAGGAGATCGTTGGTTGTCAGAGCCAACACGGACCGTCTGTTACACAGCCCGAGCCAGGAAACTACCTAGCCTGGCGGTCACTTCCTGTGGAACCCCACAGAGTCCCATTTACACCATACTGCATCAATGATTTTGGTCATTGAGCTGAAGGCATATGGAGATGGCCAAGACGCAGTAGACTCATATTTTGAGTTGTATTTATATGAATGAAAAACCAAAACCTAAGAGATTTACGCCAGTGGTTTTCAACTAGATTTACCTAGATTCTAAGTGGCAACCAAACACAGAAACAAAATAGTTTGTTATACAAATACTGAAACATTTTTTCAGTGAAATAATTGCTGCACAAAACATTGTGGTTAGCCTAAAGCCATAGTTTTATTAGACTTTGAACATGCAAAATTTATTTGAACACCACAATGAACATGATATGATGTTATGCTCCTGTTTATAATAATTAAGAATTCACAAATAATAATAATTCGAAATGCAATGACCACCTACTCCACTACATTTGATTACGTTTTCTCGTAATAAACATTTGCAAGTCAAAAATTGACATTTATTTGTTTACAACAGACTGCACAGCTGTGCATTAGCTTGCGGTTTCATTCTCTAATGTTTATGTGCGTATAAATTAATGACAATGGAAGGTAAAGTCTATTATGACTGCGGCTTGAACCGTTTTAACCCTTGTTGCAATTAAACCCAACTTTAATGTAGTTAGGGTGATATCATTTGGGTGCATTTTAACATTTAGCATTTCGCAATCTAGTCAAAACAGACCTGTGACCTATTTTTTGATCTTGACTCACCAGTTGAGAACCACTAGTCTAAAGGTCGAAGAATAGTTTCCATGCGAGCACTTAGCATAAGCACACAGCTGAACGTATATATGTATATACTTCAGTATACTGAATGTAATACATAGACGCTCAAGATATGCACACTGCAGAGTTTCATACCTGTCCAGTGTGTGCATTCATCTCCAGAAGTTAAGATGGATAAAAATGTCTTTGTACTCATTTAATCTAGAGATGCAGGTTTCTCATAACTCTCTAAAAAAAATGCTCATCAACACGGGCGTATGTTGTTGCTGTTGTCTCCCATAGTTTGTTGTTATTCCATCTCATCCATTTCTTTTCAACTGTAAAGCAGCAGACTGGGCTTGAATGGAAGCCTGTTTCCGCCACTGAATAAAAAAAAAATAAATATATATATATATATATATATATTAGTGACTTTTTTTCTTGCAATTGCCAGTTTACATTTCTGTTTACATTTGGACTTTTTGAAGAACTGCAAGATATAAACTTACAATTACAAGTTACAGAGTAAGAATTGTGAGAAATAAAATCAGAATTGCAAAATATAAACTTACAAATCTGACTTGTCTTGCACTTGTTTAGAGATTATATCTCCTAATTGGAGAAGGGTCTGGCTGCAGACATGCACTTGCATTTTCAGACTTGCACTCTCAGACCATTGCACTACCGGAAGTGATGTCACTTGCAGTCTATTTTATTTTTTATTTCATTCTATTTATTTATTATTTTTTAAATTGAATCTCTCAACATTTTACAGCAGTAGCCAGGTGGTGAAGACAAAAAAAAGGAAACTAAATTACAATGTCACTCGCAATCACCACTTGCACTCTCTGCTACCTGCGACGTCAAATTGTGCGTGGCGCCAATGGAGTCCAAACGCTGTGGTGGTTAAACGATTAAAACTAATTTAATAGCATAATGTACGGGGTCCTGCAAGTTATCTGTAGGAGATAAAGACAAAGACCCGCAAATCTGTGGCCACAGAACAGCAGAATATAAACGCAGTGCGCAAAGTCTCTCGTAGAAAACCATTTACACTTAATATGGCGTAATGTATTAGGATACATTAAGTGCCATTAAAAAATCTAATTTTATATTTATTAATTGAATGTACTTCAAGGCAAGCATATGGCCATGAACAATGCACAAACTTTCACTTTTATACCTGATAATAAAAATGGTTTTTGGCTAGTGTTTTGTAATCTGTATTATCTAGATTTTCTAAGTGGCAGTTTGTTCGCAAATAAGACAAGCCACTCAGATTGCGCAGTAAATTTGCTCAAAGATCGTTAATACACACTGATAATAACATTGCCATTCTGTTTTCAACTGATTAACATTATGAAACCTAGGGCTAGTGTTGCCACCTTGTGGAACTAAATTAGCACAAAAAAATAAAAAATAAAGGCGTGTGCGAGCTGTGCATACAGAGAAAAGGGCTGCGGGCTGCATGTGTATAGTATGCACATATGTGCTGATAACAAAATTCACATCACACACACTGCACTCTACGCATATCTTAGAGCACATGTAAAACCTTAAGTATGCTTTGGGTAGCTAGAGTAGCAGGGATCTGGCAACCCCATTTCACACAAGTGCTTGTCAGTGGGCCTGGGCCTGCGCCGGGCACCTTAGTCGCTCAGTCGGGGGGGGGCACAAATCGTGTTAAGGGGTGGGGGGTTGATTGGGGGTTTATGATTGCATGCAGTTACTGACGCGCACGAAAGCGTGCAGTGGCTTTCATATGCGTGCTACTTTTTCTGATTTTACTTTCATTTTCGAACACATTCAGGAGGGGAGAGGATGGAAAGGGGGGCACAGTGACTCGGTGGGCCACAGCCCGCGAATGTCCATCCTTGACCGTAACACGTGTCTGCTATTGCTAATTGCTATTGCGGCCGGTAGCCTACTTTGATGGCAAAAGCTAGCTATACTGCTTCAAGTCAGACGCTGATCTGCTCAAATCGGATACAACTTTATCCCTTAACGGCTTAAATAAGTTCAATAAGAAAACTGAGGGGGCACAAATTCTTTCAAAAGTGGGCAATGCCACCTGCCCCCAACCCCCCCAGCACCGCGCATGGTCTGAAGCACATGGCACATGGCGCATGTGCACTTAGGGCGTGTCCAAATCCACTTTTGCTAGTTTAATGCTGCGTTCATGCCATATTGTAATTACCGTAATTTCGAGATGACAACATGTGGCGCTCTACTCTGAGCTGTTCACATCCTCAGACTCGGAATTATGCTTTTCTATGTCAACACTATCAACGCCCAGACAGAGCCTACATTGGTCAGGTGGTACAGCGGTCATGTGGTACAAGTCGTAGCTCTCAGAAGACTCCCAGTTCACAAGTTGTAATTACGAGTTCTACGAGGACGTGAATGCTTTTTACAAGCTGGAATCTTTTAATTACGAGAATCTCTGTGTGTGTAATAAGCAGAGTGTGTGCGCGTTGTGCACCCGCCTCTAGGCGCATATTACTGACGCGCCCTTTAAATAGAAAAAATACTGCGCCGTTGAATTTAGACCAGGTTTTAGTTGGTTTAGGTTGGTTTCCTCAAAATAGCAATGCGCCAACAATGTGCCTGAACATAGCTCGTTTTCAGACCAGCAAGGTGAACAGACAGGCACAAGTGCATTTGCTATTTAAACAACATGGCGCTGGACATGAAAATTATAGCAAACTAGCTTAAAAGACTTGCGTCATGCCCAGTGGCCCAGTGTTTGCATCTTATTGCCATCTCCAGTATTGTGTTGTTCCTTCTCTTCCATTTTTTTTTTCAACTGTGAAACAACGGCCCAGGCCAGTGTTGCCACCTTGTGGACAAACTAATTAGTGCAAAAAAAATCAATGCACACGTTCAACCTGCATGTACAAACTGTGCTTATCAGGGTACATGTACTGTACACATGACTTAATGCACATTGTCATCTGCATACCCTAGCATATGTGTGAAAAACAATGTATACTATGGGCTATAGCCTTTTAAAGTACACTCCATTTGATAGCATGTGCAAACACAGGTGTTTAGCACATACGCAATATATATATATATATATATATATATATATATATATGTTTTTTTTTTTTGGAATGTGAAACAACCTTGTGGACAAACCAATTATTACAAAAAAAATATAAATTAATTAATAAAAAAGTATGCGCATACTTTGCTAATGATAAAATTTACAGCACACACAGTCAAATACCTTAGCATAAGCATAAAAACCGAAGCGGACTCTGTCTCATAAGGGATCTTAGAGACGTTTATTAGAGTAAGTGGTTATTTTTAATGAAAGAGGAAAGTCTGTATAATAAAACAATCTGAGCTATGAATTAGAACTATGAATCAATCTGGCTTCAAGCCTTATATGAACTACAAAAGAAGTCATACACACTACTACAAGAAAGAAATGTAATTCTTCAAGGTTATGTAGTCCGTCGTGACTGAGATCAGTTTACAGGCACACGTCTTCCTAGAAACAACCATCTGTGGTGTTTCTGAGGAATGATGGCACTTGTAACACACAACATACTCTTCACAGCAGCCATGAAATTGACTCAGAATTTGGCTGTGCTCTTCCACCATCCAAGTATGAGTTTAGGACACATTTCTGTCCATTTAGAAGGAAAAGTCTGAAGGTGGTTAAGGTGGTTTTGCGAATCTTAAAATGGAAGCTCTGAGGTTTAAGTTGATGTATGAGAGGAGTGATTTTGCGTGAAAGTTTAGAAAACGGATTTAGTCAGCGTTTCAGGTTAGGGTTAATTATGTGGTTTCTGCATGATTTATCCCCGCTTAAAGCATGTAATGATTTATTTTATTTATTTTATTTTTTTTACATGCAAGTCGAAGCTTTTTTAGACATGAAGTATTGAACTTTAGTGTGTAACTTAAAGAAGTCCACTTCTAAAACAAAGATTTACATATAATGTACTCACCCCCTTGTCATCCAAGATGTTCATGTCTTTCTTTCTTCAGGTGTAAAGAAATTATGTTTTTTGAGGAAAATATTTCAGCATTTTTCTCCATATAATGGACTGATATGGTGCCCCGATTTTGAACTTTCCAAATGCAGTTTAAATGAGGCTTCAAACAATCCCAAATGCGGTTGAACGATCCCAGCCAAAAAAGAAGGGTCTTATCTAGCAAAACGATCGGTTATTTTCATTTTAAAAAATACTATTTAAATACTTTTTAATCTCAAACGCTCGTCTTGTCTTTCTCTCCCTGAACTCTGTGTATTCTGACTCAAGACAGTTAGGGTATGTCGAAAAACTCCAATTATAATTTCTCCCTCAACTTCAAAAATCATTTCAAAATCATCCTACATCACTGCAGAAGTACCGACCCAGTTTTTGCAAAGTGAACATGTAAAGAAGATCAAACACTGTTAACAAAAAAGGTAAAACAGTGATATAGGATGATTTTGAAGTTGAGGGAGAACATGAGATGGGAGTTTTTCGACATACACTAACTGCCATGAACATAACAGAGTCCAGGCAGAGTAAGACAAGACGAGCGTTTGGCATTAAAAAGTATATAAACTGTATTATTTTTATGAAAATAACCAGTCGTTACGCTAGATTAGACCCTTCTTCCTCAGCTGGGATCGTTTACAACCTCATTTGTGATCGTTTGAAGCCGCATTTAAACTGTATTTTGGAAGTTCAAAATCAGGGCACCATATCAGTCCATTATATGGAGAAAAATGCTGAAATGTTTTCCTCAAAAAACATAATTTCTTTACGACTGAAGAAAGAAAGACATGAATGGATGACAACGGGGTGAGTACATTATATGTGAATCTTTGTTTTGGAAGTGGACTTCTCCTTTAACCCACATCCCAAACTTTTTAACTGTTCATAATGACATTTGTCATTGGATCACATCAATATAATTTTTGCTGTGTGAAGAGCAGTACTCTGTTACTTGGGGAAATATAATATACAACCACAAATGAAATAGCTGCAGGGTCTAAAACTAAAACACTAAACCCCCCAAAACTGAACTCTATTATTGCTGTTATTTTTAAGAAAGCTGGCACACAGTTCTTGATTTGTACTCGTGTTATTGGTCATGAGCATCTGGTTGGGTCCAGGGTTTCCCCCCCTCTCAGCTGTTTGGATTGGCACAGACGGCCGGACTCTGGGCACAGAGCGGCATTGCAAGAACCCCATGTTTGAGCCGGGGGTGGTGGTGAACGGGGTCGGAAGGGAGGGGGGCCCAACTTCTTGACATTATAAATGGCGCTCTGTTTGAGGTCAAGTGGAGGCCCCGTTTTGGGACTCTCTGGACACAAACAGGGTGGGTACCCAGCCAGACTACTGTGTATGTGTGTGTGTGTGGGTATGGATATATATGTACGTGTGGTGTCTGAAAGAGGGACTGTGCCAAGCATATCAGTCTGTTTAAGAGCACCTTTAAAAGCGTTGCATGCAGGTGCTATAGATTGGAGATCAGATCTCCCACACAGACCTGTGAGATCAATGTATAGGCCTCTTTATGTACCTATTCCAGCCCAGAGGCTATGCTCCGCTGCTATTTTAATTAACCTAGAGGTGATGTTGAGAACATGCAGTTTCAGCGTCAGTCTACATGGGCTGTTTTCTGTCCCATTCTGTTTATTTAACAGTGAATAAATATTGCTAGTACTGCTGACATGATTCACTTTTTTGTTGCACTCATTTCGGCCAATTAAAGGGTTAGTTCACGCAAATGTTGAAATTATTTGCTGAATTCGGAATCGCATACTAGCATACTACTCTTACTATTCCTGCCACAGAAATATGTGATTCAAATAGTAAGTGTAGTATAGGGTACAAAGGAGCTAAAGGCCTACCCTTAGAAAAAAATGTGGTTTTCACTGCGCCCAAAGTATATAATTGCAGAAAAAATATATACGTTCGTATTGAACATTTATGGAGCAACAGATTTTGTGTGAAAATAAATCATACAATTGTTTATATTATTTTAAAAAATCTTATAAATGTATGAGGTGGCACATGACACATAGGGTTAAAGGCACACAGTATTGGTACAAATACTTTTTTTATTAAAATAATATATAAGTTAATAGTTGTTTAAAACAATCACTTTAGCAAAGTTTGTACTATTGTCTGCTTATTTTGATAAATAAAAGAACTAATTTTTGTTCAATAAATATACTGTAGTTAAAATATGTTATATAAAACATATTTTAAAATACAAAAACAATCATTTTTAAATGTAAAGATTTTGAAAGCATTGACTAATTTTAAAATAGATTTACAGTAGTAACAACAAAAGATGTTTTATTATATGATATGATTAATAGTATGTTTTTAAATAGGATGGTTTCATTCTAAACATCAGATGGACACCCAACATAATATATGATATTTACCATCTGAATCTTACAATTTCATGTCAACATAAAAGTCAGCCTTCTATTAATGCTCATGTTAATTATTGTGTCTTTTAGCCCCAACAGCAGCGGCTCTTTTTACCCCAAATACCATACTTTTATATATTCTTTCATTTTTTAAAAACTGTTTTAATTATCTTAAACAAAACTGAAAATCATTAAGAAGACATATATTGAATAATTTTAGCAATTCTCATTTGCTACTTAAATCTACAACATTTTTAAAAACATCAAATATTAGATCAAGAAAGCACAGAATCGACTTTGCACTGCTGCCCGCGGTCACGTCAAGAATCAGACAAATTTGCACGTGTATCTTAAAAAGCGGATGTTTTGGAAAGTGCTACACCATGTTTTTCTGCCATCTAGTGGTTTAGAGGAAAATGATATCAAAGGCACCTTTTACACCGGGGTGCCTTTAGCCCCGTTGTACCCTACTAGTATGCGGTTATGAATTTAGCATCTATAATTATTTAATTATCAAACCCACATGTATTTACTTGACATACTGCACGTGAAATACAAAAATAAGTGTGGTTAATTATTGAATGTACTTTTTTTTAAGAAACATAAAAACGGCATGTAACAATTTTAATGAAGGAAAAGGCACTTAAGTACACTTTTACAAAGCACCCTTTATAATGTCAAATCAAAAGCTTTATTTTAAAGTACATTTTAAAACAATATTTAATAATCTTTTGTCAGTCTTTAAAGAAGCACACTTATTTTGAATTGATTGACATACTAAATTACATGTACTTGAGTTTTAACAGTAGTGTGTTGATATTACATTTAAAGTTAATACATTGTATATTGCACTAAATTGCAAATTCATCATTACAAATCTGTATTTACAAATATATTTATATATATGACTTACATATTTCAATAGAAATGACATAAAAGTATGTTTTAGTTTAACATAAAAGCTTCTCAGTACATTCAGCAGTGCATTTAACCAAACATTCCTATAAAGATGTGCTTAAGTCCTACTCTAAAATTAATCTAATTGCATTTAATTTAAATGTGAACTAAAATACAATTTAATTGAATTGCAATTAACATGCAAATAAGTGTCAGAAAACATTACATTTAGCTCACACTTAAGTATTTTATTTCCATGAAAAGTAAGTACTCTTTTTAAAAGTGTGCTAATATTCTCTTTAGAAGGGTTCCAAAGTACTTTTTTTTATAAGAAACAAAAATAGCAAAAGTAGATCATACAGCTTGTGCATTATATTACAAGTCTTCTGAAGCCATATGATAGCTTTTTGGGGGAAAAAAAGTATTATTTGTTGAATTTTTTCACTCTGCAATACACCTTTAATCAATACGTCTTTCAATTTAGTTCAGATAAGGCAAGACATCTTGTGCTGTTGTCTTGTCCAAGTGTAATACGTTGATTTTACAAGACATGCAAGACAATGACCTCTGACCTTATTTGACCTTAACCTTATTCAATCAATATGACTTGTTCAGTTGTTCTAAACTAGTCTGTAATTCAAAACTGGTGTTTTGTTTTTCCAGCCCATGTGTCCAGAATTTGTTAGTTTTGGCCAATAAATTTCCTTTTGGTACCTAGTACTAATTGTGATACCTCTATGATTTCTTAGAAAATTTTTGACCCTCGTTTGACCCCATTATGGTAAAGAGCACTCTCCAAATTCAGCTATATTTATTTTCTGTTCCACAAAAGAAAGACATTTCTGGGTTATCTGTAATCTCACCCTTTAATAGCTGATGTGTTATTTGTGATTTACTAGTGATGATGGGTAAACCACGGTGAAGGTTCACACAGTATGTTCTTTCAGCTGTTATGTTGTGTTTTCCAGCTACAAGTCGAGTGAGGAGTACGTGTATGTCCGCGGCCGTGGGAGGGGCCGATATGTATGTGAAGAGTGTGGGATACGCTGTAAGAAACCCAGCATGCTGCGCAAACACATACGATTACACACGGACGCTCGGCCCTACGTCTGCCAGCACTGCAACTTCGCCTTTAAAACCAAAGGTACTGTATGCTGCACAGCTGAGGAATGAACTTCAGTGGCTTTTAGTCCATGTTTGCCCGTATTACATTTCATTAATATGACTAAAATGCATGTATTAATTAGATAAAAAGTTAGTATTTTAAAGAGAACATTTTCAGTAGATTTGCACATTTAAAACTTATAGTTTTACTTACAGTAAAATGAACAAAATTCAGATGACATGCTCTCCTGCAAATATTTTGTTGAATAAAATGTACTGTAGAATACCACCTGTATGTGCCCTGTATTTCTGTTTTAGTCAGAAATGTTGTAAACACAAGAAAGATAGGGGTTTAAATCAGATGTTATAATATCATGTGTTCTATGACATCAGAAGTTGTTTATACATTATGCACATTGTTAACTAAGTCCACACCTGTACTCTCACAGGGATGCAGCTGATATAAATAAGTTTTATATTTTCTTTTGTGTTCCCATGTTGAAACTGCTTTCCTCAGGGAATCTAACTAAACATATGAAGTCAAAGGCTCATGGGAAGAGATGTCCAGAGGGAACTGCTCCAGGACCAGTCCAGTGTGAGCTTGAAACTGATGAGGGAGGTGAGAAAAAAAAACAAAAAAAAAAAACTTCAAAATATATATATATATATATATGTATTATATATATATATATATATATATATATATATATATATAATTTATATATACACTGTAAAAAAAAATAAATGTATGGTAAAAAAAAACTGGCAGCTGTGGTTCTGACAAAGAAAATTTTTAAAATCACAATCATTTTTTACAGTGAAAAAGAAAACTATACATTTTGTAATTTATATTATGTAATAAATATTATGTAATGTAGTTATGCTCACCAAAGCTACATTTATTTGATCAAAAATACAGTAAAAACAATAATACTGTGAAATATTATTACAATTTAAAGTAACTGTTTTCTATTTAAATATTATTTCAAATGTCACGAGCCTTCAGAAAACATTCAAATATGCTAATTTGATGCTAATATATTGATGCAAATATGAATAAAAATGATACATTTTTAAAGATTCTGTGTTTAATAAAGTAAAAAATGGAATTTGTTTGCAACATTATAAATGTGTTTATTGTCACTTTTGATGAAACTGATGCATTTTTTCAGACAAAAAAAAAAAATACATTTTAATATTAAGGGAAAAAAAAAACTTTGTTATTGTAAGGTCCAGTTCTTACTATCAACTACTGTAACTATTGATTATTACTTTTGCCTCCATAAACTCCTAATTACTACTAATTAATAGTAATGTTAATTACTTTAACTTAAGTTGTTAAGTTTGGTTGTTAGGATTAGTTTTGTCAAATATGGTCATGCATAATATGTGCTTTATAAGTACTAATAAACAGCCAATATGCTAGTAATATTCATGCTAATAAGCAACTAGTTAATAGTGAGAACTGGTCCCTATACTAGTGTTACCTTCACTTCTTTTTGTAGTACTGCTAGTTGAAAGCATTAAAACATTGACAGTTACTCTGAATAAACAGTGATCAAATTATATGATACACAGAATAATCAATTCAATTAATCACAAATAATTATATATATATGTGACCCTGGGCCACAGTAGCATGGGTATATTTGTAGCAATAGCCAACAATACATAGTATGGGTCAAAATTATTAATTTTTCTTTTATGCCAAAAATCATTAGGAGAGTAAGTAAAAATCATGTTCCATGAAGATATCTTGTAAATTTCCTACCGTAAATATATCAAAACCTAATTTTGGATTAGTAGTATGCATTGCTAAGAACTTCATTTGGACAACTTTAAAGGCGATTTTCTCTGTGTTTTTTTTTTTTTTTTTCACCCTCATATTTTTCAAATAGTTGTATCTCAGCCAAATATTGTCCTATCCTAACAAACGGCAAGGCTTACTTATTCAGCTTTCAGATGATGCATAAATCTCAATTAAAAAATTACCCTTACGAATGGTTTTGTGGTCCAGGGTCACATATTAGTATGTATGAATACAATAGATGATTGTGGCATGTGGTTTAAATATGGTCAAAGGATGTAATATTAATTTATTTATTTTTGATTAATTAATTGTGTCAAATGAGTGTTGATAGAGTGACTGTGCTGTGCCGTAGGTGACAGTGATAAGCATTTCCTTGAGACAGAGCTGGTGGAGGAGCATCAGTTCTCAGATGCAGAGGAGACAGATGTGGACGAACCTGATGATAATGATGAAGGTGATGAGCAAGCTTCGTGCTCCTCCTCGTCGTCCAAGACCCCGTCTCTCTCCAGAGATGCTCCTGGCTCCTGTGACGTCTCTGGCCTGTCAAACCCAGGCTGGGAACAGCATCCCAAAGCGCCTGTCAGCATGAGCCCCCGAAAACCGAGCCACTATGGAGAAGCTTCTTCTCCCAAGACCACCAAGTCTATCGTAACCCTTCCACACCTTGAACCCGCTGCAGGGAAGTGCTCGTCCCCCATCCGCAGCCTCTCTCCTGGCCTGCAAATGTCCCCTGCTTTACCGCAGTCTCCTGGACGGGACATGTCCCCTCTACGCTGTCCCTCGCCGAGACTCAGTCTCTCTCCGTCGTCCTGTCTGTCCTCTTTGTCTCCTTCAAACCGCCCAGCCTCGTCATTCCCAGAGAGACGTGTGTCCCCCATTAGAGCCCTGTCCCCCATACAGCCTTCGTCTCCTAGTTGTCCTCTTGCATTGACCGTTGGGGCCAGTGTGACTATTCAGTACCAAGCTGATAAATGCAGAGATTCAACAAAAGCCTCACCCAACAGACTAAACCTCAAGACCAAACCGGTGAGTGTCTTTATGTGTCTCTGTCTTACTGAATGGCAGGATTTTTCTCCTTTTTTTTCTGGTGTATTTATGGTTCTTGTGCCAAGTAAACATAATGAAATACTGCTAAAACACCAGCACTTATAAATGATTTCATTTATTTAAAGTGCATTTTTATATTGGCCTAATCTGAAATCGTAGTTTCCAGTTTAAACCTGTTGTGTTCAGTTTGTCTAAAAGCAAATAACACTGCCCATAGAAAAAAAAACAAAAAAAACAGTTTTGTTGAAATAGTATTTTTGTATGACAGCGGAGTACTGATGTGCAAAACACATACTGGCTAGAAATAAAGCTTGTGGGTTTGATTATTTTATCATTATTATAGTACATAGCAAAAAAACAAGTGATGCATATTTAAAAAAAAGACATCACAATAAACATTAAGGTCTTTTGAAGTTGTCTTATTTATAGTTTGTAAACTGAATTAAATGTTATCTAACCAAATGTTTTTAGTTTGAATTGAAGTGAAAATTCTACTTTTATATTATAGAATAATATAAATTATTTTTAAATATATTTTATTTACCTACATTATTTACCTATACAGTAATATTACATTACGAAAATATATTGATATATTGTCTTTATAATAAATGATCTTTTTACTTTACATTAACGTAAAATAATATTAACTCAAAATGAAAAGCCAAAAGCTACAAAAAAAAATCTGAGCCAATATGAGAAAAACAAATAAATTTGGCTGTAACAAATCTATTTATATAATATTATATTTTCAGTGAGTGTTATTTATACATAACCAGTATTATATATTTATTATTTTTTTAATTTTATTTATTTATTTTATTTTATTAATTTAGAATTTGTATTATTTGTTTACAATTGCAGTTTTCCTTTTAACTTTAGTTCTAGTATCTTTAATTTATTTTGTTTGAGTTTTAGTAATTTTAGTAATTTAGCATAAACATAATTATTTCATTTGGCTACTGAGGCAACATTACTAATTTTTAAGGGTTTTTCATCTAACATTATATAATATATATAAATGAGTACACCCCGTCTAAAATGTATTACTCTTAAAACTTATTACAATTACTCTTTACTTAGAACACATGTTAGAACAAGCCTACTTGATCAATTACCAAAGAAGAATGTCAAAATTATTCAGCAAAATAAGATTTTCTTGTCAAAGTTGTGTAACAACATAACATAAAATGTTGTGTTGCAAAAATGAGTACACCCTCCTGAAAGTTACTAAATAAAACTAACAAACAAACAAAAAAGTGTAGGTTTAAGGCTATTTTCCTGACAGTTAAAAGTGTTTTATAGCCTACTGAATCATACACAGACTTAATGCTGCCAACAATGAAACCACTTGGGAAAGAACTTCCAGGTGACTTATTTCTTAGTATAAAAGAGGACAGTGGTACAAGAGGAATACCAAATTATTGTTTTAAGTGTGAAAATATAACACAAGTAGCACCGACATTCAAAAATAATGGACTTGTGAAGAGTCTCCTGAAATAATCAAGTCTTCACTTTAAGTTTTCATTTAGTGATGAATGAATTTTTACTAGAAAAAGAGACAGACAAATACCATGCAAGTGTCTCCGAGCCAGCAAAAGCTATGAAAAGAGTGACACTTTATCTCACAGAACACGACACAGCCTGCAGAAGTGACATGCATGATTATTGTCACCACTAGAATTACCTACTGTAGCCTGCAGTAAAATGTTGTGGTGTTGCTAGAGGAGGAGTACAGTGAGAAGTATGTGGTTCCCACAGTGACATTTAGTGGTAGTAAAGCTCATATAGTGGGATGTATGAGTGCTGAAGGTGCGAGGGAGTTGTGCTTTATCAGTGCTGTCATGAATTCACACCCCACTGTGTGATATAATACAAAAACTGAAACGGAAGATGCTACCCTCTCCTCATTGCCTGCATTATTGGGCATTTTTTCAGCATGACAATGAAGATATTCATTCTCTCAAGTTGAAAATCCTTTAGTAGACATGTATTTCACTCAATCTTAACACTCTGGAGCAGCTGTGGTGGATTCTGTAGAGATGAGCTGAGCAAAACTCCCCATTAAAGACCAGGACATTTAAGGAGCCCGTCCTCCAGGAGTTAAACAGGACAGATGTGAAAATTTGTCATGAACTTGTACACTCAGTTGACAAGAAGTGTCAGAGCAGTACTTAAAGTTCTGGAGGACATACTGAGTACTAGGATATTATACCTTTGCTAAATTAAATCTAGATGTACTAATTTCTGCAATCCTTCATTTAAACAAAATTGGCTAATTTACTTATTTTAAAGAAAATATTGGCATATATTTTGTTGTTTTTAAGTATAGGTTTAATTAATACATTTCAATTTTGCCATCTTTCCATGAAGTGATCATTAAGAAAATACATCTTTTATATTTTTTCAGAGGGGGTGAACTCATTTATGCTGTGCACTATATTAAAAAAACTCACCACAGAATTATGGGGATCAACAGAAAAGATAAAATCAGCATTTATATATATATATAAAGATTCTTAGACTGAACCTTGTAACCCCTTACCATCTCTTTTAACAGACACTCACCCATGTTTCAGTAGTGAGTAAATTGTGGGTTTCTAGTCTTGATTAGCTAAATATATAGATGCTTCTTTCTTTGTCTGTGTTTAAGTCCACTTATAGAAAAGTGTTTTTATTAGCGCACAAAACGTAATTACTCTAAAAACAAGACAGACAAATATATCCAAGATAAACATCCAAAACAAATATCCTGATTCCAAAAGCACACCATGTGTTATTTTAGTGTCACACCTTTATTAGAAATAGAAGCCAGGCCACTGGTCTTTACATACAATTAAAGCCAAAACCTTAGATACTAACCCATGAACTGACAGTTGAACTTAAATACATACACGTCTGTTTACCATCTACTATCCGAAATACACATTTGGGATGAACCAGGACTATCTTTAGCTATAGCCGCAAAACAAGACTCACCACAGTTTAGAAATAATGTCCTTTGCCTAGAATAAAGATGACTGCACTAGTGGTCACAATATGCTAAAAACCACTTGGTGATTTCTCTAAAATATGTCTTTCTGGCTCCTTCCAAGGAGAAAACACACAGTCCTCAGAGAAGGACCAGCATGACACAGTTTTGGCCTCCGGCACACGGGCGTCTCTCCAGGAACACGCAGCCCAGGGAAGGCCAGCGCGTGTTAAGTCACCTGCCCCTGCACTCGCAGCCCCAGGTGATGATTCCCAACCTCAGCCTCACCATTCCCATCGGCGGAATCCAGATGGTGCAGCCACGCTCCAATATGCTGCTCCGAAGCGCATCTCTCAACCACAGCGTGGCCCAGATGACGGTCACCGTGCTGACGAAGGAGAAAGGGGCCGGCGGGAGTCCTGCGGGTGAAGTTCCTCATCGGAAAAATCAGCTGATAGTGTTCACCGAGCCTGCGGTGGAGATGAGCTCTAAGAGCGACGCTTCCTCCGATGAAGACAAGGAGCAGATCCGGGGAGTGGTTCAAGCAGAGCTTGTGTCAAAAAAGAGGGAGGTTGCCAGTGTTCCCATGACCACCTGGAAGAGTATCTCTCAAAGAAATAACAGAAAGCATTCCCGAAGTCCCAAGAAAGCTCAGCCAGTAGACGGATCAAGAACATCCATGGATGCTAAGTGTTAAAGGACGAGTTCAGCTAAAAATGAAAATGTCATCATTTATGCACACGTGCGGCATTACAAATCTACATGTTAGGCACAATGCTCCTTCTGCACAACAGCTTTTGACCAACGTGGTCAGAAATGCAGCCAAAATGAATAAAAAATGCCCCCAAATTCAAGATAAGGGGACAAAAACTGCCCCTGCACAATTAAACCAAATATGTGAGCCTGGACCACAAAACCAGTCATAAGGGTCAATTTTTTGAAATTGAGATTTATACATCACAAAAATAGCAAAATATTGAGAAAATTGCCATTAAAGTTGTCCAAATGAAGTTCTCAGCAATGCATTTTTTTTTTTTTTACTAATCAAAATTACGTTTTGATATATTAACTGTAGAAAATTTACTAAATATCTTCATGGACCATGATCTTTACTTAATATCCTAATGATTTTTGGCATAAAAGAAAAAACGATGATTTTTACCTTTAAAATGTATTTTTGGCTATTGCTACAAATAAGACTGTTTTGTGGCCCAGGGTCACATATATTATGACTGCATTGTGAAAATAAATGAAAAAGTTCATATGTGTTTATGTAGCATTGAGCATCATAACCAGTCACACATTTCTATTGAGATCATGAGTGCAGTGCCAATCAGAGGTGTTTAGATTAGTCACTGCTAAAAAAGCCAGTTTTTTGCATTCACTGACTAAAGTTTGCTCTCTTGCCAAGTGTCTGATCATAAACAACAAAGTGCAGATGCAGTACAAAGAATCTTGATTTTCTAATGCATAAACAGCAATGAACTCATTCATAAATGGTTTGTTTTTGCCTGTGTAGCCAGAGTATGACATGCCGTTTCTCCAAACATCTGACATAAAAGACAAAACACATACATTCAGTAAGGTAACTAAAAAAATGGTTATTATAAAGTTAAATGCTTTTGTAAATCATTTGACAAGTTTTGACCCTGTTGTCCAACACTGTAAGACATTTCATCACACTGTATTTGAAGATACTTCAATGAGATTTGAGAGCTACATTGGAAGCGCAGATTTATCTGAATAAGACTTAAAGGAGAAATCAAGTTTTGACATGTAAATACTATGTTTCATAACCTAAAACCTCTTTGTGAGTCCAAAAACAGCTTTTATTGAAACCAAGCTGCGAAAACAACTCTGTCTGGGTTTTTATGACGTAACTGACATGAAAACATTAGCACAGTTCAAAGCATACTTTTACATCTTTGATTCTTTGAAATAATAAAATAGGATTATACTTTTTGCAGGCTTTGCAAATAGACTTTTACAGAAAGATATGGACCAAACAGTAATGCCACAACATGTAAGCGTGTTAATCTCGCATAGAGCCGAGATGTTCTTTGTCGCAAAGTCAGCAATTTCTGTTTATGTGCTAATAAATCAAGCCTAGGGTGAGCATATATCATCTTTGTCCCAGACATGTTCTGGCTGAGATTTCTAAATTGCCTAAAATGTCTAGGTTTTGGCTTTGTTTTTGTACTGACATGCTCTCAGTCTCAGAAAAAAAGGTACAAAACTGTCACTGACGCAGTACCCCATGTAGGTAGTAATATGTGACCCTGGACCACAAAACCAGTCTTAAGTAGCACGGGTATATTTGTAGCAATAGCCAAAAATACATTATATGGGTCAAAATTATCGATTTTTCTTTTATGCAAAAATGATTAGGATATTAAGTAAAGATCATGTTCCATGAAGATATTTTGTAAATTTCCTACTGTAAATATATCAAAACTTAATTTCTGATTACTAATATGCATTGCTAAGAACTTCATTTGGATTTCCGCAGCATTTAGATTTTTTTTGCACCCTCAGATTCCAGATTTTCAAATAGTTGTATCTCTACCAAATATTGTCCTACATCAATGGAAAGCTTATTTATTCAGCTTTCAGATGATGCATAAATCTTAATTTTGAAAAATTTACGCTTATGACTGGTTTTGTGGTCCAGGGTCACATATGTAGAATTTATGGACTAATCTGTACCTTTAAGTTATTAAAATGCAGCTTTTGGACGTAAATAAGGTACAAAGGTGTCCCTTTTATAGGGTACCATCCTAGGGATAGCTTTTGTACCTTTTTTCTTTATTATATTTACGCACATTTGCCTTGCTTAGACCGTTCCATATAGATCCCTCCTTCTCTCGCATACCATGATAGATCGATAATGTACAATGCCTGCATGCTATTGGTCAAACAACTTTTCAGTCATAACCTTTATGGAGTACGAAAACAATACAATCTCAGAAATAAAGGTACAAAAGATGTCACGGGGCAGTACCTTTTCAAAAGGTACACTTCTGTACCTAATAGGTTGTAATATGTCCGCTTTAAAGGAACACTCCACTTTTTTGAAAATAGGCTCATTTTCCAACTCCCCTAGAGTTAAACAGTTGAGTGTTACAGTTTTCGAATCCATTCAGCCATTTGCCGGATTAGCATAGATCATTGAATCTGATTAGACCATTAGCATCTTGCTCAAAAATGACCAAAGAGTTTTGATATTTTTCCTGTTTAAAACTTGACTCTTATGTAGTTACATCGTGTACAAAGACGAACAAAAAATGAAAAGTGGCGATTGTCTAGGCTGATATGGCTAGAAACTATATTCTCATTCCGGCGTAACAATCAAGGAACTTTGCTGCTGTACCATGGGTGCAGCAGGTGCAATGATATTACGCAACCATCAACTCTGCCGGCTGCAACTCTGCATCTACACAAACTAATATCATTGCGCCTGAATGAGAGTATAGTTCCTAGCCATATCAGCCTGGAAAATCACAACTTTTTATTTTCCGTCAGTCTTAGTACACAATGTAACTACAGAAGAGTCAAGTTTTAAATAGGAAAAATATCGTCATTATATATAGTCATTTTTGAGTGAGATGCTATCGGTCTAATCAGATTCAATGATCTATGCTAAAAGTGCTACCGCCAGACCTGGAGATTGACTGAATGGATTTGAAAACGGTAAAACTCAACTGTTTAACTCTGGGCGAGTTGGAAAATTAGCCTATTTTCAAAAAAGTGGAGTGTTCCTTTAAGTACTAATATGTACCTATAAGGTACCAAAATGGACCCTTTTGGTACAAACATGTACCTTTTGAAAAGATACCGCCCCAGTGACAGCATTTTTACTCTTATTTCTGAGAGTGTAGGAAAACAAAGACAAACCCTTGCCAGGACAATATCCAGGAAAAAGAGGGTGTATGGTCACCCTAATGAAGGAAGTGAATGAACTGTTAGTAGCATGAAAAATGTCTGTTATTTAAATAGTAATACAATTATATACAGAAAGCAAGCAAATTATACACTAAGTAAATTACATACTCCTTATAATCACTAGAGCTGTCAATCCAACAAGTTCTGCACTTTCACCAAAACTCCAGTTTTAACCAATGTTGCTGTCTATACTGTGCAGTGAATCTTGTGTTTGCTTCATGTTTTTACTGTTAGTTATAATGAAAGTTGCACTGCATTTCATTGCATTTGTGTGCTCAAGCTGTAGTCTAATAATCTAATGCTACAATAAACACTTTTCACAATTAGCTGACTTTGACAGCTGTGGTATTAAAAATGTAGTAGAAGTTTTCAAAAGAGTTTCACATGTAATACTTATTTTATGTGCAAAGTTGTTAGTTACAGTGAAGTCTTAAAGGAGACACAACCTTTAAGGGTTTCTCAAATCTTGCCCTGGAGGGCCAATGTACTCCAGAGTTTAGTTCCAACCCTGATCAAACTCACCTACATGTGATTTTCTAATAATTCTGAAGACACTGATTAACATGCTCAGGTGTGTTTGATTAGGGTTAGAGCAAAACTCTACAGGAAAGTGGATCTTGAGGGCCAGATTTGAGGATCCCTGTTTTAGACTGAGGGTTAAAATCAAAGCCTTTTATTTCTAAATTGCGACAGTTTGGTAAAAAATCTGCTGACATTATAAGTGCAGCTCAGGAAGCATAACATATTGAAAAAATGATACATGATGCAAGTTGTATTTTGGGGTATTTAGTAGGATGCTTTTTGTAGCATTCTGCCTAACATGCTGGTTTGGATGTGAGAGTGAGTAAATGATGACAAAGCGTTAATTTTTGGGTGAACTCTCTTTTTATGGGTCTGTCAGATTTTGGGTAGCAGAGAAGATGTCTCAGACCACGATTCAAGTCATTGGACTAAACTTTGCTGAATAATTTTTGCTTGTTTCAACCTAGTTCTGTAGATGTTATGTAGATACATTATGTTCCTGATCTATGTATATTTTCTTGTCTGCCGTCTATTTTACACACACATCTAACACACGTGCATTTGTGTGTGTGTGTGTGATATGTGGTGTAAAATGAATACATTTTATTACATATATTTAATTAAATAATATATATAAGGTGCCAATAAAATCCAACTCTCATTTTCACATTTTATTGTGTTACAGCATGGAAGCATTTAACTAAGGATTTTTTCACTCATCATGAGGGAAATATATCTATATCCTACTGTAAATCTTATTAGAAATCCTACTGTACAAATGTATGTTTTTCTATGCATTTATACTATATTCTATGGCATTGCAGCGTATGTTTTTCTTTGTTGTATGTGACGGTTGGTAGAATATTTTTGGCCAGCATTTTAAACACTTAAACACTCATGCATTTCCAGTAAATAGGCTAGAATGTGGTCAAACCCAGAAGATGAACAGCTCTGTTTGATGGTTCAGTTGTTCTTGTGGTGTTGATTATTTAGATGTGGGAAGATGTCAGTATGGTGTTCCTCCCGTTGTGATGTATTCAGCTAGACAGAGATCTCTTGTGTAATCTTTCAGACAGGACAAAGTATTCTCAGAAATATAAGAGTTACATGAATTCACATTAAAAGATGGTTTCAAGAGTCTGTTGTTGCTTTAACTATGTTTATTTTATTCGATAAACTATGCACAAAATGCTCCTGTGTTCTGTCGTAATTGTATCTCAGACTACATTTTCATGTTTCTACTAATTCATGCTGTAATAGCATTTTAATAGCACTTATGATTACAAATGTTTGTGCAACTATTTAACTGGACCATTTTTAGCCTTGGTAATGTGATATGTCATTTAAAATACATTATTTAACATTGTTTTATCATTAAGACTAGTGATTTTCTATCATTTCAGATCAGCAGTACCTCTAAAAACTCACCTCAGTCAGTGAATGGCTTTGCTGTTTAAAGGAAATGACATTTGTTCTTGTTAAAAATCATTATCTTCCAGCAGAGGCTAACGGGGTCATGTTAACCAGCAAAAGTGTGCACTTAACCTCATACTTGTGTTATTTTTGACTCCACCTGAAGACGGTGTTAGTGTATGGTTTTGGGAATGCGTTCAGAGGGAACCATATCGCCCCCTACTGGCATGCGATTATAGCTCTAATAAAACATTGTATTCTTATATCATGTTTGATAAATGGCTCCCGAGTTATTTGTAGATATATTAACTGTAAGTTGCAAACACCTAGTTCAAAAGAGGGTTTGCGTGTGTCCCCACAAGTATAGTAATACCAGTAAATTTTGACCTTGTGGGGAAATTTTTGTATGTTCCCATGAGGAAACAGGCTTATAAATAATGCAGAATTTGTTTCTTTTTTCTTTTTTTTTCTTTTTTTTTTTGAGAAAGTAAAAATGTGCACAGTCTCCTGTGAGGGCTAGGTTTAGGTGTAGGGCGATAGGAAATACGGTTTGTACAGCATAAAAACCATTATGCCTATGGAATGTCCCTATAAAACATGGAACGTGTGTGTGTGTTTGTGAAATTTACCTCAAAAGCTGATACAGCTGTTGTTACAGCTGTTGCATAACAAGTGAACACAAAAATCAGACTGAACTGTGTTTGCAGGACAAAAGTATTTTCATAATGTATTTATGGGGTAAGTTATCACATTTTACTTTTTCGGGTGATTTAATTTATTTATATAAAAAAAAACACTGGAAAAGGTGTGACAACATGCCTCACTATTGACTCAGAATATCAGGGTTTTTACTTCATTAATAACATTTTTTCACTCATTCATTCATACCATCCATTTTTTAAAAAATACTTTGAATGGTGATGTTATGAATGAAGTGTCTACTCTGTTTGTCACTAGATGTCGCTGTAAACGCGCTAAAATAGACAAGACCAAATGTCCCCACAAGGATAGTAAAACCTGGAATTTTTGACATTGTGGGGACCACAAAAAAATGATTCAAAATAGTAAATGATGTTTATCTGAAAGTGTAACGATGCAAACATGTTTTCTGTATGGGGTAGGTTTAGGGTTAGGGTTCGGTTAGGGAATAGACAACATTGTTTTGTCAGTATAAGGACTATAGAAGTCTATGGAAAGTCCCCACAATTCACAAAAACAAACGTGTGTGTGTGTGAGAGAGAGAGAGGGTAAGGGTTTGGGTGAGGCGCTTCCTTCTGATGGGTAGGTTTAGGGTAAGGAGCTAGAGACTGCATTGTGTCAATGAATGTCCTCACAAAAATTGCTACAGAGTATACCGACTCACAACGGTAAACTTGTAATAATGCTTTCTAATTTGAGTGGTGCTGGTAGGATTTCACGGGAAATAGAGCACGCCACCATTCATCTATGCGTCATTACGTCACGTCTGTAAACATAAAGAAGGCGTCCCAACTAGTAGACTATATCGCATGTGAAGATGCAGCAGGTGGCGGATCATTTATAGCCTTTTTTTCAAAGTAGCTGAAATAATGAAACATATCATTTTGATGGCAGATTGTAACCCAGAAAGCATTATGTGTTAATGAAACACATGTACACTGCCTCCAAAAGTTTGGAAACGCCCTAGAAAAGTGGGGTTTGGACAATATTGGCATGATTTTTTTTTTTAATTTGTGATAATTTTGCACTGATAAGGGACAACACAAACTACGAAAACATATTTCATTACATAAACAGTTAATACATAGAAAAAACGTACATTTTCTATTCATCTAAACATCCAGCATTAGCAGCTATTACAGCTCTGCATAATCTGGGCCAAAATTCATTGTATTCTAAACTTAATTGGCAAATAGTTGTTGAAGCTATTAAGGTGTGCTGACCCAAAAATCTTTTAAAAACCTGGGCCAAGTTTAACCCTTTAACTGTCACTCTCTATCTTGAACATAGACATGAAAATGCACTATCCAAAGTTCATTTTTTATAATTCATGAAGGAAACATTTTGTAATATGATTTTGATGTACAATTTCCATGCTAATGCAATGTCTAATTTTAAAATGGTTTTCAAATGATGAAATTTGAGATTTTAAGTTTTCAGTTGATATATAATTTCTGAAGATTTCTTGAAACGAAGAAAGTCTTTTTGTGACAAAGGTCAGAACCCCTGTTATGATGTAGATTTTTGAGGTGCACTCTTGTCATAAATTAATTTATTACTTTTCCTACATAATTTGTAACACAAAACAGTGGTAAAATATCTGAGGAGTCTTAGACCTTCCCAACAATATATAGTTTGTCATGATTAGATTAGGATTTAATTGTAATATGGTGAAGTAAATTTAGGAGTCCCACAGAGGTGACGGTGACAGTTGAAGGGTTAAACTGGACCGTTACAGCTGGTCTAAGGTACGAGCTCATGTCAATCAACTGTCGTGGGAGCGGCCTCTGTGGGTGTGACGCCACACCGACAGGCATCTGAGAACGGCTCGATTTGAAAAAGGGGATATTATTTTTACAGATTAATTAAAAACCACTGCATGGATTTTATCATTATAGGGTAGATTTGTAATCTACACGCTACACATTATATAGGGTAGAGGAAAAAATATGCTTTGCAACACTGCACCCAAAGTGTATGATTGCAGAAAAATATATCATTTGTATTAAACATTTATGGAGCAATAGATTTTATGTGAAAATAGAACATACAAGTAATTTATTTTGCTTAAAAATCTTATAAATGTATGAGGTGGCTCACGAGGATGGTGTAACAGGCACACAGTATTGATACAAATACTTTAGATAAAATATCTATATAGCTAAATAGCTAAATTGTTTAGGGTTTTAATACAAGTTAATAAATGTTCAAAACAATCATTTTACAAAGTTTGTACTATTTTATGCTTATTTTGCTAAAATTAGTAATTTCATTAATGTTCAATAAATATACTGCCATTAAAATATGTTAATAAAAAAAATATATTTTAAAATACAGAAACAAAATCATTTTAAAGTGTAAAGATTCTGAAAGCATTGAGGGAGATCCTGTAGTAATTTAATATAGATTTACAGTAGTAACAACAAATGATATGTTATTATATGATGTGATTAATATCATGTTTTAAATATGATGGTTTCATTCTAAACATAGTGATTATCTCTAAGATGGACAGCCAACATTATATATAATATTCACCATCTGAATCTAACAATGTC
This sequence comes from Labeo catla, assembly GCA_012976165.1. Lineage (NCBI taxonomy): Eukaryota > Metazoa > Chordata > Actinopteri > Cypriniformes > Cyprinidae > Labeo > Labeo catla. Next base: position 639,618 of record VONZ01000004.1, read on the forward strand.
ATGTCAACAAATAGAAAAGTCAACCTTCTATTAATTATCATGTTAATATTGTGCCTTTTAGCCCCAACAGCAGTGCTGCTTTTTACCCCAAACACCATACTTTTACATATTCTTCACATATATTAAAAACTGCTGTTTTAATTATCTTAAACAAAACTGAAATTCATTAAGACCTCTGGCATATACATACATACATACAACATACAGTCATGTGAAAAAGTTCGGACACCCTATTGAATTTCATGGTTTTCTGTATCAGGACATAATAAAAAATAATCTGGTCCTTGGCAGGTCTTAAAATTTGAAAAAAATCCTCAGATAAACATCATCACATGACATATCACACAGCGTCATTATTTATTTAAGAAAAATACAGCCAAGAGGGAAAGGCCATGTGTGACAAAGTTAGGACACCCTATGAGTCAATTGCCTGTAGGAGCAATAACTTGAAGCATTCATTTTCTGTGTGACTTTATCAGTCTCTCACATTGTTCTGGAGGAATTTGGACCACTCTTCTTTTCAGTGTTGCTCCAGTTTATTGAGGTTTGTGGGCATTTGTTTATGCACAGCTCTCACTACAGCATTTGGGTCAGGATGAGCTCTGGACTTGGACTGGGCTACTGCAACACCTTGATTCTTTTCTTTTCAGCCATTCTGTTGTAGATTTGCTGCTGTGCTTGGGATCATTGTCCTGTTGCAAGACCCAATTTTGGCCCAACTTTAGATATCAGACAGATGCCCTCGCATTTGACTCTAGAATACTTTGATATACAGAGGAGTTCATGGCCAACTCAATGACGGTGAGGTGCCCAGGTCCTGTGGCTACAAAACAAGCCCAAAAGGATCAGCCCTCCTCCAGCATGCTTGTCTTTTGTTATGAGGTGTTTGTGCTGATATGCTCTTTAGGTTTCACCAAACTTGGTGCTGTGCGTTATGGTCAAACATCTCCACTTCACTCTCGTCTGTTCAAAGGACATTATTCTACAAGACTTGTGTTTTGTTCAGATGTAACTTTGCAGACCTAAACTGTGCTGCATTGTTTTGTTTTTTTTATATATAGAAGAGGCTTTCTTCTGCCAAGCCTTCCAAACATGCCATTTTTGTCCCATATTTTTCTAATGCCATTGTCATGAACTTTATCATTGAACATGTTAACTGAGGACTGTAGAGTCTGAGGTGTAGTTCTTGGGTTGTCTGCCATTTCTCTGAGCTTTACACGGTCTGATCTTGGGGTGAATTTTCTGGGACGTCCACTCCTGGAAGGAGAGGTGTCTGTTTTAAATGTCTTCCACTTGTGAATAAACTTCAAATTGTTTGGAAATGGCCTTATTACTCTTCTCAGATTGATGGCAGCAACAATTGCTTCTCTGAGATGATTGCTGATGTCTTACCTCCTTGGCATTGTGTTAACACACACCTGAAGGCTCCAAACCAGCAAACTGCCAAAGCTTTTGCTTTTATAGAGGTGCTCAGACTTGCTGATGATCGGTTAATCAAAGGTATTTGACTAGCAGTGCTTGACTGTTATTTACCCTCTTAATTTCAGTGTTAACAGTAAGGGTGTCCTAACTTTGTCACACATGGCTTTCCCATTTTGGCTTTATTTTTGTTCAGTAAATAATGACACGGTGCAATTTGTCATGCGTTGTTGTTCATCTGAGGTTTTATTTTCGAAATTTTAAGAGCGGCCAAGGACCAGTTTTGTTTTAATGATGTCCTGATTCGGAAAACCATGGAATTCAGTAGGGTGTCCTAACTTTTTCACATGACTGTATATTTAGGAATTTGCTACTAAAATCTACAACATTTTTAAAAACATCAAATATTAGATCAAGTAAACACAGAATCAACTTTGCTCTGCTGCCCAGGATCAGACAAATTTGCATGTGTATGTTGAAAAGCAGATGCTTTGGAAAGTGCTACACCACATTTTTGTGCCATCTAGTGGTTTAGAGGAAAATAATATCAAAGGTGCCGTTTACGTATTTAACCCTGTTATACCCTACATGTATTCACGCAATGCTGATGTTGTTAACATGAACAATTTGAGAACAAAGTGTAACAATAATTATTATTTGCACAGTCTGATGTGATATGAGCTAAGCGATTGTTAGATTTAATCACCGTCCGTGCAATTTATTGTAATGCTTTTTCCTCAGTTGATCAGAACAAAAGTGGCAGACGTGTTACTTGTTCAGATGACAATATTCAATGAAAATTCTTGTTTGGGTCATACTTCTAAGATGTAGAATCTGTAAGTACAGTGTCCACACTGGCGCGGTGACTGACATTATTCAAAGCATTAGATTCTTCCACACTGAGGAGCCGTGTCGATGCTCAACTAGGGCTGGGTGATATGGCCAAAAAATTATCAATTGTCTTTTTTTTTTTTCATATCAGTCCATATCGATAATTGTAATGATAAATGTCAAATTTTTATTTCTTTCAAGTTTAAAGGCAGATTTTTGCTACAATGTGAAAGTTGTAAAAACCAAATGGTTAAATCTGGCTTTAAAATATTCTTTACGGTCAGAACATGACAAACACTTCATGTTTTTTGAATTCTTCACACTTTTCCAGTCATTTTTCCTTAACAAAATAAATATCTTAATAGAAAAAAAAATATTCTTAGATTTGCATGTTTTAATGAGTAATATTGTTTCAAATCAAGAAACAGGTTTGTGTTACCTGATAATATTAAAAATAATAATCTAACTTTTTTTGTCTCTAAGAAATGCACATTTAATAGCTTGAGTTAGGATGCAGATGTAGATTTATGTTCATTATCAAAATCAGTAATATCTGTACAAATTGTAGCAACCTCATTTTTTTGTATGGTGAAATTCTGACTGTTTGAGTTTTTTTCTTTTTTTAACCATTGCTCTTCCATAGTATCATCCATAGATCCTGAATAATAACACCATACATCAATACATGAAAAGGAGAAGTTCACTTCCAGAACAAAAATTGACAGATAATGTACTCACCCCCTTGTTATCCAAGATGTTCATGTCTTTCTTTCTTCAGCCGTAAAGAAATTGTTTTTTGAGGAAAACATTTCAGGATTTTTCTCCATGTAATGGACTGATATGGTGCCCTGATTTTGAACTTCCAAAATACAGTTTAAATGCGGCTTCAAATGATCCCAAATGTGGTTGTAAATCCCAGCTGAGGCAGAAGGGTATTATCTAGTGTGACGATTGGTTATTTTCATAAAAATAATACAATTTATATACTTTTTAATGCCAAACCCTCGTCTTGTCTTACTCTGCCTGAACTGTTTTTTTTTTTTTCCAGTTCATTACAGTCAGGGTCAGTGTTGGGGGAAACGCATCACAAGTAACGCAGTACATAATATTATTACTTTTTCCAAGTAACTAGTAATGTAACGCATTACTTTTTAATTGACAAGAAAATATCTGAGTTACTTTTTTCAAATAAGTAATGCCAGTTACTTTTCCCCCCATTTATTGATTAAAAGCTCTCCTGTCCCCATGTTGAGAGAAATTTGGAGTAAGATTTAGTTCTAAAAAAATTGTGAACATGCATTAATTCATCTCACTCACAAAAAACAGATTTACTCCTCAAAATGAATAAAAACTGTGAAATTCAACTCACTATATGTTAAATAATACAAATATCTTTTATGCAGTTAATCCCATTTTATTAACCGATGTTTTTGCTGCCGACCTTCAATGATCCAATTCTACCATATAAGCAAATATTGCTCAAAATAATCTAACATTTGTTTTTCTTTTTTTTTATTACTGAAGAGCTGACATTTTTTTTCTTCTACGGTCTACTGTACAGATGTGAATTTACTTTTCTCAAAGCCTGAGGCTTCTGGTGTGAAAAGGCTTTTAAATTTGCCAAAAATAGAACTTTTTATATTAAAAACAAACAAGCAAGCCCTGCCCAGATTTAAAAAGTAACGCAAAAAGTAATGCATTACTTTCCATAAAAAGTAACTAAGTAACTTAATTAGTTACTTTTTTAGGGAGTAACTCAATATTGTAATGCATTACTTTTAAAAGTAACTTTCCCCAACACTGGTTAGGGTATGTCGAAAAACTCCCATCTCATGTTCTCCTTCAACTTTAAAATTGTCCTATATCGCTGTTTTACCTTTTTTGTTAAGGGTGTTTAATCTTTACATGTTCTGCAGTGATGTAGGATGATTTTGAAATGATTTTTGAAGTTGAGGGAGAAAATACGATTGGAGTTTTTCGACATACCCTAACTGTCTTGAACCAGAATACACAGAGTTCAGGGAGAGAAAGACAAGACGAGCGTTTGAGATTAAAAAGTATTTACATTGTATTTTTTTAATTATCGTTTTGCTATATAAGACCCTTCTTTCTCGGCTGGGATTGTTTACAACCGCACTGGGGATCGTTTGAAGCTGCATTTAAACTACATTTTGGACATTCAAAATCGGGGCACCCTATCAGTCCGTTATATGTTTTTTTGATTTTAACATTTCTTTAGGGCTAAAGAAAGTAAGACATGAACATCTTGGATGACAAGGGGGTGAGTACAATATATGTCAATTTTTTGTTCTGGAAGTGGACTTCTCCTTTAACACATGTCTATATTAATAATATAATAAAATTCGACACAAATATACCTACATTTCTGACACAATATCACTGTGCGGTTAGTGCTCCTACAGTAAATCTATGATAAATGATGGCGATTTGTAGATTAAAAAAGTCTTTTGACTGTACCATTGCACACAGTGTTTCTCCTGTTTGTCAGCACTGTATCATCTGGCTATAAACCGAGTCATGTGTGTTCTTCACTGGATTTAAGCGCTTCACACTGGCGCTGTTTAGTGACCGAGACTCAACAGTGAGTGAATGCATCTGCTCTAGTAATTTCGCGCCGTGCCGCTGTTTGAACTTTGATCCGAGAGGATAAACGGTCCAAGTGGCGCACTTTGACTAGCACTCTTTTGTTCCGCCTTTGCCACATAAACATTATATCAAACATTTATTGAGGAAATTCATATTGCGTGATAATTATTGTTAGCGATTTATTACCCAGCCCTATGCGCAACCCATGTAAAAAATTCCTGCATACTGCAATTGCAGGCGTCAAACAGAAATGGCAACAAAGAGTCAAAACTTATGGACTGCAGCTTTAACAATGAATTCTTAAAAATAATAATAATAATTACAACACTGTCAGGATGCAGTTTCTACAGAATATAATTACAACATGTAAGTATAACTCTCTCATTCAATAAATAAATAAATAAATAAACGCTGTGATTTGAGTTTCATCAACACTCCAGGCACAGACACACAGGGCTTCGGATGGGAGAGCTCGACTGGCGCCAAAATGATCCGCTGGTGTCCACATTAACATTGTTACGGCTTTGGCTAGGTGTCAGTATTGGCACATGTTTACTGATGTTTATTTACAATATGCAGGTGTTTTAATAAGACAGTGAGTGTTTATCAGTAAAGCCCCCATGATGCCCGAGTTCCAGACGCTGATTGTCAAATGTTGTTTACGTTCTTAACTGTGATGCAGGTTATAGCTTACGCCAGAGGAATGTACAGGAAACGGAACTGGACGTGTGTATATGTGTGTGTGTGTCCTATCATCTACCATCATTGCCCTTCCTAGATATCTGCCAAAAACTGAATAATCTCTTGCAACATTCCAAGAAAGTGAATCCATGTCTCGTTGTTTGGAATTCCTCAAACACCTTCACAGGGGGGCATAAAAATCAAAGCCACTCTAGCTGCAGGTAACCTGTGATAAGGATGAATTTTGCAATTTTGAGGGTGTGCTACCTGCTCATGTGTTCTAAAACAGCTTGAACTGTGTCATGTTGACGGCAGAATGAGGTACAATCATCAGATAAGATATTACTCACATTTGGAGGGTTAGTGATTTGACCAAAAGTATTAAACGACGCTCGTCCTGCACCGTTACACCCAAACCGCCACCTACTACATTAGCAATGCCCTAGCAACCACGTACAACACCTTGGAAACCTTCCACAACACACTTGAATTGTATCATCAAATTTTGTTCAGGCAAACATCACTCATATTTTGTGTCACAACATAATTTAGCTCATTATAATGCAATTTAGCTTGTTTAATGCATGCACAATGTTCTATTCTAAATGTTGTTTATTGAATAGCACACTACAGTTACAATTAAAATCAAATTGCTTGTGCTTCAGTATGTTATGTGTTTTCACAGTTTCAGTTTTCAGTTCAGTATGTGTTAAGACACATGAATATGCACATGCTTTAAGTTCACTTAAATGGCCTTTTATTCACAAATATTATATTACCTGCAAGTACAGTTTTTAAGGGGACACACTGAGGGCAAAAAAATTGTTTTGGGCTTTTTGGTTTTTCATAAAGCGTTTTTTAAGACTAGTGGAAAGAAAACATCCAAAAACACTCTTAAGCGTTTGTTTTATATCACTTTATCTTTTTATAGCACTTTGTGTCAATAGATTTCAATTACAATACATATTTTTAAAGCCCGTTTTCCCAAAATGAGCTTTTTCTTCTACACTGAGCAATAAATGTCCACTTCAGTAGCACTTACACATACCAAACTTTACATTTTTATATTTCTGTCTGTATCCTGAATGGTTTTACAGAGGGATTTGTTCATATATACTGTAATACACTGCCTCCTTATAGACAACATTTTATTCCCCTAATATACATATATATGCAGGTGCATCTCAATAAATTAGAATGTCTTGGAAAAGTTCATTTATTACAGTAATTCAACCCAAATTGTGAAACTTGTGTATTAAATAAATTCAATGCACACAGACTGAAGTAGTTTAAGTCTTTTGTTCTTTTAATTGTGAGGATTTTGGCTCACATTTAACAAAAACCAACCAATTCACTAGCTCAACAAATTAGAATATGGTGACATGACAATCAGCTAATCAACTCAAAACACATGCAAAGGTTTCCTGAGCCTTCAAAATGGTTTCTCAGTTTGGTTCACTAGGCTACACAATCATGGGGAAGACTGCTGATCTGACAGTTGTCCCGAAGACAATCATTGACACCCTTCACAAGGAGGGTAAGCCACAAACATTAATTGCCAAAGAAGCTGGCTGTTCACAGAGTGCTGTATCCAAGCATGTTAACAGAAAGTTGAGTAGAAGGAAAAAGTGTGGAAGAAAAAGATGCACAACCAACCGAGAGAACCGCAGTCTTGAGAAGCTTGTCAATCAAAATCAACTCAAGAATTTGGGTGAACTTCACAAGGAACTTTCTGAATGATGGAGTGACAAAAATTAGATACCCAAAATCCCTTCTGTATAAACATTTGACTCTGATATGTCAAAAAAAAAATATTTTTAAAACTGACTTCATCCATTGTTTAGATTTTTGTACTAGAAATGTATGCAAATTAGTGCATATTTAAATAAAGAATGTCTCATTTGCATATTTAAATCTAACATTTTAGAAAACTTGTAATACAGAAAATGTTTGCAATTATCTATATATATATATATATATATATATATATATATATTTACCCTATTCACCTGCAGTGTCTCACCTTAGAAAAAAAAAATATATATATATATATATATATATATATTATATATATGTATATATACTTTTATCATTTGAAGCACACCACAAGTGCTCATTCAGTACAATTTGCAATTTGACAGTTCACCCAACAATAAAAAGACTGAAAATGACATCACAAGTGGACATTTTGTCTTTTTGTCCATTAAACGAAAGTCAGTGGAGTCGAGCAAAACTCCACTGGGCCTCATTAACTTTCACTGTATGAAAAAAAAAATAATAGACTGTGAAAAAATGTCATTTGTCTTGTCATACAAGGATGAAGTATGTTACTGATATGCATTGTCTTAATATGGCTTAACATGCCTATGAATAAGAAAAATGGATGATATAATGCACATGATATAATATGTTAAAACAATAATAAGAAGAAAAATGTCGTTGGTCAGACGCTGATCTGATCTGATTAACTAGTTGCTTATTATTATGCATATTACTAGCATATTGGCTATTTATTAGTACTTATAAAGCACATATGGTTCAAATTTATTGATTTTTCTTTTATGGCAAAAATCATTAGGATATTAAGTAAAAATCATGTTCCATGAAGATATTTTGTCAATTTACTACCGTAAATATATAAAAACGTAATTTTTAATTAGAAATATGCAGTGCTAAGAACTTCATTTGGACAACTTTAAAGGTGCATATATATATAAATTATAAATTAGCATTTTATAAACTATTATTTTCTCTTGTGGACTATATGTAAATGTCTTTATGTGAAACATCTTATTCAGGTCAGTACTAAATAAAAATAAAAATGATCCCTCTTATTTTGGTAAAATAATTAACATTTTGCAGATTCTATATACTGTTTAGCTGCTTATCCACTAAGAATCTCTTATAGTATCTTCTATAGTTTGAAGAGCTATTACAGGTGATATGGTGCATTGACATGTTTTCCAGCTTTATATTATTGCTAAATCATGGCAGCAGCCATGCCGTATCCACAATCTGTGCTCCAGGACTCAACTGGATATCCTGCACATGCACTATCAGCCCTGCTTTTTCCTCTGGGGTGGTTTCTGCACTAGCGTGGAATGTATCCCTGGACACATGCAAAATATGCCATTAAACACTATCTCCTATGAGGCGCCACGTAGGATTTAAATCAAACTTCGCTTATCAATACATCCATAAAACACGTGCATTAACACCTAGAATTCACTTGCATATACATGTATACTATTAGATGTTCAACCAGTGGCGGATTAAGACTCTTTGGTGCCCCTGGGCAACGACACCAAAAGTGCCCCACCCCCCTCCTCCCCCAATACTCCAGCCACACTTTTTTTTATTTGCAAAATTTCTTATTAATAAACTTATCTGATAACAGAAGCCTACATCAACAGAAGTCATTCTAAGCTCAAGTAGAAATCCTTACAAAATCAAGTTACCACTTTTTACAGTGTTCTAAGATTAGATATAAATCTGAACAGTATGCAGCAAATTCAAACATGTTTTAACTAGTGAAACCAACTGTTACAGGTATAATAATAATCCAGTCTGTTCATCTCATCAAACTTTATGGCCAACAAAGAAAGTGTGGATAGGGTTTTTAAAATCATTATTGTCCACAGTTCTTTTTTCATTCATTTATATTTAATTTACAAAATAATTTTCAAGTGTTTTACTCTCTTCAAAGAAAGGTGTAAAGCGGGTGTTTTCAAAAATGTGACAATGAGTGCATTGTCTTGTTGCAGGGATGCGCAGCATTTCAAATACATGTATTTTAAATACAAAATACTATTTTGTACTTAAATACTTTTGAAAAAATTGCATTTAAATACATTTAATCTCAGTATTTTTGTATTTTTTTTTAAATACATAAGGTACTTTGTCAATCAATCTCCTCATTAGACTGCTGATTCCCTGCAGGAATGGTTTTTAATAATTTTTGTATTCAGTATTTTGTACAAAATCGTATTTTTGTACTTCAAATACATGTTTTTGAAATACTGTCCATCCCTGACTGCGCTTAACAAATTTATTGGACCACCACCCAAAATGTAAGGTTTGTGCCACAGCTGCCCCAAACTAAGTACTGGTGATTACCAAAATCATTTTTAATGTTTCTGTAATGGTTAATCCACCAGTATGTGTAAGCTCAAAGTAGTGTTTCTGATGCTAAAATATAATTATTGTTGGGATTAAATGGATTCAAAGATAGATTGCACAAAAGTTTCATCAAAAGCAAGTCTTTGGGAGCAACTAGAAACTATTTGGATGTCAGTAACAACAGAGACTGTGGAAAAGTGCATTAAAACAATGTCAGCAAGAATGCAAGCTTTTATCAAGGCCAGATGAGGCATACAAAATAAAAATTAAATATTTATTTATTTGGTTTATTAGTTTTTGGTTATTATGTGTGAATAAAGACAATTTAGTCGTTTGTTATTTGCCTAATAAATGACAATACAACTTTTAGTTCTAAAAAGTTTTTGACAGGTGGTTTACAAACTCACTTGTTTACACTCTGCCCCTTTCTTGATTGCCAACGGCTGCAAAGTACAACGTGAAAGCGCAAGGCTGACGCTCTGTATAGCGTATATAAGTGAGGTATATAAGTGAGGCATTTTAATTTCAGTTGAAGAGACGGGAGTTGCACAACGCACCGCACATGCTCCTAGAATCTGCTTGAGTAATATATAGGCGTCGAAACTAAAGCGCACGGGTTCACGCAGTGAATTTGGCAATAGATCGCGCATTCTCTGATTCAAGCAGGAGAAAAAAAAAAACTTTCAACAAAATATTCAGGGGACTTAGTACGTTCTGATGAAAGTGGATATATAGGCCATTGCTAAACAGACGTTTGAGAATACATTGCTTGACTTACCGGAGAAAATTTATTTTGCGTGGTGCGTGGTATATATATATATATATATACATGAAATACACGTGCACACTAATATGCAATCCATACCAATACATCTTACGTTAGTAATGAATACATATACACTTATGAATAACTTGTATATACATATAAACTTAACGCATGCGCTAATAGACACTCTATAGACAGAACTATAGACAACTACACAACCTATTATAGCCCACATACTAATAACATCCAAATATGTTATGTAGCCTAATTTGCACGCATTGGGGAGTCGCGCTCTAAACGCGGGGTATTAAAATTGCTTTTGAAGGCGCGTGCGCGTTTTACTTTCGGTTTTGTTTGAACGATCGCGCGAACTCTCGGCGGTGCTGAACGGGATTTTGAAAAGTGCCCAGTGGAAATTTGCCCCTGGTACATCGTATGGTATATTAAAGGTCTTTTTAAAACACTATTTTAATGCATTAAGTCACGTTAAGCGTTTTAAAATGCCCCGGCATCTGGAGATTCCGCCGGAAGTGCCGCTGCTTCCGTTTGCACTGAAAAGTTCATGCACATCCACATATGAAATCACTTGCATATATGTATATACACAACTCAAGCATGCATCTCACCTGAAATTTATTTTGTATGTTTGCGTGAGTGTTTTTTGGGTGTGTATGCGCGCACCGAGTTTATATGTATGTGCGAGTGTTTTTAGGTGTATATGCATGGATCAAATTTATATGTATATGCGAGTATGTACAGGTGTGTCTGCATGCAGCGAGTTTATATGTATATGTTGTAGGTGTATATGCATGGATCAAGTTTATACGTATTAGCGAGTGTCTATTAGCGTTAGCATGCGTTAAGTTTATATGTATATACAAGTTATTCACAAGTGTATATGCATTCATTACTAACATAAGATGTATTGGTATGGATTTCATATTAGTGTGCACGTGTATTTCATATATTGAACATCCAATAGTATACATGTATATGCAAGTGATTTCTAGGTGTATATGCACGTGTTTTATGGATGTTTTGATAAGCGACGTTTGATTTAAATCCTACGTGGCGCCTCATAATCTCCTGTGTCGATGACAGCACACGGACTCCTCTGCGGAAAAAAAAAAGGGTTTCCTTTTTCTGTGACACTGACTTATCCAAGGGGAGTTAATGACATCAGCGGCTGTTCCCTATCTTTCTTTCATTCCCCCTCCACCGCATTCAACCCTGCAGCCAATCAGGAGGCAGGAATGTCAGGACTCACTGGGACATTCAGTGTTGCGTAACAGCGTTTGCTCGGCGCTCCTGCCCGATGGGCGGAGCTTCGGGGAGGATAAATGGAAGGCGGGCAGGTTGAGTTCAACACAAGTACCTGTCAGTCTGTCAGTGGAGCTCTGTGGACTGCAGACACTAACTGCATATCATCACTTCAGTGGATTTAACAAGCGTGTTAAACTCTTGAGATACTATAATAGCTTTCTCACTGTGGACGACTGTCTTTATAACTGTTGCACTATGTGTGCTGGAGCAAGGTAAGACACTTTCACCTTTTATAAGAAAACATTCACTTTTGTTTTCCACAGCATGTGTGTTTTCTGTGGTCTGACCCAAGTATATGATAGGACAGATAGGCGGATTAACCATATGGGCAATTGGGCAAGTGCCCAGGGGCACCACGTCCAGGGGGGGCACCACGCAAAATAAATTTTCTCCGGTAAGACAAGCGATGTATTCTCAAACGTCTGTTTAGCAATGGCCTATATATACACTTTCATCAGAACGTACTAAGTCCCCTGAATATTTTGTTGAAAGTTTTTTTTTTTCTCCTGCTTGAATCAGAGAATGCGCGATCTATTGCCAAATTCACTGCGTGAACCCGTGCGCTTTCGTTTCGACGCCTATATATTACTCAAGCAGATTCTAGGAGCATGTGCGGTGCGTTGTGCAACTCCCGTCTCTTCAACTGAAATTAAAATGCCTCACTTATACTGTATGTGTGAATTCGCTACAGAGCGTCACCCTTGCGCTTTCACGTTGTACTCTGCAGCCGTTGGCAATCAAGAACGGGGCAGAGTGTAAACAAGTGAGTTTGTAAGTTTTATTTTAGGTTCATATCCTCATAAAACTAGCTATATACAGTGCTTAATCTTATTAGACCACCTGTCAAAAACTTTTTTAGAACTAAAAATTGTATTGTCATTTATTAGGCAACGACTAAATTGTCTTTATTCACACATAATAACCAAAAACTAATAAACCAAATAAATAAATATTTAATTTTTATTTTGTATGCCTCATTTGGCTTTTGCTGACATTGTTTTAATGCACTTTTCCACAGTCTCTGTCGTTGACATCCAAATAGTTTCTAGTTGCTCCCAAAGACTTGCTTTTGATGAAACTTTTGTGCAATCTATCTTTGAATCCATTTAATCCCAACAATAATTATATTTTAGCATTAGAAACACTACTTTGACTAAAGATCTTACACATACTGGTGGATTAACCATTACAGAAACATTAAAAATGATTTTGGTAATCACCAGTACTTAGTCTGGGGCAGCTGTGGCACAAACCTTACATTTTGGGTGGTGGTCCAATAAATTTGTTAAGCGCAGTCAGGGATGGGCAGTATTTCAAAAACATGTATTTGAAATACAAAATACGATTTTGTACAAAATACTAAATACAAAAATTATTAAAAACCATTCCTGCAGGGAATCAGCAGTCTAATGAGGAGGTTAATTGACAAAGTACCTTATGTATTTAAAAAAATACAAAAATACTGAGATTAAATGTATTTAAATGCAATTTTTTCAAAAGTATTTAAGTACAAAATAGTATTTTGTATTTAAAATACATGTATTTGAAATACTGCGCATCCCTGCAACAAGACAATGCACTCATTGTCACATTTTTATACCTTTCTTTGAAGAGAGTAAAACACTCGAAAATTATTTTGTAAATTAAATATAAATGAATGAAAAAAGAACTGTGGACAATAATGATTTTAAAAACCCTATCCACACTTTCTTTGTTGGCCATAAAGTTTGATGAGATGAACAGACTGGATTATTATTATACCTGTAACAGTTGGTTTCACTAGTTAAAACATGTTTGAATTTGCTGCATACTGTTCAGATTTATATCTAATCTTAGAACACTGTAAAAAGTGGTAACTTGATTTTGTAAGAATTTCTACTTGAGCTTAGAATGACTTCTGTTGATGTAGGTTTCTGTTATCAGATAAGTTTATTAATAAGAAATTTTGCAAATAAAAAAAAAAATGTGGCTGGAGTATTGGGGGAGGGGGGGATGGGGCACTTTTGGTGTTGTTGCCCAGGGGCACCAAAGAGTCTTAATCTGCCACTGATAGGACATAACAATATAGTCTTATAATAGAAGTTAGTTGTTTTATCTCGACAGTGTTGAGATATAATGGAGCACAAATGACAGTTTTAAATCTCAGATTATACTGTCCTATAAAACAGCATATTTTCTTGTACTTCACGACCTCAATGGTGGATATCTGCCAAAATGTACAGTAACACACAAAGAAAATCATTATATCTTATTATCTTTACAGATAAGCATGGCGGTTATTACAAAGTGACATATCTATATAGAGTAATGACTATTATGTGTATTTATCTGATTTTAAGTTTTTAATATAGAATATTATAAAACACCACTTTAAAAAATATATTTGTGCAGTTTAATCAGTAAAAATGACTTTTGGTGGTGTAAACTAATATATACAGGTTTACTTAGTCTTCATTTTAAAACCTCAGTGAGTAAATGTGGATGTTACCAGTGTTGGGGAAAGTTACTTTTAAAAGTAATGCATAACAATTTTGCGTTACTCCCTGAAAAAGTAACCAATTACATTACTTAGTTACTTTTTTATGGAAAGTACTGTGTTACATTACTTCTGCGTTACTTTTGTAGCATCTGGACCAATCAGACATACAGTTATTTGTCACATTTAACAAATAATCTTTAAAACCAACAACCCAGCTATATGCTGGAGTTTTGAAGACAACCCCCCAAAGCAACGAACACCCCAAAAGGGCTTAGTTGCCACGGTGACTATCTGATAAGAGGTTTTATTGCTTCAAGGAATGCACATCTGCCCATGCTACATTTGCCATAGGAAAGACACAATGCCTATAGACTCTTTCCTATTCATTCCCAGACAAACCTTTCTTTGACCTTCCTATCACACATAGCCCAGGTCATTGTGTACAGTATTACTGCATTGTATTTTAATTTTGTCTGTTGTATTTTTATTTGTCTCTCTACTGTTTTATGCATGCGTTATGATAGATGACTAGTTGTATAAAGCACCTATGTCATGTTTGGTCTCTTTTAATTCGTATGTTGATGATCTAAAAGATGGTGTAAATTAGATGTTGATACCTATGCAACATATTAGTGTTTTAAGAAACCTAGTAGTTTTTGCATCAACACCCAGCCGAATTACATATGCAAAATACCATGCTCACGGACAAAGAGTCATAAACTTTCTCTCCGAAGGTGAAAGTTACCATTGGTTCATGGGCCTCCTGGAGGCGCAGCCTCCAGAGAGCTTAAAGGCAAACGGTTGACCGCCTCCCTAGTTCTTCCTTCTTCTTCACTTTCTCCTTCGTCTGCAACATCTTCCGATTGCTGCCCGTGTGGAGGAACCCACGGGGAGCCGGAGCCGGCACAGGGCGTGCCCGGCGGGCCCGACAGGCCCAACATACAGAGCTGTGGCTCTCGACCACAAAGAGCCAGACAGTTCGACTTAACCCTGGAATTCATCTTCATGACTCGCCTCAGTCAGTCAGTGGTTCTTGGAGAACCTAAGAAGATGAGCTAGAACTCTTCAGGACTTCCCTAAGCACGCGCCAGGCCTTGCGGCCTTGTCTTTCCATTCCCCAAGGATCACAGGACTTCAGCTGAGTCCCTCTCAGCTCTTGGTTCTTCTTCACTTTCACATGGGAAGAAACTCCCAGTCACCATCGAGTCAGAACATCTTTGGAATTCATCACTCTTCAGACCCGGAAGAACGTGATTGCAATTCCAAAACCCACCACTGCTCCAAACCATCTTTCACCAGAGACTGCATTTGGACACTTGTTCGACGACCAAGGCAATGCAAGTATCGTACACTTAACTAAACATACAGAGGTTTAGTATAAGCTGTAGATAACACTGATGGTTTCACAGCAGGTGGTTAACTGACTCTTTCATAGCTTCATTTCCTTGTTTCTCTCTCTAACTGCTTCTCACTGACCATTCCCCCATGTATGAGTGACTTCATGTTTGTTTGTTTAGATTAGTTATGTGTTAGTCCTTCGTTAATAAACTATTGTGCACAAATTACATGAGTTTTGATTCTGATTCTGCCTTGCAAATTAATGTCCCTTTACGATTCCGATTCGAGCTACATGCTCTAATGCAAAGGTACTTTAAGAAAGTTATTTTCTGTGGCCAAGAAAATATCATTTCTTAGAGTTGATATAAAGATTATACTGAATGTTTGCTGAGCGAACAGATTAGTTGATGGAAAATTGATTCTGCTACAGTTACTACTGGCAGCTGATATAAATAATTGTAATTAATCATAATTAATTGTAATTATTTATATACATTTCCCTTTGAGCTAAATTCGCAACACTTTAAATCTGGGCAGGGCTTGCTTCTTTGTTTTTAATATAAAACAATTCTAATGTAAAAGCCCTTTTACACCAAAAGTGAAATGAATTCACCTCAGGCTGAAAGAAAAGTACATTTATGCAGGAGATCACTCTTCAGCTATAAAAAAAAATAAAAAATGAAGCACAAATGTTAGTTTATCTAAAGTAATTTTTGCTTATTAGTATGGTTGAATTGCATCATCGAAGGTCAGCAGCAAAGACACTGATTAATAAAATGGGATTAAATACGTAAATATATTATTATATTATAATATTATTATATTATTATATATATTATATTATAATATTATATTATATATATATTTGTTTTATTTAACATATTTAATTATTGCAGGGTTGCGTCATATTTTGAGTTTGCATTTCACTGTTTTTATTTGTTTTGAGGAATACTGAATCTGTTTTTTGAGTGAGATGAATTAATGCATGTTCACATTTAGCCCAGAATACAGTAACATCATGTTTACTCCCAATTTTCCGACAGGAGACTTGTCAGTCAATAAATGGGGAAAAAAAGTAACTGGCGTTACTTATTTGAAAAAGTAACTCAGATATTTTCTTAGAAATTCAAAAGTAATGCATTACTTTACTAGTTACTTGCAAAAAGTAATATTACCCCCAACACTGGATGTTACTACATGAAGCACATGTTTAGGTTGCCAAAAGCATTTTGTGACTGGCTTTAATCATAGTTTTAGTTTTCTAGGGTTTGGATATCCACTGTCTGAACAATCTGAAGCATCAAGCAGTCCACCTGCTCTCAATCGCTGCTTCTGTAGCAGCTGGGCGGACAGCGAGTGCATCTATTTCTGCCATTTGGACATCATCTGGGTCAACACACCAAAGTGAGTACATCCAAGATGACATAGTGTGAATTTGGTGAATTGAAAATGATTTTCAAAAGACAACAGTCTGATTCTGAATTCTAAAAAAATATCTAATTGATAGAATGTTCTTAGTGTGGAATTACATCACCTGTAGACTCCAAAAAAATGAATTTAGAACACCTTGTTTGCATTTTACTTCTCTGTTTAATGCTTTCCCTCTCATCTCACTATAGTAAGATCGCACCTTTTGGTCTGGGAAGCCCTCTGTCCCGTCGTCGGCGCTCCACGGGCCGGTGCGAATGTGTGAATCCCGCTGACCGGACCTGCTCCAGTTTCTGTCACAACCCATGAACTCAGACTCCAGCTTCAAGCTCCACCCTGAAGATGAAATCAGACAGATACGTGTTGAATTTTTTTTAAACTGGGAGTGATGCGTGAACTCTGAGAACTCGCGAGACGACAGACGAGATCCAACATGGCGACGCGCTGAATGTAAACAATTCTTCATACAAACTCAAAACACAACATACAAGCCACGGAGACGATAGAAACGCTGGAATATTTCTTAGACAGTTTTTTTTTTTTTCGGATTACTCACCATGCCCCAGCCAAAAAAAAAAAAACAGAACAGAACCACGCAGGGAAGACTTCGCGGAATCAGAGCATAGTACAACAAAACATAGAGGTATGTGTGCTAGAATCAACAAACTGGCAATATGCGAACTTCTACATCAAGACATAAAAGACTTAAAAGCGAGTTTGGAATTCAGCCAAACACAAATCGCATCCTTGCAAAATGAGAACAATGAACTGCAAAGCAAGATAACAGCTATCACAACACAACTGGATAAAGTCACAGAGGAAAACAAACTTCTGAAAGAAACTGTCCTTGATCTTCAGTGTCGTAGCATGCGAGACAACATAATCTTCTCAGGAATTCCCAAACAAATACAAGACAACCCAGAACACGCAATTAAAGAATTTAAGCACTCAAATCTGAAGATCCCAAAAGAAACAGTAGAGAAGATCACCTTTCATCGCGTCCACCGTCTCGGCCATCAAAACAACTAGATAACAGATACCAAATGACCCCCACCAAAAAAAATTAAATCGCCAGCCAAACGCAACGAATAGAGAAAGAAATGTCTGTCATACCAAAAACATAGTCAGTTATTGTGACATAGTGACATTAAGTCACTGTTTGTTTTGTGTTAAATGTGAAATGAAAATCAAAATCCTGTCTTTCTTTCGTTTTGAGTATAAATGGTGATTGAGAGTAAAACAATTAGAAATCAACCTAGTCGATTGTGAGAGGATGTACAATGTTCATATGATGTATATAGGGTGCAAGAATTATGTGTATGCACATGCATGAATATATAATGAATATATACATGTTATTTTGGTCTATTCAGTATGTCATGTATAAATTTTGTTACCTGGAATGTGAGGGGCATCAATTCACCAATTAAAAGAAATAAGATACTGAATCACCTTAAAAAAATTAAAAGCTGATATATGCATGTTACAGGAAACACACTTACTTTCATCAGAAATTAAGAAATGTCAAACTACACAATACACTCATATCTACAGTGCTTCATACAATTCAAAAAAGAGAGGAGTAGCTATATTAATCAACAAAAATATATCGATTTCAACAACACAGAAATATCAGACCCAGAGGGACGCTATATTATCATAAATATATCTATAAACAATACAGAAATGACTATTGCTAACATTGATGGGCCAAACACAGACAATGATGAAATATTTCACGAAATTTTTTCAATAATATCCACATTCTCACAGTCTAAAATCATTATTGGAGGTGATTTTAATACAGTCCTTAATCGGTCTTTAGATAAATTAAATAATACAAATCACACTAAAACATGGCGCTCCACAGACACAATAAAACAGTACATGAACGAACTTGGACTTAGCGATAGCTGGAGACTAAACAATCCCATAGCAAGAGATTACGCTTACTTTTCACCAGTACATAAATCATACTCGCGCATAGATTTCTTCCTAGCAAGCAACTCCATTATTCAAGATATAATAGACACAAAAATAAATCCAATTATCATTTCAGACCACGCACCTATCACGCTTATGCTCAGCAATAAAAACCATGCAAAAATCAAGCAAAGATGGAGAATGAATATATCCTTGCTTCAAGACAAAGAATTCAATGAGTACTTTAAAAGGGAACGTTCATTCTTAGAAATAAATGATACACCAGGAATATCTGCATCGACACTTTGGGAAACCGCAAAAGTTGTTTTAAGAGGAAAAATAATATCATACTCCCCATATAAACATAAGACAAATCAGAAACAAGAAGAAGAGTTAGAAAATAAATAAAAAAAAAATTAAATAACATATACTCCAAAAACCTATAGTGTACAGACCTTAAATGAAATGAATAAATGTAAAAATTATTTGGAAAAAATTATTCTTAAAAAAGTACAATTTCAAAAACAACGATTAAAATCCTTACACTTTAAACGTAATGATAAATCTGGGAAATATCTTGCTAATCTACTTAAACAAAATACAGAGAAAACACTGATAACCACCATTAAAAATTTTGAAAATAAAATAATACATAATTCACAAGAAACTTTTTATAAATCATTATACAGTAATACGCAAAAGGAAAATAGAAGGAAAACTGATTTATTCTTAAAAAGCACCAGATTACCAACATTAAATCCCATACAAATACAAACAATAGAAGAGCCATTAACACTAGAGGAATTTTTCATTATCAAACAATTCACTTTTTTCATTATCAAACAATAAAGCTCCAGGCCTAGATGGTTACCCATCAGAATACACTTTTGGTCAACAATCTCCCCATTATTTCATAGAACGACAGAAGACATTAAGCATCAATCTGCTATACATATGAGCACAGCACTAATTGCAGTATTGCTAAAACCAAATAAAGATCCATCTCTACGCTCATCTCACTAGTCAGTAAAGCTCTAGCAACACGTCTAGAATCAGTCATGCCAACTCTTATTCATCCAGACCAAACAGGCTTTATCAAAGAACGGCACTCCTCCAATAATACTCGTAGATTATTCAACATAATACATAACTCCACTAAACAAAAAACAAATACAGTTGTTGTCTCACTTGATGCTGAAAAGGCTTTTGACAAGGTAAACTGGCACTTTCTATATGCAACACTGGAAAAATATGGATTTGGGAATTCTTTCATACACTGGATTAAGTTATTATACAACACACCGTCAGCATCAGTTATTACAAACGATATTATATCACCACAATTTCTACTACAACGAGGGACTAGACAAGGATGTCCTCTATCTCCACTACTCTTTGCACTATTTATAGAACTCTTAGCAGCGGCCATCAGACAAACTGACAATATTGTAGGATATAGATGTGACAATACCAACCATAAAATATCATTATACGCAGATGTCATTTTACTTTATATACAAAACCCAGAGAAATCACTGACAGAAATCATCAAACTCATGAATGACTACTCAAACATATCTGACTACTCTATAAACTGGAATAAATCTGTATTACTTCCGTTAAATAAAGACTTTGAAATCACCAAATTAAGAACAACCAATTTACAATAGGTAACATTACATACCTAGGAATACACTTCTCCCCAAATAGATCTGTTTGAGCTTAACTTTACTTCAGTATTAAAAACAATAGAGAATGATTTAAAGTGCTGGTTGAATCTCCCATTATCAATTATTGGATGAATAGCCACAATCAAAATGTCTGTTGTACCGAAAATAAACTATTTATTCACAGTGATTCCGATACAACCTACCAAAAAATGGTTTAATACACTCAATAGCATAGTAAACAATTTCTACTGGAAAAACCAGAAACCTAGAATCGCATTAAACACGTTACAAAAAGGTAAAGAGCAAGGAGGATTATCAGCACCCAATTTCCAATATTACTATCTAATTGCATTAATAATAATCACCTTCAAAACCCATGGATACAACTTGAACAATCAGCATGCAAGGAAATTTCAATATCAGACTTGCCACGATTCAGCAACACCATCAGTAAACACAATTTATTTTTAAATACAGCAATCCAGACAACATTAACAGCATGGTGGAAAACTAATAAAATAATCTGACATCCCCTTTCACTACATAAATACTCACCAATATGGAATAGTAAAAGGGTAGCCTGTATTTACATCACCTCTACATGAATAATACCTTTATACCTTTTGCAGAATTATCAAAAACTCATAACTTAAACAAAAATCTACTTTTCTATTATCTACAAATAAAAAGTGCAACAGCAGCTAAAATTGGTCACACACAAATACAACCACAAACTCTACTGAACAATATTCAGAAGATTAGCTCATCATCAAAGTCATTAAGTGAGCTATACAACATAATATTATCAGCGGACAAAACATGCCATGTACCAATTACAAAATGGGAACCAGGACCTCAATATATCCACAGACACCGATTTTTGGAATCAAATATGTAAAAATATATTTAGCTTCAGTGTGAATAAAAATGAAAAGTCATTCATAGAATACACTTTACTCAACAAAAAGCAGAGTCAGATAAATGTATACACTGCATGATTAATACACCGGATACATACTTCCACGCAATATGGTCATGTACACCATTTACCTGTTCTGGAGGGAAATCATTAAAGCAATTTCAACATGTTTCAATTGTAATATTCCAATTACTCCATCCCTGTGCCTGTTAGGTGATACCACAGTAATATCCACCACAATAGAACACACCGCTCCACTACTATTGTCTCTAGCTATCGCTAAGAAAACAATTCTTACAAACTGGAAAAATAAAAACCAAACTTCCGTTATACAATGGTTTCAATTATTAAAAGAACACATAGGCAATGAAAGACAAACCGCTATAGCTAAAAACCAACTGAATACATTTACATTACAATTCATACCTCTCCTCTCCTTTCTAGACATTTAGATATCTTCTATTTACTTATTTAATTTTTATTTTTTTTTATATTGTATCCCATATTGTTATGTATACTAAATACCTAACAGCGAATTGATGCCCTAAACTACTAAATAATAAGAAATGTTAGTATCCCATAACTATTTTACATTGGTATATTTTTAATGTAGTTAACTCAATATATAATTATGTAATTATATAACTATGCATGCATGTATTTATATCTATATGTATAGAAAGAAAGTTATATATGAAATATACAGTATGGATCATATTATAGATTATAAATGGAGACATTATATGTAATATGTGTATGTAGGTATACGTATAAGCATATGCATGTGTATACATATACATATGTGTGTGTATATATGAATTGTTTATGTATGATTTTATGTATGATTATGTAAATTTACATAGATACGGCATTAATGCACAGAATTGATGATTGTTATTACTCCCCCTCTCTCAATTTCTTTTTTTGTTTTTTCTCTCCTTCCTCCCTTCTTCTCTCCATTGTTTTTAAGGTTAACAGGGGTAAATAGTAAATATTACTGGGGGAGGATAGGGCTGCCCTGGGATGACCAATCCTTCTGATGGACCTCATCCACACAACTATTGGGGAGATACACTTGCTGTGAGATTTTTTTTTTCCTCCCCCTAGATGGATTCAGGACGCCTCCCTCTAAGGTTTATATGTGGATATACTTTGAAATCCTTGGTAGTGGGCAAATATTTCCATCATTATTATTATTATTTTTGAGAAAAGGGAGAGGGGTGGGTACCAACCTATATGTGAATTCTGTGGGTGTTTTTTGATTAGCTTGGTTATGTTGTCTTGTCTTTGTTAATCTGTCTGTGTATTTTGTATATTCTTTGTATGCATATTAATAATAATAAAAAAAAAAAAAAAGACGTGTCATTTTGTCTGTCGCGGATGCCGTAGGCAGCCGTGTGTGACCTGCGGAGATCAGGGCAGCTTGTGTGGGGGGTTTTATCAAGCTCTGATATGCATCCTCTTCTTTGAGATGAAAGAAAAGAAGGGAGTGAATGAAAAACAGTCTAATGACTTAAGTAGTCACGAGTCATGCAGGTCACCAAATCAAAGGACAGCTATTTTTGGACAAGTTTAATATTATCCAAAGATTCCTGTTGTTGTTCAAGGACGGCTTTAGGCCTTGTATTCATGGTTTTTATGTGGGAAAGATTTGTTTGAGTGATTTATTAAATAAAGCAGTTTATATAAATATATCCACAAGTTTCCTACGCCCCATGAGACCTTGCGTCAAAAGTGGGAGCGTCTTCCGGTTCGAAGTAAACAAGCGGGACGTTGACTCTCATTCACTGAACAGCTGACAGTAGTGATGGGCAAATGAAGCCTCGTATGCATTGACACTTTCCTCTGACTGTTTCAGGAAAAGATTTAAAGCTTCTAGTGTGTCGAAAACAGCGCGATCTGGTGGTTAGTAAAAATAAAGCAGCCAGAAGCATGTAAAAGAAACCCCGTCGGATGAAACATTCACCACATATTCCAAAGATCGACTCATGTTACGTGCACAAATATAAGCCGTGGTTGTTTGCTGAATTTCTGTCTCAGATAAATTCATTTACCCGTTAAACTGTGGCATTAAATGCTAGTACGAATATGATGTAATAGAAGAATAATGTACACATGAAGTGCATATGGCAAATATTTATTTTTCCTGAAACAATTTGTATTTTTCATATTACTTGTTTGACTGGGTATTTAAAAATATAAATGAATAACTAACACTTAGCCTCTCGCTAATTAGCACACAAAATACCACTGGTATACTACTACTGCCGCCTCACCGGAAGTTGTACCCACGTTGTACTCTACAGTAGCGCCCCTTGGAAAGAGGTGGATAGCTTTATAACATGCATGACCAAAGTTTGGACACATTTGAATGACCAAAATGTAACCTTGTTCTCAAATTTTATCTGCAGTTTGTAAAATCCAGATATGGAGATTGTGACCCAATTGGATGACCAATCTATTCACATGGACAAAACTAACAATTATCTGCTGTCATCTCTCAGGTAAGTCTTTTGTTTTTTTCATCAGCACATTTAGCACATGCTTTTGCTCCAATCATGATAGAATATCCTGATTTGTTGCTTATCAATGTGTCATTTCAATTTTCAGGAAAGCGATTAAAGAAAACCTCATGACAGCCTCTCGATCAGCTTCAACCAAGAAGAAATCCAGACTCAGGAATCTCTTGATCAATTAGACAGAGGTGAGCTGAGGTGAGGTGAGCATCTGAACAAAACCAGTCCTGGATGAAGAGGATCTGCCTCGTGAGAAGAGGACGCAAGCGTGGTGGATTCACTGAATTCAAGACGGAGCTGAACTGCTGAGACACGAACTCTCGGTTGCTTCAGCTGAAGAGGAGCAGAAACGTCTGTTCTCCAGAGTAAAAGATGATTAAAGTGGAGAAAAAGAAGATCAGATCAGACTTTCTGCACCGGCGAAATGGTGACATTTCAATGGTAGAAGTACTGCAAACATAGTTTAATATTACCATTAGGTAGTGATTAATATTACCATTAGGTATGTCATTAAATCATTCATTCAGGAGATTTCAATATGTATTTAAAAGACTTAAGCATTGAACAGTTTGTCAGAACCACTAGTAAAGGCGCAGGCTCCTGTGCCGAGCCTCCAGGGCGCCCACCCCCCCTCCCCGGTGTATTTGTTACGACGCGAGACGCGCCTTACGGGAGGGGGGAGTAATGTCACACCCCTGTGGAGTGTTTTGTTGGTTTTTCCCTATGTGTCCTTATTTGGTCTTTCCTGTTCCGTTTCTGATTATGACGTCATTGTTTAATCACTCACACCTGTCTCATTAGCCTGGTTATTTAAGTTTGATTCAGTTCCTCGTTCATGGTCGAACTAGCTAGAAAAATGGTTATTATGAAGTTAAATGCCTTTGTGAATCATTTGAAAAGTTCTGACCCTGTTGTCCAACACTGTAAGACATTTCATCACACTGTATTTGAAGATACTTCAATGAGATTTGAGAGCTACATTGGAAGGGCAGATTTAACTGAATAAGACTTAAAGGAGAAATCAAATTTTGACATGTAAGTAGTATGTTTCAGAACCTAAAACCTCTTTGTGAGTCCAAAAACGGCTTTTATTGAAACCAAGCTGCCAAAACAACTCCGTCTGGGTTTTTATGACGTAACTGACATGAAAACATTAGCACAGTTCAAAGCATACTTCTACATCTTTGATTCTTTGAAATAATAAAATAGGATTATACTTCTTGCAGGCTTTGCAAACAGACTTTTACAGAAAGATATGGACCAAACAGTAATGCCACAACATGTAAGCGTGTTAATCTCACATAGAGTCGAGATGTTCTTTGTTGCAAAGTCAGCAATTTCTATTTATGTGCTAATAAATCAAGCCTAGGGTGAGCATATATCATCTTTGTCCCAGACATGTTCTGGCTGAGATTTCTAAATTGCCTAAAATGTCTAGGTTTTGTTTTTTTTATTGACATGCTCTCAGTCTCAGAAAAAAAGGTACAAAACTGTCACCGATGCAGTACCCCATGTAGGTAGTAATATGTGACCCTGGACCACAAAACCAGTCTTAAGTAGCACGGGTATATTTGTAGCAAGAGCCAAAAATACATTATATGGGTCAAAATTATCGATTTTTCTTTTATGCAAAAATGATTAGGATATTAAGTAAAGATCATGTTCCATGAAGATATTTTGTAAATTTCCCTCTGTAAATATATCAGAACTTAATTTCTGATTACTAATATGCATTGCTAAGAACTTCATTTGGATTTCCGCAGCATTTAGATTTTTTTGCACCCTCAAATTCCAGATTTTCCAATAGTTGTATCTCTACCAAATATTGTCCTACATCAATGGAAAGCTTATTTATTCAGCTTTCAGATGATGCATAAATCTTAATTTCGAAAAACTGACGCTTATGACTGGTTTTGTGGTCCAGGGTCACATATGTAGAATTTATGGACTAATCTGTACCTTTAAGTTATTAAAATGCAGCTTTTGTACCTTTTTTCTAAGAGTGTACAGTTCTCTTAGATTATATTTATGCACATTTGCCTTGCTTAGATATAGATCCCTCCTTCTCTCGCATACCATGATAGATCGATAATGTACAATGCCTGCATGCTATTGGTCAAACAACTTTTCAGTCATAACCTTTATCAAGTATGAAAACAATACAATCTCAGAAATAAAGGTACAAAAGATGTCACAGGGGCAGTACCTTTTCAAAAGGTACACTTCTGTACCTAATAGGTTGTAATATGTCCGCTTTAAAGGAACACTCCACTTTTTTTGAAAATAGGCTCATTTTCCAACTCCCCTAGAGTTAAACAGTTGAGTGTTACAGTTTTCGAATCCATTTAGCCATTTGCCGGGTCTGGCGGTAGCACTTTTAGCATAGATTAGCATAGATCATTGAATCTTATTAGACCGATAGCATCTCACTCAAAAATGACCAAAGAGTTTCAATATTTTTCCTATTTAAAACTTGACTCTTATGTATTTACTTCGTATACAAAGTCAGACGAAAAATGAAAAGTGGCGATTGTCTAGGCTGATATGGCTAGAAACTATATTCTCATTCCGGCGTATTAATCAAGGAACTTTGCTGCCGTATCATGGGTGCAGCAGGTGCAATGATATTACGCAACCATCAACTCTGCCGGCTGCAACTCTGCATCTACACAAACTAATATCATTGCGCCTGCTGCACCCATGGTACAGCAGCAAAGTTCCTTGATTATTACGCCAAAATAAGAGTATAGTTCCTAGCCATATCAGCCTGGAAAATCACAACTTTTTATTTTCTGGCAGTCTTAGTACACAATGTAACTACATAAGAGTCAAGTTTTAAATAGGAAAAATATCGTCATTATATATAGTCATTTTTGAGTGAGATGCTATCGGTCTAATCAGATTCAATGATCTATGCTAAAAGTGCTACCGCCAGACCTGGAGATTGACTGAATGGATTTGAAAACGGTAAAACTCAACTGTTTAACTCTGGGCGAGTTGGAAAATTAGCCTATTTTCAAAAAAGTGGAGTGTTCCTTTAAGTACTAATATGTACCTATAAGGTACCAAAATGGACCCTTTCGGTACAAACATGTACCTTTTTGAAAAGATACCGCCCCAGTGACAGCATTTTTACTCTTATTTCTGAGAGTGTAGGAAAACAAAGACAGACCCTTGCCAGGACAATATCCAGGAAAAAGAGGGTGTATGGTCACCCTAATGAAGGAAGTGAATGAACTGTTAGTAGCATGAAAAATGTCTGTTATTTAAATAGTAATACAATTATATACAGAAAGCAAGCAAATTATACACTAAGTAAATTACATACTCCTTATAATCACTAGAGCTGTCAATCCAACAAGTTCTGCACTTTCACCAAAACTCCAGTTTTAACCAATGTTGCTGTCTATACTGTGCAGTAAATCTTGTGTTTGCTTCATGTTTTTACTGTTAGTTATAATGAAAGTTGCACTGCATTTCATTGCAATTGTGTGCTCAAGCTGTAGTCTAATAATCTAATGCTACAATAAACACTTTTCACAATTAGCTGACTTTGACAGCTCTGATATTAAAAATGTAGTAGAAGTTTTCAAGAGTTTCACATGTAATACTTATTTTATGTGCAAAGTTGTTAGTTACAGTGAAGTCTTAAAGGAGACACAACTTTTAAGTGTTCCTCAAATCTTGCCCTGGAGGGCCAATGTACTCCAGAGTTTAGTTCCAACCTTGATCAAACTCACCTACATGTGATTTTCTAATAATTCTGAAGACACTGATTAACATGCTCAGGTGTGTTTGATTAGGGTTAGAGCAAAACTCTACAGGAAAGTGGATCTTGAGGGCCAGATTTGAGGATCCCTGTTTTAGACTGAGGGTTAAAATCAAAGCCTTTTATTTCTAAATTGCGACAGTTTGGTAAAAAATCTGCTGACATTATAAGTGCAGCTCAGGAAGCATAACATATTGAAAAAATGATACATGGATGCAAGTTGTATTTTGGGGGTATTTAGTAGGATGCTTTTTGTAGCATTCTGCCTAACATGCTGGTTTGGATGTGAGAGTGAGTAAATGATGACAAAGCGTTAATTTTTGGGTGAACTCTCTTTTTATGGGTCTGTCAGATTTTGGGTAGCAGAGAAGATGTCTCAGACCACGATTCAAGTCATTGGACTAAACTTTGTTGAATAATTTTTGCTTGTTTCAACCTAGTTCTGTAGATGTTATGTAGATACATTATGTTCCTGATCTATGTATATTTTCTTGTCTGCTGTCTATTTTACACACACATCTAACACACATGCATTTGTGTGTGTGTGTGTGTGTGATATGTGGTGTAAAATGAATACATTTTATTACATATATTTAATTAAATAATATATATAAGGTGCCAATAAAATCCAACTCTCATTTTCACATTTTATTGTGTTACAGCATGGAAGCATTTAACTAAGGATTTTTTCACTCATCATGAGGGAAATATATCTATATCCTACTGTAAATCTTATTAGAAATCCTACTGTACAAATGTATGTTTTTCTATGCATTTATACTATATTCTATGGCATTGCAGCGTATGTTTTTCTTTGTTGTATGTGACGGTTGGTAGAATATTTTTGGCCAGCATTTTAAACACTTAAACACTCATGCATTTCCAGTAAATAGGCTAGAATGTGGTCAAACCCAGAAGATGAACAGCTCTGTTTGATGGTTCAGTTGTTCTTGTGGTGTTGATTATTTAGATGTGGGAAGATGTCAGTATGGTGTTCCTCCCGTTGTGATGTATTCAGCTAGACAGAGATCTCTTGTGTAATCTTTCAGACAGGACAAAGTATTCTCAGAAATATAAGAGTTACATGAATTCACATTAAAAGATGGTTTCAAGAGTCTGTTGTTGCTTTAACTGTTTATGTTATTCGATAAATTATGCACAAAATGCTCCTGTGTTCTGTCGTAATTGTATGTCAGACTACATTTTCATGTTTCTACTAATTCATGCTGTAATAGCATTTTAATAGCACTTATGATTACAAATGTTTGTGCAACTATTTAACTGGACCATTTTTAGCCTTTGTAATGTGATATGTCATTTAAAATACATTATTTAACATTGTTTTATCATTAAGACTAGTGATTTTCTATCATTTCAGATCAGCAGTACCTCTAAAAACTCACCTCAGTCAGTGAATGGCTTTGCTGTTTAAAGGAAATGACATTTGTTCTTGTTAAAAATCATTATCTTCCAGCAGAGGCTAACGGGGTCATGTTAACCAGCAAAAGTGTGCACTTAACCTCATACTTGTGTTATTTTTGACTCCACCTGAAGACGGTGTTAGTGTATGGCTGGGGAGGCGAACTCCAGTCCTGGAGAGCCGCAGCCCTGCAGAGTTTAGCTCCAACCCTAATTAAAACGTGTCCACAAGTATAGTAATACCAGTAAATTTTGACCTTGTGGGGAAATTTTTGTATGTTCCCATGAGGAAACAGGCTTATAATTTTTTTTTTTTTCACAGTCTCCTGTGAGGGCTAGGTTTAGGTGTAGGGTGATAGAATATACGGGTTGCACAGTATAAAAACCATTACGCCTATGGAATGTCCCTATAAAACATGGAAACACAATGTGTGTGTGTGTACCTGGTATTTATCATGTTATGGGGACTGTGATGGCTAAGGCCGCACATAAATTCATTTAATTTGATTTAAATGTGATAAATGTTTAAGTTGTGATATGTGGGGGTTTGTGTATTGTATTGTTTGTACGTTTTGTTTGATTTGTCTAAATACGTATGCTATTGTTAGGAAGTTAAGTTGTCTTCTTTATGCACGCTAAAGGAGGGCAGTAGCTCCTAATAATTTTTTCCATACTCTAGAGTGCACGCTAGTGAATGGAAGGTGTAACAACGAGCAAGGACAAAGATTGTTGTTGTTTTGTTTGATATGTGTTGGTGTATATTAATATGGGTTTTGACTTGTGTTGGTTTTGCTTTGTTGTGATCTAAATATGATGTGAATTTGTTTAATTTAGATAATTAAGTCATTTAAATGTATTATGTTTGGATGACCCCTCTGTCATCAATGGTATGGTCCTGGGAATATAAGGACCAGGTGTGTTCATTTAAGGTGGTCTTTTGGGGAAGGGATCCCAACTGAAACATCTGTGCCCCAGAATTCCAAAGTTTTTCTTTATTTGTGTAGTTTTTCTTTTGTTTTGTTTTTTTGTTTGGCCACGTGTTTTAATAATAAAATGCATAAATGATAAAGAACTTCAGTTGATGTTAATCATGCTTCCTGCGTTTATTGGACGGATCCTGACAGGGACCAAATATCCCCACAAAGATAGTAATACCAGTAAATTTGGACCTTGTGGGGACATTTTTTAGGTCCCCATGAGAAAACAAGCTTATAAATCATGCAGAATTAATTTTTTTTCAGAAAGTAAAAGTGTGCACAGTCTCCTGTGAGGGCTACGTTTAGGTATAGAGTAGGGTTAGGGCGATAGGAAATACGGTTTGTACAGTACAAAAACCATTATGCATATGGAATGTCCCTATAAAACATGGAAACACAATGTGTGTGTGTGTGTGTGTGTGTGTACCTGGTATTTATCATGTTATGGGGACCAAATATCCCCACAAAGATAGTAATACCAGTAAATTTGGACCTTGTGGGGACATTTTTTAGGTCCCCATGAGGAACTAAGCTTATGAATCATGCAGAATGAATTTTTTTCAGAAAGTAAAAGTGTGCACAGTCTCCCTATAAAACATGGAAACACAACGTGTGTGAAATTTACCTCAAACACTGATATTAATATCATAATTTTTGTTATAGCTGTTGCATAACAAGTGAACACAAAAATCAGACTGAACTGTGTTTGCAGGACAAAAATATTTTTATAATGTATTTATGGGGTAAGTTATCACATTTTACTTTTTCGGGTGATTTAATTTATTTATATAAAAAAACACTGGAAAAGGTGTGACAACATGCCTCACTATTGACTCAGAATATCAGGGTTTTTACTTCATTAATAACATTTTTTTCACTCATTCATTCATACCATCCGTTTTTTAAAAAATACTGTGAATGGTGCTGTAATGAATGAAGTGTCTACTCTGTTTGTCACTAGATGTCGCTGTAAACTCGCTAAAATAGACAAGATACATGTGTGCGCGCGTGTGTGTGTGTGTGTGTATGTACTGGTATTAACTTCATAATGGAGACCAAACTTACCCACAAAGATAGTAATATCAGTCAATTTTTTACTTTTTGGGGACAAATCATACAGAATTTTATTTTTATGTTGTCCTGTCAAGGTTAGGATTTGGTGTACACTCTTAAAAATAAATGTTCTTTATTGGCACAAATGGTTCTATAAAGAATCGTGAATATCCATGGAACTTTTTAAATGCATAAAAGATTCTTTATAGTCAAAAAAGGTTCTTTAGATTTTTAAATGTTCTTCAAAATGGTTCTTTTAGGAACTGTTCACTGAATGGTCCTTCTGTGGCATCACTGCAGAAACACCCTTTTGGAACTGTTATTTTTAAGAGTGTAGGGTTAAGGTAAGGGCACAGAAAATACAGTCTGTACAGTATAAAAACTGTAATGTCTATGGAATGTCCCCATAATGATAGGAATGACTGTGTGTGTGTGTGAGAGAGAGAGAGAGAGACTTATACAGGACAGTCTTAAAAGTGAGGACATTTTGGCTGGTCCTCGCTTTCTGAGTCCCCTTTATAGGCCTGGATCAAGACTTTGTTTTAGGGATCAGGTTCTAACTTGGTAAAGGTTAGGTTTTAGGGTAAAGGGTTTGGGTGAGGCACTTCCTTCTGATGGGTAGGTTTAGGGTAAGGAGCTAGAGACTGCATTGTGTCAATAAATGTCCTCACAAAGATTGCTACAGAGTATACCGACTCACAACGGTAAACTTGTAATAATGCTTTCTAATTTGAGTGGTGCTGGTAAGATTTCACGGGAAATAGAGCATGCCACCATTCATCTATGCGTCATTACGTCACGTCTGTAAACATAAAGAAGGCGTCCCAACTAGTAGACTATATCGCATGTGAAGATGCAGCAGGTGGCGGATCATTTATAGCCTTTTTTTCAAAGCAGCTGAAATAATGAAACATATCATTTTGATGGCAGATTGTAACCCAGAAAGCATTATGTGTTAATGAAACACATGTACACTGCCTCCAAAAGTTTGGAAACACCCTAGAAAAGTGGGGTTTGGACAGTATTGGCATGAATCCTTTTTAATTTGTGATAATTTTGCACTGATAAGGGACAACACAAACTATGAAAACATATTTTATTACATAAACAGTTTATACATAGAAAAAACATAAATTTTTCGATTCATCAAAATATCCAGCATTAGCAGCTATTACAGCTCTGCATAATCTGGGCCAAAATTAATTGTATTCTAAACTTAATTGGCAAACAGTTGTTCAAGCTATTAAGGTGTGCTGACCCAAAAATCTTTTAAAAACATATATATTTTATGAAACATATATATATATATATATATATATATATATATAATATATATTCTAAAAAATATAATTTCTTAAGATTTCTTAGAAATGAAGAAAGTCTTTTTGTGACAAAGGTCAGAACCCCTGTTATGATGTAGATTTTTGAGGTGCACTCTTGTCATAAATGTATTACTTTTCCTACATAATTTGTAACACAAAACAGTGGTAAAATATCTATTGAGCAGTGTTGGGAAGGTTACCTTGAAAATGTAATAGGTTACAGATTACAAGTTACTTGATTTAAAATGTAATAAGTAGTGTAACTTTTCAATTACTTTATTAAAGTAATGTAACATTACTTTTAATTACTTTTTGATTACTTTTCTAAATTTCTAATATTTTCAACTGTTAATCATTTTGAAACATTTAAACCAGGCAGAGTTAACCTTACAGAGTTAACCTTAAAGTAGCACTCAGCACTGATTACTGAAATCCTTTATTACTTGAATTAAGATTATAATAAGTAAGGGATAACATACATCTTTATTTTGCGATAACAACTGGCTGAATGTACATTATCTCACTTATTACACAGCTGCTTGATAGATTATTTAGATGTTTCGTGTCAGAATTATTAGACACGAAACACTGATCTGAGTTGAAATATTTGAACACAAAGCTTCCATGAAGAAATCAGTTGCTAGCAAACGGCAAGTTCAAACTAGACATTTTAGGGATACAGTGCAGTCATACCACTTTTCTTACACAACATTTCACCACATAAATAATTAAGTAGTAGTACTAGTTTGTTAGTTATCGTATAATACATTACAGTGTACAAAAAAAAAAATGGCAGCAGCTGCATTTGTATGAAACAACAGAGCAAGTCCACGATACCAGGATGACAGAATTAAGAAATTGTCCACATAATATTGAATTAAGCTTTAATATTTTATTAGCTAACCAAACGCAAAGCTTCCGCCAAGAAAAATATATGACTTAAGTTGCCCCGAATGAGCCTGAGCTGTGTAATAATTTAATTTAAAGCACAGCCACAAATTCAGACTTTTTTTTTACTTATATTTTTGGGCTTTTTATGCCTTTTATTGTGATAGGACAGTAGAGAGATGACAGGAAAGAGCTGGGAGGAGAGAGGGGAGCGGGATCGGCAAAGGACCTTGAGACGGGAATCGAACTCGGGTCACCGTGAGCGCAGTTGCGCTATATGTCATAACAAGATCATAACATAAATAACATCATAACAAGAAATAGTTTAATAGCTATGATACTGGGTTTGAAATCAAATGTTTGCATAGTTATGACAGAAAACATTAGCATCTAACAATGCCTTGGAAAAAAACAACCTTAAAAAATAAAGTTTATGCATAAACCCAAATAGGACATAAAACAGTTATCGAATAAGCATGTGTCCTATTCTGTGTCCTAAACTCCTGAAACATTGGTGTCTCACTTTAGAGCAGTCAATGCAATTTACGAAAGAAGTCAATTAAATCTGTAAGTGGGGGTGGGTGAAAAAATTCAGATGTAATCCCCTTTGTAATCACTGGCATTTTTCAAAAGTAACTGTAATTTAATTACACATTTTTTCTCAGTAACCGTAACTAATTACAATTACATTTATTTTGTAATTAAATTACGTAATTCCTTTACATGTAACTAGTTGCTCCCCAACACTGCTATTGAGGAGTCTTAGACCTTCCCAACAATATATAGTCTGTCATGATTAGATTAGGATTTAATTGTTTTATGGTGAAGTAAACTTAGGCGCCCCACAGAGGGGACGGTGACAGTTAAAGGGTTAAACCAGTAACCAGGCATCACAGCTGGTAAAGGGGCATGTCTGACTTTGACATGTATATATTGCCATTATTATGTAATCAAAATGAAAATTATTGCTGCTCTTTAATGATAATGTCAAGTTACTTTAATGTATTTGCACCAAAAAATGAACAGGATTTATGCTGATATCGTCTAAAACCACTTTGCCAGGGGTGTTTCCAAACTTTTGGAGGGCAGTGTAAGTGACTAAAATTAGATTATATTCCAGTTTTGATTGTGCATCTGATTACAGATATGTGGGATTGCACAAGATTTGTATTTTTTTTTTTTAAGGAGAGACAGTTCTAAGGAATTTTAATTTGTTTTTGGCTAGAGGAAAAAAAATGTGTTTTTCACTGCACCCAAAGTTTATGATTGCAGAAAAATATGTACGTTTGCATTAAACAATTATGGAGCAACAGATTTTGTGTGAAAATAAATCATACAAGTCATTTATTTTGCTTAAAAATCTTATAAATGTATGATGGGGTAACAGGCACACAGAATTGATACAAATACTTTAGATAAAATATCTATATATTGTTTGAATTGAATTGTTTAGGGTTTTAATACAGGTTAATACTTGTTCAAAACAATCATTTTACAAAGTTTGTACTATTTTATGCTTATTTTGATAGAATTATTAATTTCATTAATGTTCAATACATATACTGCCATTAAAATATGTTAATATAAAATATATATTTTAAAATACAGAAACAAAATCATTTTAATTGTAAAGATTCTGAAAGCATTGAAGGAGATCCTGTAGTAACTTGATATAGATTTACAGTAGTAACAACAGATGATATTTTATTATATGATATGATTAATATCATGTTTTTAAATATGATGGTTTCACTCTAAACATGGTGATTATCTCTGTGATGGACACCCAACATAATATATGATATTTACCATCTGAATCTAACAATGTCACGTCAACAAATGGAAAAGTCAACCTTCTATTATTTTTCATGTTAATTATTGTGCCTTTTTGCCCCAAACACCATACTTTTACATATTCTTTCAGTATTTAAAAACTGCTGTTGTAATTATTTTAAACAAAACTGAAGAATATTAAGAAGACCTTTGACTCAACATATATTTAAGAATTTTAACATTTCTCATTTGCTACTTAAATCTACAGCATTTTTTAAAAACATCAAATATTAGATCAAGTAAGCACAGAATTAACTTTGCTCTCCTGCCCACAATCACGTCAAGGATCAGACAAATTTGCACGTGTATCTTGAAAAGCAGATGTTTTGGGAAAGTGCTACGCCACTTTTTTCTGCCATCTAGTGGTTTAGAGGAAAATAATATCAAAGGCGCCTTTTTACCCTGGGGAGTATTTAACCCTGTTATACCCTACATGTATTCACGCAATGCTGATGTTGTTAACATGAACAATTTGAGAACAAAGTGTAACAATAATTATTATTTGCACAGTCTGATGTGATATGAGCTAAGCGATTGTTAGATTTAATCACCGCTGGAAGTGCAATTTATTGATCAGAACAAAAGTGGCAGACATGCTACTTACTTGTTCAGATGACAATATCCAATGAAAATTCTTGTTTGGGTCATACTTCTAAGATGTAGAATCTGTAATTCCTAAGTACAGTGTCCACACTGGCGCGGTGACTGACATTATTCAAAGCATTAGATTCTTCCACACTGAGGAGCCGTGTCGATGCTCAACTAGGGCTGGGTGATATGGCCGAAAAATTATCACAGCCATTTTTTTTTTTTTCATATCAGTCGATATCGATAATTATCACGATAAATGTCAAATTTTTATTTCTTTCACGTTTAAAGGCAGATTTTTGCTACAATGTGAAAGTTGTAAAAAACAAATGGTTAAATTTGGCTTTGAAATATTCTTTACGGTCAGAACATGACAAACACTTCATGTTTTTTGAATTCTTCACACTTTTCCAGTCATTCTTCCTTAAAAAAAATAAATATCTTAATAGAAAAAAAAAAAAATTCTTAGATTTGCACGTTTTAATGAGTAATATTGTTTCAAATCAAGAAACAGGCTTGTGTTACCTGATAATATTAAAAATAATAATCTAACTTTTTCTGTCTCTTAGAAATGTACATTTGATAGCTTGAGTTAGGATGCAGATTATCAAAATCAGTAATATCTGTACAAATTGTAGCAACCTCATTTTTTATATGGTGAATTTTGACTGTTTGAGGGTTTTTTTGTTTTTTTTTACGTAACCATTGTTATTCCATAGTATCATCCATAGATCAAGATATTAACACCATACATCAATACTTTTAAAGGAGAAGTCCACTTTCAGAACAAAAATTGACAGATAATGTACTCCAAGATGTACATTATCCAAGATGTTCATGTCTTTCTTTCTTCAGCTGTAAGGAAATTGTTTTTTTGAGGGAAAACATTTCTGAATTTTTCTCCATATAATGGACTGATATGGCATTTAAACTGCATTTTGGACATTCAAAATTGGGGCACCGTATCAGTCTGTTATATGGTTTTTTGATTTTAACTCATTTCTTTTTAACATTTCTTTATGGCTAAAGAAAGTAAGACATGAACATCTTGGATGACAAGGGGGTGAGTACATTATCTGTCAATTTTTTGTTCTGGAAGTGGACTTCTCCTTTAACACATGTCTGTATTAATAATTGTCTGTACATGTCTATTAAAATTCGACACAAATATACCTACATTTCTGACACATGAGTCATGTGTGTTCTTCACTGGATTTAAACGCTTCACACTGGCGCTGTTTAGTGACCGAGACTCAACAGTGAGTGAATGCATCTGCTCTAGTAATTTCGCGCCGTGCCGCTGTTTGAACTTTGATCCGAGAGGATAAACGGTCCAAGTGGCGCACTTTGACTAGCGCTCTTTTGTTCCGCCTTTGCCACATAAACATTATATCAAACATTTATTGAGGAAATTCATATTGCATGATAATTATTGTTAGCGATTTATTACCCAGCCCTATGCGCAACCCATGTAAAAAATTCCTGCATACTGCAATTGCAGGCGTCAAACAGAAATGGCAACAAAGAGTCAAAACTTATGGACTGCAGCTTTAACAATGAATTCTTAAAAATAATAATAATTATTAAAACACTGCCAGGATGCAGTTTCTACAGAATATAAGAACTCTCTCATTCAATAAATAAATAAATAAATCAATCAACACTGTGATTTGAGTTTCATCAACACTCCAGGCACAGACACACAGGGCTTCGGATGGGAGAGCTCGACTGGCGCCAAAATGATCCGCTGGTGTCCACGTTAACATTGTTACGGCTTTGGCTAGGTGTCAGTATTGGCACATGTTTACTGATGTTTATTTACAATATGCAGGTGTTTTAATAAGACAGTGAGTGTTTATCAGTAAAGCCCCCATGATGCCCGAGTTCCA
The DNA here is from genome assembly GCA_012976165.1 of Labeo catla. Lineage (NCBI taxonomy): Eukaryota > Metazoa > Chordata > Actinopteri > Cypriniformes > Cyprinidae > Labeo > Labeo catla. Next base: position 677,375 of record VONZ01000004.1, read on the forward strand.
GACGCTGATTGTCAAATGTTGTTTACGTTCTTAACTGTGATGCAGGTTATAGCTTACGCCAGAGGAATGTACAGGAAACGGAACTGGACGTGTGTATATGTGTGTGTGTGTCCTATCATCTACCATCATTGCCCTTCCTAGATATCTGCCAAAAACTGAATAATCTCTTGCAACATTCCAAGAAAGTGAATCCATGTCTCGTTGTTTGGAATTCCTCAAACACCTTCACAGGGGGGCATAAAAATCAAAGCCACTCTAGCTGCAGGTAACCTGTGATAAGAATGAATTTTGCAATTTTGAGGGTGTGCTACCTGCTCATGTGTTCTAAAACAGCTTGAACTGTGTCATGTTGACGGCAGAATGAGGTACAATCATCAGATAAGATATTACTCACATTCGGAGGGTTAGTGATTTGACCAAAAGTATTAAACGACGCTCGTCCTGCACTGTTACACCCAAACCACCACCTACTACATTAGCAATGCCCTAGCAACCACGTACAACACCTTGGAAACCTTCCACAACACACTTGAATTGTATCATCAAATTTTGTTCAGGCAAATATCACTCATATTTTGTGTCACAACATAATTTAGCTCATTATAATGCAATTTAGCTTGTTTAATGCATGCACAATGTTCTATTCTAAATGTTGTTTATTGAATAGCACACTACAGTTACAATTAAAATCTAATTGCTTGTGCTTCAGTATGTTATGTGTTTTTACAGTTTCAGTTTTCAGTTCAGTATGTGTTAAGACACATGAATATGCACATGCTTTAAGTTCACTTAAATGGCCTTTTATTCACAAATATTATATTATCTGCAAGTACAGTTTTTAAGGGGACACACTGAGGGCAAAAACATTGTTTTTCATCCACCTGTCAAATTTGAGATTTTGGTCTTTTTGGTTTTTCATAAAGTGTTTTTTAAGACTAGTGGAAAGAAAACATCCAAAATACACTGTTAAGTGTTTGTTTTATATCACTTTATCTTTTTATAGCACTTTGTGTCAATAGATTTCAATTACAATACATATTTTTAAAGCCCGTTTTCCCAAAATGAGCTTTTTCTTCTACACTGAGCCATAAATCTCCACTTCAGTAGCACTTACACATAGCAAACTTTACATTTTTATATTTCTGTCTGTATCCTAAAGGTTTTTACGGAGGGATTTGTTCATATATACTGTAATATACTGCCTGCTTATATGCATTTTATTCCCCTAAATATATATATATATATATATATATATATGCAGGTGCATCTCAATAAATTAGAATGTCGTGGAAAAGTTCATTTATTTCAGTAATTCAACTCAAATTGTGAAACTTGTGTATTAAATAAATTCAGTGCACGCAGACTGAAGTAGTTTAAGTCTGTTTTTGTCTATTTTGGCTCACACTTAACAAAAACCCACCAACTTCACAAGGAACTTTCTGAATGATGGAGTGACAAAAATTAGATACCCAAAATCCCTTCTGTATAAACATTTGACTCTAATATGTCAAAAAAAAAATTAAAACTGACTTCATCCATTGTTTAGATTTTTGTACTAGAAATGTATCCAAATTAGTGCATATTTAAATAAAGAATGCCTCATTTGCAAATTTAAACCTAACATTTTAGAAAACTTGAAATACAGAAAATGTTTGCAATTATCAATATAATCAATCAACTGGGTAAGTAAGGCGATAACTATTAGTTTTTTTTGTTTGTTTGTTTTTTTACCCTATTCACCTGCAGTGTCTCACCTTAAAAAATACATATGCATATATATACTTTTATCATTTGAAGCACACCACAAGTGCTCATTCAGTACAATTTGCAATTTGACAGTTCACCCAAAAATAAAAAGACTGAAAATGACACGTTGTTTAACATCACAAGTGGACATTTTGTCTTTTTGTCCATTAAACGAAAGTCAGTGGAGTCAAGCAAAACTCCACTGGGCCTCATTAACATGAAAAAAATAAAAGACTGTGAAAAAATGTAATTTGTCTTGTCATACAAGGATGAAGTATGTTACTGATATGCGTTGTCTTAATATGGGTCTACGTGGAAAATCATGTGTCTCAATTCCGAAGCTACAGTACGTTTAAACAATGACATCATTATTCCAGCTGCATCGTTTAACAAATTTTGCATGCCATCTTAGTTATTCTCTCTCTGTCACTGTCTCTCTCTCTCTCTCTCGCTCTCTCTCTCCCTCTCTCTCTCAGTGACCAGTTTTGGTCAGGAAAGAGAGCATGTAAGGTGTCAAAGTGCAGTGGAGCAGCACATTCCTGAGAGCTTCCGGAGGAATTCCACAGGCGCTTTCGGTTGTTTTGTGTTTGTCAGCGCACAGCGCCACATTCCTCCAACGAGCCACCGCGCTGAGTGGAAGAGGAAATGGATAAGACCGCATTGTTAGATTGTGACTGTAGAAACTGAGACAGAAAAACAGAGAGAGGGAGTCTGAGTATGGGTGACCTGAGCAATCATTTACTTATTATAAAGCACAATAATATGTCTCAGGAAAGAAAACTTGGTTTATAAATGCCATACACCATATATAATCTCATTCTTTTTGGCATGTAGTTCATAAATCTGAAATGCATGAAATTTTGGTTTTGGGTGACCTGAGCAATCATTTACTTATTATAAAGCACAATAATATGTCTCAGGAAAGAAAACCTGGTTTATAAATGCCATACACCATATATAATCTCATTCTTTTTGGCATGTAGTTCATAAATCTGAAATGCATGAAATTTTGGTTTGGAAAACAAAAATGATGTAATCATACAAGATGGATCATAATTCTCAAAAATCTTGATTTATCTGGAAAACTGCCACTTTTTTAAGATCTGTCCATGACGTAGGACTTAAACATTTACTTTAGTTATTGTTTTATGTTTTTGACCTCAGCAGGACAAATAAACTGTCCGGTGCCATTGTTTGGTGAACTGAGATCACTGGCATTTCCTGCCCCCCTGCAGTGACTTCAATGTTTAATATTTTTCCAGTTCATATAGGGGGAAAAAATAAATAAAAAAATAAAATTGATGTTTAGAAGAAAGTTGCTGTATAAATTTCATAAATTCAGTTTTATTTCCTGTGAATATTATTCAAGATGTTTTTAAGCATATCATATCATATTATAGCCATTTCACTAGCCTAAAAAGTTACACTTTAACAAGGTGCCATGTCATTGTGTAATAAACAAAAATGCAGTGTCATGCCATGCTGGTTTTGTATTTTCAATCTATATCCATGAATTTTAATGATCACAAACGTACGAACATACTAAAAAAAAAAAAAAGTTAATAATAATATATAAATATGTAATAATAAATAATGTCCTATTCTGTTAAAAAATATCAGATAATATTAAACCTGTCTAAAAATAGATGGACAGGTTCTGTCTGTCATTATCACTGCACACTTATTTATTTTATACAGTTATAATATGGAAAATTGTGAATATTAATAGCACGCAATGGAGTTGGAACAGCATCCAAAGTGGCAGGATCTTCCACCGGTTGTTTTCCAGCGGCAACACACTGTGTGTACATTTCCAGCGCGTAATAAAATGTCTTTCTACAGGTCACAATATTTTGCATACTTGAATCAGTGACATTTGTTAACAGAGTGTGCTGATATGATTAATGACAGACAAATGATGTTGTCATTATCTCCACTGAGGGGGTTTCTTGTGTCATTTGCATATTTTGTGAATGTTATCTAATTTTCCCAGTGGTCAAATATATTAGATAGCTGCCATGCCTATGAATAAGAAAATGGATGATATAATATACATGATATAATATGTTAAAACAATAATGAGAAGAAAAATATTATTGGTCAGATGCTGATTAACTAGTTGCTTATTATTATGCATATTACTAGCATATTGGCTATTTATTAGTACTTATTATTGCCTTACTCTGTGTGACCATATCAGCAGCAAATTAGGAGTTTCTAGAGTCTAAAGTTGTACTTAATAGTTAATATTAAGAATTGGATCACAAACAAAACTATCACTATATGTGACCCTGGACCACAAAACCAGTCTTAAGTAGCATCTGTAGCAATAGCCAACAATACATAGTATGGGTCAAAATGGTCGATTTTTCTTTTATGCCAAAAATCATTAGGAAATTAAGTAAAAACCATGTTCCATGAAGATATTTTGGCAATTTGCTACCGTAAATATATCAAAACTTAATTTTTAATTAGAAATATGCGGTGCTAAGAACTTCATTTGGACAACTTTAAAGGCGATTTTCTCAGTATTTTTTTATTTTTATTATTATTATTTTTTTTTTTTGCACCCTCAGATTCCAGATTTTCAGATAGTTGTATCTCTGCCAAATATTGTCCTATCCTAACAAACCTATAAATCTCATTAAAAAAAAAGTACTGACTTAAATATAAGATTTCAGATAAAGATGTTTACATATAGTTCACAAGAGAAAATAATAGTTGAATTTATAAAAATGACCCTGTTCAAAAGTTTACATGCACTTGATTCTTAATACTGTGTTATTACCCGAATGATCCACTGCTTTTTATTTTTTTTATTTATTATTTTTGTTTATTGATAGTTGTTCATGAATCCCTTGTTTATCCTGAACAGTTAAACTGCCCGCTGTTCCTCAGAAAAATCCTTCAGATCCCACAAATTCTTTGGTTTTTCAGCAATTTTGTGTATTTTAACACTTTCTATCATGTATGAATCAATGTATGATTTTGAGATCCATCTTTTTACACTGAGGACAACTGAGGGACTCATATGCAACTATTACAGAAGGTTCAAACACTCACTGATGCTCCAGAAGGAAATGATGCATTAAGAGCCAGGGAGTGAAAACTTTTTTAATTTGAAGATCAGGTAAGTTTAACTTCATTCTGTTCAAAAGTTTCCACCCCCGGCTCTTAATGCATTGTGTTTCCCTCTGAATCATCAATGAGCATTTGAATCTTCTGTAATAGTTGCATATGAGTCCCTCAGTTGTCCTCAGTGTGAAAAGATGGATCTCAAATAGAGTCATTGTTGGCAAGGATTCAAATACACAAAAATGTTGAAAAATTTGTGATTCCTGAATGATTTTTCTGAAGACGTTTAACTGTTCAGGACAAACAAGGGACTCATGAACTACTATCACTAAACAAACACAGCTGTGGATCATTCATGTAACAACACTGTATTAAAAATCAAGCGTATGTAAACTTTTGAACAGGGTCATAAATTAGCATTTTTATAAACTTTTATTTTCTCTTGTGGACTATATGTAAATGTCTTTATGTGAAACATCTTATTCAGGTCAGTACTAAATAAAAAAATAACATGCACTGTATGATCCCTCTTTTTTTGGTAAAATAATTAACATTTTGCAGATTCTATATACTGTTTAGCTGCTTTTCCACTAAGAATCTCTTATAGTATCTTCTGTAGTTTGAAGTGCTATTACATGTGATATGGTGCACTGACATGTTTTCCAGCTTTATATTATTGCTAAATCATGGCAGCAGCCATGCCGTATTCACAATCTGTGCTTCAGGACTCAGCTGGATATCCTGCACATGCACTATCAGCCCTGCTTTTTCCTCTGGGGTGGTTTCTGCACTAGCGTGGAATGTATCCCTGGACACATGCAAAACATGCCATTAAACACTATCTCCTGTGTCGATGACAGCACACAGACTCCTCTGCGGAAAAAAAAAGGTTTCCTGTTTCTGTGACACTGACTTGACATCAGCGGCTGTTCCCTACCTTTCTTTCATTCCCCCTCCACCTCATTCAACCCTGCAGCCAATCAGGAGGCAGGAATGTCAGGACTCACTGGGACAGTCAGTGTTGTGTAACAGCGTTTGCTCGGCGCTCCTGCCCGATGGGCGGAGCTTCGGGGAGGATAAATGGAAGGCGGGCAGGTTGAGTTCAACACAAGCACCTGTCAGTCTGTCAGTGGAGCTCTGTGGACTGCAGACACTAACTGCATATCATCACTTCAGTGGATTTAACAAGCGTGTTAAACTCTTGAGATACTATAATGGCTTTCTCACTGCGGACGACTGTCTTTATCACTGTTGCACTATGTGTGCTGGAGCAAGGTAAGACACTTTCACCTTTTATAAGAAAACATTCACTTTCATTTTCCACAGCATGTGTGTTTTCTACGGTTTGACACAAGTATATGATAGGACATAGAAGTTAGTTGTTTTAGCTTGACAGTGTTGAGATATAATGCATAAATGACAATTTTAAATCTCAGATTATACTGTCCTATAAAACAGCATATTTTCTTGTACTTCACGACCTCAATGGTGGATATCTGCCAAAATGTACAGTAACACACAAAGAAAATCATTATATCTTATTATCTTTACAGATAAGCGCAGCGGTTATTACCGAGTGACATATCTATATAGATTAATGACTAGAATGTGTATTTATCAGATTTTAAGTTTTTAATATAGAATATTATAAAACACCACTTTAAAAAATATATTTGTGCAGTCAGTAAAAATGACTTTTGGTGGTGCAACCTAATATATACAGGTTTACTTAGTCTTCATTTTAAAACCTCAGGGAGTAAAAGTGGATGTTACTACATGAAACACATGTTTAGGTTGCCAAAAGCATTTTGTGACTGGCTTTAATCATAGATTTTGTTTTCTAGGGTTTGGATATCCACTGTCTGAACAATCTAAAGCATCAAGCAATCCACCTGCTCTCAAACGGGTCCGTACCAAACGCTGCTCCTGTAGCAGCTGGGCAGACAACGAGTGCATCTATTTCTGCCATTTGGACATCATCTGGGTCAACACACCAAAGTGAGTAAGATGACATAGTGTAAATTTAGTGAATTGAAAATGATTTTCAAAAGACACCAGTCTGATTCTGAATTCTAAAAAAAAATCTAATTGATAGAATGTTTGTAGTGTGGAATTAGATCACCTGTAGAATTTAAAAAAAATAATTTAGAACACCTTGTTTGCATTTTACTTCTCTGTTTAACGCTCTCCCTCTTATCTCACTATAGTAAGATCGCACCTTTCGGTCTGGGAAGTCCTCTGTCCCGTCGCCGGCGCTCCACGGGCCGCTGCGAATGCGCGAATCCCGCTGACCGGACCTGCTCCAGTTTCTGTCACAGCAGGTGAGCTCAGACTCCAGCTTCAAGCTCCACCCTGAAGATGAAATCAGACAGATACGTGTCATTTTGTCTGTCGCGGATGCCGTAGGCAGCCGTGTGTGACCTGCAGAGATCAGGGCAGCTTGTGTGGGGGGTTTTACCAAGCTCTGATATGCATCCTCTTCTCTGAGATAAAAGCAAATAAGGGAGTGAATGAAAAACAGTCTAATGACTTAAGTAGTCACGAGTCATGCAGGTCATGCAAATCAAAGGACAGCTATTTTTGGACAAGTTTAATATTATCCAAAGATTCCTGGGGTTGTTCAAGGACGGCTTTAGGCCTTGTATTCATGTTTTTTATGAGGGAAAGATTTGTTTGCCCCTGGCTTTATAAGAGTGATTTATGATTTATATATATAAGAGTGATTTAGCAGTTTATATAAACATGCATGACCAAAAGGACACATTTGAATGACCAAAATGTAACCTTATTCTCAAATTTTATTTGCAGTTTGGAAAATCCAGATATGGAGATTGTGACCCAATTTGATGACCAGTCAATTCACATGGACAAAACTAGCGATTATCTGCTGTCGTCTCTCAGGTAAGTCTTTGTTTTTTCATCAGCACATTTAGCACATGCTTTCACTCCAATCATGCTAAAATATCCTGATTTGTTGCTTATCAATGTGTCATTTCCATTTTCAGGAAGGCAATTAAAGAAAACCTCATGACAGCCTCTCGATCAGCTTCAACCAAGAAGAAATCCAGACTCAGGAATCTCTTGATCAATTAGACAGAGGTGAGCTGAGGTGAGGTGAGCATCTGAACAAAACCAGTCCTGGATGAAGAGGATCTGCCTCGTGAGAAGAGGACGCAAGCGTGGTGGATTCACTGAATTCAAGACGGAGCTGAACTGCTGAGACACGAACTCTCGGTTGCTTCAGCTGAAGAGGAGCAGAAACGTCTGTTCGCCAGAGTAAAAGATGATTAAAGTGGAGAAAAAGAAGATCAGATCAGACTTTCTGCACCGGCGAAATGGTGACATTTCAATGGTAGAAGCACTGCAAACATAGTTTAATATTAGCATCTGAGAAGATTTGCAGTAAGTTAAAAAGATTAAACTCTTTTACCCTCTGCCTGAAAGGCTTTAGGTATATTCTCTAGTCTAGATCTTTTATTTATTAGTTTTTTCTCTGTATCAGAGTTTAATTTTATTATTTATTTATTTATATATTTATTTAGAAATGAATGTGTCTGATGCTTTCTATGATGCTTTCAACTGCTCAAGAAAGCGTCTAAATATTTTAAAAAAAATGAAAAGAAAAGCCTTTAGGAATGTTTATCTGTTTTCTTTTTTGTAACTCTTCCTTCCCTCCATTTTTCCTCCTTTTTCCCTTCAGTGAAGGCGGAAGTATTTATTGCATACTTTCAGTAGAGTGTTTTTATTGTTCAGATACCAGCAGGTTTCAATAGCTCAAAGCTTGCCAGAAAATGCTGTTATTGTTTTCCTAAAGTTCAAACCGGCTGTTACTGTCTGCTGGCTCTATTATAGAAATACTGTAGTACTGTGTAGTTACTCAGTTAAATGGAATCTGTTCATGACTACTTGTGTATGCTTAATTATACATTGACTATTGTAAAATGTGCGTGTTTAGTTATCCTGTTTTCTTCCTGTGAAGAAAAGGACTATTAGTTTCTCACAGATACTTGAATGTTTAAACTGGAATTGCTTACATTCGGCAGTCAGTTTGTTAACTTATTTAATTTATTTAATGGAGTTTATTTTTGTATTATTGTATCTATTAATAAACAATGTACTACCAAATAACAAAGACGTCTTTGTTGAACTGCTTACTACTTCAGATGAGTAAAATTCTTGTTAAACATTAAACTCATCCGCATAATAAATCCAACACTTCAACAGTACATTACACTTTACAAACCTTGCCACAAAAACAAATCTAACACAATCCCATAATGACCAATGACTTCATGCATAATTTGTTCGATCCACTTGTGTGGGCTGTAAATGTATGAGCAATACACTTTCAATTATGAAGGCTGTGTGCTCTATTATGTGTTTTCTGGGGTGTGTAAAATTATGTGGCAATTTTACTGTCACATTGGGAAAATTAATGGAAAATAAAAAAAATAATAATAGATGCACATATTTTAGGTGGAAACTATTTATAACTCGGCTTACATCGTATGTCATTGTATTGCTAAGATCAAGTCATATTTCATACTTTAAGATCTCCTTGATTAACGTTCATGTAGAGCTTTTGAGAACAGAATTCCACATGTGCATCCAAACAGGTGCACAGCATACTTTTCTTAAAAGTCAGCAGGGAGGTTAGCTTTAGGTGAGGCCAAACCATTTGTATTATTTCTTTTTTAAGCAATGTTTGACAGTCGTCTGGGACGGTATTTTATCTTGTTAAGATGTGCAGTCTCTTGGTCTAGCAGCTCATTCCAGCTGCCCAAATGTTTACCCAACACGTGCAGTTCTGAAATTCCGAGGAACATTTAAGGTGTCTCATAATGGAGGAAAGCTTAATGATGCGGGTCGATCTATAGAATTTGGCTTACAGTATGTAAAGTGTTTGAAATTCCTTACATCATTACTATGGGTTCCTATGGAGTAACTGATACTACCATCAATTCATTATAATTGTTATTAGATCAATTACTGAATAGGAGACGTCCACTTCCAGAACTAAAATTTGCAGATGATGTACTCACCCCCTTGTCATCCAAGATGTTCATGCCTTCTGTCTTCAGTCGTAAAGAAATTGTGTTTTTTGAGGAAAACATTTCAGCATTTTTCTCCATATAATGGACTGATATGGTGCCCCAAGTTTGAACTTCCAAAATACAGTTTAAATGCGGCTTCAAACAATCCCAAATGCAGTTGTAAACGATCCCAGCAGAGAAATAAGGGTCTTATCTAGTGAAATGATCAGTTATATTCATAAACTCTTTTTAATCTCAAATGCTCGTCTTGTCTTGCTCTGCCTGAACTCTGTGTATTCTGGTTCAAGACAGTTAGGGTATGTCGAAAACTCAGATCGTATTTTCTCCCTCAACTTCAAAAATCATTTCAAAAGAAGTTCAAAAACGGGGCGCCATATCAGTCTATTATATGGAGAAAAAGGCTGAAATGTTTCCCTCAAAATCATTATTTCTTTACGACTGAAGAAAGAAAGACATGAACTCATCTTGGATGACACGGGGTGAGTACATTATCTGTCAATTTTTGTTCTGGAAGTGGACTTCTCCTTTAATAATATTAACCACAATAACCACAATTAATTACAAAACAATTTGTGCTGACGAAGACAAAAAAATAAAAATAAAATAAAATAAAATTGTAATACTATTCTGACAGACAAATAAATAAATATATATATATATATGAAGAGTTTATTTGCAAAAACAGATAACTCTGTTTTAAGCAATTTTCAAAAACCCTGTAAAAAAGTAAAAAAATAAAATAAAATAAATATATATATATCCCTTTTTTCTTATATGTTTCCTTTTCTTCTTTATAATTATAATAATTTTTTATAATTGCACTAAATTCAAAATAAACATTCAAATTAACAGGTAACTTTGAATTGGTTTGAAGTTGTAAATAATAATAAAAAAGATTAAGCATATTTTACAAGAAAATACTAAACTCAATCAAAAAATTTCAAAATGTCATTTTTAATTCAGTGTTACTTGCTGTAGTGCTGTTTCTGACTAGTGAAAATTTGTTTCGATATCTAATATTTTTCCAGTGTAATTACCAATATTGGCAATAGGATTGGCGCATCTTGATGATATTTCGATACAACAAATTTAAGTACTGTACACCATTTTGTATAACTAGGCCACAATTACTGTAGTGAAACAAACTTTCCCCCCTTCATCCGTCTTTCTTTCTTCAGCAGAGATGAAAGCACCTTGTGCTCACACAGCTCTTTGAGAGTAAACAGCTGACTAAGTGTAAGAAAAAACAGGATGCCGTCTGCACATTCCCGCCGCATTCCTTCAGACACGCAGTTTACGAACTACTAGGGGGAAAAAATGGAAAAACAGTGGAAAAACACTTGGTGAGAGGAACTAATGCGGCTGGGGTGGAAACTGATTACGACTAAATTGTTGTGGTTGTCATAACACGGTGTGCTTTGTTTTAATCTTTTCCTTTGTGTTCTCTAAGTTTTTTCTGTGCTGTTTAGGCCATTAGCAGTGAAGGCAGCTGCATGTATGTCTGCAGGTTAACATGCATTCATTTTAAGGACATTTTATTTTTTCTTCGCTCGTTTTTTTTTCTTTTTTTTTCAGATTAGTGTGATTACAGCAGTCTGAAAGTTCCTAGTCTTCCTTCTCTTTCATTGCAAGACTGTGTGTGTGTGTGTGTGTGTGTTCAACATACTTTAGGAACAAAATGTCCCCAGAGCTTAGCTAAGTCGGGCAAAATCTCATTTTGGGGTTGTCTTCTCAAAAGAGGACAATGCAAATGCAGAGCACTTCTTTTAGGGGAAGAATTAGTCTGCACTAATTATAATTAGCCTTGTGTCTACACTCTTGAAAATAAAGGTGCTTTAAAAGGTTCTTCACAGTGATGCCATACAAGAACCATTTTTGGTTCCACAAAGAACCATTCAGTCAAAGGTTCTTTAAAGAACCATCTCTTTCCTACCTTTTTATAATCTGAAGAACCTTCTTTCGCCACATAGAACCTTTTGTGAAACAGAAAGGTTCTTCAGATGTTAAAGGTTCTTCATGGAACCTATCATCTATAGCATCGTGAAGCACCTTTATTTTTAAGAGTGTATATTGCGGAGATGGAGATCAGATATTGATTTATTTGTGGGATAATGTTTGTGGGATAATAAATAATGCTTTGATTATAATTAAAAAATGTATCTTTTAAATTAAAATAGCTAAGTTAATGGTTGTACTGTAAGGCTTAATATGAAACTTAATGTAAAAACAACAGAAGTTAATATGAAGTTTCCATCATGATATTGAAACAAATTTGTGAGTGTGTGACAGGACATTTGAGTTCAGGAGAAATGACGTGGGAGATTACATAACATGTGTCTTGTGAGGCTCTGCTCACCCAAAGGATGTGATATTTGTATGAAATCATGTGTTATGTCTCTTACAGCTTTAATAAAGCAGTTACAGTCACACTTTATTTTAAAGGAGTCATTGGATGCCCATTTTCCACAAGTTGATATGATTCTTTAGGGTCTTAATGAAAAGTATATATAAACATGCTTTGGTTAAATTTTCTCAATGGTAGTGTACAAAAAAAAAAAAACACTTTTTTTTTACCTTGTCAAAATCAGCTCTGCAAAAATCAACCTGTTCTGGTCGAGGCTGCTTTAAATGCAAATGAGCTCTGCTCGCCCCGCCCCTCTCTTCTCTCTGTGGAGTGATGAGCCTGTTTACTTTAGCCATGTTTAGCCGCTAAACTTGCTAACTAGCATGTAATTAGGAAAGGCGATCACAAAGATTCATAAAAACAAAACCCTTATACTCACTTTTGCTGTAAGTGAAGCTGGATCACGAAAGATTTGTGCGAACATAGATGGATATATGTAGATCATGAGGCGCACTCCCTTCACAAACAAATGTAATCCACTGCATCTTCAGCAGCTCAGATGTCGGGAGTAAATGACGACCACTATGTTCATTATTACATCCAACAACACAACACCTCAATCGCTTAAGAGCCATTCTTGTCTACGTCCTTGCATCGAAACAATGGCAATCGGACTGTTACTGCTCATTTAAGGCGGGTCTAAGGTAAGACGGCCGTGTCAATCAACTATCTTGGGAGCGGCCTCTGTCGGTGTCGGTATGGGTTGATTTAAAAAAGGGGAAATTGTTTTTACAGATTAAATAAAAACCACAGGGTGGATTTTTATCATTATATGGTGGTTGTGTACACACACTGCCAACATACATTTGTGTTCAAACAACATGTAAAAGTGAACTTTGCATACGATGACCCACTTAAGGTCCAATTTTTACTATTAACAAACCATTAACTATGACCTTTGTCTCAATAAACTACTAATTTGAAAGTGAAAATTGAAAGTGACGACGTATTGTCAAGTGTGGTGACCCGTACCCGAAATTGGTTCTCTGCATTTAACCCATCACGAGTGCACACACACAGCAGTGAGACGTGAACACACACGGACACACACACACACACACTGTGAACACACACCCGGATCAATGGGCAGCCATTGCTCCAGGGCCCGGGGAACAAAAATAATTTGCTACTTATTAGTAAGGTAGTTGTTTAGGTTTTGGTTTAGGTATTGGGTGGGATTAGGGATGTTGAATATGGTCATGCAGAATATGTGCTTTATGAGCACTAATAAATAGCCAATATGTTATGAATAGGCATGCTAATAAGCTACTAGTTAATACTGAGAATTGTTCCTTATACTAAAGTGTTACCACGATTACTACATGCAGTATACCTGATGAGGCTTTATAAAATAAACACACAAAAGTCAATCAATGCAGTTCTTCAATACTTGAATTAATGAGATCAGAGATGTGTGTTTATAGCATATTATACAATGAATTATCTGAAAAATACTCTTTATATGGAGTCAATACAGTTTGTATTTAGCATGTTGCTAAGCTAACAATGCACACACAAATATTGGGTAAAATAATCTATTTCCAATTAGATTTCATTTTTTTTTTACAAATAAATATCAGTACTGAAATATAAATATATGTAATTTGTGTAACCTGTCCAGCATTTCTGTAGCTTGAACAGCAGAGCAAGAGCCAGATTTACTGAACAAAGCAAATTAGTTTTAAGCCACAATCCCAAAAATATGGAGAGGTAGAAAGTTCAGCGGTTGATCTAATGACACCAAGCAAATTAAACACAGCCGGATCATTTCCACAACAATCAATATAATCTACCAAGAGTGGTGCAAATTAGCGTCGTAAACAAGCAGAGTCAATGATAATCAGGAGGCTGTTTCATAAACCAAGTTTACCATATGCCAGGCTTATTTCAGTTAGTCTGACTCATTGTCAAATAATTTGGTTTCATAAAGCAAATTTAACATAGATCATGCTGGGAAACTAACCTGGTCAAGTTAACTGTAAGGCTAAGTTGAGCTCCTCTAAAACTGACCAATAGGAATGCAATATTACCACTGACTCTCTCACATACAATTATTTGACTTTATTAACCACTATCAGTCCAAAAATAAAAGTATACAGAAAATGCAACTTAAATAATAAATCAAATATACACAGCTGACTGCATTTATTTCCCCCAATATTTAATGATATTGTTTGAAGATATATGAAAATATTTTAACATAGGTTGCTACTTGCGCATTCATTTAATCAGCAGTTTCTTTCTCTCTAGTTTTATGATAGCTGTACTTTTATGGTTATTAGTAGAACATTACAATCTAAAACTGCTCTTTAAAGCATTAAAATCATTACAATACCCATTACAACAGTCCCTTCACAGTTAAGTGCTCTCATAAAAATACACATATATTTCAAATTCTGCTTGAGGCGCATTTAATGTCTAACAACAAGTATTTCAGCAATATTTTAATCAGAATTATTGCGCTCCTATTCTATTGTGCTTTGTCTGTTAGCACACAAGCATTCACTCACGTAAGCCCCGTCCGCTCCTGACAACACAATGGATATATTTGCATTTGACTTTCTGACATCTGCAGATAAAGAATATACCAGTGACATGTCAGTGATGCACTAAGGAAAACAGAACACGTCTCAAATGCATTAAACAGCACAAATATATTCGCTGTTTGCCATGGTGGATCGATTGATCCATGATTGACATTGAAAGGGCTGCTTAAGAATAAGCATGCATGCATATTAAATTATCCTGGTTCATTAAACCTGGATCAAATTAGTGAGATTGCATGAACTTAAATTGTCGTTTATGGAGCCACTTTAACCTTGATTGATTTGTTAGGTTATTTCAAGTCAGGTAGTCAGGTTTCAAGCTTAAAACCCCATTTTTTTAGCGCACTTTATGAAACAGGCTTGAGGTGTGTGTTTTTGAGGTGATATGTTTTTTTAATGGCAAAATAATGGCAGTAAACAAATACTACGGAAAACTCCTACAAATGCAAATGCAGCAAGGTCAGCCACACTTTATTTCACTACGTGTCTTTAGTAAATCCTGACAGTATTTTTTATGTTTTGTTTTTTCTGACTCAAGGAATAAGCAATGACAAAATCATGGGTTTGATTCCCAAGTAATGCATGAACTAGAAAAATATATGAGTCACTTTGAATAAGAATTAAAATTGTGATAAAAAAAATCTGCTAAATCAAATTTTGATAACAGCTTTATTTTTAAACAAGATAGTGATTTACATTTTATAGAAATCACTTGCCAATTTCAATGAGTGAGTAACAAATTTATTCTCAAATGAATTCTGTATTAGGTACTTTACTGTCTCTGACAGATGGGATGTTGAAGCCACTTACGCTACTATTTTCTCCATCTCGGAAAGCTTTGACGTAGTGAAAATCCCAAGCAGTGTGGGATTTCCAGGAAATGCATGTACTCCCTGGACCTCTGCTTCTTGTACGTACTACTGTGTATTGTGCATGTTATTTTTTGACAGACACATTCGGCTGTTGCAAATTTTTTTATGCATTTTTTTTAACTAGGAAAGTGTGTTTTTGGATTCACAAAATAACAAATCTTTTATTTAAACCCATCAAAATGCATATCCTGAAAAAATTACTTTTTAAAACAGTTGTTCCATTATTGCCTGATAACAAATTCTGAGTCAACTTATGCATAAATGACAATATTGCATGACTTTTTTCGCTAAGTTTATCGCAATGCATTGTTGAATTACGTTCTCCGTGATAAACGCAATACTACCATAACTAAAAGAAGTGTATCAGAAGTAACCTGTTTTGAACCAGAGCTCAAGCTTCTCATCTGCTTTCCTAGAATCTGCAATTCCTAGACTCTGTCATGTCTGGACTTGAGACATATTTGAGAATAACAGCTCGAGATGCAGATCACGGTCACTCCTGTGTTGTGGCACACGTACAGCAGATAGCCTGAAGTGATAGACAAACTCCCGAGCCTGCAGACAGTCCAACCTTCTTTATAAACATCCTTCAGCCAGCTCTGTAAACAGTCAAGTCTGTCAGTTTAATTGCATTGGATCACAATCTTAATTTCTCATTCAAACCTGGCAGTGATAACCATCTGTGGTTGACCCCGATCCACATACCAGAGAATGAAGGGAAACCCAGTGCCTCCTGGTGCAGGACGCTGGAATCTGCCGGGATTCAAGTTGCGAGCGAATGCAGGCGGTCACGTCTCCTGCGAGCAGGTGCATGAAGATACAGCTGCTGACTGCAGATGCAGTTGTTTCCTATGGCAGGTCTAAACACTAGGCAGAAGCAAACACACTTGTTTTTGTGGGAAGTCATTACTGCAGGTTGTGCAAAGAAGGAATACTATGGCAATTGTCTTCTTGGATCAAGAACGGAGGAATTCTCATGGGAGTCACGTAAGACAGTGTTTCCTCAGGGAAATATTTCATGTTTTGTAGAAAGAGAAGCAACTGTTTCTTATGAAAGACATCCTGCCTTTTTGGTGCTTCAAAAGAATACTCTCTCAACAAAACACACTCCTTTTGAGAGATGCATCCAAACTACAACAGATGTAAAGTAGATTAGTTCTTCAACTAGCTGACACAGTCTCCAGGTTGTCACTGGGGCTCACAGCTTGTCACTAAAGAGTTCATATTAGTACTATAAAAGCATATACTACTACCTTAAATGTACATGTACATATTACTACTCAAAGGTACTAATATGCAATATGCTTCTTTTTTTTTTTTTTCTAGTAGATTTGGGTTGCACAATGCAGGGCTAAAGGCGGGGTAAAAGGGCCTTTAAATTTCCTCTAAACCAAATTTGTCTAATCCTTGACTCGAGGCGAACGCGGGCAGCAGCGCAAAGTCAATTCTGTGTTCACATGATCTAATATTTGATGTTTTTTAAAACATTGTAGATTTAAGTAGCAAGTGAGAATTGCTCAAACGAATGCATATATTTTGATACAAACATTTTCTTATTGATTTTCAGTTTTGTTTAAGATAATAAAATCAACAGATTTCAAATAACAAATGATAAAATATCATATATTATGTTAGGTGTCCATCTTAGACAATCACCATGTTTAGAATGAAACCATCATATTTAAAAGCACGATATTAATCATATCATATAATAAAATATATGTTGTTACTACTGTAAATCTATATTAAATTATTATAGAATCTCCTTCAATGCTTTCAGAATCTTTACTTTTCAAAATTTTTGTGTTTCTGTACTTTAAAATGTTTTTTTATATTAACATTTTAATGACAATTAAATATTAATTGTTAATATTTACTGAACAAAAATATTCTTTTATTTTTCAAAATAAGCAGAAATAGTACAAACTTTGCTAAAGTGGTTGTTTTGAACAAGTATTAACTTAGACATTATTATTAAAAACAAACAAACAAACAAACAAAAACACATCATTTTAACTAAAGTATTTATATCAATACTGTGATCCCAAATGACGCTGTAAATGATCCCAGCTGAGGAAGAAGGGTCTTATCTAGCGTAGCGATCGGCTATTTTCATAAAAATAATGCAATTTAAATACTTTTTAATCTCAAACGTTCGTCTTGTCTTGCTCTGCCTGTGTATTCTGGTTCAAAACAGTTAGGGTATGTTGAAAAACTCTGATCGTATTTTCTCCCTCAACTTCAAAAATCGGTGCAGAAGTATAGACCCAGTCTATGCAAAGTGAACATGCAAAGAAGATCAAAAACCCTCAACAAAAAAGGTAAAACATTGATATAGGACAATTTTGAAGTTGAAGAAGAACATGAGATGGGAGTTTTTCGACATACTCTAACTGTCATGAACCGGAACAAAAACAGAGTTCAGGCAGAGTAAGACAAGACGAGCGTTTGAGATTAAAAAGTATATAAATTGTATTATTTTTATGAAAATAACCAATTGCTTTGATAGATAAGACCCTTCTTTCTTGGCCGGGATTGTTTACAACCACATTTGGGATTGTTTGAAGCCGCATTTAAACTGCATTTTGGAAGTTCAAACTCGGGGCACCATAGCAGTCCATTATATGGAGAAAAATCCTGAAATGTTTTCCTTAAAAAAAAACATAATTTCTTTACAGCTGAAGAAAGAAAGACATTTCCATCTTGGATGACAATGGGGTGAGTACATTATATGTGAATCTTTGTGTGACGATATAAATGAGGGAGGAAGCAAATGCAGATGAAATTGGTGGTTTATTGAGAAAACAGAGTGAAAACACAAAACGAAGAAATCTCTCGGCTGGGTGAGGCAGGGGCTAGATGGCAGATGGTGAAGTGGCGTGAGTCCCGTGGTGGTTGAAGTCCAGGTGGTGCAAAACACAAAGACACGATGAAATCCAACACGAAGATAATCCAGACCAACGACTGACACACACACGAAGACAATCCAACACCGCGACATCCAGATGAACTATCGGACGAGGGGAGAGAGAATGAGGTGAGTATTTAAAGGCTGAGGAAATGGGAAACACCTGTGCCGGACTGATTGGCAGCTCAGCTGAGCGAGCACACGATCACATGACAAACCAACAGATCACGAGACGTGAGAACACGGCAGATCTGTGAACCGTGACACTTTGTTTTGGAAGTGGACTTCTCCTCTAAGAATGAATACTATTGTCTTCAATGTTTATTGTTGAAATATGGTTAAAGTTACTGCTGGATGTACTGACAAGCATTAAAAATACTTCATTGTCACGTCTGTTGAAATATATTTGTAATTACACATTTGTAATGAAGTTTCAATTTAGTGCATGTAGATATATTCACTTTAATTGTAATATCAACCCATTGTGGTTAACATTATAATCAATTAGTCTACATTACATGTGATTTAGTATGTTAGACAACACATCAAAATAAGTGTAATTCTTTAAAGCATGTGATTAAACCAATATCCTTTAAAGCAAAACTTTTAATTTGACATTATTACGAAGTGCAGTTTTTAAAAGTGTTTAATAAACAGTCATGAAAGTGAACTCTCTTTAAGTATCATTTTATTTCATTAATATTAGATTATCTGCAAGAAGAGATTTTAAGTATATGAACTGTATACATGTACATGTTGACATTATTATCTCATGTAATTGAGGCTAATGGACTGGTTGTGGCGTGTAAGTGCCTGTTACCCTACCTTATTTTAGGTCATCGGTTTGTGCCGTGAACTTTCGATGTGTTGAGATATTTAGGAAATGTTTAGTTACCAAGGAGATATCAAATAGGCACACACCTAAACACTCACTCTTTGGGTGGACGGGGTGGACTTAGTGTTGTGTCTGTGGAGTCCTACATTCACTCGATAGGAAACAACATAAGCAGCAGAACCTTATAAGGGCGTTGCTCTGCAGCACAAACATGCTTTTCATGGCAGTCAGAATGATGCTAATCACAGAAAAACGTGAGAGAACAATAAAAAGCTTATAATTATGGAATTTATTGTTCGCCGGATTCTACAGAAGTGGTCCTCTTTACAAGCACAAGTGACTCAAGCAATCCAGAGATAGCTTAAGAGATAAACAGCTTCTATTTATAAGATCAAAGTCATTACCTATCATAAACAGCTTTGTTAATGCACACTTTTCTCTCTTTCCAGCTCATAAGAAACATAAAATGCCTTCCAATCAACTTTATGCTAAGATCCATAAAACAACCCATTCAAAAGGGAAAGAAGGACAAAAAGGAAGTAAGAATATTAACTGTAAATGTGATTATAAAAAAAAAAAGAAAGAAAGAAAAAAAAATGTTTTCCAATTGCTTCAGTTGCTTGACCCACACAGTGTGACAGCGATAGCAGTGCTTTTCCCAGCATCTCAGGCTGTAGTCGGGTAAACACCCTGGGCGGACACCCAATCCATCATCTAACACACACCTACAGTACACTCTTACAAATATAGGTTCACAGTTCTGACTGTTTTTCTCAGAATTTTGTGATATAAACTCACAGTTCTGTTTTTCCCTTGCAATTGTGAATTTATGTCTCACAACTGGCTTTTATTTTCTCACAACTCTAAGTTTATATCTCGCAATTCTGATTTTTTTCCCCTGCAATTTAGATGTTTTCCTCACAATTCTGACTTTTTTTTTCATGCAATTCTTACTTTTTTCTCGCGTTTGCAACTTTTTTTGGAATTCTGACTTTTTTCTTGCACAGTTGCAGGTTTATGTTTCTTATTTTTTTCTTGCAATTCTGACTTTTTTCCGCTGCAATTTAGATGTTCTCCTCGCAATTCTGACATTTTTCTTGCAATTCTTACTGTTTTCTTGCATTTGCAAATTTTTATCACGCAATTTTGACTTTTTTTTTGGAATTCTGACTTTTTTCGTGCACAGTTGCAGGTTTATGTTTTTCTGACAATTTTCTGGCAATTCTGACTTTTTCTTTGAAATTGCAGCTTTATATATCGCAATTCTGACTTTTTTCTTGCACAGCTGCAGGTTTATGTTTCACAATTCTAACTTTTTTTCTTGCAATTCTAACTTTCTTCTCACAATTGCAGGTTTAAATCCTAATTCTGACTTTTTAATTCTGACTTTTTTCTTGCACAGTTGCAGGTTTATGTTTCACAATTCTGACTTTTTTCTCACAATTCTGACTCTTTTCTTGTACAGTTGCATGTTTATGTTTCTGCGATTCTGGCTTTTTTCTTGCAATTCTAACTTTTTTCGCAACTGTGATTTTATATCTTGCAATTCTGACTTTTTTTTTGCAATTCTGACTTTTTTCTTACAATTCTGACTTTTTTTCTCACAATTGCAGGTTTATGTTTCGCAATTCTGTCTTTTTTATCGCAGTTCTGACTTTTTCCCCCTGCAATTTAGATGTTCTCCTTGCAATTCTGACATTTTTCTTGCAATTCTTACTGTTTTCTTGCATTTGCAAATTTTTATCACGCAATTTTGACTTTTTTTTTGGAATTCTGACTTTTTTCTTGCACAGTTGCAGGTTTATGTTTCACAATTCTGACATTTTCCTCGCAATTCTGAGTTTTTTCTTGCAATTCGTACTTTTTTCTCGCAATTGCAAATTTATATCTCGCAATTTTGACTTTTTTTTTGCAATTCTGACTTTTTCTTTGAAATTGCAGCTTTATATATCGCAATTCTGACTTTTTTCCTGCACAGCTGCAGTTTATGTTTCGCAATTCTGACTTTTTTTTCTTGAAATTCTAACTTTCTTCTCGCGTTTGCAACTTTTTTTGGAATTCTGACTTTTTTCTTGCACAGTTGCAGGTTTATGTTTCGCAATTCTGACTTTTTTCTCACAATTGCAGGTTTAAATCCCACAATTCTGCCTTTTTGTTTTTTACAAATGTGAATTTATATCTCACAACTCTGGCTTTTTTCTCACAACTGTAAGTTTATATCTCGCAATTCTGATTTTTTTCCCCTGCAATTTAGAGGTTTTCCTCGCAATTCTGACTTTTTTTTCTTGCAATTCTTACTTTTTTCTCGCTTTTGCAACTTTTTTTGGAATTCTGACTTTTTTCTTGCACAGTTGCAGGTTTATATCCTCACAATTCTGACTTTTTCTCTTGCAATTTTAATTTTTTTTATGCTTGCAACTTTTTGGAATTTGACTTTTCCTTGCACAGTTGCAGGTTTTGCGTTTCTCAATTCGACTTTTTCTCACAATTGCAGGTTTAAATCCCAATACCCTTGACTTTTGGAATTCTGACTTTTTTCTTGCACAGTTGCAGGTTTATGTTTCACAATTCTGACTTTTTTCTCACAATTCTGACTCTTTTCTTGTACAGTTGCATGTTTATGTTTCTGCGATTCTGGCTTTTTTCTTGCAATTCTAACTTTTTTCGCAACTGTGATTTTATATCTTGCAATTCTGACTTTTTTCCTCAATTCTGATTTTTTTCTTGCAATTCTTACTTTTTTCTCACAATTGCAAACTTGTATCTCACAATTCTGACTTTTTTTTTTTTTTACAAATGTGAATTTATATCTCACAACTCTGGCTTTTTTCACACAACTGTAAGTTTATATCTTGCAATTTATTTTTTTTCTCTGTCGTGGTCTGTGTCAATGAACACACACAAAGATAAACAGTCTGTAATAAAGCCACACAAAGGTTAATCCACACAAGGAAGGCTGATGACACAAGTAGATGTCAACAAGACTCAACAAACTAGAACTTAACAGACAGGAACTTAAATACACAGAGCAAATGAGGGAAATAAATGAGACACACGTGAACATGATAAGGAAATCAAATCAATAACTATGACTACAAATGAATTAACAGGAACAATCAAAACACAAAGTCCACGAGATGTGACATTCTCAAAAAAACAAGTTCCCTATCTGTCGTACACTCCGAGTTGTGTCGAGTAGTGTACGACACTAGGGGTCGCTCTTGAGAGCCCAAACACCTCTGACAGTATTGAGAAAGGCCAATGAAAATTGGGTGTGCAGATTGCATAGCTGACCACGCCCCGGACATCCGGGTATAAATAGGGCAGCGTGTGCATCTGCTCACTCGTTCTGTTCTTCGGAGCCGAATGCAGCGTCTCTGCGTGAGATGTAGCAACATTCACCTCTCTCGTCGTTGGATCTGCAGCACAGACAGCGGTCTCTCCCTCTCTAGCACAGCCTGTGTTGTGAGAGTCCCCTGGGTGCGTCGACGGCGATCTTGAAGAGCAATCTTCCTTCTATGGGTGATTTCTCTGATAGAGCTGGCACGGTAGGATTGTGTGTTGGTTAACATATCTTTCCCTCCGTGTCATCCTGGTTGCGGCTTACCTTCCCAAACGATCGACATGACCGTTGTGTTCAGTGTTGAGTTATGCTCACGCTGATGCAGCGCTTGTTGTTGACTCATGTTTTGCTTGCGAGAGCTCGATCATGGACGCGCTTGCTCGTCAGCCGCGTGCTTTACGTGAAGCCGCGGCTCACTCCGACTGCTTCCCGCTCCGGTCCTTCTACTTTCGGGTACGAGGCCGTTGCGATGTGCGTCGGTAACGAGCATTAGGAAGCAGGGAAGGCTCTGCCGGGTGAAAACCCCGCAAACCTCTCGCTCCTCGCGTCCCTCGATCCAAACGATCAACACGACCGTTGTATTCAGTGTTGAGATTCTCACGCCGATGCAGCGCTTGTTGTTGATTCATGTTTTGCCGGCGAAAACATGACCTGGGCGCACGAGCCGTATGCTTACGTTCCCGACTGCTACCCGCTCCGGTCCTTCTACTTCCGGGTACGAGGCCGTAGCGATGTGCGTTGGTGACGAGCATTACAAAGCAAGGAAGGTTTTGCCGGGTGAAAACCCCGCAAACCCCTCGCTTCGTGCGTCCCTCGATTGAGTTTCCGGACAAGTTTGTTAGTCTGTCTCAGTACAGCTGACTTTCTTATTCAGAACTCCTAATTGGGCGGAAATGGTTAGCGGCAGCATCGCTAAGGAAGGGCGTGAACTATTTGAAGCAGAAACTTCAGCTGAGCAAGCCTCTACGGGGGAC
Source organism: Labeo catla (assembly GCA_012976165.1). Classification (NCBI taxonomy): domain Eukaryota; kingdom Metazoa; phylum Chordata; class Actinopteri; order Cypriniformes; family Cyprinidae; genus Labeo; species Labeo catla. The sequence goes on from VONZ01000004.1 coordinate 701,132, forward strand.
TGATTCTCAGTTTGAGGTGGATGCAAAAAAATGGCGGCCGTGCCTGAAACGGGAAGCCAAGAAGGGGCTGGTTAATAGACATCTGGGTAACGACCTGTACGCTCGTTTCCAGTGTCTGTTTCCCGGTAGTGCACGAGAAGTTGGTGAAATCGCGGAAAGCCCATTTAAAAAAATGGTCAGAACGTGATAAACCAACTTCTCCTCCTTCACCACTCTCGATGGGGGTCCAGCGAGGGGGTTTCAGAGGTTCCCCCAGGCGGAGGGGGCGATTGCAGTGTACTCCCTGCTAATCGCCGCCGCTTGTGAGATTCCTTCCAGAACTCCCGTTCAGGGCCTGTAAGTTCTTCCGGGCAAGGCTTACATGGCTTCTGGACAGGCTGCGTCCGCCTTACATACCACGGCCATCCTCTGGGTGTTCAGGCCGTGGCATTGCGAGCTCAGTACGAGGGTGGTTCCAACCTAGAGCTGTGAGTCGTGGCACACGCTCTAGGAAGGGCGATGTCTACTTGTTGGTCCAGGAACGCCACCTGTGGCTGCACCTGTCAGAAATGCGGGAAATTTGAAGTCCGCTTCTTACCCCCCATTTCCCAGGTTGGTCCTTCTGGCAACACCGTGATAGAATTTGCAGCGAAAGTCCTTCACGGTAGGAGCAGACAGAGCCGCGGGTCAGGGCTCCGGCCCTCTACCCCCGACTACTCCTGTCTGTTCGTCGCCACGGACGGTCCCCTATAGAACTCCTGAGGCCCCGCGACAGCCGGGCCTCCGGCCTGACCGCCCAGCGGTCAGAGATCTTGTGGGAAGGTGGCAACACAAGCTTGTCGGTAGGCTTGCTAGAACCCTCGTTAGGCTTCTAGTTTTTCTTCTGACAAGCAATCCAGAGCAGGCGGGCTAGCTGACCCGTCCAGATCCACTCTCGACCCGGGGATGAGAGATGGATTCGGCACAAACTCTGCATAATGGCAAAGACACACCGCGCTCTTGGGGCTTCATCTCCAAACACGGCGTTCTCTGCCTTATTCAGCCACGACATTCCCATTCCAGGTACGTCGGGTATAGTTCCCTGAGACCTGAAGCTTCTCAGAACTACCTGACTTGGCTATGCAACTCAGGTTGCAAGGCATCCGCTAAGGTCTACGGCATTCTCTTATAAATCGACTCAGGGCAAGAATGCTATGGTCCCTTAAGCGGAGATCGCAGCCCCCCTGGGAAGGGTGCGATAGATCCTATCCCCTCAGCCAAAATGAAGGAAAGGGTTTGCCGACCCCTACTTCATTGTACCAAGATGGGTGGTTGACTCATACCAATCTTAAAACAGAGGTTTTTGAATCGGGCCCTTTCTCAAGCTCCCGTTCAAACATTAGCCCTTGAACACACATTCCTTGTGTGTCAGGGCTTAAGATTGGTTGATGGCATTGGACCTGAGCGACACGTACTATCATGTCTTGATCCTCCAAGACTCTGTCTTCGAGATCAGGCTCATCAGTACAAGGTTCCCCCTGCGGCCTATCCCTGCCGCCCTGCGCCTTTATGAAGGTAGCGGGGGCTGCCCTTGCCCCCCTCAGGGAAGTGGGCATCCGCATTCTCAATTATCTTGACGACTGGCTATTCCTAGCTCACTCGTGGGATATGGGTTGCGTACACAGGGACATGGTTCTCAACCATTGGCCCAGTTGGGACCTCGGGTCAACTGGGAAAAGAGCAAACTCTCCCCGGCACAGAGGATCTCTTTTCTCGGCGTAGAGCTGGACTCGGTTAGTATGTCTGCGCGTCTCTCCCCAGAGCGTGCACAGCCAGTTCTGAGGTGTGTGGCAACACTCAGATGCGGGTCAGCGGTCCCCCTAAAACAGGTTCAGAGGCTCCTAGGGCACATGGCATCCTCAGCCGCGGTCACGCCGTTGGGTTTGATGCACATGAGACCGCTGCAGCACTGGCTTCATACTCGAGTCCCCAGGTGGGCGTGGCATCGAGGCACATTTCGAGTGAACATCACACCATCGTGTCGCCAGACACTCAGCCCTTGGACAGACATTATGTTCCTACGGTCAGGAGTTCCCCTGGAACAGGTGTCCAGACGCATCGTTGTCACCACAGATGCTTCCAAGACAGGCTGGGGTGCCACCTGCAACGGGCAGGCAGCTTCCGGGGTCTGGACAGGCCCCCGACTGTTTTGGCACATAAATTGTCTGGAGTTGTTGGCAGTGCTCCTGGCCCTGAGGAGGTTCCGACCTATGATTCAGGGCAAGCACGTGTTGGTCAGGTCCGACAACACTGCGGCTGTGGCCTACATCAACCACCAGGGCGGTGTACGCTCCTTTCGCATGTCACAACTAGCCCGCCACCTGCTGCTCTGGAGTCAACACAGACTCAAGTCTCTACGAGCCACTCACATTCCGGGCGAAGCCAATCGTATGGCCGATTCCCTGTCACGACAGGTTTCGCTCGGAGGCAAGTGGAGACTCCAACCCCAGTCGGTCCAACTGATTTGGGATCGATTCGGCCAGGCACAGGTAGATCTCTTTGCCTCACCGGAATCCACCCACTGCCAGCTCTGGTACGGTCTAACCGAGGCCCCCCTCGGTATAGACGCACTGGCACACAGTTGGCCGAGGGGCCGGCTCAAGTATGCGTTTCCCCCAGTGAGCCTCATCGCACAAACCTTGTGCAAAGTCAGGGAGGACAAGGAACAGATTCTCTTGGTGGCCCCCTTCTGGCCCAACAGAACCTGGTTCTCGGACCTGGTGCTCCTGGCATCAGCCCCTCCCTGGCGCATTCCTCTGAGGAAGGACCTCCTTTCTCAGGGGAAGGGCACAATTTGGCACCCGCGCCCTGATCTTTGGAACCTCCACCTATGGTCCCTGGACGCGACCAGGAGGACTTCAGAGACCTTTCACCTTCAGTGGTAAACACACTTCTACAGGCAAGAGCTCCCTCTACCAGACGGCTGTATGACCTAAGATGGCGCATCTTTGTGAACTGGTGTTCTTCCCACGGGAAGGACCCACGGAGTTGTGGCATCAAATCAGTGTTATCCTTCCTTCAAGAAGGCCTGGAAAGGCACCTGTCTGCCTCAACACTCAAGGTTCATGTCGCAGCTATATCAGCTAATCATGACTTGGTGGGGGGCAGATCGGTGGGGAAACACGATTTGATAATCAGGTTTCTTAGAGGAGCCCGGAGGCTGAACCCTCCTCGGTCGCATCTCATCCCCTCTTGGGATCTTGCTGTGGTTCTCCAAGGTCTACAACAAGATCCATTCGAGCCCCTTCAGTCAGTCGAACTCGATGCTCTCTCCTTCAAGACGGCTCTTTTGACTGCGCTCACTTCCATCAAAAGAGTGGGAGACCTCCAAGCCCTCTCCGTGAACAGTTCGTGCCTGGAATTCGGACCAGCGGATTCTCACGTTGTCTTGAGACCCCGGCCTGGATATGTGCCCAAGGTCCCCACCACTCCTTTCAGAGATCAGGTAGTGACCTTGCAAGCTCTCTCTTCCCAGGAAGATGACCCCAACCTGACCTTGTTATGCCCAGTCCGTGCCCTGCGCATCTACATGGAACGAACGCAGCCCTTCAGACGTTCGGAGCAGCTCTTTGTTTGTTACGGAGGACAGCAGAAGGGGAAAGCTGTCTCCAAACAGAGGATCTCCCATTGGCTGGTAAACGCGATCCGTATGGCCTACCTGGCCAGAGGCCTACCCTGCCCTCTGGAGGTAAGAGCCCACTCAACCAGGGGCATCGCTGCCTCAGCAGCCCTGGCGAATGGGGCCTCATTTAACAGACATCTGTAGAGCTGCGGGTTGGGCTACACCTAACACATTTGCCAGATTTTATAATTTGTGCAGAGAACCAGTGTCAGCTAGAGTCTTGATTGCTAACTCTTGACTCAGCACACTGGTTGGTGTAGAGCTTGCATAAAGCGCTTCCCCTAATGGTGATTACGCTTCTGAGTTTCAGTAGGTTTCCTGATGCGAACCCTGGACACCATCTCCATCTTTGGCACTTCTGCACATGGCGGAGTTTAGCGGAGAAACTCGCTATGGAATCCCTTCACAAGGTATGACTTCCCTTATTTTGATTGGATTGTGCCCCATATGTAGTGGCCCCTTATGTGGCCCCATATGTGTATTTCCACCTATAACTCTTGTGGTGCGGTGTTTTCCCCTGAGAACAGGTTCTCTAGGATCTGAGTCTGGCTGTCTTCCCGGGTGTGAGACCCACCTCAGGTCCCATGTCTAACCATGTCACTTAAACCCCCCCCTGTCGGGCAGGTTGTGAACTCCGCAATGTCTTTCCTTCGGGAGCAGGCATTTTCCCAACGATCTCAAGACACTCAGCCGCCCTTGAGGGAGGCCCGGCTGCAGGACCCCGTTGTACAGGTCAGTCCTTGGACGTTGGATGGTCACGGACGAGGTGAGCTGCACTTACGTTACACGTTGCCCTGTTACTTCTGCACTTGTCTCTCGTGACGCGGTCAGACATGTGGCGTGTTTTTACGGGGACCCCTAGTGTCGTACACTACTCGACACAACTCGGAGTGTACGACAGATAGGGAACGTCTCGGTTACGTATGGTAACCCTCGTTCCCTGATGGAGGGAACGGAGACGTTGTGTCTCCCATGCCACATCTCTGGTCCGCCTCTGAGTGAGCTGAGACGCTCGGCTCCTCAGAATCAGAACGAGTGAGCAGATGCACACGCTGCCCTATTTATACCCGGATGTCCGGGGCGTGGCCAGCTATGCAAATCTGCACACCCAATTTTCATTGGCCTTTCTCAAAACTGTCAGAGGTGTTTGGGCTCTCAAGAGCGACCCCTAGTGTCGTACACTACTCGACACAACGTCTCCGTTCCCTCCATCAGGGAACGAGGGTTACCATACGTAACCGAGACGTTTTCTTCTCGCAACTGCGAATTTTTATCTTGACTTTTTTTCACAAGTCTGACTTTTTTCTTGCAGTTCTACATTTTTTCTGACAATTGCAAATTTATATCTTTAATTCTGACTTTTTTCACAAAAATGACTTTTTCTTTGCAAATGTGAATTTATATCTCACAACTCTTGACTTTTTCTTCCCACAACTGTAAGTTTATATCTCGCAATTTTGACTTTTTTTCTCACAGTTGCTGATTTGTTTCACAATTCTGAATTTTTCTGAACTGTAGGTTTATATCTGCCTTTTTTCCCTGAAATTCTGACTTTTTCCTCTCAATTACATATGTATATCTCATAATTTTCTCACAACTGCAAATTAATATCTCGCAATTCTGACTTTTTTTTTTTTACCGAATTCTGATGTTTTCTAGCAAATTCTGACTTTTTTCCTCACAATTTTGAGTTTATATCTCGCAATTCTGACGTTTTTTTATGCAATTCTGACTTTTTTCCTCACAACTGCATGTTTATATCCCACAGTTCTGACTTTTTATCTTCTGAAGTTTATATCTTACAAATCTGGCTTTTTTCCCTGGAATTCTTTCCTGGACTTTTTCCTCTCAATTACATATTTATATCTCGCAATTTTGACTTTTTTCCTGCACAGTTACAGGTTTATGTTTCACAATTCTTACTTTTTCTCAAAAATTCAGACTTTTTTCTTGAAATTCTGACTTTTTTCCTCACAATTGCATGTTTATATCCCGCAGTTCTGACTTTTTCACCCCTGCAATTCTGATTTTTTATCTCACAATTCTGAGATTTTTATTATTTTTTAACGCAATTCTGACTTTTTCTTGAAATTCTGGCTTTTTTTTCCTCACAATTGCAGGTTTATATCTCACAATTCTGACTTATTTTCTTGAAATTCAGACTTTTTTCCTCACGATTGCAGGTTTGTTTCACAATTCTGATGTTTTCTTGCAAATTCTGGCTTTTTTCTAGCAATGTTGATTTTTTTTCACAATTGTGAGATTATATCTCGCAATTCTGACATTTGTTCTTTAAATTCTGACTTTTTGTCCTCATAATTGCATGTTTATATCCCGCAGTTCTGACTTTTTCATCCCTGCAATTCTGTTTTCTTGCACAATTGCAGGTTTAGGTTTCGCATTTCTGACTTTTTTGCATTTCTTACTTTTTTAGCTCACAATTCTTACTGTTTTCTTGCAATTCTGACTTTTTGTCCTCACAATTTCAGGTTTATTTCTTGCAATTCTGACATTTTTCTCACAATTACGAGTTTGTATCATGCAATTCTGAAAAAAAAAGAGTCGGCATATATTGCACTTATTTTTCCCCCTTTCCTTTCTTAAATTCATTGATGGAAACGGGCTTTCATACTATACACCTTTTGTGCAGTGGAAAGATTGTATGGATGTAATGGGGACTTAATTAAACCATTTAAAAAAAAACAAAAAAAAAACTTGATGTCAAAAAAATGTCAAAATAAATGTTTTTAAGTACATTTTAAATCATTATGTTTAATAATCTTTTGTCATGCTTAATGGAAATACACTTATTTTGAAGTGTTGATTAACATACTACAGCACATGTAAAATACTTGATTATAATTTTACTGTAGTTTGTTATTCAATATTACATATATTTACATATTACATATTACATATAACATATTTTAAATGTACTAAACTGCAACTTCATTATTACAAATGTGTAATTACAAATATATTTAAATACATGAAATAGAAGTTTCAATAGAAAATGATATCAAAGTATATTTTAGTTTAGCATACATTACCACAATAGGTGAAAAAACACAATTAAAACAAACTAATATTTTACTCAAGGGAATTTTGGGCAAGCCCAAAATGACTCTTCTATGGCATTCAATGATTATTTTTAAGCTCAGTCAGGACTCGAACCAGGGTTGGTATGGAGCCAACTACTGAGTCACCGTGCGGGCCCTACCAAACTACTTAACAACACAAATTAAAAAACCATCACATGGCAACATCAATAATCAAAACTTATACCCCACAGCAATTAGTGGCATCAGTTTCATGTCACTGTCAACAAGTTAACAATAGTTGTTTTGTAAAAGGCTGTGCTTTACCAGAAAGAATGGCAAATGATTTCTTGTAATCTCTCCTGTTTCAAGTAGCACAGGTTTCTAAAACAGTCACAGATCTCCACATTTGATCAAAGGCAGACGTTCTTCTCGGGAGGCAGTGTGGGGTTTTCCGTGTTTGCCATAGCTGCCTGTATATGAACCGTGACTGATGTGGAATGATGGAATGGCGTCATTCTGAGAACAGATGACCTTAATGGCTTTAACGACAGATTTCCCACCCTTGGTAAAGCCTTACTAAATTCTTAACATTCCATTAGACCGAATCTGACTAACTGACTTGAAGGAACTTGATTTTGCTTGGGGTGTCATACCAGTTTCTTTTAAAAGTAATGCATTACAATGTTGCATTTTTATGGAAAGTAATGAGCTGCGTTACTTTTGTGTTACTTTTCTCATCTGGGCTGGGCTGACTTGTTTTTAATATAAATAAGCCCTTGCTGAAGGAAATGTAAATTCATGTTTGTACAGTGCGCACAGCTCAAGCAAACCTATTTGCTGCCATTCTGGATTGCATGAAGAATAGGATGCAGGACGATTCCACTGATTTAATTTACTGAATCTGTTTTTGTGCAAGTGAGAAAATGCATATTCACATTTAGCCTAGAACTACAGGAACATCATGTTTACACAGTGCACATAATGTCTCTGCACTTACTCCTGATTTCTCTCAACATGGCAACAGGAGAGCTATCAGTCAATAAATGGGAAAACAAAGTAACTGGTGTTCCCCTTCAGTCGTTCTCTACGACGTTACGTCATAACTGACGTATCTGGGGTCTCACTTGGGAGGCCAATCACCTCTGAGTTAACTGGAAAAAGCCAATGAAAATTGGGGAGTGGATTTTGCATGCCAAGCCACTCCCCCGTACATACGGGTATATAAGATGGCGGCGTGCATCCACTCATTCAGATTTCTGCTTCGGAGCTTTACCCGCAAGCTGACTGGAAACTCATCGTTGGAGTCTCTCAATGCTGCGTAGCCGGCTGCATCTCTGTTCGGTAACTTAAGAACCCCTAAGAACCCCTCTTGAGTGCACGCTTGTACCGCGGTCCTTCCCTGGGCAAACCAGCGCTAAAAGAGCAATTTTCCGACGAAGCACACTCGTTGAGAGTGTCTTTCTCAAGACGCATCTCCGATCGTGTGCTTTTAGGGACGGTAGTTTCCTTACTTCCTCCGCACGGGCACAATCGCTGTCTCATAGGTCTGGGTTGTAAATATGCACGTTGAGATAGCGTTTGTGGTTGGGTTATGCCCGCTCTCGTGGGCAGACCCATTATTATGCCTGGTCATTGCTTACATTTGTTTTGTATGCTGCCTTTGCGCTCTACCCTTTCTGGTCTCGCGGGTCGCTGACTCCCGAGGCTGCATTGGCTAGAATGCAGCTCCTCTTAGCGTATTACCGTTGAGTTTCTGAATGCTGATGCCGGTTCGTCTTACCACGAGCCCTGCATCACATTTAGTGCTCAGGAGGTTGTTAAGATGTCTATCGTCACATCAGCGGAGCGGTTCGTCTTCTGATGCTGGGGATTCTCCCGAGTCCCAGGCTAGGTTGACTGCCGTGTTCCTCCGGGCTGCCGCAGCGACCAGGCCAGGGGTTGGATTCCCGCCTCCCCTGGTCGTTCGCGGTCAGACGATTGGTTCTCAGCGACGGACACGGCTTTTGCCGCGCCCTCCCTGGGGCCTTTCTTCCCGGAGGTTCAGGAAGAGCTTAACTACATGTTCGGCTTTTCCCCGGCGCCCTCCTCGCGGGTGGGGGTGGCGGGAAGCACGTTGACGCCCTCTGGTGGAGTGTGCGGTTGCGGTGCGCTCGTGCACACAATACGCCGCCACCTGGTGGGTAGTCCGTGTTTCCTCTTGGCTTGTTAGTGCTGCCAGTCTTGGCTATAAAGCGGGGCTCACAGTAACTGCAGGCCATGCCACCTCCACCCTGCACGTGGTGGGGGTGGCGTGAAGCATGCTGATGCCCTCTGGTGGAGTGTGCGGTTGTGGTGCACTCGTGCACGCAATACGCCGCCACCTGGTGGGCTGCCTGTGTTCCCTCCGGGCTTGTAAGCACTGCCAGCCTTTGCTTAGCGAAGCTCACAGGCCCTCCTGCATCATATTGGCCATGATTTTGTCGTGCACGAGGAGAGTTCTGACTTGAGGTTGAGGCAGGAACTGCATACGGTGATCGCAAGGTCTCGATGCACTCCCTTGGTCAGGTGATGTCCATCTTGGTGGCCTAAGAGAAAATAATAATAACATTGGCTGAATCTGGTGGGATGCACAACACTGACAAAGCTCGCTTTTTTGGTGTTTCATCCTTTAGGCCAGCCTCTTCGGCGACACTGTTCAGGACCTTGCCCAGCGGTCCTGGGCAGTTCTTATGCAGACAGGAGTGCCCTTGGTAGGGCCGCGTTTTTCTTTTCGTCTGCCTTCGCCGAAGCTCCGCCCCGGTGCTCCGCTCTGCTCCCCTTCGGGGGCATTGAGCTGACCACTCCTAGGGGTGGCGGTCTGCCATCTGGGTTGCCTTGTGGAAATAAATGGAAATGGGGCTTCCTGGAAGCAGGCTTCTCGGGGATAAAGAAGATTGCTCGGCCAGGGACTTTTGATATCTGTTCCCCCCCCTCCCGGGGGAGGGCCGGGAAGGGGTGACTTCGCTGCTGCCACCGACCTTTGGGTCGGTGGTACCCAACCACTCACAAAAAGAGCAATTTTCTCAGTCTCTGGGCCTCTGGCCCCGAGCTGTAACTATGAGCGACGTTTTGCCTTCTCAGGTGCAGACTCGGAGCCTGTCTTTGCAGGAACCAGGGGCGAAGGTAAGAGCTGTTACCGCAGCGTCACTCTTCTTCAGAACGCTTTGTCTTCTGGGTTGGGTCACCTTCCCCCCCCAGGCTGCCCCACCAGGGGTACGTCAGTGACTGTTCCGTTGATCCCGCTTGCTCAGAGTCTGGCAGCATGGTTATCGCTCCCCAGCCCGTCTCGCTGATTGATCCGGACAGTCCGGCTCGGCTATGCGATCCAATTCAAACGGCGCCCGCCCAGATTCGGAGGCACCTTTTCACCTGTCCGTTCGGACACAGATGCCTCTGTGCTGTGTGCGGAGATTGCGGTTCTTCTGGCGAAGAACGCGATCGAGCCAGTCCCTCCAGCCGAGATGAATTCGGGGTTTTACAGCCCCTATTTCATCGTACCCAAGAAGTCCGGCGGGTTATGACCTAACCTGGACTTTTGGGTTCTGAACCGGTCCCTTCACAGGCTACCGTTCAGGATGCTGACAGCGAAGCGCATTTTGTCGGGCATGGAGTTGGATTCGGTCAATATGTCGGCACGCCTCACGAACGAGCGCACTCAGTCAGTGCTGAGTTGTCTGAACCTTTTCAGACACAGGATAGCGGTTCCTCTCAACCTTTTCAGAGGATCCTGGGGCATATGGCAGCCGCAGCCGCAGTTACGCTGCTCGGACTGCTCCATATGAGACTGCTTCAGCACTGGCTCTATGGCCGAATCCTGAGATAGGCATGGCACCGCGGCACGTTCCGGGTCGGCGTTACCCCGGAATGTCGCCGCCTTTTCAGCCCTTGGTCAGACCCTGCCTTCCTACGGGCCGGTGTGCCCCTGGGTCAGGTGTCGAGGCACATGGTTGTGAATACAGATGCCTCCAAGACGGGCTGGGGTGCCGTTTGCAACGGGCAGACAGCTTCGGGCTCCTGGTCAGGACCTCGACTGCAGTGGCACATCAGTTGCCTCGAGTTGCTCGCAGTGCTTCTAGCGCTGCGTCGGTTTCTTCCGATGCTGCGCGACAAGCATGTACTGATTCGAACAGACAATGTTCCGACGGTAGCATATATCAACCGATAGGGTGGTTTGCGCTCCCGTCGCATGTCGCAGCTCGCCCACCATCTCCTCCTGTGGAGTCAGACGTGGCTCAGATCGCTGTAGGCCGTTCACATTCCGGGGGAACTGAATCGTGCAGCCGATGCTCTCTCAGGACAGCTCACTCGTCCCGGAGAATGGCGACTCTACCCCCCAGGTGGTCCAGCTAATTTGGAGTCGATTCGGAGAGGCTCAGGTGGCTCTGTTCGCCTCCCCGGAATCCTCCCACTGCCGGCTGTTTTATGCCCTGTCCACGGCCCCCCTCGGCAGGGACATGCTGGCACACAGCTGGCCCCGGGGACTCACCAAGTACGCCTTTCCTCCAGTGAGCCTCCTTGCACAGACTGTGCAAGATCAGGGAGGACGAAGAGCAGGTCTTATTGGTTGCGCCTTACTGGCCCACCCGGACCTGGTTTGCCGACCTTATGCTCCTCGCGACAGCCCCTCCCGGGAAGATTCCCCTAAGGAAGGACCTTCTTTCTCAGGGGATGGGCACAATCTGGTACCCGTGTCCCGACCTCTAGAACCTCCATGTTGGCTTCTGGACGGGACTCGGCAGACCTCACTGGCCTTCCCCAGGCCGTGATTAATACCATCACTCAGGCTAGAGCCCCCTCTACCAGGCAGACCTACGCCCTGAAGTGGGGTCTGTTCGCTAATTGGTGTTCCTCCCGCCGGGAGGACCCACAGAGATGCTTGGTCGGTGTGGTGCTCTCCTTCTTCAAGATAAGTTGGAGCGAAGGCTGTCCCCCTCCACTTTAAGAGTACGTGGCGGCCATCGCTGCATACCATGATGTGGTCGATGGCCTGTCCCTTAGGAAGCATCACCTGATCGTCAGGTTCCTGAAGAGGTGCAGGAGGCTAAATCTCCTCGCTCGCACCTCATCCCCTCTTGGGACCTCTCCGTTGTGCTATTAGGCCTTCGGAGGGCCCCCTTTGAGCCGCTTGCATCAGTTGAGCTGAAATATCTGTCTTAAAGACATTGCTCCTGATCGCGCTCACGTCCATCAAGAGGGTGGGGGACCTGCACGCCTTCTCTGTCAGCGAGTCGTGCCTTGAGTTCGGTCCAGCTGATTCTCACGTGACCTTGAGACCCCGGCCTGGTTATGTGCCCAAGGTTCCCACCACTCCCTTTAGGGATCAGGTGGTGAGCCTGCAAAGCTCTGCCCTCGGAGGAGGCAGACCCGGCCTTGTCGTTGCTGTGTCCCGTTTGTGCCCTGCACACTTACGTGGACCACACCCAGAGCTTCAGACGCTCCGAGCAGCTCTTGTTTGCTTCGGAGGGCAGCAGATGGGGAATGCTGTCTCCAAGCAGAGGTTGGCTCATTGGGTGGTTGATGCCATCACCCTGGCTTACCAGTGTCAGGGTGAGCCGTGCCCCCTGGGAGTTCGAGCCCACTCCACCCGGAGTGTCGCCTCCTCCTATGCGTTGGCGCACGGCGCCTCTCTAGCAGACATCTGTAGAGCTGCGGGCTGGGCGACACCAAACACCTTGCGGGTTTACAACCTCCGCGTTGAGCCGGTTCCTCCCGTGTGTTAGGTAACATCAGGTAATTTGCGGGTGGACGGCTCGGTGTCGGCTTGCTGCGCCATTCCTACGGGATCCGTGCGCTATTCCCAGTTGTTCCCTTGTGAACTCTGGGTCCTCCTGGCCCCCTCAGTTCGGATTAGTGCAGAGTTTCTGGACTGTGTCCGGTAGGGGGCTCCTTCACCCCTCCCAGCTGTGGCCTTATCTTTCTATAAGTTCCCCATATTCTCTCTTCTATTCAATCTCTTCCACTTGACCTTCTCAAGTGTCTCTGCCCCCCCAACGCTTGCTTCAGTTACCTGGCACCCCTGGTAGGCCCGGTTTCTGGTCTTCAGGGCGTTGGGAAGGTTACGTGTTGAGATTCATCTGTTCTGAATCACGTAACGCAGTTCAGAATTGTGGCGTTTTCCAGAGGAGACCCCAAATACGTCAGTTATGACGTAACGTCGTAGAGAACGACTGAAGGGGAACGTCTCGGTTACATCTGTAACCCTCGTTCCCTGAAGGAGGGAACGGAGACGTTATGTCCTCTTGCCACAATTCGGGACTGCGCTGGGGGGCTCGGTTTTGGCTCAGCTCCTCAGCTTAAATCTGAATGAGTGGATGCACGCCGCCATCTTATATACCCATATGTACGGGGGAGTGGCTTGGCATGCAAAATCCACTCCCCAATTTTCATTGGCTTTTTCCAGTTAACTCAGAGGTGATTGGCCTCCCAAGGGAGACCCCAAATACGTCAGTTATGACATAACGTCTCCGTTCCCTCCTTCAGGGAACGAGGGTTACAGATGTAACCGAGACATTTCTTATATGAAAAAGTTACTGTAGTGTATTGTAAATTTAAAAGTAATGGTTTACTAGTTTTTTTTTTTTAAAGTAATCTGATTGCGTAACTTGCATTGCATGTAATGTGTAAAACAACACTGGTCACACCTACCCCTGTGAAAAAGAAGCATGCCAAATTGTATTGAATGTGCACTTATAGTGTTTAAAAAACTATTGCATATAATATTAATGAAATAAAAGGCCACTTCATTAAATAAAATTACACTTAAGTGTACTTAAAAGTTCTCTTTCAAGATTGTTTCTTAACACACTTAATATATTTTAAAAAGTGCACTTGTCAAATAAAAATGACAAGTTAAAAGTTCTACTTTTAAACCATGTTTTAAATAATTATGTTTTAATAATCTTCTGTAGTGCTTTAAAGAAGTTCACTTTTTGATGTGTTAAACATAATTTTACCTGTTTGATTACATTTAAAGTCAAAACATTGTAAATACACTAAATTACAACTTCACTGTTACAAATGCTTAATTACAAATATTTAGATACATGACATACAACACTCAAATATGACATTTTTATGTTGGACCAACTTTTATTATTATTATTATTATTTTAATAATTTACTTATTTTTTAAAATGTATATTATTATCCACAATGTACATCATTAACAAATAAGAAAGTAAAAAAACAAAAAAAACAGGCAACACTCTTCTTGCATAATGGTAATCATAAAATGAAAAACATTACAAAAAAAAAAAAATTGCAATAACAGTACAGAAACTCCTCTAAATGTCCAAAACACATAAAATAATACTTAATCCCTTATACTTAATCCCTAATACTGTAACGCCAAGCCAGCAGAGGGAGCTCTCACCCTAGGACTGCCTGCACGCTCCCTCTGCTGCTTCTACTGCTGCTTCCTGTTTGGGACTATATAAAGACTGGCCATGTGCTCAATTATTCGCGAAGTATTGCCAGTTGAACCTGCCTTACCGAGCGATGTCAATTACTTTGTTGGATTACCAGTTGCTGTCTTGCTTTGTTTCTGGTTCTTGAGTTTACGGATTACCCCTGTCGGATTTGGTTGCTGTATTGGACTGTCTTCTCGGTATTCGACCCACTGCCTGTGTTTTCACTCTGCTGTTTGGATTACGTTTATGTTTTGGACTGATTTTCCGGTTACTGAACCTCTGCCCGTTTCATCGTGTATGTTTGCTGTTGTTTTCAATAAACTTCTGCAACTGGATTCTAACACCGCCTCAGCGTCCACGTTACAGAATACTTCGCCTCCCATGAATCCAGCGGAAGTTGCTAATACACGTTCAACTATGGACCCAGCAGATCGTCTTATCCATCTCCGACAAGGTAACCGTCCAATCGAGGACTACGTGTCCGACTTCTGTGAACTGTGCTATCAGGTGAACTTCAATGACACATCTCTTAAAGATCTTTTCCGTTTTGGTTTATGCGAGGACATTTCATATTTGATGCCACGCAATACCCCACATTGGACTCTTGAAAATTACATAGATCTTGCACTCCGTTTAAGCGGTTCATCTTTCACTGTTGGGATTGCGGACGAGGGACCCTGCAATCCCGCAGTAACCACCACACCACAGCCAGCTCAAGTCACGTCCACCAAGCCAAAGCCTGTTCACGTCATGCCTGCCAAGCCAAAGCCTGCTCAGGCCACGTCCACCAAGTCAAGGCCAGTTCCAGTCACATCCACCAAGTCAAGGTCTGCTAACGTCACGTCTGCCAAGCCACAGTCTGCTCACGCCATGCCTGCCGCTCCAGGGCCTGCTCACGCCATGCCTGCCGCTCCAGGGCCTGCTCACGCCATGCCTGCCGCTCCAGGGCCTGCTCACGCCATGCCTGCCGCTCCAGAGCCTGCTCACGCCATGCCTGCCGCTCCAGGGCCTTCTCACGCCATTCCAGAGTCTGCACCTGTCATGGCCGCCCGTACAGAGCCTGCACCTGTCATGGCCGCCATCCCAGAGCCAGTCCACAAGATGGCCGCCATCCCAGAGCCAGTCCACAAGATGGCCGCCATCCCAGAGCCAGTCCACAAGATGGCCGCCATCCCCAAACCTGTTCACAAGATGGCCGCCATCCCAGAGCCTCTCCACAAGATGGTCGCTGTCTCCAAGTCACGCTACATGATGACCCACGTGCTGGACTCATCCCTAATGGCTGTATGGGCAGCTAAGATGGCGCTCCCTCATGTCACGGCAGCTACCCCTGATTCAGGTCAAGCTGCAGAGCCAAGTCAAGCTGCAGAGCCAAGTCAAGCTGCAGAGCCAAGTCCAGCTGCAGAGTCATCTTCAGAGTCAGGTCAAGTTGCAGCTGTGTCTCCTGTGTCAAGTCAAGCTACAGCTGCTGCTCCAAAGTCCAAAGCTTCCAAGTCCAGTCAAGCTCCAGGGTCAAGTCAAGCTCCAAGGTCAAGTCAAGCTCCTGTGTTAAGTCAAGCTACAGTTGCTGCTCCAGGGTCAAAAGCTTCCAAGTCCAGTCGAGTTTCAGGGTCAAGTCAAGTTTCCAAGTCAAGTCCAGTTCCAGTCAAGTCAAGCAACAAGTCAAGTCAAGCAACAGAGTCAGGTCAAGCCAAAGCTACTGTTCTCCATGAATCAAGCCAGGTTTCGGCTGTTCCCCATGAATCAAGCCAAGTCACAGCTGTTTTCCACAAGTCAAGCCAAGATACAGATACAGCTGTTGTTCTCAAGCCAAGTCACAGCTGTGTCAAGCCAAGCACAGCTGCCATGAGGCAAGCCACAGCTGTTGTTCTCCACGAGTCAAGCCAAGTCACAGCTGTACCTCACGAGTCAAGCCAAGTCACAGCTGTGCCCCACGAGTCAAGCCAAGTCACAGCTGCTGTTCTCCACGACTCAAGCCAAGATGCAGCTGTTCCCCACGAGTCAAGCCATGTCGTTCCTGAGTCAAGCCATGTCGTTCCTGAGTCAAGTCACATTGCAGCAGATCTTCACAAGTCAAGTCAAATTGCTGCTGTCTTCCCTGAGCCAAGCCACGTCACAGTTGATCTCCATGAGCCAAGTCAAGTTGCTGCTGTCGTCCATGAGCCAAGCCAAGCCACGGTTGTTCTTCATGAGCCAAGTCAAGTTGCTGCTGTTGTTCCTGAGCCAAACCAAGCCACAGTTGATCTTCAGGAACCAGGTCAAGCCACAGCCCCCAGAGGTGTCAGCGCAAGCTGTAGATCCTCTTATGGGGGCGGCGTCCCAAGATGAACTCTCTGCCTGTCATGCCACGGCCAAGGAGATTGTTTGGGTGCACACCGCTCTGCTATGCATGTCATTAGGCCCACTATGGATAACTCTGCTCCTGTGTGCTCTGCCTGCCTCGCCATGGCTTCTTGTTCTGCCTGCTCTGCCTGCCTCGCCATGGCTCCCTGCTCTACCTGTTCTGCCTGCCCCACCATGGTCCCCTACTCTGCCATTGCTCCATGGCCCAGGCCCTCCAGTACTTCACAGTCTACTACTGCTCCACGGCCAAGGTCCTCCAAGGTTCCACTGTCTGCCACAGCTCTACGGTCCAGGTCCTCCAGTGCTTCACTGTCTGTCCCTGCTCCACGATCCAGGTCCTCCAGTGCTTCACTGTCTGTCCCTGCTCCATGATCCAGGTCCTCCAGTGCTTCACTGTCTGTCCCTGCTCCACGATCCAGGTCCTCCAGTGCTTCACTGTCTGTCCCTGCTCCATGATCCAGGTCCTCCAGTGCTTCACTGTCTGTCCCTGCTCCACGACCCAGGCCCACCTGCTCTACATGGACCTGGCCCTCCATCCCACCCCCTGTTTTGCCTCTGTTCTCCCACCCACCTGGACTGTTGTTGTTGTTTTGAGCGCCAGGAGTCGCTCCTGGGGGGGGGATTCTGTAACGCCAAGCCAGCAGAGGGAGCTCTCACCCTAGGACTGCCTGCACGCTCCCTCTGCTGCTTCTACTGCTGCTTCCTGTTTGGGACTATATAAAGACTGGCCATGTGCTCAATTATTCGCGAAGTATTGCCAGTTGAACCTGCCTTACCGAGCGTTGTCAATTACTCTGTTGGATTACCTGTTGCTGTCTTGCTTTGTTTCTGGTTCTTGAGTTTACGGATTACCCCTGTCGGATTTGGTTGCTGTATTGGACTGTCTTCTCGGTATTCGACCCACTGCCTGTGTTTTCACTCTGCTGTTTGGATTACGTTTATGTTTTGGACTGATTTTCCGGTTACTGACCCTCTGCCCGTTTCATCGTGTATGTTTGCTGTTGTTTTCAATAAACTTCTGCAACTGGATTCTAACACCGCCTCAGCGTCCACGTTACAAATACTTAATTCATTCTCCCAGTGCAGTCCCTTGCAAAGCATGCTGGGTCACACTTTATATTAAGTGGCCTTAACTACTAAGAACTTACACTGAAATTAATCATTTGATACAGTGCACTTATTGTGTACATACATGTATTTACATTGTACTTAAATTTTAAAAATACCTGCATGTACACTGACCAAAATTATAAATGCAACACTTTTGTTTTTCCCCCCATTTTTCATGAGCTGAACTCAAAGATCTAAGAGTTTTTCTATGCACACAAAAGGCCTGTTTCTCTCAAATTTTGTTCACAAATCTGCCTAAATCTGTGTTAGCGAACACTTCTCCTTTGCCGAAATAATCCATCCACCTCACAGGTGTGGCATATCAAGATGCTGATTAGACAGAAAACCAGTCAGTATCTGGTGTGACCACAATTTGCCTCACGCAGTGCCACACATCTCCTTTGCATAGAGTTGATCAGGTTGTTGATTGTGGCCTGTGGAATGTTGGTCCACTCCTCTTCAATGGCTGTGCGAAGTTACTGGATATTGGCAGGAACTGGAACACGTCGTATACACTGTTGTATACACCGATCCAGAGCATCCCAGACATGCTCAATGGGTGACGTGTCTGATGAGTATGCTGGCCATGCAAGAACTGGGATGTTTTCAGCTTCCAGGAATTGTGTACAGATTCTTGCAACAAGGGGCCGTGCATTATCATGCTGCAACATGAGGTGATGGTCAGTTTTTTGGACAATTTTTTCCCAAATGCCATCTCAAGCTTAAACAGCTAAAACATTAATCATTACAATTCATTCTGTATTTTTTTCTCCATTCTAATTATTGTCTCTTTCTGTAATATTATTATGTAAAAACATATGCACATCTCTTATTTATACAGCTGTATATAGAGTAAATAACGCCTGCCCATACCATAACCCCACCGCCACCACAAGCCACTCGATCCACAACGTTGACATCAGCAAACCACTCACCCACACAATGCCATATACGCTGTCTGCCATCTGCCCTGTACAGTGAAAACCGGGATTCATTTGTGAAGAGAACACCTCTCCAAAGTGCCAGACGCCATCGAATGTGAGCATGTGCCCACTCGAGTCAGTTATGATGACGAACTGCAGTCAGGTCGAGACTCCGATGAGGACGACGAGCATGCAGATGAGCTTCACTGAGACGGTTTCTGACCGTTTGTGCAGAAATTCTTTGGTTATGCAAACCGATTGTTGCAGCAGCTGTCCGGGTGGCTGGTATCAGACGATCTTGGAGGTGAAGATGCTGGATGTGTAGGTCGTGGGCTGGTGTGGTTACACGTGGTCTACGGTTGTGAAGCTGGTTGGATGTACTGCCAGAAATGAACATTCAATTCACGGGCAACAGCTCTGGTAGACATTCCTGCAGTCAACATGCCAATTGCACGCTCCCTCAAAACTTGCGACATCTGTGGCATTGTGCTGTGTGATAAAACTGTACATTTTAGAGTGGCCTTTTATTGTGGCCAGCCTAAGGCACACCTGTGCAATAATCATGCTGTCTAATCAGCATCTTGATATGCCACACCTGTGAGCTGGATGGATTATCTCGGCAAAGAAGAAGTGCTCGCTAACACAGATTTAGACAGATTTGTGAACAATATTTGAGAGAAACAGGCCTTTTGTGTACATAGAAAAAGTCTTAGATCTTTGAGTTCAGCTCATGAAAAATGGGGGCAAAAACAAAAGTGTTACGTTTATAATTTTGGTCAGTGTAATTACATCTGTAATTAATTTCTGTAAATACATTTATAATTACACTGTTGACCCATCCCTTAGACCTTAACCCACTCTTAAACCTACCCATACCACCAAACTTTTCCCTAACCCATATCCCACCTCAATCGCAGCAAAATTGTTTTGCAATACAATATGACCACATTAAGTACATTGTACTTATTTTTTGAAATACATAGTAGTTAAGGCCACTTAATATAAAGTGGGACCAAGTCAACTTTAATTTGAAATATATTAAGTAGAGTGAACACAATAAAATTAAGTTATTGTTAAAGTAAAAAAAAACACTGTTCAGATAACTGCATTTAGTCTAAATTTAAGTTCTAATAAAGTTTAATTTAAATGCAACTGACATGCAAAAAAAAAAAAAAAAGTGTCAAAACATATTCATTTCACACTTAAGTATATCTTGTAAGTATATTATTTCCATAATAAGCAGTCTTTTTTAAAAGTAAATGTCCTGTAGTGTCCCGGCTGAAATCTCGCCCTCTTCTGTCTGCCGTCTGTCACATGTAAGCGCCGTGTGAACACTCTTACTATAACTATTCTTTCTAAAGCATTACTAAACTCTTACTAAACCCTAGATATAATCTTACCAAACCCATACTAAAGTTTATTTTATGGAATTTTATAAAATTATTTTATGTTATTTAAAAAGCTTGTAGTAAAAGACCAGAGTTTTATTAAAGGGGCAGTCATCATTTTACTCACCCTAATGTTGTTCCAAACATGTATGAGTTTCTTTCTTTTGTTGAGCATAATAGAAGATATTTTAAAAAATGTTGGTAACCAAACAGTTGACAGTAGTCATTGACTTCCACTTCTCATTTTAATTAAAATTAAATGAAACCACTTCTCATTAAGAAACAAGAACATGGTCTTCTTTCCAATGAAAGGCCAATAGTTATACAGGGTAATTACGCATTCTTTATAACAACTTGTTTACCACATTGTTCATTCTTTCTGAAAAATTGAGATTCATTTGTATTAGGCCTGCTAAAATGATTCAGTCAAGAGCAGTGTGTGATTTTCTGTCTTTCTTTTGTTGCTTGATTAACATCAATGCTACAGGCAATAGCAACTAAATTAGGCTGCTGCCCCTTTAAAACCGAATGCACGGATGCAATGTACTGATACATGTCCGATATTCTCCTTACTGTTTACGTTCATCTAAGACATGGCAGAGTGTGTTTACATGAATACTCATCAAAATGGACACACATCCAAAATACACACATCATTTTGTGTGTATTTTTCCATTCATGAGACACAAAAGAGTACTTGTGCGCAGTGTGAGAGGCACTGCTTCATATAGAATTGAGTTCTCTTATGCGTTGTCAAATTTATTCATATGTCTGCTCTTCTCTTACTCCCAGATGACATTTTTGCACGTTTTATGGGATGTGCAGCAAATGTATGCTAGCTTATGTCTCGTCTGACAGATCAGTAGGCTATGATACAGTTCATATGTGCACATCTAACCTCCTGACTACGCAGCAGATTCGTTCTGAATGAATCTTGTCCCAAATTGTCCCTCCCTTTTGTCTGTGAAAAAATGTTGTGGACGAAAATTATTTGTTAATGAAATTAACACCTTTGGCTACCATCAACAGTTTTTTCAAAATATCTTCTTTCATGTTCAGCAAAAGAAAGACACTCATACATGTTGGAACAACTTGTGGCTGAGTAAATGATGACAGAATTTTCATTTTTGTGTGAACTATCCCTTTAAAGGAGCCACATGCAACCATGAGTTCCCCTGTAAATCTGACACAGAGCATCTTCAGAATATTGCAAGAATTAGATTTGATTAAAGTAACTACGATCTAACAGAGTTCATGTTTTTGCTGTACACATTCATGAGATGGTGTTTACATCTTCTGCCCTCATTCCTGACAGAGTCGTGATCTAATTATTTTTCACTGTTGTCCGCTCCTGACCCACTGTTAGGTAATAGGTAAACATACCACAATAGATCTGAGACCCGCTTTCTCCCATGCTGATGACCTAGAGTTTCTATTTCATCAAACTCTTGCCCTGAAACGCCCTCCAGATCAAGTCTGGTGCTTTGGCAGTCTACACTCCCACTGGGTACACCCAGATTCCTCAGTAGCTGGAAGCCATTGTTCCATTTTCCTGTGTGACTATATGACAATCTCCAGACTGTCAGATCTGCTAAATTTGGGCCTGTTTTCCACTGTGCAGAAAAAAAACAATCTTTCACCTCCAACAACTTGTTATCGTTTTCCATGATGTGACAGACATCAAGAAACACAGACACCCATCTTGAAGGCCAGGAAAGATGTCAGAATTAGCATACATAGCAGAGGGGTCACAGTTACGTATCAGGGTGGTCTGGCATCAACCAGGATCAAAAGGCCAAATGACTCACAGTGATGCAAAAAGCATGGCATGCTTTATCCTAAAAGCAAGAGAAGGGTTTTCCACATACAGTAATTTGTCCTGAAATACTGGTGTGGCTGACAAATAGCCAGTGAAAAATGCTTATTTTTGTAAAAGACCTTTTTGGAAGAAATGCATATGTTTATGTAGTGTGAGAAAATAATAAGAGTAACTAACTTTGTCAATTCTTTCATTGTTTTACTGAACTGTACAGTACCATAAATTTGTCCAATGGTGTGACATAGCAAAAATTAAGGAAAAAGAAAAAAACCTCTTAATAATATACTAACAGCATGAGAGAGATTTGTCTTCATTGTTAGACACTTCTTTTCATATAGTGTTATTTGTTTAATATGAAATTGTAATTAACATCACTTTTTTCCCAATTTCAAGACAAACTTTGACAACAAAATAAACTTTGCTGTCATCTCTTTAAAACTGCAGAAAATTATACCATTTTAAGAAGAGTGATATTTATGTCTCCTCTATTACAGTACGCAACTTTTTTTCTTAAGATACTTTAAGATAAACACAAAACAATCTATGGTTGTTTTATGTGTGTTACACTATAGGACATTACGTCACACTACAGGACAGAAATGTTAGTTACTAAAGTGTTTCTATTCAATTTTGAACATGTCCAATGAGAAAGAATGTTTAATTTTGATATAAACAATGAAAATGATATTTGATATTTTAAAGAAAAGTCTATAATATACTTCTATAATATAATTCTCAATTATTGTGTAAAACAAAAATCAGCTCTCCAAAATTCATCCTGTTCTGGTCGAGGTTGCTTTAAATGTTAATGAGCTCTGCTCGCCCCACCCCTCTCTTCTCTCTGTGGAGTGACGAGCCTGTTTACTTTAGCTGCATTTAGCTGCGCTTAGCCGCTAAACTTGCTAACTAGCACGTTATTAGGAAAAGCGATTGCAAAGATTCATAAAAAAAACCTTATACTCACTTCTGCTGTAAGTGAAGCTGGATCATGAATGATTTACGCGAAAATAGACACATTTATGTAGATCAGGAGGAGCATTCCCTTCACAAACAAATGTAATCTACTGCATCTTCAGCGGCTCAGATGTCGGGAGTAAATGACGACCACTATGTTCATTATTACATCCAGCAACACAACACCTCAATCGCTCAATCAGAGATATTCTTGTCTAACTTACATCCCTGCTCCGGCATCGAAACAATGGAGGTCGGACTGTTTGTGCTGATTTAAGGTGGGTCTGAGGTAAGACGCTCATGTCAATCAACTATCGTGGGAGCGGCCTCTGTGGGTGTGACGCCACACCGACCAGCATCTGAGAATGGTTTGATTTGAAAAAGGGGATATTATTTTTACAGATTAATTAAAAACCACTGCATGGATTTTTATCATTATAGATTTGTACATACACTGCCAACACACATTAATGTTCAAACAACATGTAAAATGAACTTTTCCGATGACCCCTTTAAGGCATCATTTTTATCACATTTCTTATTTACATGACACTTGATAACAGTATAAGTTTTCTGCAGAAAACATCAGAAAATACTTTAATTAATGCAATTTCAGTTGCAATTATTGCATTTAAGAACACTGAAAATGGTCAAAAAAACAATAAAAAATAGTTAATCAAATCTTATTTAATTATTTAAAATGCTTTCTAAAGAGACCTTGTGCTCTGCTGTGACAACTTTGTCCTGTGGTGTGACACTGTCCTGTGAGCTAACCTGTCATTAGCGTTTTGCAAGACACATTTGCATAATTTTCCATGATTATGTGGTTTAACATAGAGTTTTTAATTAAACATATAATTTAGGGGTGTCACACCAAATGACAACAAAAAGAAGAAGAAGAAAAAAAAAACACTTTTGTAGTGGTTCCAAAAAAAGTTAAATATTTGAACAATTCTGAGACAAAACTTGACCATGTGCACATGTCATGGGCTTCCCAGGGGGCTTCAGTAAAATGATCATGAATGGGGTCCTTCAACTAATTAAAGTTTTTTTTTTTTTTTTTTTCTGGAATTGGCCAATTTAAAATCAGGATATGGTTTTATTTATGGATATTATTTTTACAGATTAGTTAAAAACCACTGCATCATTATAGGGTAGATTTGTACATACACTGCCAACACACATTAATGTTCAAACATGTAAAAGTGAACTTTGCATCCGATGACCCCTTTAACAACAGTCTCATGTAGGACAAAGAAATGTTTAATGACTTACAGCATTTTAAATCACGACAGTATTCATTATATTCATCTTTATCTTGTGAGACAGTGAAAATGCCATGTCATGTCAACAACCCACTGGCGTTTTACAGCAGGCCCTGTTGTAAGACTAGTTGAAAGTTTCAGAGAAAACTTGGACAGTTCATAAATTGTATCCACCAACAAAAATAGCTCCATAACAAGCCAAAGCATCAAGCATTGCATGTCGGCAAGAAACAAACAGAATGGAATGACACCCTTTTCACTGCCTTGTTCAAAGGTTTTTGAGTAACTTCAACTCTGCTCTGACCAATCTCAGAATGAGAGAAAACAGATGCCACAACTTTCAAAAATCTCTTCCTTACTCCAGGCAAAAGCACACAACTCTGCTTCCACTCAGTACTGCTCACATACTCCGGTCTAAACTAGGGATGTGCGGATCTAGTCGGTACAGCTAAACGGTACAGCTCCTACTAGTCGACACTGAAAACAATAGTCAACTACACAAAAAAACAAACAAACAAACAAAAAAAAAAAACATGATTTTAACATTGAAATTGCCATAATTTTAACGTTACATTTAAAAGATTTAAATAAGTTAATAAATGTTTGAAAAATAATAAATTGTTTTTAAAAGTGTATCTGTGCGAAAACTATATTTTTACCTCAGACCTCACATGCCCTTATAGAGAACTCATGACCACGGAAAAGACTAGCAAGGCGTGGGTTACGCTGATAACTTACTGAACAAAAACGCATGGTCTTGAGTCAGTAAAATAGGTATTGTTGCATTGTTTTTTTCAAACTACATAGCCTACATGACATAAGTTTTTAAAAGCTGTTTTAATGCTATTCCTTGATAAACATTCCTTTTGTTTTTGACTTGTGTTTTAATATGTTGGATAATGTTACATGAACAATTATCAGGTTGGTTTTAATAAATAAGCTATGCATTGGCTGACGTTGAGTGTAGTGTTTTTCCTTTTTAACGACCGCTTAAAATTAAATGATGATAACGCGAGGCAAGTGGAAATCATTGAAGAATTTGACAGTGTGATTTATAGATAAGTATTTCAGTTGTAGGCTATTATATACACGCACACACATAGTTTTGGGGGTATCTTGCTTTTAGACTAGTCGACTAGTCGGATACAAAACTTTCGTTTAAACGACTAGCAAATTAGTCGTTGCGCACTGGGTCATTGGTCGTTGGAGAGATATAAGCAGTAAAACTGTCAACAAACTAATAACTCCTTTCTCTGCCAATTTTTTCAAAATTTATGACACAGCGCTTCCCCGCCATCGACAAGT
Source organism: Labeo catla (assembly GCA_012976165.1). Lineage (NCBI taxonomy): Eukaryota > Metazoa > Chordata > Actinopteri > Cypriniformes > Cyprinidae > Labeo > Labeo catla. Next base: position 726,347 of record VONZ01000004.1, read on the forward strand.
TATTCTGGCAATCTGGAACAGTTTTTACTGTTATACTGTAGGGGGCACTGTTACAGATTTTCTGAAATACTACAGCACATCTGGATCCGAAAACAAGCAAAGAAGAAGATCTGGGTAAACCTGAGTAAAAAGTTGTTTTACCCAAAAATGAAACTTCTGTCGCTTGTGAATTGCGGTTTTTCGGTTTTGCATTTAAATAATTTCCTTGTTTTATTTCTCTCCAAATTTACCCATGATTTCACATGCTGAAATGAGAAAACACCTCCCCGTTTATGTTTGAAAAAAGCAACACTTGCAGAGCATCTTCCCTTCTAATGAAATGCAAATGATAAGCCTTTTTTAAACTTGCTGTCCAACAAAAGAGAACATTATAACTTATTTTTAATTCACAGCATCAGTCGAGTGTTTAAAATAACTTCCTTTTGTGATCTGATGTGACTTCTCATCATAGAATGAGGCAGCCAATACACTGTGTGCATAATTATTAGGCGCGCTAATATTCTGGTCATATTTTTTTTCAAGCACATTTTACCAATTCCAAACCACATCAATCTTAATAACTACTATTAATTTTGTATTTAATCATTTATACGTGATATATATTTGTCCATGAAGGCTGGAAGTGAAAAACTCCTTATATTCAGGTGTGCGTAATTATTAGGCATGTTTTCTTTTACATATAAAAAAGCCAAAAAAGAGATTTAACCCAGACTGAAAAGTCCAAAATTATTAAATGCCCATGAGAAGGATGCAATACTAATGCAATACTAGAATTTGCAAAGTTAAGGCTTGACCATTGGACAGAGAAATGCTCGTTGGGTCAGCACGGTGAGAAAAAAAAAAAACAGTGGAGAAGAAAAAACACATTAACTGCAAAAGAATTAAGAATTAAAGTGAAGAATTAACTGTGAAACCATCAGGAACCATTTAGTCTCCAGCGCCACCATTTTCCAGAGCTGCAACCTACCTGGAGTCTTCAGAAGTTCAATGTGTCAGGTTCTCAGAGACTTTTCTTGGGTGAAAAATCCTAAAAAATGACCCTCATTTAAAGAGAATAACATGCTGAAGTGTTGTAAAATACACGAAGACTGTTTTCTATAGGCTTTATAGACAGATAAGTTGAGAGTGACTTTTGAAGGACAAGCATCAAATCCTCTTATACCACTCTTTCAAGAATTTATCTTCCAAAATCTGGCAGTAAGTTTTGGGAGTTCATTTTGGTCCATCTCTGCAAGTCAGACTTTTCAGGATAGAAGATAGACTAAACATGAACTCCCAAAATGTACTGCTAGATTCTGGAAGACAAATTCTTGAATCAGAAGTACAAGAGGATGTGGTGCTGGTCCTTCAAGAGTCACTCTCAACTTATCTGTCTATAAAGCCTATAAAAACTGTCTTCATGTATTTCTTAACACTTTAGAATGTTATTCTTATTAAGTGAGGGTCATTTTTAGGTTTTTTTCTCAAGCAAGTCTCTGAGAACCTGACACATTGAACTTCTGAAGACTCCAGGTAGGTTGCAGCTCTGGAAAATGGTGGCGGTGGAGACTAAATGGTTCCTGATGGTTTCACAGTTAATTCTTTACTTTAATTCTTAATTCTTTTGCAGTTAACGTGTCTTTTCTTCTCCACCGTTTTTTTTTTCTCACCGTGCTGACCCAACGAGCATTTCTCTGTCCAACGGTCATGCCTTAACTTTGCAAATTCTAGTATTGCTTTAGTTTTGCATCCTTCTCTTGGGCATTTAATAATTTTTGACTTTTCAGTCTGGGTTAAATCTCTTTTTTGGCTTTTTTATATGTAAAAGAAAACGTGCTTAATAATTATGCACACCTGAATACAATGAGTTTTTCACTTCCAGCCTTCATGGACAAATATATATCATGTATAAATGATTAAATACAAAATTAATAGTAGTTATTAAGATTGATGTGGTTTGGAATTGGTAAAATGTGCTTGGTAAAAAAAATATGACCAGAATATCAACGTGCCTAATAATTATGCACACAGTGTATATTCTATACTGTTTGTTGATTAGCAATGGCTTACAAATATACTTAATCATTATGAAAATACACGAGATGGCTTGAAGAATACAGATAAACCATATATTATTGCAGACGAGTGTTTATTGTCCTTACATTTCATCATTCAAAACGGTTAATGTTATATCTTGTTTTTATTCAGCGATGCCTTTATCCATATTAGAGATTTCCTGGCTGGAATGTCATCAGTGTTATCTCTTTGACGCATATGTGGATTTTCCCCACGAGGGCGCCCTCTGGCGTCCAGTATGAATGAAACCCATCCTATTTTGCATACAAATCTGAAAAATAATACCTCTCTCAAAATAAATCCATGCTTTTTCCAGTGTACAGAGGTTTACAGGAGTATTTTGTACTAATACTCTAATACTTTTGTATTTTGTGTAATACTCTGGCGGTAGAAAAGTTAAACTCTTACAGTGCCATTTGTCCAAACAGATTAGAGAACCGTGACGGGTATGTAATATTTAATAATCCAGTAAGGTTTATTAGTATCCATGCTGCACGTGGGACACAGCTTTATGAAACAACTTGGGCCTTTGCATTCTTTAAAAATAATCAAAAATTAATGTTTTATTAATTCGTGTGAACCAGCAGGGTTCCTCAAATCTTGCCCTAGAGGGCCAATGCGCTGCAGAGTTTAGCTCCAACCCTGATCAAAATGACCTACCTGTGATTGATTTTCTAAAGATCTTGAAGACACTGATTAGCAAGTTCAGGTGTGTTTGATTAGGGTTAGAGCTAAGTTAAGTTAAGTTCTTGTGTGTTTCTAGACTTACTGTAAGTACCTGTAAAATTTTTAAATAACTGCATAGCCTATAGAAAATTAAGACACAAACAGACGTAATCATTGAAAATAAATAATTACTTTGACGGCTGAAACCAAGTTTCCAAGACAAACACGCCTTTGACGACATTTCTATAAAATGCGCAGTTTCTTGCATGTTTCACAGTATTGTGTTGGCAAAATGTCCAGTGAATGGTGCTAAAAGTGCATTTAGGTTTATCTAAAACAGATGAACCTGAATGTGATGACATTTTGTCATGTTGGTTGTTGTACGAATTGCAAAAGTTTGGTAAGTAAAGGTCCGATGAGTGGCACTAAAAGTTAGTATTCTATCGCGTAATTAATAATGTAACATACCACTTACACTAAACCCTGCCCAAAAGCAAAAAATGAGAAAAAATATTAATTTGCTGAAGGAACCAATAGCTTCTTTGAGCTCTTTTATCAAGTGTCGTGACTTGTGTTAGGACTTAAGACAGGACACAGGACTTAAAAGTGTGCAAGTGCGCTGCTGTACCGGGTGAACTACAGAGCAAGTTTACTACTTCTGAAAAGCAATATTACGTGCAGTCAGTTCTTGTGTGTTTTTGGACTTACTTTAACTGCATAATCCACCCAACCATTCTCCAAAATGCTGATCCTCTTTAGGGTCACGGGGGGCTGGAGTCTGCGTCAGCGTCTCATAGGCAGGGGACACCCTGGACAGATGGCCAGTTAGTCACAGGGTTTAACAACATGATGTCCCTGTAAAATAATTAAATTATTGCTTAGCCCGTTATCACAAACGACCATGACTGTGCTGAGAAAATAAACACTCTGGAGAAGAGGTGATGCTACTCAATAATTATAAATCACAGCTAAATGATTTACTTGATTTTAGTGACCGACTAAACATTGAAACTGACAATGTGGACAATGTGATAAAAATCCTTCTGGGCTTTAGTAAAAAGGTTCAGGTTTAAGCTCCACAAGCAGTTTAAGCTCCTTAACCACTGCAGCAAAGGTTAATGATTACTAGATATATATTCAACTTATTCTCAAGAACTGAATAAATATGCACACAACTAAATGATCAGTCCATGACTGATAACCTGATAAGACCTAGTTCCGCTGGCTCACACTTGACTAGACACCTATTTATCATCTCACTATGAGCTGAACAACACTGATCAGCATGAATATGTGTATTTGTCAGACTTTAGTGTCTGGACCGTGCTGTTCTTCTGCCCGTAAGACCTGATGAGTTTGTTTAGTTTTTTCAACTAGTGTGAGGCACAGTCTCGTCTTATCTGATTCCTGCATGGTTTGGAGTCGAGGACTCAATACGTGAACATATTACACACACCTGCAGCAGAGAATCAGTACAATGCGTCATTAAAAACAACATCGCTATCTGTCTCTAACCTTGATGACTTCATGCAATCCACCTTTTTTAACGTAACTGTGGCATTTTGTAACTTATTATGTAACTTATTACTGTAGTTATTTTAGCTATAGACCTAAAAAAAACAGTTGGCTGTGCTGCTTCATATTGTTAATTTGTTATGCTAATCAGAAACACACCGGTTTGTAGTGTAAAACAGTTGTACTGTTTACTGCACTTTTTTCTTCTAGTTATTTACTTACAGTGGCTGGGGTAACTGGAACTCTCACACTCATCCAGGCCATCCCATACACCCCACAACAAATTTTGAAACCACTGACAACAATATTTCTTTCTATGGCCATCATCATCATCACATAAAGAGTTTAAATCCTTAAATCCACAAAATAATTAAAGGTTATTTATCTTTTTACTCTCTTCATTTTCCCTGACATCTCTCTGTGTCTCATGTGCATGTTTACTTTTTCACTAATATTCTTGTACCTGTAACTTTTTCATCAACACATCTCCACCTTGTTGCAAAGCAATCACTGCATTGTAATTTTTTGCACATATACATTTATGTTATTAAAAATTTAAAATGGTATTACATTAGGACCATGTGTTATTGTTTTATCTTGCCTAAATGTCAAAATTAGTACAATAATAGCTACACCTTAAATATATCTTTATAGGAAAATCTTAATACAGAACATGTTTCTGCATTATCATGGGTCATGTTTTGTCCTAAGAAAAAATAACCATGGTTTTATTAGGCCTAGGGTAAAAGTATAGTAACCATGTTTTTTTGGCAGATGGACTACCATTTGTATAACCAGAGTTTTACTACAAATGCCATGGTAAAACTATAGTGTAACAAAACCATTGTTAATTTGTGGTTACCGGTATATAGCCTAGTAACCATGTTTTTGGTTTTATTTTTAGTAATACCACGGTTGTTGCCTGCCTTCTAAACCTGTTATAAAACGATGTGAATATTTGCTAAATTCCTACTCTTTGCAGTAGTAATATATGTACTTTTGGTAATTTTGCAGTAATTGTCTGCTACTGCTAACATTTGCCAGCAGTTTAATGCTTAACTAAGTAAACAAATTGAACCGCAGTAGTCTGTTTACAGATTTAACTGACCTGCACTTGACGTCCTGAACAGAACAGTTTTTTTCTCTTTGCTCCACACGTCACTACACCTCATTCTCGAGTCGCGCTTCCTTTTGGCCAGCGCGGGGAATCGCGCTGCCGGTCAAGACTAATGTATTAGTCTGTGTATTATAGTAATATATTATTATGGTAATGTATGTATACTTTATAGTATTATAGTAACGTATGTATAATGTATTAAGGTTTTATTATTGGTTGGCGAATTCGGAAGTAATCACTTTACTACACTCGGCAGGAAACAAAAACAACAACAATATTAAATTGGCTGCTGCCCCTGCTCAGTTAGTCACAAAATTGAAATTTGGACACAGCGCCCCCGGTAAAGTATGGAAGTCCATTTCCGCCACTTAATTAAAAATAAACAACGTAATTTCGACCTTTTATTGTGCAATTGTGAGCTTTTTTCTTTGACCTTTTTATCTGCCAATTCTGTCTTATTTTCTCAGAATTGTCAGATATAAACTTACATTTGCAAATTATTTAAAATTTGAGGGAAACAAGACTGACTTTTGTTCTCAGAACTGTGAGTTTATATCTCATGATTCTGACTTTATAACACAGTTGCTATGTTATAGCACAAAATTCTGTTTTATAACTCATAATTGCAAGTTCATATCTATATATATTTTATTCAGTGTAGGAAATGGGATTTCATAGTAAATTAAATAAACAGACATACAGTGCATTGCGAAAGTATTCACACCCCTTTTTTCACGTTTAACTGCTTTAAATAACTTTTTTTCCCACATCAGTCTAAACTTTATACACCATAATGACAAAGCACAAAGTAGGTTTTTAACAAAAATTTGTTAGAAATAAAAATTAATGATTCCATTGCATAAGTATTCATACCCTTTCCGAATCCTAGGACACTTGAAATTGTATTCCTATCGCTTGTAGATGTTACTACAATTTGAGTGGAATTAACTTGTGGCAAATTCATTTGAATGGGTATGATTTAAATATCACCTCTCAATAAAAGGTCTAACAGCTGAAAATGCATATCAAAGCCAAGCCCTGAGGTCAAAATAACTGCCTGATGAGCTCAGGGACAGGATTACGTCAAGGTACAGATCAGGAAAAGATTTCAGGAAAAAAAAAAACACTGCTGCATTCAAGGTTTACAGAAGCATGTAGCCTCCATTATCCATAATGGAAGAAGTCTGGAACAACCAGGACTCTTCCTAGAGCAACTGAGCAATTGATAGAGAAGGGCCTTGGTTATGCTGGTGACCAAGAAGCTGATGGTCTCTCTAGTTGAGCTCCATGATCATATACAGTATGCAGATAGGAGAAACCTGCAAAAGGACAAACATCACTGCAACGCTCCACCAATCCGGTCTTTATAGAGACAGAGTGACACGTGTCATAATCTAAAAAACATGCCCACCGCAGAGGAAAACAATCCAGTGCTCTTCACTGACCCCCTATTGCAGGAATCTGCCTCCTTGTCATTTCTGACTTAAAACAAAACACAGAACAATGTCTAAAAGCTGCTATATGACAAGGTGTACAGTAAACAAGCTAAAAAGAACATACATTTTTATAAGCTGTCAACCCCCAAAAAACGAGTATTTAAGGACAGAAAAGTAAAGCGCAACATGTCATATTACTCTGAGAACTACACCCACTGGAGGGAAACTTAATCGGCGAATGGAAACATTCATTATTTTTAACCATGTTAAAGGATAATTTCACCACCTTACGTGAACCTGAGAGGAGGAGATATATTGAGAAACAAAATTTTATTTGTCTGTATCAGTGCTCCTTTTCCTTACCTTCCTTTTGTTGGAGAAATGATCCAACTGAATGGCCCAACGTAAAATACCCTGACATCTACAACTACAACGCTCGTTTTTTTGGTCGTCAGCTTATAAAAATGTAGTTCTGGGGCTTTTTAGCTTGTTTACTGTACACCTTGTCACATAGCAGCTTTTAGACATTGTTCTATTTTTTATTTATTTATTTTTTTTTGTTATAAGTCAGAAATTACAAAGCTTTCTGCAATACAAAGTCAATGGAGAGCACTGGATTGTTTTCCCCCCTGGTGTGGGCGTGGCCTAAATGTGCTCTGTCTCTATGGTTGTCTTTAAAGACAAGTCTATGAATGTCCTTGAGTGGTCCAACCACAGAAAAAAACATTTCTGTAGAAACCTGAAAATGTCTGCCAGCCCCCATCCAATGCAGATGTGCAAAACTTGTCGCATCATACCCAAAAAGGGCTTTGTTCTTTTCTCAAAACATGTTGTGTCTATATATGGGACAGTATGGCTGCCATTTCAGTGGCACAGCCCATATGTGCTTGGATTACACACATGTAAGACATCGTACAAAACAATGTGATATATAGTGATAACATGAACTATGTGCCCTTCTCAAGTTTGCTACATGCCACCTAGCATCACCTCACAGACTCCATGTTCCCCATGAGGCGTCGTACAGACCTCACATGAACATGTTTATCAAAGGACTAAATCAGAACCTGCATTCACCAGCCTCTGCTATAATCCTGACGACAGCCCTAAAGACACGTTCGCCTGTGATCTCTTATGATTAGCCCAATATCACGTCATTGTGTTGAAATGCCATTTAGAACTTAGTGAGACTGGTCTTTTCTAATCGTCTATTATTAGCCTCTGACACAGAGGATGGTGGAGTGGATCTCTGGTGAAGGGTGTGTGACGGTTAAGCGCATTGTTTGTGTGCTAGATTAAATGTTGCTTATCAAGGACTTTGAGAGGAATGAATCTAACAATGATTGCTCTGTGTTTTGACAACATCTGGCATTTGAGCAAGGAGAAAAATAACTTTATCTGTACTTACGTTACGTTTGACTTACAGTGGTATTTAAAAAAGGATTTATATCTTGTTGATTGACAGTCTTCAGTACTATTAAAAAAAATTGGGCTTTGTAAGTTTATTTGAATTTATTTTACAATGTAATTTATTGCTGTGATCAAAGCTGAATTTTCAGCATCATTACTCCAGCCTTCAGTGTCACATGATCCTTCACAAATCATTCTAATATGCTGATTTGCTGCTCAAGAAACATTTACAATAATAATAACAATTATTATTATTATCAATGTTGAAAACAGTTCAGATTCATTGAGGAACAGAAAGTTCAAAAGAACAGAATTTGAAAGTAGAATTGCAAAATGCTAAATGTAAGTAGGCTGTTAATTCCTTTGTATTTTATACTGACCCATATTGCTTGGTCAGGACCCTTTGGCGTCGCTTTTTGAAGCTCAAGGTACCCCTTTAGTGTCATTTTCCTCCATTGATTTCAACTGTTTGCATTTAATTAAATGGTTTGCATGCATTTGTAAAAAATATAAATATTTTTAGACAATTTTATACTTTCATTGGAGCACCTAAACCCACCCTTACCATAAACTTACCCACTTCTGAACAATATAAAACACGTAACAGGCAAATATTAAAGTATAAAAGCAGTATAAAAGCATTACAAACAAGTTGTGTTGCATTCCGAGTCTTCTGAAGCTATACGATATCTTACGATATCGAAGAAGAGAGTAAAACATAAGGTTTTAATTGCTGAAAATGATCCCGCTCCGTTAACACGCTCACATCTCATTCAGAAAGATACTCCCGAACATTAGCATGACGCAATCGATCACAAGACACACAAGAGCCAATGGCATTTCACAATGACTGATGTAAAGCTGCTTCTAGCGGGTGGCATTTTTTGAATTTATTTATGCACAAACAGACTGAGCTTTACGGCAGACAGAGACGGATCACGTCTATTCCTATTGATTCACAAATCAATCGTTTTGCCTGTCCACAAGTTTCCGGGGAGCGCTACTGTAAAAAAGAACGTTGGTACAACTTCCGGTAAGGCGGCGGACGTAGTATACCAATGGTATTTGTGTGCTAATTAGCGAAGAGGCTACGTGTTCTTTAAACCATTGTTTATTTTGTAAAGATACACACCTTTATGAGAGATGCCATTATGTTCTTATGGACAACATATGCTTTTCGAATTTGTGTTATTAGTAAATCTTGAATGACTGTCAACTAGTGAAATGACATTTGATTCGAGACATCACAGCTTGTGTTAAAGGGCATGCCAAATGAAGCCTCTATTCGAGGCTTGATAACGTAGAAATCACTTTCATAGAAGCCTCACTTTCTGTCCAGTCATACAAGTAATATGAAGAATAAAAATTATTTAATGAAAATTAAATATATGCCATATGCAATTAATATATGTGTAGATTATTCTTATATTACATTATATTGATATTCGTACTGGCATTTAATGGCACTATTCAATGGGTAAATCAATTTATCAGGGTCAGAAATTTAACAAACAAACACACAGACGGTTAGGCTTTTATTTGTGCATATAACATGGACCGATTTATGGAAACTGTGGTGAATGCATCTTCCGACGGAGCTTTAGTCTTTTGGCTGCTTTATTTTTTACTAACCACCAGATTGCACTGTTTTCGACACTCTCGAGGCTTTGAAACTTTTCCCGAAACAGTCAGAGGAAAGTCTCGGTGCTTCACTAGGCTTCATTTGCCCGTCACTCCCGTCAACTGTTGAATGAATGATTGTCACGTCCCGCTTGTTTACTTTGAACCGGAAGACGCTCCCACTTTTGACGCAAGGCCTCATGGGGCGTAGGAAACTTGTGGATAGGAAGACTTAAGTAATATTAATACTTTTTGAATAAATTATGACTGTAGCTGTATCTGCCAGTTATATCTTGTGTTTTATTGACAAATGGTAGGTTTAGGGACAGGGGTTGGGTTACGTGCTCCTAAATATGTAAATAATGAAATGTAAATAAAACTTGTGACTGTTTACATTGAAAAAATCACACCCCAACATATATGCAATAATGGCAATATTATTACCCAATATATAATTTAATCATGATGATAAAATTCCCAGTGCCTTTTTGCGTCAGCATTATGATGCCAAGGGTTTCTTATTTAAAGCAGTAAAGGACTCTGTGCGTCAAAAAGTGACACCAAAGGGTTCTGACCAGGCATCAATATGCAGTGTTGCCAAGTCAGCGGTTTCCCCTAGAATTGGGCTACTTTAACACTGTTGCCGCGGGAAGTTTTTCATGTCCGCAGGTTGAAGCGACCCAACCCCAACAACGTGATATTTAGCACCTGGAATGCTCATTTTGCCCGGGGAATCCCGCCAAAAAAAAATTTATTTTACCCCTCGGAATGTGATTTTTAGCAGGGGACTACCCTCGAAACGCCACTGGGCTACTTTTGGACTAGTTTTGAGTAGCAATTGGGCAGGTTTTGTTGTGAAAACCTGGCAACCCTGTAAATACATGACAAGTTGGGAGTGAGAACGTGTTGCTAAGGAGCAGTTAACATTTTACTCTGTAAACTAATTAGACACCCAACAAATGCCTACAATAATGGGGATGTAACAGTAATATCAAAATTATGGTGTCATGATAGCAAAACTGTCTCGATATTATCATGGTCACATGACGAAATGAAACGATAGGTTCTCTGGGCAAAGAACGTAGTTTTTAAAATATATTTAAACTTTTTATTCTATTATAAAAGGGCTTTAAAGTTGTGTTTTGGACCATTGCTTTGACAAAGTATACAAACAAACTAAAACCGAAAGCACAATATGGCTTAATCCTTTCATTAAGTCTGTTTTCGCTGTGGGTTTCAGAGCGAAGCGTGCATTTCTTTCAGGCAATCACCTTGTGATCTGGTGTTTTCCGTGCCTCAGAATGGCTCAGTACACAGTGAATACAGTGAACTTGTTTACTGCGTGTGCTGTGAGTTTGATGCGTGTTTGGGAACGCAACGGCCACTTTTGCCTTATTTTTTTTAATGGCAGATAATTACAGCATTTCACTAAATCTGTAGTGAGAGGCGGTTTTGTAAGCCTGTTTTTACTGAAGCTGAAATATTCCTTTAAAATAAAAGCTCTACTGCTGTTTCTGTCAAAATAAAAGCTTAAAAGTACAGTTTGAATTGTTGACAGTTTAAATAGGTAACGACACTACAGTCCAAATTCAACATATCAAGTGCAGAATTTAGGAAAGAAGTATTGTAATTTGCCAACTGTAGTGTAAAGCAAAAATAATATACCTATGAAATAGAAGACTTCAGATCGAGATATTAGGGTATTGTGAGATTTTGATATCATTACATCTGTTACAGAACGAATGAGACGTGAAGCGGGCGGATCCATAAGCAAGCTTTTATTCATAAACACAGATATGGTCATAAACATGCAGGCAGGGTCGACACCAGCAAACAGATACAAACAGGGCAAGACACATGAGCAGTCCAGAGACAGGCGAGGGTCAATCAGCGGAAAGGCAAACAGGTAATCCAGACAGACAGTCTATAGTTCAAACGAGGGGCGAACGGAATCCAAGACAGCAAGACAAAGGGGTGAATCCACAACAGGCGATAAATCCAGGGCAGGCTGCAGGCAGACAAGATGAGATAACCAGGCTAGGATCAAGACAAGGATGAAACAGACTAGAAACAAGACTTGACTAAACTCAGGAAACTTGAAATGACTCCGTAATGTAGTTACCACAGACCGCGTGATAAACACTATACAATACTCAGCTCAGAATGATAGTTGGGCCCTGCATTTATACTGTGTGTGATTGGCTGCAGCTGTATTCATAATGGGTGAAGTAGAGCATGGGAAATGTAGTCCAGGGTGTAGTGCAACAGTCCGTGTAGTGTGAGAGGCAATATAGTGGCAAGGCAACCTCTGGTGGCAGGCAGACCGGACTGGACTTGTGACAACATCCCTACACAATAATAAACAATAATTTCATCGGTTTATCTGTTATATACAGTGCTGGGGGTAACACGAGTTAATCAGACTACTAGTAAAGTAACGCATTACTTTTTAATTTACAAGAAAATATCTGAGTTACTTTTTCAAATAAGTAGCGCCAGTTACTTTTTTTTTGCCATTTATTGATTGAAACCTCTCATGTACCAATGTTGAGAGAAATTGTGAGTAAGATGTTTCTTTAGTTCTAGAATAAATGTGAACATGCATCAAAACATCTCACTGAAAAAAAAAAAAAGATTCAGTATTCCTTAAAGTGAATAAAAACAGTGAAATGCAACACTGAATATGGTGCAAACCTGCAATAATATGCAATATAAATAATATCAAAATATCCTTTACAAATACAATTATCCTTTATGTATTTAATCCCATTTTATTAACCAGTGTCTGTCTTTGCTGCTGACCTTCGATGATCCAATTCAACCACACTGATAAGCAAAAATAACTCAAGATGAACTCACATTTGTTGTTGTTGTTGTTGTTTTAATTGCTGAACAGTGTTAAACTTTCTTCTCATGTGTTCTACTGTATAGATTTTTGGTGTGTTCATTTGCCAAAAATGTAACTTTTTATATTAAAAACAAACAAGCAAGCCCTTCCCAGATTTAAAAAGTAACGCAAAAGTAATGTAACACATTACCTTCCATAAAAAGTAACTAAGTAATGTAATTTAGGGAGTAACGCAATATTGTAATGCATTACTTTAAAAAGTAACTTTGCCCAACACTGGTTATATGTAAGAATATTTACTGTTAATACATATTATGTAAAAAACAAATAAGTCTGAGGGGTGTTTTGGCACTCTATTTTGTTTTTCTCTGTGTGTGTGCATGCACTACAATACACCACAATCTTTCATGTGTGATTCACTGAAAAACTGTTTTTTTGTTTTTTTGTTTTTTTTGTTCCAAGTTTAGACAGCTTGGCTGCTTATCAGTAACATTTTTGGAGTCTATTATATTAGCATTTGTGTGTGTGTGTGTGTGTGTGTGATATATATATGAAGAGTTCAGATGCAAAAGCCTCTAAGTCGTATTTCTTTAAAATGAGCATTTCTTTCTGGCTACTTTATATAGGTTTCTATGTAAGTACTGGTACTTCTGATTGGGCTGAGGCTGGAATTTAGTGAGTCTGAAGTAAAAGTATTTGATGGATGTATAATATGTGTCAGGAGCATTTGCTCAGTATCATTATCTCATTTTTGACCGAGATGGCTTTTAGCTGGTTTTGCATCTGAACTCTTCATATATGTATATGTATATATATATATATATATATATATATATATATTATTTCAAACACTGAATGTAGACAGTGAAAGTCGCCTGGAATCAAATAAAGAGAACGTAGACTGCTGTTGTGCTGAACTTCATCAGATAAATAGAGCATATCCTGTTGTTTATGTGGTCATACTAAAAATATGACAAATCATTCTAACTACAAGAGCTTAAATTGTTTGTGAAACCAATGTGAGATTTACATTGTGAGATATGGTTTGTTATGAAAAACAATGAATCTAGTTTCCATTATGTCCCCTATCTTTTTCATCTGTCTCTGTATGTAACTCAAAGGCAGGTACTTCAGTATGAATTAATGTGTGACTCAACCCGATCATGCTTTCTACTGTACAGTATCTGCTGCGGCGGCACCGTCAGACACACAGCTTGTTTATTTTTCCCTCTGTGATGCTGTCATTGCTGTGAGTCTATCAGTATCTGCATCCCACACTTCAGGGGTCTGTCAGAGTGCAGTTTTCCACTCCAAATTTAGCTTTAGCTTATTTTGGGCTGAAGTATCACAATTTATCACTGAGAGGATGTAACAGTAGTCAAACGGTCATTGTTCTGTTGTGAATAAATATACTGCAGACTGGAGATTATCACTTGTACACATGTATTAGTGTTTTTGTAGGAGACTTCGGGAAAAAAAAAACATCAGTTATGTGGAAGGATGACTGAACGATGAAACTTCATTACATGTTTCGTGCCCTGGTGCATGCTGGAAAGTTGGAAAATGTCAGTTTCACAAATATTTCTGCACAAATACAGCGTGTGTCTGCTTCCACTCAAAATAGTCATTTTTAAAATGAGATAATAAATGATCTGTGGGGTATTTTGAGCGGAAACTTCACAGACACAATCTGGGGACGCCTGAGACTTACATTACATATTATAATTTAAAAGATACGTTTTATGGAAATAATGTATTTAAAATACATATACTTCAGTGTGAACTGAACGTAATGTTTTCAGACACTTGCATATTATTCACAGTTGCATGACATTGTCTTAAACCAGAATACACAGAGTTCAGGGAGAGAAAGACAAGACGAGCGTTTGAAATTAAAAAGTATTTAAATTGTATTGTTTTAATGAAAATAACCGATCGTTACGCCAGATAAGACCCTTCATCCTCAGCTCATTTACAACTGCATTTGGGATCATTTGAAGCCGCATTATAACTGCATTTTGGAAGTTCAAAATCGGGGCACCATACCAGTCCATTATATGGAGAAAAATGCTTAAATGTTTAACTCAAAAAACATAATTTCTTTAAGACTGAAGAAAGAAAGACATGAACATCTTGGATGACAAGGGGGTGAGTACATTATCTGTAAATTGTTGTTCTGGAAGTGAAATTCTCCTTTAAGTACATCTTTTTATGTCATTTCACAGTTACTGCTATTGTCTTTGAAATATTGTTCATATTCATGATTAACTAAAATATATTTTAACATCATGTCTATAGATGTAATGCTGAATCACAAACTACATTTAAAATTATAATCAAGTGATTTACATGTTTTAATATATTAGTCAACACATTAAAACACTACAATATATACAAAAACATAATTATTTAAATGGGAATATAAGATAAAGTTACGACCCCGGGTCGTAACACTACAAAGTGCACTTTTTAAAAGTGTACTTAAGTGTGTAAAAATACATAGTGCAAAGTGTCATTTTATTTCATTAACATTGTACTATCCTCAAAAATACATAAGATTTGAAGTACACTAGAAGTGCATTTTTAGTCTAATTAAGCACACTTCTTTTTAAAGGTTCATTTTAATTTTGTTTGTTTTTTTTTAAATTTCTACTTTGTGATTGTTGGGCCGTCTTGAGGACTCGGCAAATATAACAAACAACATCCTTTGGTGCACAATCCTGTTATTAGAATTAAAAGTAGTCTGCTGTATTCACTTTACCTCATTTTTTATCAGTGGGAACTGAGAAAAGGCGATTGCATTGGAGACTTGCCATATTTTTCTTTCAGTAATTCACAGACAATGACGTTAGATGTATGAGTCACCAAGTCTCAAAGTCATTTTAGACACAGATTATGACTAGTCCTGGATTAAACAGCACTGTTCACAGTAAATCTAGTCCTAAAGTCTAATTACTTCAGTCTTGGACAATGCTTCATGCATAGGTGTCTAGACTTATTGATAGATCTGCTTTCGCATCTCAGACTGTAAACTGAAAGTGTGTCTGTGACCTAAAGAAGTCAATATGTGGGCTTAACAAAACCACAACGGCACAAACAATATAATGTAAAATCAAAAATGAGCACATGGTTTGTTATTTGAAATAGACTATGGTTGTTGATTTCTGTTAGAGATTTTTTTTTTCTTTGCAAGATCATGATGAATCACTTCTTGTAAAATCTTTGAGGAATGCATTGTTTACTTTAAACTGTGTGACCTGATAAGGCTGGAATGTCATATATCCCATCATGAGTTGCTGTTTACAATGATTTCTATGGTCTAAAAAATTAGAGATGATGTGATTAAGTATTGTTGGATCTTGAAATGCATTGTAGACTAGTAGTTCTCAACTTTTCCCACATTTCGTAACCCTTGTGCAACCTTATGGATATTTTAGTCCATTTTAGAATATTTGGCTTAGTTGTGCCTTTTTACTGGAATTTTAATATTTTCCCTTATTTCCTTTTACACTCGGTACAAAAAGTAGTTCCCCTCAGCACCTTTTGGACAAAAATGTCCTCACTGAAACCCATTAAAACTGCAATTTTTAATCCCAGGGCCATTTAATTATAAAATGATGCAATATTTGTTAATAGGTTTTCATTCTGTTGGCAAGGCTTCAAAATTAAAATCTTTAAAAAAAAATCTGTTGTTTTCTGCTTATGCATATTGTAGAATCAGCTGGATAAATAATGCCGCTATAATTGTGTGGGTATGTTGGTAAGGATGTCAGAAATAACAAATAAATCCTAATGTAATCATGACTATACATCGTTGGAAAGGTCTAAGACTCCTAAATACATATTCTACCATATTTTTGTGTTACAAATTATGTAGGAAAAGTAATAGATTAATATATGTCAAGAGTGCAACTTAAAAAATCTACATCATAACAAGAGTTCTTTGTCACAAAAGACTTTCTTAGTTGCCTTTTACCCTATCACGCTATAGAAATCATAAGAAATTATATCAGTTCAAAACTTAAAATCTCAAAATTCATCCTTTGAAAGACATTTTAAAATCAGACACTGCATTACCATGAAAAATGTACATCAAGATCATATTACAAATGTTTTCATTCATGAATTATACAGATTTAAGTCTGGATTCTTATGTCTGTGTTCAAAAATGGGAGTGACAGTTAAAGGGTCAAATAAGAAAAGTAAGTTAAAATAAGAAGTCCGTACTCCCAAGCTTAAAATTTTTATGAGAGTTTATTGACATGGACATTTTTGTCCTCTGTGAACATATGTGTAACTTTTTTAAAATGACACTCAAGGGTTAAGCATTTGCATTTTGATTACAGAATTCTACAGAACTGGTCCAAACTGCTGTCCCACAAAAAAAGAAAGAAAGAAAAAAAATTAAAAAGCATTTAAGTATTCAAATCTTTTACTGTTTACTAAGATCCTTGTTTTACTGCACAATTTTTTTTTTTTTTTGGATTCTTGAAAAATTAAAGTAATATATATATATATATATATATATATATATTCTTTGTAAATTATGAAACTTTTTGTAAACAAAATGTGTCCCACATTTTTATGTCACTACCAAAACTGTGTATGTTTAAAGTCCATTGGCTGGGACTAACTGAACTATACTCCTACATTTACAATCAGGAAATATTCATGTGTTACTCTCTCTCATAGCTACATGGTGAGTAGATAGGCCTCATCATTTTGAGGTAAATGTGTTCAAAAGCTTAAAAATCTATGTGTAACTTTAAGGAATGTTCGAACACATTTCTTCTGCAATTAAGTACGCTTTTTTTGGGAGTTATTACATAACATTTCATTTTTTATGTGTGTACCACTGTTCATAACTGTGCTAGCTAACCATGTGCTGATTAGCATCTTTGAGCCAGCTTCAAAAATATCTAAAATTGTCGCTGACGAAACAGTCACAACCGAAACATTTAGTGAAGTTTCAGTAGTGACATCTTTGTTTTTTGGGGTGTTATTCCATAAATTTGTCACTACCGAAACCAAAACATGTCATCATTGTTTCAGTGTAGTGACAAAAGGGAACACATAATCCTCGTATTTGGGGGAAATAAACTAAATTTTAGTACAGTTATGCAATTTTAGTAGTGTTTTAGTATGCAAGTTAACATTTTGTAATATGATGTGTTCACTACCAAAGCATTAGTCACTACCAAAAATGTGCTTCACTACCGATGTTTTGCTTCACTGGGATGTTTTGTCAGAAATAAAGTTTACTATCATGTTATGATAGTTTTTGGTTCAGTGTATATTCAACCTAATGAATTCAGTGTTTTGTCCTATACAAAGAAAAACTGAATTAAAAATATCAATATAATATATAATATTAATCAATATAACCCTTCTAATTAAATTATTATGACTGTTTCGGTAGTGACGAATTTAGGGAGAGAACAAATATTTTAAAACTTCCTGAAAATACAATATGATAATTAACTGCACAATTACTAGAAATGTGTACCTTGGATATTATACAAATTTCATACATACACATTTTTTGGAAAAAGACATTTTTTTTCAAAACATTTCCAACTCTGGACCAGTTCTGCAGAATGGCACAAATATTGAGTAAGGAGTAATTGACGATGGGCCGTTGAATTATTAGAAAAATAATGCACACCGGAGTTATTCTGCTTGTACTATGGTTACCACACCTGAAGACATCAATCAGATGATATATTTCAAGGCATTCGTTATTGTGAGTAGGATTCATTTCTTACGCATCACATCCGACGCCTACATTGATAATTGCAAAACATAATTTTAGACCTACCCCCACATACACACATCTCGGACACATCTCGGAGACGTCTATTTGACATCTGCATTTACATCTGCAAGACGTATTTTTTACGTTTTGCTCATCTGCAATACGTCTATTGGACGTTTCCTATCAGATGTCAAATAGACATCTATTAGATGTCTTTAAGATGTTTATGATTTAGAATGTATGTAAAACTGACATCTTACAGACGTCTGTCAGATGTTTGTACACAGCAGATGCTTTCCAGATGAAGAGATCTTTAACAGACATCCTACAGAAGTACGTGTGCTATCTGGGTAGTAACTGAGGCTTCAGCCATTAATAGCTAATGCACTTAATAACTAAGAGAGAGAGAGAGAGAGAAATAAAGATAGATTAAGCGTGTGAATTACCTCTCTGAATTTGTGCGTCTTTCATAAGTGTCCAGCAGCAGTGTCTCTACTAACAGTGAAACTTTAAGTTCATTTTCTTCAGGAACAGCGCCGTTGTTACCTCGCTTGTGAGAAATGTCATGTAGTTTTTAAGTTGTTAAACTATGTTACTGATAAAATCATCAGAGCAGTGCTAACAACATTAGCGTGCACATGTGCCAAAAATATTGGCACCCTTGCAATTCTGTCAGAAAATGAAACCCTTCTCTCAGAAAATTGTTGCAGTTGCAAATGTTTTGGTACTCACGTTTATTTTCTTTTGGTTGCATCAAAACAACACACAAAAATAGAGAAGAAAAGTCAAATCTGATACAATTCCACACAGAACCCAAAAATGCACTGAACAAAATTATCGGCACCCTTAACCTAATATTTGGTAACCTCTCCTTTGGAAAAAATACCTGAAATCAGTCGCTTCCTGTAACCATGAATGAGTTTTTTACACCTCTGTACTGGAATTTTGGACCACTCTTCTTTTGCAAACTGCTCCAGGTCATTCAGATGTGAAGGATGTCTCTCCCAACTGCTGTTTTGAGATCTCTCCACAGGTGTTCTATAGGATTCAGATCTGGACTCATTTCTGGCCATTTCAAAACTCGACTCCAGCGCTTTGTTTGTAATCATTTCTGAGTGCTTTTTGAAGTGTGTTTCGGGTCATTGTCCTGCTGGAAGACCCATGACCTCTGGTGGAGATGCAGCTTTCTGACACTGGCCACTACGTTGCGTCCCAAAATTCTTTGGTAATCATCAGATTTCATGATACTGTTCACACAGTCAAGGCATCCAGTACCAGAAGCAGCAAAGCAACCCCAAAACATCTTTGAACCTCCACCATTTTTGACTGTAGGGACTGTGTTCTTTTCTTTGAAGGCCTCATTTCTTTTTCTGTAAACAGTGCCATAATGTCCTCTACTCTATGTCTAGCTCTACTTTTTTCTCATCTGTCCACAGTACGTTCTTCCAGAAGGATTGTGGTTTTGTTACATAAGTTTTGTCTTGCTTTTTCATGTAGTGGTGTTCTCCTGGGTCTCCTATCATAGCGTCCCTTTTCATTCAGATGGCGAAGGATAGTGCGAGCTAACACTGTTGTACCCTGTGTCTGCAGATCAGCTTGAATTTGTTTGATCGGGTTCTTTATCCACCACTCGAACGATCCTTCATTGTAATTATTCATTAATTTTGCTGTTCCGTCCACGTCCAGGGAGGTTAGCTGCAGTGTCATGGGCTGTAAACCTCTTGATGATATTGCGCACAGTGGACACAGGATCATTAAGATCTCTGGAGATGAACTTGTAGCCTTGAGATTGTCCATGTTTTTCCACATTTTTTTTCTCTCAAATCCACAGACAACTCTTTACACTTCTTTCTTTTCTCCATGCTCAGTGTGACACACAACACAAAGGTTCAGTCAACTTTTCTCCATTTTAACTGGTTGCAAGTGTGATTACTATATTGCCCACACGTTACTTGCCACAGATGTGTCTAAATACAAATTACAGGAGCATCACATGCTTGAAAACCAATTATTTCTTACAATTTTGACAAGGTGCCAATAATTTTGTGTAATCCATTTTTGAGTTATGTGTGAAATTTTATCAAGTTTGACTTTTCTTCTCTGTTTTTTTGTTGTTGTTGTTGTTGTTGTTGTTGTTGTTGCAGTGCAAACAAAAACGATAAGTAAGTGAATACCAAAACATTTGCAATTGGAACAATTTTCTGACAGAAGTGTTGCATTTTCTGACAAAACTGCAAGGGTGCTGATATTTCTGGCCATGACAGTAGGTTAAAGTGTTTGCAAACTGTATGTGTGTACCTCTGTAAGCAAGAGAGAGTGGGAGAAATACAGTATGTGCTTTCCGTACGTAATAAAACGTTTTTATTAATTTTGTGGCAAAACATGGAAATGATCTGTGATTTTTATCCTATTGTGTACTGTATTTATTTATTTATTTATTTAGCCAGTGTCATTGTGGGATTTGGTTATTTTGCTGTTAGACCTTTGAAATAACTGAAATAATTTGGTGACGTGATATAGACATGTAACATGGTCGAGACCTGCCTGGAACTACGCTCACCATGCATTTCAGCCAGTCAGATTCAAGCAATCAATGACCCCGCAGTATAATTCATAATTTCAAAATTGTAACTTCAGTACTGTTATTTCAATACAAAGCCATTCTTTGGCCATCTTGAAAGTCACTAAAGACACTTTTTATTTGGCACCAGACATTTCTGCAATATTTCACATGGTTTTTCCACCCACAGTATCCATTGTTGTTAGTTTACTTTAGATTGTTGTAATCTGTTGTTGGAAAGTGAATCCTTTTAATAAGGAAAAGAATAGATACACACAAAAATGAAAATTTGCTGAAAATGTACTCATCCTCAGGCCATCCAAGATTTAGATGAGTTTGTTTCTTCATGGGTGCAATCACTTGTTCACCAATGGATCCTCTACAGTGAATGGGTGCCGTCAGAATGAGAGTCCAAACAGCTGATAAAAACATCAGAGATGGGAAGTAACTAAGTACAAATACTTTGTTACTGTACGTAAGTAGATTTTTCTGGTACCAGTACTTCTGACTACTTTTTACTTTTACTCCTTACATTTTTACACAAATATCTGTACTTTCTACTTCTTACATTTTCAAACCAGGCTCGTTACTGTAGTTTCAAGTCTGTGGATCAGCATTCGATAACAAATCTCTAAATCATGAATCGGTTCTGTATTGGGACTTCAAGTGCAGGTTAGTTTCATCTGTAAAGAGGCTACTGTAGTTTTGTATTTGTTTACTTATTTAAGTGCTAGCAACTCTTAGCAGTAACCAGAGGATTAATAATAGCTACTGTAAACTAAACTAAATTAATTACTATCATCACTCAAAATACTGTATGCTAAAGGAAATCATTATCTACTGTAAAGTTACAGTAGTAATTTAGCAAACAAATGTTATAAGACATTGTTTTATAATATGTTCAGAAGGAGCTAGGGCAGATAACAACACAACCTTTACACAATTAAAACCAAAAACCATGGTTACTGTAGTTAAACCATGGTAACCACAAATTAACTATGGTTTTGCCACACTATCTGTAGACTAACCATGAAATTTGTAGTAAAATTATGGTTGTAAATTAATCTACCAAAAAAACATGGTAAAGTCTGGAAGATTTACTCATGGTAATGCAATAACATGTTTAGTATTAAAATTTTGATGTAATTATTTGATGTAATTATTATTATACTAATTTTAACATTTAAGCAATTTAGAAAATATTGCTTTATTAAATCTATTGTATTTAAGTCATTTCACAATAAAACAACACATGGTCATCATGTGATACTTTAAACTGAACTAAAATAATGTTATTGCAAACCGAATACTATGAGGTCGTTGTTTCACAAGAAGCTGGTGACAGTTCTGTTCATAGCAGTAGATGACTGATGGGAAAAGGGATAGGTACAATAAAACTAGTAAAAAAAACACACACACAAAATGAGATGCAGAGAGATATCATGGAAAATGAAGAGACTAAAAAGGAAACTGGAAATGAAGGTGCAGTTCAAGAGAGAACCTTTAATCATTTTATGCGATGACCGTACAAAAAATAGGGTTTTCCGTGGTTTCAGAATGTGTTGTCAGTGAATAGGATGCCCTGGATGAGTGTGAGACTTCCTGGCCTGAAATGTTGTCCAAGTCCTGCCCTGTTCTACATGGTGGTTGTTCAGCCTTGATACATTGGCTAACAAAATTTTAAATACGTTATTTTGTATTAATGTGTCAATATGTCGTGAGGTTGTTACCAGCGTGACACTAAAACAGGCAGTACTTTTTACTTAAGTACATGTCAGAGCTTCATAATTCTTTACTTTAACTGGAGTAAAAAAAGTGTAGTCAGTACTTCTACTTTTACCAGAGTATTTTTAAACATGAGTATCTGTACTTCTACTTGAGTGAAGGATGTGTGTACTTTTGCCATCTCTGAAAAACATTACAGTGATCCAGAAGTAATCCACACCACTCCAGTCCGTAAGTTAACATCTTGAGAGGCCAAAAGCTGTGTGTTTGTAAGAAGCAAATCATCAAGACATTTTTACTTCAAACCATTGCTTATAGCACAAATATGAGTCCATAATCCATAATAACGCTTTCTCAAGTGAAAAAGCCATCTCCTCTTGTCCTCTCACATCGAAATTCACCTATTTGTTTAGAACTTTTTTTCAGGACTGTTTTGGCTTGTAAACAGTGTTTAGTATGTATTTCTCTCCTGATTCAGGCGAGATGGACTTTTTCACTGGAGGAAGCTTTATTATGGACTTTACGTATTTAAGCTGGAAGAGACCGTTTCTTAATGATGATTTTTCACTTCATAAGAACTGAAGTGGTGTGGATTACTTATGGATTATTGTGATGTTTTTATTAAAGGTCGACCAGTGTATTGGTTTTGCCGATTAATCGCCACCGATAGTTGATTGGCGGAACTATCGTTATCAGCAAAAGTCCATGCCGATGGTTGTCCCGGGTTGGGTCCGTTGCTGGAGCAGCTGAGAAGATCGTCCTTAAACAGCAAAGTCTCTATAGTCTTTATCCACAAGTTTCCGGGGGGCGCTACTGTAAAAAGAACGTTGTTACAACTTCCGGTAAGGCGGCGGACGTAGTATACCAATGGTATTTGTGTGCTAATTAGCGAAGAGGCTAAGTATTTTTTAGACCATTGTTTACTTTGTAAAGATGCACACCTTTATGAGAGACACCATTACGTTCTTATATGCACAACATATGCCACATATTCCCATATGAACACATGTTCCCACATCATTAGCAAGTTTGGATCGCTAAATCTTGAATGACTGTCAACTAGTGAAATGATATTTGAACCGAGACTTCAGAGCTTTGTTGAAGCCTCGATTCAAGGCTTATTAACGTAGAAATCCCTTTCGTAAAAGCCTCACTTTCTGTCCATGTGCGCAATTCACTTTGTGTGTCCTAATGTTCGACCCCCAGGTCTTACTTTGCAAGTACATTTTCATTGGGACCTATTTAATAATTACATTTTTAAATACCCAGTCATACAAGTAATATGAAGAATACATATTATTTCAGGAAAATTAAATGCCATATATATGCAATTAATATATGTGTACATTTTCTATTACATCATATAGATATTGGTACTGACATTTAATGGCACTATTCAATGAGTAAATTAATTTATCAGAATCAGAAAGGATCCTGCAGAGGATCCATTGCTGAGCAAGTGTTGCAGTGTTACATTTCTCCAAATCTGATGAAGAAACTAACTCGTCTACAACGCGTCTGGTCTAAGGGCAAGTGTGAGAGCATGTTTTCATTTTTGGGATTTAAACTATTCATTTAAATTTATGATAAATTATACCCCAAAAGGAAGGTCTGAGCAGCAAGCTGTAACCACTGTACACTTGAGTTAGTTTGTTTGATTTGATTGTTTGAAGTTAGTTTGATGTGCAGTTTCCTTCTAAACTTCTATGGAAGCAGTGCATACTGTGATTCCACCCTCATCACACTTGTGTTTTTCATAACAGCTCTATTTTCTCTATTCTTTAGAAATTCTTTCATCTTACCTGTTCAGGTGTGGAGGTCCTGTGAAACTTGGCTTTGGGTAATACTACAACTAAGCAAAACCCTCATGGATCATTAAATGAAAGTCATAATGTTTTACGAACACCAGCAATCATTTTCAATAGAGCTCACAGTCTGCACTTACAGAATGCTTTATATATGTGTACTATTGCATACTAAGCTTATATAACTTGCAGTGTGTCATTGAACGTATGATTAGTTAGGACACGAGTGGGGCGAGCTAGCTTATTATGATCAAACACAGGGTAAATATAAGATTACACATGAATTAAAAGATTAAAAAGAGCTTGAACGCACATATTAAAAGGAGTGTTTTACTATTACAACACTATTGTACGTAGGTCAATAGCTTAGTGAGATTTCATTGAGTGAAGGTTGGCAGGAAGCTAATTTGACAGACTGTTTTAAGAAAAAATGATTTTCAAATTCACATTAGTAACAGAAACTAACGTTTAGAGTCAAAGTCAAATCCTGGAGGGACAGACTGTTGAAAACAGCATGCATTGTGTATATTTCGAGTGCTGTCAGAAGGTGCTGTATTTATAGATGTTTCATGCGCTCATTGGCTTCATTTTCCTTCATTTGTCTACTGATTCTTAAAATACTTTTTTTTTTTTTAAATAAAGCATGCCTGGCTTTGTCTTTTATCTCAGAACGTTTCTAAACATGGGGACTTACGGTTATAGATTTCACAGATAAGGAGGGGTGTGTGACGCTAAATGTTTTTAGCTTGAACAAAAGCAGAAATGAAAATGCACCCATCCAGAGTGGACAATAGACTTTATACAAATGCTGTTCCTCTAATATGATGATAAACAGCTAGTAAACCAACTCTGTAACATAACATACAGTGCTTCACATCATGCTTGATTAGTGATGTTTCCTTGGGCAAGTTCAGAGTATAATTTATCCCATGCAGATTTTGATGTGAGAAACTATAAAAAATACTTGCTGGATAAACATCAGTCAAAAGTAGTACTTGTCACTTGTTTAAATCTGATGATGGCATGAGGAACAGGATATGTTTTCGTTTTATTTTAGAAGCTGTTTGCCTTTCACCCACTTCTACTTTTAAAACACTTCCTTCATTTGTGAAGAGACTGCCATAATTAAAGGGGTCATAGGATGCAAAGTTCACTTTTTCATGTTGTTTGAACGTTAATGTGTGTTGGCAGTATATGTACACATCTACTCTATAATGATAAAAAATAAAAATCCATGCAAGTGGTTTTTAAATAAAGCCATTCTCAGATGCCTGTCGGTGTGGTGTCACACCGACATAGGCCGCTCTCATGATAGTTGATTGACATGAGCGTCTTACCTAAGACCCGCCCTAAATCAGCTGTAACAGTCCGACCTCCATTGTTTTCGATGTCGGAGCAGGGAAGTAAATTAGACAAGAATATCTCCGATTGAGGTGTTGTGTTGCTGGATGTAATAATGAACATAGTGGTCGTCATTTACTCCTGACATCTGAGCCGCT
Source organism: Labeo catla (assembly GCA_012976165.1). NCBI lineage: Eukaryota > Metazoa > Chordata > Actinopteri > Cypriniformes > Cyprinidae > Labeo > Labeo catla. Next base: position 752,358 of record VONZ01000004.1, read on the forward strand.
GAAGATGCAGTGGATTACGCTTGTTTGTGAAGGGAATGCGCCTACCGATCTACATAAATGTGTCTATGTTTGGTCAAATCATTCGTGATCCAGCAGTAAATGAAGAGGTACACACAAGTGCAGTATGGAGTACCGCAAGGCTCAGCACTAGGGCCATTACTTTTTACGCTTTACATGTTACCCTTGGGTGGTATCATCAGGAAATATGGTGTTAGCTTTCACTGTTACGCTGATGATACTCAGCTCTATATTTCTTCGCGGCCCGGCGAAACATACCAATTTGAAAAACTAACAGATTGTGTAGTTGAGTTAAAAAGCTGGATGACAAGTAATTTCTTACTGCTAAATTCTGAAAAAACAGAGGTGTTAATTATCGGACCTAAAACCTCCATTTGTAATAACCTAAAACACTGTCTAATACTTGATGGCTGTTCTGTTAATTCTTCGTCATGAGTTAGGAACCTAGGTGTGCTATTTGATGGCAATCTTTCCTTTGAAAACCACATCTCTAGTATTTGCAAAACTGCATTTTTCCATCTCAAAAATATATCTAAATTACGACCTATGCTCTCAATGTCAAAGGCTGAAACATTAATTCATGCGTTTATGACCTCAAGATTAGATTATTGTAATGCTTTATTGGGTGGTTGTTCTGCTCGCTTAATAACTCCAGCTGGTCCAAAATGCAGCAGCTAGAGTTCTTACTAGAAAGTATGAACATATTAGCCCGGTTCTGTCAACACTGTACTGGCTCCCTATTAAGCATCGTATAGATTTTAAAATCTTGCTAATTACTTATAAAGCCCTAAATGGTTTAGCCCCTCGGTACCTGAGCGAGCTCTTATCACATTATAGTCCCTCACGTCCGCTGCGTTCTCAAAACTCTGGCAATTTGATAATACCTAGAATATCAAAATCAACCGCGGGCGGCAGATCATTTTCTTATCTAGCGCCCAAACTCTGGAACAATCTACCCAACACTGTTCAGGACGCAGACACACTCTGTCAGTTTAAATCTAGATTAAAGACCCATCTCTTTAACCTTGCGTACACATAACACATCAACATATTCCTATAATTCAAATCCGTTAAAGGATTGTTAGGGGGCATTAATTAGGTCAACCGGAACCGGGAACACTTCCCATAACACCCGGTGTACTCAGTGCATCGTCAGAAGAATGGCATCTACGCTAATATTAGTCTGTTTCTTTCTTATTCCGAGGTCACCTTAACCACCAGATCCAGTCCGTACCCAGCCCAGACGGTGGATCAGCACCTAGAGACGACCTCTACAGCCCTGAATGTCAGCGGAGACCACATCAACTTGATGAGCCCCAGAGACGGATCCCCAGTGAAGACCTCATCACCTAGACGGCCATCAGCACAAGACCACGGGAACCAGATGAGTCCTCTGTGTCTGGCCAGAGGAGAACTGGCCCCCCGACTGAGCCTGGTTTCTCCCAAGGTTTTTTTCTCCATTTGTCACCGATGGAGTTTTGGTTCCTTGCCGCTGTCGCCTATGGCTTGCTTAGTTGGGGACACTTTTTCTTCACAAGATATTGTATTTTATTTTATTGTATTTGATTAACTGCCTTTACCTGAAAAATTGAGTGTTTATTGTTGCCCTTTTGCATTATTGATGTACTATTTCCTATTTAATACTGTACAGCTGCTTTGTCACAATTCTGTATTGTTAAAGGTGGTATATAAATAAAGGTGACTTGACTTGACAAGTGAGTATAAGTGTAGTATATGCTAGTTAGCATGTTTCATGGCTAAACGCGCTAAATGCGGCTAAAGTAAACAGGCTTGTCACTCCACAGAGAGAAGAGAGGGGAGGGGCTAGCAGAGCTCAATTGCATTTAAAGGAGCAATCCATCAGAATGGGTTGATTTTTAAAGAGCTCATTTTGACAAGGTAAAAATGGTGTTGTTTTACACAGCCATTGAGAATTTTTAACCAAAGTATATTATAGACTTTTCATTAAGACCCTAAGGAACAGTGTTGGGGGTAATGCATTACAAGTAAGTAAACACGAGTTACGTAATATTATTACTTTTTCCAAGTAACTAGTAAAGTAACGCATTACTATTTAACTGACAGTTACTTTCCCCCCCATTTATTAATTAAAAGGTCTTCTGTCCCCGTGTAGAGAGAAATCGGGAGTAAGATGTGAGTTCTAGAATGAATGTCAACATGCATTAATTCATCTCACTCACAAAAAACAGATTCAGTATCCCTCAAAATGAATAAAAATAGTGAAATTCAACTCAGAATATGACACAATAATCCTTTATGCATTAATCCTATTTTATTAACCGATGTCTTTGCTGCCGACCTTTGATGATCCAATTCAACCATACTAATAAGCAAAAATTACTTAATATAATCTAATATTTGTTTTCCCTTTTTTATTGCTGAAGAGTTGACATTTTTTCTTCTGCAGTCTACTGTACAGAAGTGAATTTACTTTTCTCAAGGCCTGAGGCTTTTGGTGTGAAAAGGCTTTTATATTTGCAAGCCCTGCCCAGATTTAAAAAAGTAACGCAAAAGTAAAGTAACACATTACTTTCCATAAAAAGTAACTAAGTAACTGTAACGACGTTCGTAGAATGGGAAGAAGGAGGCGGGAACCGGCAAACA